>JAUTDX010007073.1:0-649425 GCA_030844895.1 Ambrosia x helenae | reverse complement strand
TCAAATGGTTCAATCAAGCTGGCAGATTTTGGTGTTTCTGCTTCGGTTTACGAATCAAGTTCTCGTTGCCTTAACCTCAATGGAAATAACCGGTTCCGCCTTACTGGATGGCGCCTGAAGTCATACATTCACATAATGGGTATAGCTACAAAGCTGATATATGGTCATTTGGTATAACTGCACTTGAATTAGCACATGGGAAGCCTCCCTTAGCGCCGGCTTCCGTTTTCGGAGTCTTTAGTAATGAAGATCACAAGAGGGTGCGGTTTTCGGAGTACCAGAAAGAAGAAGAAAAGGGAATAAGAAAGGAAAGTTGTCAAAGTATTTCAAGGAGATGGTGGGATTGTGCCTTGAACAAGATCCTTGTAAGCGCCCTAGTGCCGCCAAGCTTTTGAAGCATTACTTCTTCAAGAACTGTAAAGGATGTGACTTTCTTGTCAAGAACTTGCTGCATGGATTGCCTTGTGTTGAATTTAGGTTCAATAAGGATCAAACAAGTTGTTCAATGAGTAATCAGCATGGGGATGAAGATGATGATGAAGAAGAGGGTTTGATTGGGAGTAATGTGAAGAAACACAGGAGGATTAGTGGATGGAACTTTAGTTTGGATGCATGTCAACATGGTCCTGTTGTGGACTCAATTAGTGGTAACATATATTTATTCTCAACATATACCGTTGGATATGACTTTTATTGGAAATCGACTTGTATTCAAAATAACGTATTTTTTTTTTGTCTCGTAATATCATAAAACACATTATTTTGAATACCGCTTGGTTTTCAATTAAACTTGTATAGAAACATTGTAAAAAAATAAAAAATAAACAAGATTGTGTATTAATTTAGATTTTTTCAGAAGTTATAAAATATTAGATAGATGAGAAACGAAAAATGAAAAATTAGAAAAGTGGGGGGGGAGGTACCACCCTTGCCAAAGAGGAGATGGGTTAAAAGTTTCAAGATGCACTTTCAAATTACTCATGTAATAAAATAATAATAATATGTTTTTAAGGGATGCAGTGTTCCAGAAAGTTATTGTCTTTATACTGTTGCTGTTTATATTAAAGTATATAGATGAATGTTGTCTCTTTCATGTAGATCTATCCACAAACACAAGTTGTCTAGAAGACGATAGTGTGAAACAAGTAGCATTTTCAAGTGAAAGTGTTGTGTCTGAAAACGAAGGGAGTAATGTAACAGAAGGTGGTGAAGGAGAAGTTTATATAGGTGATGGGAGTTGTGTTGATAAGGAGGTTGTGATGGGGAGTTTGATGACATTGAAAAGGAGTTTGGATGATCAAAGAGAGAAGGTGGTATATATGCTCGCGGTGGTTGGAGCCGAAGAGACAGGCGGCAGCGTGGTGGTGGCAAAGAAGAGAAGCTAATGCAAGTGATTGAGAAGCTAAAACTGGAGTTAGAGAATGAGAAGAGAAAGAGGACTAGTTTGGAGATGGAGCTAGACTTCTTAAAGCTTCACATCACAACAAATACTTCTCATGTCTAAAAAAAAAACTTAATTAGCTTTCCTTTTTAAATTCAGGTCCCTAGATCACTTTTTATATCCATTTCTCTTTCCTTAACGTAGATTTTACATTCAATAAATCAAGAAGAAAAAAAACACTCACCACTTATATTTGAATTTTTGTTCTCTAAACAAAGACACTTGCAGCAGATCAATATTATTTATTTATTGAAATATATATATGCATAATGCTAATGCTAATGCTAATGCTAATGCTAATGCTAATGCTAATGCTAATGGATGGTATAAATAATGTATCAGCAGATCAGATTCTAATGAGCTAAACTATGACCTATTGGTATCATTCACATTAACAATTTAACTAGAATACTTCGGATTCATCAAGGATGCACCAAAAAAACCAAATATAATCATATTATACCTGAGCAGGAAACCTCGATTCGCCTTTGCATTTCTTGTCCTCACAACCTTCTTTCTCTGTTTACTCGTATCATAAAAAAATTGCACTGTTGACAAACTAGTCGGGTAAAGATGATACTAAGCAAACTTTTATAAGGGGGTATGTACAAAATCATCCAACCCGTATCCAAAGAAAAAAATTGGTTTTTAACGTTATCCAAGCTGTAGATGGTAAATTTTAGGGAGACCCAATACCGATCAAATTCAAAATTTAAATGCATGCAATAAGCCAGAGGATTTGGAGGTGGATATGCATAATCTTCACCTTGAAAGGTTCACTATAGTATCAATTCTGAAGCTGATTTGATTTCAGAAACATATATATACTTAAATCAAATAGGAAAACCCATCAAAATCACTAGTAAAGTCATCAAAAAGAGCATGACATTCCACGACAGCGGACCTTCATCGTCTTTACTCAGTCAGATCAGAATTGCCTCCATAAAAAGCAAAGCAGTTATTGAGAAACAATCACAGTCATTTGACATTATAATAATCTCTACAGCTTTGACCTACATAACACCAAATTTTCATAAATAACTCGTGGTCAGTTGATCTAAAACAAAAATCAATTACAACAAAAACCTAACCTGATTCTACTGAAGAGGAAGACAAGTTGATGCAGATATCAAGGCTAACCTAATTAAAACCTGCATCTTAGAGAATCCCATACGATTAGTAAGAAAGTGCTAATGACGATTAAGAAAAAGAAGCAGAGAATAGGTGAACCTGAAAAGGAAGAAGTGGAAGCCATTAATTATTTTTTGTTGAAAGCGATGGTGGTGGACATCAGCTACTACCTAGAGGGGAGTTGTAGATGAGTGGAATGAAGACAAGATGCAGAAAGCAAATCCAAGTGTTTCTCAGGTGAAAAACTATGCTGGTTGGTTGCAGTGGTGGGTCAAAAGACAAGACCCATAAGATCAGATTTTATTGCCCGATGTCAGGTGAGATCTTACTCGCTCACGACAAGCATAGATCAGAGTTTCGGATCACATTCTACATAAGATCAGTTTTGTTATATGTAAAAGCTACTTTAAAAGAAAACAAAACAACAACTAGACAGAGATTGTAGAAAACAACCTAATTTACTCAAAGTATTGAATTGTGCATTTGTTATAAAAAAGTAAACCAACAAGTTCTTATTAAGCAAATTTCCAAGATGATGATGATGATGAAGTAGCAGATGATTGTAGAATCCTCTGCAGCCATTTTACTTTGTTGACCAGTTCCTCGAGATCAAGCATGGCAGCCTCTAGCGTGTCTTCATGCATTACATTCAAGTCTCTTTTTTTTAACCTCCTCTGCTGCTGCTGCAGCAGCTGCTTTTCTCTTTTCCACACGCATACTCGAAACACTCTCAGAAGAATCCACTAAACCACAATCCATTTTCACATTTTCATTCTGCTCACTATCTCTATCTCCCTCTGTCGGTATACCAGTGGTGGAAGACGCATTCACAGGTCCATCAGCTACTGCTGCTGCTGCATGCTCCGCTTCCAAATCCATGGCTGAAACATATGTACAGTTTGTTCAACTAAATATTACCAACTGCAACAAAGTATATACTACACCCTTCCCATTTATACAAACCTGTGATTATACACTGTAAAGATGACAACTAAAAGTAAATTTAACGTTAGAAAAATATTTTCTAAACAAAAACATCACTCTCTACTTTTACCTTGCTTTGTTGGAAGAATTAGTTCTGCGTCACATGAAGTCTGACCTTCCTGCATGTAGTAATATCACGTTTAAAGAAAATAATAAAAAGCAAAACAAAACGGGATGTTATAGTTAAGATGCAGGTTTTATCATTATTGAAAACCTGATCTACATCCAGAAGATTAATCCATCCAGCCTTTATTATCACATTGGAACATATAAGTTACTATATCGCCAACTACATATATTAAGTACGTGTATCAACAAATGACAAATCTTGGACACTTCATGCCATAATTCAATTTTCAGACTAAGCATTATACCAAGACGCATAATCTTGCTATGTGGCATTGATGCATGGCTGTATGAACCCATGCCACAATATCAAACATATTAGGTACTCTTCTTAACCTCTGATGCACGGAAACGGCAAGGAGCTGCCGTACCACGTCCCCGAAACTCGCCGGGGACGGAAACGTGTACTGGGACGGAGGGAAACGTTTCTAGGCCGATTCTTGACCGTTTCGAGAAGTCAAACGACGTTTCTGCTGCCGTTTCTTTATTTGGGGACCGTTTCTCTTCGATGCACGGGTCGTCGATTGTGTACAACTTATTTTAACAGTTTATTGTTGGTCTTTAAAGAAGAAAGGTTTGTGAAATTAGTAAAAAAAATGGTCTGCAACTTGTTCGTATGGTCTGCAGGTGTGAGTGAATATTGGGGATGGAGATAGACAATGTGTATGTGTATGTATAGATGATTTGTGTGTGAGTATATTTTATATAAATAAAAATTTAGGTGGGCCCAAGTAATATTTGGTTGTTTTTCTTTGTTAGGCATTTCATAAGAATAAATATTAAACTAATGATAATTTGTATTGATGAATATTATTAATATTATTATATAAATAAATTATTATTATTCAAAGAGATATGTTCTAATTTTGTACTTTATTATATTTTTATGAAATATTTATGTTTTTATCTATAATATATATTTATTTTTTTATGTATTTATTTCCGTACCGTGCCGTACCCGTTTCTTGATTTTTTGAGTTTTGCCGTTTCCCGTTCCCGTACCCGCACCCGTTTCTCGTTCCCGTACCAGTTCCCGTGCAACATAGTTCTTAACACACAATGTCTAATCCGTTAAAACTTATAAGAAAAAAAGGAACGAAAGAGAGAAAAGAAAAGGTACCACGATATGAAATGTCCAGCCTTTTGTTTTGGACCAGTCTAAGCATGGGCGTAAATCCTCACAGGAGGCTTCAAGCTTCCCTCTTCCCCTTCTTTCCCTTGCCCTACCGGAGGCTTTGGCAACTCAATCTACAAAAAGTTGTAAAACACATATCACAAGAAGGTAACTATTAACACATGCATACAGAATGGATTACAATTCTTTCTTGCAAAAGTTAGTCAATCGAACTGACAAGCTAACACATACAACATTATGGAAATACTTAACAAGTTAACGGAATGACAACATGACTTGTACTATATAAAAGCAGATAAAGCATATATGTGAGCCTCCATAGAGGACATCCATGAATTTATTGAAGACAGACTTCATTTTATACTGGCTTAGATTTTTGTGGGATCTTTTTACATCAGGAATTAAAAAGAGTTTCATTTAGAAAAGCTAAATACAAAGATACATATGGAAAGAATGTTACAAATGTCATGGAATGAAGAAAAGGAAACATAATTAAAAAAAATGACCTTGATATAAATTCGTAGTAGTACCTGAACCTTGTCATCACTCAATACTTTGACGATCCTTGCCGACCAATAACAATCATCTTTAAACCAATCTACCATATTCCCGACCTTCCATGTACCATCAATGACAACACATGGTTTTGAAATTGAGTTGTGAGGTGGCATATTATCTTTGTAATAGATTACAGGATATTGAGGCCGCACCATCAGCTGCCTTTTAATATGCTTTGACTTCCTGCCATAGGGAGGCATTTGATATATCTGAACCCAGCTTGGATCTGAAAAAAGCATTTATTTAAACTAAATGATGTGGATCGCATGGTAGCGAAATAAATAATAACCACCTTTATATCACCCACCATGTCGTAACAATTTATGCAACTAATGTCATCTAGAAGCATAGAATATAAACTAGTACAACAGCACATAAGTTGCATGTGAAAAAGAATTATCTAATCTAAAACAGATGACAACCCTATAATCTATCTCTCTGTATCAGCAGCATTGCTTTATACATGATGATATATCTATCTAGTTAATTAACTCACCTTCCAATTCAAAATCGATGTACTCGAGAAAAATCTTGTTCCTTTTCAATTGGATATCGCGGATCTGTTGAACATGGCAAAAGAGAATTCAGATTTTCTTTAAATCGTCTATGTGTTAAGAAAACAGTCGAAGTCTACCGTTGAGCTACTTATATGATGAGATGAGATGAGATGACATGAATGTTTAGTGACAAAATGAATGAATGTATGCTTCTCCATAGCCTTAAAAGCTAAAAGGGTGGTTACATTTATGATTTATTACAGCAGTAAGTAGATGAGATGAAGAATGAAAGACAGTAGGGTACCTTGCATCGGAACCAGGCACCACGAAATCCTTACTCAAATGTTCTCATTTCGGCCAGTTGGCCAACTTTGAAGTTTGGCTTCTCCTCCATTGTGCAAATTCCTGACCAATTAACAAAAAACTATTTTGAAAAACCTAGTGCGTTTGGTTTGGTTCGGTTCGCATAATGAAATGGAAATTGAAGGAATCGGATTTGGAATTTAAACATTCCAATACGAATTGAAATTTTAGAATCTCAATTCCAATTCCATTCTTGATGTGTTTGGTAGGCAAATGAATTGCCCTGACCCAACTGCAACCGCCGACCCGACCCATTGTTGCGAACCCGCACCGCCTGGCCTGAACAAACCTTGGGCCGAAACGGTCCGACCCGCCGTCCAAAATCAACTCGACCAGAACCGACCTTGGCCTGCATAAATAAATGACCCTAACCAGGCAGGCTGCTGGGACGATGGAAAGTGACGTCGTTCACCCTAATAAGGTGTGAAATTGCATAATTTGAATTTCAATTCCATTGTTTTGATACAGCAATTGTCTTTGAATCGCATAATTAATTAATATAGAGACGCAAGCAAATCGATAAAAACATACAAAATGATAACTACTATAAATAATCTCAATTTATATAGGGCCATTAAACAAGAAAATGAATGATAAACAACGAAGAAATCAAACCTTCAAGTTGGGGTTTATGATCCGACCGTACAACTCGTTTCCATCTCCTGACCAGTTAGTTATTGGTCCAATCTCTTTCACCAACTTAACATGTTTGCTTTTCACTTTCAGTGCTTGTTGTTTGTTATATAACTGCGATATGACCAAAGAATCCTTACTACAGTATTTAAAATTTAAAATAAATAAATAAATGTTTTAAACAAAAACAATATTCGTGTCTTTTCCATCTATAGTGATGGAGTGGTAGAGTGGCTTTTGTTTCACCTATGTGATTAAAGGTTCGATCCCCACTTTCAACATTTATGGTTTGGTATCCGGGTGAAAATCGAATACGGGTGGCGCCGGTTTGAATCTGACGGACGGCGAGGTTTTACCGAGTTCTATAACACTGTCGTGCCTTCGGGCGGGTGGGGCTTGGGTTTCCGCGCATCAGGAGAAGGCGGGGGCTGCTGGAGGTCAATTCCTGGGCACGGCGCCCCGCAAGGATAGTTGCCACACAGTTGTTCGCCGACCAAAAAATATATGCGTGTCTTTTACAAAATAGAGTTAATTACCAATTTAGTCAATGAGGTTTAGTTAAAAATGTCTCTTTAGTCTAAATAGTTTTTTTACCTCATCTTTGTCCCTGAAGTTTCTCATTTTTTATCACTTTCATCAAACTAACTAACTCTGTTAAGAAAAGTCAGTTAATTCAGTGAGGCAGGTGACGTTAGTGACACGCAGATCACCATCGATGGCCAAGCGGTCCCGAAGACTATGACTTTCAATATCTAGGATCTTTTGTTCAAAATGATGGCGAGATAGATAGAGACGTAACCCACCGTATCCAGACCGGCTAGGGTAGATGGAAAGCAGCCTCTAGGGTTTTTTGCGACAGGAGGTTCCCAACTAAACTAAAGGGTAAATTCTATAGAGTTGCAGTCAGACCGGCTATGCTGTATGGGTCGGAGTGTTGGGCCATCAAGAAGACTCAAGCCCGCAAGATGGATGTAACAACCGGCAAAAATAAGGTAATTCCGTACTAATTAACTATACGCGATTAACGTAATTAAATGCAATTATGTGTTGATTATTTAACTGAGGCCTTAGAAAGATAGCAATTCCCAAATAATGCATAGGAATGCATATGTTTAATGACAAAACATGATAGGATCATGTGCGAGTAAATTATCCGGTATGGACACTGGCGATTACCCGGTAAAAATTTAATAAGCGAAACGGATCCCGGACACCCGGGATATAAAATAAAACGTAATTTCACAAAATATAATGGGTTTTGGAACTCCAAAGCCATACGTGAAAGCTTGTTATACAAATATCGCGGTAAGGAATAAAGTGCGCGTACCGCACCCGATACGCGCGTAACATATAATTTCACCCGGCAAAAGCCAAAATAATTTATCAACGCTTAAACTGGACTATGTTTAAGGGATATTAAGGGTATTTTTAATATTCGGATAACACGCGATTAAAAACCCGAAAATACCCGGACGGTACCCGAACAAGAGTAAAATTTAAACATAATAATTATAGGTAATATTTAGCAAAGTGGACCCCACCCAAAACACCCCAAGGGCCGGCCTATGGCCCACCCAAATGGATAATCTCTTGGTTATCTTGCTAAATCATTAGGATTAAACACTAATCATGGGAATGCATGGACTTGTATTGGGTAGGAAAAATTCACCAAATCCTCTCATCTCTCTCTCTAACTCACGGCACAAACACCCTCTTACCAATCTCCAAAGATTTTTTTTACAATCTTACTTAACCCACTTGATCTTCCATAATCCAAGATAAGATATTGGATGATCTTGGAAAGATTTGAAAGAGATTGTTATAAGCAACTAGTGAAGAATACTTGAAACAAAAACCAAAAACTCTTCTTCTTCTCTTCCTCTTGGCCGAAACATTGCACCCATCCATATACATTTTTCTTACAAATTTTACACTACCAAATCATCTCTAGATCATTATCCTTCAAAACCCCATTGTGTGTTTCAAGAGCTTGGAGCTTAACCCTTTGGAAGAACACACTAAACCCCATCCAATCCAAGGTTTTTGTCTTCCCTAGCCTTGAGCTAGTAGTAAGTTTTAACCTTGCCTTGATTATCAATGTTCATATTATGTGTTCTTATGAGCAAGTTGTACATTGATGGGTAGAATGTGGTTTTGAAACATAAAGTTTAATGTATCTTACAAGAGTAAAAATGGAAGAATAATAACATGGATAAATCATGGATTTAATATTAGTAATGTGATATTTTAAGAAAATGTAGAAATATGTACATACACTTGTGTTGGATGATGATTTGAACATGATTTTTGAAAAAGACTTGAATATGATAAAAGATGGTTTTAATCATCATAAAATGACTAGCTAATGTCAAAAATATGTTGGAATATGTTAGATGATCATGGATGAAAAAGTTACATGTTCAAAGTCTACTCACTTGGATGAGTGAAATTTGGATATGTTGGATAAAAACATAAAACACACATGTTAAAAGCATCAATAATGAAATAAAAGACTATTAGAAGTGGAATAATGTAAAAATAACCAAATATGAGAAATATGATTCTTCAAAGTCCACTAGTTGGAAGAAAAATGCTAACTTTGGAAGTTAGGTTGGAAAAAGTAACATTTAAAAGTTAAGGGACTAATGTTGAAACTTTGAAAGTTGATGGACTAAAATAAGTATTTTAGAAACCTTGGTCCAAAAATGTGTTCACGGAAAGTTTGGTGTCAAAAACGTAAATAATGATTTTTCCAAGTATAGTTTCGGTAAACACTAGTAACCTACTTTTGTATATTTTGAAAAATGTATTTTTATAAAAATAGAAGCTTTATAAAAATAGGAGGTTAAGTTAACATAAGGATTTTACAAAAATAAAGGTTTTATAAAATATTGGACAAAAGTAAATACTTGGGAAAAACTTGTACAAAAATGGATACTTTTATATAAATGGGAATATAAAAGTATCGGAAAACATTTTTGGAATACAAGATAACAAGTTGAACTAAAAATACAAAAGTATATTTTTCCAAGTAATATATGTTCGGAATTGGAAGTATGAATAATATTTCCATAGAACGCATATTGGAAGAAAACGTGGAAAAAGCTAACTAACGGACTTAGTTACATGAACTAACGATAACGGATAAACGGACAAACGAGAAAAGAATGCCATTGCGGCAAGATGAAAATATATATTTTAAGAAGTAAAATATATATAACATGGGCGAAACTTATGTAACACTTTCCCTAAGTGTTAGAGAGAATATTCGTGGGAGAAAGCATAACGTAAAGAATTAAAAACGTTAAACAACGTATGAACTTAACAAAGAAAATTCACACGTTGATATATGGATACATGCTTGTCTCGACGAAATTCTAGTATATCTATTTGAATGGGAAAGTAGATATGCGAGAAGGAAAACCGAGACGAGTAGGCAAAATACATCTACGAACATGTGAATACCGACAAGATCCTAGTATATTTATTTAAATGGGAAAATAAATGTACGGCATGGTAAGTTGAGTCGGGCGTTAAAAATATATTACCGAACGACAAGACCTTAGCATAGTTATTTAAATGGGAAAATAAATATGCGGCAAAGTGAGTCGGGTCGGGTATTAAGAATACATTATATCGAACAATACGATCCTAAGTATAATTATTTAAATGGGAAAATAATTATACGTTAGGTAGAGTTGTGTCGAGGATAATAGTATACAAGTTACAAAGAATATTAACGAGAATAATACATAACTCGTAAGAAAAGGGTAATCCATCGCCAACAAACCTAGGATACGCGTCTAATTAAACGGGAATTGGAACAAAACGTGGTCGGGGAGTTGGGTGTACAACTTGCCAAGGCACATGCACTATAGGTGTAGTGACTTATACGTCTAGGACGTTTGTAGGTGCGGGACCACAAAACTTGCTATCTTCCTTTTTAGCCAAGCACAGATTCAGGTGAGTCTCACGGCCCCATTTTAAACTATTTTATGTTTTTCGGGGGAAAGATATGTTAGGGAAATGTTTGACGGGATAAATACTTGAGTTGTGATCGCCACTCGGGGTTGAGACCTCTCTACTATAATCATTAATTCAGGGAAACGAAACCGAAGGAATATTTGAATAGTACTATTGGTGCCTGACAAGGCCCACCCCTAATCGATAGCGTCGATTATGCATCGGCGTATGCCTGGGGTGCACGTATTCTGAAATCAAGTCGTAGGAATACCGAGTAACGACTTGGAGCGGGGCATTGTTAATTATCTTGGTTTGGTTATAGGCTCAAGTAGAATTGTAGGAACTTGCAACTCCTATGAATTGTCATAACATGGAAATTCCCAAAGTGATAAAGTTTGATAAACTAAAACCTGTGAACTCACCAATATTTATATATTGACGACTTTTTTAAACATATCTTTCAGGTAATTGATCGATGATGAACATTGTGGCAAGCTGGGTCGGGAGAATCTCTCATATGGGCGTCGGGTGTTTCAAAAGGGTTTCAACTTTAATTCCCAAGGCATCGGGATATTTTTGAGAAGCCACTTTGATGTATTCAAACAATTTTTCGTTTATGTGCGAACATCAAACATGTTTTCGACGTCTTAAATAAATGTTCCGTCTTTCTTAATTACTTATGATTTGCGTTAATCTTGGCTTTATGCTCTTGAACCGTCGCGCCACGTGTTTCCGCCATTGGCGTGGTGTGACAATGGATGTAGCAGAAATGAGGATTCTTAGGTGGATGTGTGGGTACACAAGGCTAGACCGAATAAGAAATGAGTTTGTTAGGGATAGGTTAGGATTGGCTAAGATTTCTGAGAAGATAAAGGAGGGGAGATTGAGATGGTTTAGGCATGTGAGGAGAAGGCAGACGTCAGCGATAGTTAGAGTAGTGGAAGCGCTGACTGTTGAGGGTAGGAGGAGTAGAGGTAGACCCAAGTTGACCTGGGATAAGCGTATTGAACACGATTTGATAGAGTTGCACCTCTCTGAGGACATGGTCCAAGATAGGAGTTCGTGGAGACGTAGAATTAAAGCTAAGGATTCTTAGGGACTGTCCACCTTTCCGTTGGACTTGTTTTGTGTTAATAACAATGCTTGCATATATGTTGAGTACCATGTTATATATGTTCCTTTGTCTGTCATGTTATTTTTTTCACCACTTACTAGATTGTTGGTACTTGGTAGTCTTTATTTATTTATTTATTTATTTATTTATTTATTTATTTATTTATTTTTTTATACCCAGTCCTTCCTGTTTAGAGTTGGGGGTCTCATCGGAAGCAGCCTCTCTATCCCTATGGATGGGGGTAAGGTTTGCCTACATCCCACCCTCCACAGACCCTACCAATAGTATTTCTATTGGTGGGATTTACTGGGTTGTTGTTGTTGTTGTTGTATTCTAAAACCACCACAACCACCATCACCACCCACTACCTCCACCATCAGCATCAACCGCCACCCTCTCTCTCACAGACACACACACACAAAACCTTATCCACACACATATACACACACAACCTTATATCCACCTATACCCACTGTCACTTTTAGCACCACCATCACTATAACCCATCTCAGTATCTCACTTGTCACCAGAATCGACAACATCACCCCGTCATACAACCACCACAACCATAACCTTCACTTCTAGGACCACCCCCGCACAACCCCTTCACTTTCGGCACCCAGACAACCACCATATCATAGTGTAACATCGCAAAATTTTCCCCAAAATTTTAATACATAAAAAGCCCTTATATATATATATATATATATATATATATATATATATATATATTTTATTACACCTTTATCATTAATTTTATACAAATGTGCCTAAGTCTTTATTTATCCTAACTCACAACTTATATACATACATAAATGTATATAAATAATAATAATAATAATAATAATATGATTCCAAATTCTTTTTTTTTTTTCACATACAAGATTTTTTTTTTTAAATAAAGCCTTGAGTCAAATAGTCAAAGTCCTAGTCAAAGTCTTAGTCAAACAGTCAAAGTCTTAGTCAAATAGTCAATTCATCATAAAACCTTACTTTATGGTGTTGACCAATTTTAATGGCTAATTGACTCTAAAACTAGTATAAAAACCCACCTATGACCCATTATACTTTGCACCTCTAAATCGATTGTTTCAATCCGATTAAACTTTCCCTCATACCTTTCTTCTATAGTCTATTACTTCTACAATTGAAGCTTTGATTATAAGCTCTTGTAATTGGCGAATTGGAAGCTTGATATTCTTTCTTTTTCGTTTTCTTCAATTTGGACTAGCTACGTTGTTGAGTCTTTGGGATTTGCCTCGCATACATTCACAACACAGTATTCTATTTTTTTTACGAGACATAACATTTTGCTAAGGTGAGTTTTACATAGCCCATTTTCTATTTATCACCATTTTTGGGGTGAAACATGTTACAACATCATTTATGCAATTCAATCATCAATGTGTCTATGTGTTTTTCTATGTTACATTATGTCTTGAACATGACTAGGGTAAGCACAATTCTAGCATAAACATTCATCAGCCAAACGGTATACATTGATAGATCTATTGGACTGACAATCCCACCCGGATACGTGCCTCCTACAAAGGTTGCGTGTGTGTTTGTTACTGCAATATAAACGAGTGAACCATGAGCGTATGGGATGTACCACAATACAACAGTCACAATGGTTGATTATGCACTCGATTTACTTCTAGTATGTTTTCACATATGGACTAGATTGCCATGACACATGAATTGCACAACAATTTTATTCGATTATCAAAACCTATGTAATTCTCACCAACTTTTGTTGACCCAAAATATTTTCAACTTAACATGTTTCAGGTTCTACTTGTTTGAAGACTTGATTTGATGCTTGAAGATGTTTGCATAGTTTTATTCAATTTGATGTACAAATTCTTAGAACAATTGTATGTAACTTATTTAATGAAATCTATTATTTACCATGAGCTACTGAACAATCATCAATACGTGACATCCCGATGTTTCCGCCATCGGTTGGGGTGTTACACATAGGAACCCAACCACCACCGCCACCATCACCCCGTTACTAAATCAAAGCTCAAAACCTAAACCACTATCGCCGCCATCAATAGTAGATCAGAGCTAAAAGCATAAACCACCACCGTCGCCATCGACATGGGTCACGAAGAAACCCTAGCCGCCCCTTACCCCTGTTCAGATCTTGTAGAAAAATCCACCTAGTTCTACGGTTGACTTTTTAGGGTTTAGTGTCGAATTAGAAATGATTGGTGTTAAACAAACAGATTTAATTAGAGTCTGTTTGTTTTCCTACACTAGAATTGATACCATTTTGGATGAACTCATCTAATAAACCAAATGACCCATTACACCAAGGGGAGGGGTGAAAGTGGAGATTTAGGTCTCAATCGGTTAAGATTGGCATTAATAAGGGGTGAAAAGAAATTGGATGAAAATGACAGAAAAAAAAATAATAATAATAAAATAAAGGTTTGTGATATATGGATAAAAATATCCCTGATTTAACTGGGTTTTGTAAACTGAGGGGCAGTTGATGAAATTGATCAAAAAAGGCAAACCTCATGGACATAAATGAGGAAAAAAAATATTTGGACTAAAGTGACATTTTTTTACAAACCTCGGGGACTAAATTGGCAATTAATTCTTTTATAACGTCTAAGGAGCTTATTTTTAAGGCTCAGATGTAGTACGTGAATCCTCAATGACGTCACTACACGAAAGGGCTTCCTACAAAATATAACAATACTAATAATATCATCATAAAATTAATTAATTGATGAAGTAAATTCCTTAATCACCTAGGGGTTAATTCGGCTCAGTTAATTTCCATTTTTATTTTATTTATTTGGTCGTAAATAAACCTATCGGGACCAATTTAAAGAAGTGACTAACCGAATATGAATCTGGTTACAGTGTCCGGTTTTTTTTATTTAAGTGAACTTCATTAACACCACACGCGAAAACCTCCTACTCTCCAAGGCGGAGAGTAGAGGCCGCCACAAAAACGTTACATCAAATACAAATTACACCAATTCTCCCAATCCAAACCTTAACTATTGTTACTATTAATATACCATAAATATGTTAGAGCCTTGATGTCCGCCACTATCTCCACGACTTTTACCACTTAGTTCTCAAATATCAATTCGTTTCTAGCTTTCCATAACCTCCAACAATACGCTATAATCACCCCTCTAACAATCTTTGGTTGTCCGGCGGTTGCGGAACTTTGGCAGGCTATATTTGACTAGTGCAAGGTCCCGAAAAGCTTTGTGTTCCACGTTAAATATTTAGTGCTCTTACACTTTTCGGCAATGTCGGGTGACCGTCAAAGGAAGGCACTACACGGAGTTATCCTTACAGTGTTTTGGAGTATTTGGCGAGCCAGAAATGACGTTGTCTTTAATAATAAGCAACTGTTGGTGCGGAAAACTTTGGATGAGGTTAAAGTGATGTCCTACTCGTGGGTTACTAATGGAGGTAGAATGTCAAACATGTCGTGGGATTCGTGGGGGTAGTTTGACACTTCTCGAATGGGTTAGGAACGACTCCTTGTAATAGTTGGGCATTTTCTTTTGTGGTGTTGACTTTTTTGTATTGGGATTTTCTCGGATCTTGCCCGCTAGCTTCTTGCTAGCCTTTTAATAAAGTTTGATTGGCCGATAAAAAAAGGTAAATAGAGATGTTACAAGAAGAATTGGTTAGTCTAGACGCAGGGCTGGCCCGGGGCAAGGGCAAGGTGGGTGATCGCGACCGGAGAATGTCACCTGAAGGATAAAGACGGCCGGTGTGTGTGACTGAACGATGAAGACCTGTTAGGTGGACCAAGGCACAACGCACGAACCCGGTTGGGTTATGACCGAGACCTTGTTGTGATGATGATGATGATGCTGGTGCGAGGGGGTGACAATATTGCTCGACGGTGATGGCAGCGGTTGTTATGTGTGTGTCTGGTATTAGAGAGAGGTTTTGTAGAAGATGGGTGAGTTTTAGAGAAGATGTAGGAAGATACCAAGATGGGTATGGGTATGGGTTGGTGGGCGGGTATGTGTGTGGAAGAATATCAGTAACTTTTTGGCCTTTTTTTTACACTTAAAAAAATGGAAGGAGGAAGGGTAGGTGTTCATGAATAAATTTGAGAAACGAACACGAACACGAGTGTTTTTTCTTGACAAACGAAAACGAACAAAAAAATTTGTTCGGTAAGTGTTCATAAACTGTTCGTGAACACACAATTTCCTTAACGAATGAATATGAACAAGGCCTTGTTCGTGTTCGTTTGCAGTCCTAGGAAAGGGGGAAGAAGGGTATGTCATAAATTTTACACGTAAAAATATTTTTACCGTAAAAAGTTTTATACCTCACCCGTACCGTATATAGCGGGTAGAGCCTAAATTTTATCTCGCCAAGGACCCAATTTTTTTTAACATTTTCGGGAACGACCCTGTCTAGACGTCTATTTCGAGATTAACACATAGGGTATGTACCTGGTGCCACAAGCACTAACCAATTAAATCCAATTGGTGCGAATTTTCCAAAGAAGAATTTACTTTTGATATGAAATCATGGTAAATTATTTGATGTAGTGCAACGTTTTAGTTATTGATGAAATTAAGGTTATATTAATTAGACCGGGTGTAGTGGAAGCGTTATGTGGCGTGATTTGGAGATATAGCGCCGGTAACACCGGAACTATGGGGCGCTATAGCCCAAAAAATATGTATGGCGCCATTTCAATAACGCCGGTGCAAGTTTTTTCATAGCCAATGGCTATGTGACACGTGGACGAGCAGAAGAAAAAATGGTAAAGTGGTGGGTGCTGATGAATTAGAAGGTGGTGGTTTGTGGTGATGATGAAGGCGGCGACGAGGTGGTGGGTATGGTGGTGGTGATGATGACGAAGAAGGTGGAGGTGGTGGTGATGAAGCCGGCGGCGAAGGTGGTGGGTGATGATGATGAAGAAGAAGGTGGAGGTGGTGGTGATGAAGCCGGCGGCGGAGGTGGTGGGTGATGATGAAGAAGAAGGTGAACGTGGTGGTGATGATGAAGAAGAAGATGGTGGTTTATGGTGGAGGTGATGGTGTTTGTTTGTGGCTGATGGTGTTTGTGGCTGATAGTGGTGGTGATGAGGAAGAAGGGTTTGGGATGGTGATGATGATCTTGGTGGGCAGACAAAGAAGAAGGAAGAAGTTTATGTTTTTTTTTTTTTTTTCTAAAATAATAATAAATAGCGCCCCTTTTTTTCACACTACCACTACACCCCTTTTTCAGTTTCTCTCCACGCTGACTCAGCAGTCACGTGGACCAATCAGAAAGGGGGGCTTTATAAATAAAGCCCCCCACTATGCATGGTGTTAGGTGGGGTAACTAACACACACCAGTGGCGTGGGGTGTGAAATATTTTATGGATCAAAAGGTCCAATAGTGGATTCATACATAACCCCAAAAAACAAAACAGAATGGCCTACTCAACATCAACAACAATAACAATAATGGGATCCAGATTCCTTATTCTTCTTCTGCTGCTCACCTTGTTGTTCATCGCTTCCAATTGCATACAGAATGATGATGATGAAACAATCAAAAGGAGAATGGAGGAGTTCTCTGGATACCCAGCAGCAGAAGACCCTTCTCATCATCATCATCATGATATTCGTTCCATTTCATTTACGGTGGATTCTCTCACTCTTCAGCAACAGGTTGCTTGCTTGCTTGCTTCTTTCCCCTCCCTTTTCTTCTTCTTCTTCTTATTATTATTATTCTCATATGGGTATTTATATATTATTTATTGACTAGTTAAAACTTAATCTTCTTAATAGAAGCTAGCTGACCCATCACATCACATCACATCACAGTTTTATTTTATTTTATTTTATTTTTTAGGCAATCAATCAATCAAAGATGGGAATCAATTTATAATTATTTTGTTTATTGTTTGGATGCAAGATTGATGAGCTCTCAAGTTTGTCGGATTCAGCGGCCCCTTCGGTTACAAGGATCTTGTACACTCACAATGATGTAGTCGCAAGAAGGTATCATCATCATCATCATCCACTTACTACTACTACTACTACTTACTTGATCATCATGATCGTTTGGTTTGGTTTGGTTTGGTTTGGTTTGGTGGTTGATTATAGTGTTTGGATATCAGGCTTTTTTTCATTTTTCATAGTATGTCCTCTACAACTTACAAGCATCCTTTGCATCATCCCAAATACAGTAATTGAACACATGCTTGTAGCCTAATTGCAGATTAAATCATTTTCATCAATTAATTAATATGCAGCTTCATCAAAAACTTGATGGCACATGCTGGCCTTTCTGTCAGGGAGGATGCTGTTGGCAACATATTTGGTCGCTGGTGAGTCATTTTATGTTGTTAAAACTCCAAACCCTGGACAGTTCCTAAAGTTGACGCTTGATAGTATACAGGGAAGGCAGTGAACCAGATGCACCTGCTGTTTCAACAGGGTCACACATTGATGCTATTCCATACTCTGGTAAATATGATGGGGTAGTCGGCGTATTGGGTGCAATTGAAGCCATCAACGTACTAAACAGGTATTTGTAACAACTTATTACACATATACATGCATTGAAACTCAAACTCTCCAGATGAGAAACAATGATTTTTCAACTTACAGATCTGGATTTAAACCTAAAAGGTCGTTGGAAGTAATAATGTTTACCTCAGAAGAGCCTACAAGATATGGAATCAGCTGTTTGGGAAGGTCTGTTGTATGTACCTCCATTTCGTTGGGCAATTTGCCTTTCTAATTACGTTGTATCAGTCAACCACTAATAATAATTCTTACTTTGAGTGTCCAAATAAATAGTTGATTTCAACTTCATAATAGCTATGACATATCATGTGACAGCAGTAGCACTAGAAGTTTTGGCAAGACAACGTAACTATGACTAAATTTTTATAACAGTCCTGAGTCAGTCCATTAAATATTTCATTTTCATTAAAAAAAAAAAAGTCAGTTTATGCCTGTTTTTAGTTAAAAAAAATAGGAGAGAATGAGAAGAAAACTTGGTTAACTAATTCTATCTGGAATTTTCAGTCGCTTATTAGCTGGGAGTGTGTCGCTTGCGACAGCGCTTACACAGACAGTAGATAATGCCAATATTTCATTCCTGGATGCTGCAAAATCTGCTGGTTATGCAGAAAATGAAGATTTTTCCAGCGTGTTTTTAGATGAAAACAGCTATTCAGCCTTTGTAGAGCTGCACATAGAACAAGGTCCTATTCTGGAAAACGAAGGCATTTCAATTGGTATCGTGACTGCTATTGCTGCACCAGCAAGTATCAAAGTTGATTTTGGAGGAAACGGAGGGCATGCTGGGGCCGTCTTAATGCCACAAAGGTAATAACAACCTACTTTCATTTAATTTATTAAAAGTTGATTGTTTTGAAAAAAATTAAATACTGACTAAACTGGAATGGTTTGGAACAGAAATGATGCAGGACTGGCTGCTGCAGAATTAGCGTTAGCTGTGGAAAAACATGTGCTAGAATCTGGATCCATAGACACTGTCGGGACAGTTGGTAACCCCTTGTTATTCATTTTGGTTGAACTGAGGACACAAAATTTTGTAAAATAAACTAATCGTCTCTTTGAAGGTATACTGGAGGTGCATCCTGGAGCAATCAACAGCATCCCTAGCAAATCACATATCGAGATAGGTATTTCTCCCGAATGCTTGTTAGAGAAATATAATAATTTCCTCCCTAGGACGTGTAATCTGAGAAATTCTATCTAGTCTAGGAATATGACTATGAATTGACTACATACAGATACACGTGACATTGATGAAAAACGAAGAAATATGGTCATTGAAAAGGTCCACGAGTCTGCCGTGAGCATATCAAAGAGGAGAGGGGTGGAACTTTTGGAGTTCAAAATTGTAAACCAGGATCCGCCCGCCCTCTCAGATGAATCTGTCATCAAAGCAATGGAATCCGCCACTCAAGTATTGGGTTTGAGTCACAAAAAGATGATCAGCAGAGCTTATCATGATTCTCTCTTTATGGCCAGGTTTGGCATTTCAGTTTTTCATTTTTATTTTCTAAACTTAAAACATTTTAAATTTGAAAAAAAAAAGTGATTAATATGCTTATAAATTGATTGATGCAGAAAAGCACCAATGGGCATGATATTTATTCCATGTTATAAAGGTACAGCCATAATTTCTTATTAGTAATGCAAAATATAATTCTCCTTTGTTTCATTTAAAAAACCAACTAATGGTCAATTATTCATCAATTGTTGTTGGTCTTATTTCTAATGTTATTTTATGTAATGTTAATGGCTGGCTGTGTTGAATTGCAGGCTACAGTCATAAACCTGAGGAGTATGCCTCCCCTGAAGATATAGCAAACGGAGTAAAGGTTTGGCGCTAACGCTCGCTAAATTGTCCATTAACTCATGATATGTACTTATGTTTTATATAATTCACAACTCGTATCAAATCGTTTTTAATTTGAAGTGCTCGGTACATTTGTCAACTATTTTGATGTTAGCTCTTCAAGTAGGGACGGTAAATCAGTAACCTCGTCGTCTCAGTTTGTACGAACAAATCCGGTTAGGCCATTGTGCCTGTCATGATATTATAAATGAGGGGCTGGTTTCATGATTATCTATCTATACTTTCCATAATAGGAGGGAGAAGCGTGAGTGACGTTATAAAGCTGATGTGTCAGCCGGAGAGACTGGCCACCAATGCCTGTATGATGCAAAAACTGACGTCACATTAAATAATAAAAAAATCCCACTTGCCTGAACAGTGGTAATAATGCCACTTGCCTAACAGTGTTTGGTGATAAATTAGTTAAATACTGTCACTTGACATAACAGACTTTTGTATGACTGTTGGTTTTAAATTTGAGCTCCAATTTCAAATTTCAAATTCGATATGCCATTACACAACTATAAAAAGGTATCATGTGCATCTTTTTCTCCAAATAATTTATAAATCTCTCAAATAATTTTTAAATTGTAACAGATGGTTCTCTCACATTTACGTTTACGTCGAACTCCTCGAGCACCAGGTAAAATAATTCTAATATATGTTATTAATAAGATTAAAATTTATGCATTTTGTTCTTCAATAACCTCAATGTTCTTCAATAATCTCAATATTTTGTCTGTTCCATTAGCAACCAGAGCTTTTATGTCCAAAAAGTTTTTGACTTTTGAAGATTCTTACAAATAAAGGAAAATATCAGTCTTGCCATTACGAATAGTTAAAGATTGGCAGGCTCAAACTCAAGATGGTATGTCTTTGCCTTTTTAAATTCATTTATTCGAGTGTTTAATACGTGTTCATTTTGTTTTCTGATCAACCTTTGTGTTTGATGAATTTGATGTAACATACGTATTTTTTCGTATTTTCCATTCTAGTCCTTGTTGTCATTTTTACACCCTTGTAATCCCGAGCCTATGATCAATGAAAATGTATTTTGTCAATTGCATTTAATCTTAATCTATTTCATTTACTCTACAAATTCTATGTGACACAAACTTTATGTAACATCGCGTGATTTTTAATTCTCTTGTATTTTAAATTCTATACTAAACAAATTCCAAATTCGCCTTTACTCGCTTCTTTTATGTTACTCGTACCAATTCTTGACGAGTCGTCATTATAAATTATTCTATTCAATTTAGGCGTTATAACAAGAAACTTATTTGGTTAAGATCTTAATATTATTAATAAAAACATATATATATATATATATATATATATATATATATATATATATATATAATACTAAAAAAAACATAATATGAAAAAATGCCATTTGACTTTATGATATTTCCATACGTTTGTTTTTATTTATTTATAATTTTATTATTATTTTTTTCTTTTAAAGATATAATAACTACTAATTAACTTCTAACCACCCTAATTAATTCATTAAATACCCAACCACCTTACCTCAACTATAAACACCACTCCTACCCATTCTAACACTTGCTCATTCCTAAATCCTCTCTAAACCTCCCAATTCTTCAAAGAAATTTCAAGTGTGGAAGTCCACTTTCAAGTGAGTTTTCTCATAAACTCCAACTTTATTATTCTTTCTAAATTCTTTTCTTCTTCTAACCCCTTGGGGAAACCTCTAGTACCTTGCTCTTGTTTGCTATGGCAAATGAATACGAGTAGGACACCAAAATGAGGCCTCAAAGGTGGTTCATCTTCTATTGTTTTTATGCACTAGAAGGTTAGTTGAAGTGATACCAACCAAGTTCACCAATAACTTAATATGGACTTGTGCTATGGTTAATGGTTGACAAAGGAAAGCCAAGGCTCTTCCAAACTAAATCACCATACACTACTTTAACCCTATAGTTATATTATGTAAATACTAAAATATATACTTTCAAAACTCTACTAATCTAATAACTTGGAAGGTTTGTGGATACATCCCTACCTTACCAATACTTGACTCTCTTGACCATCCGAATCACCTTTATGGTGGTTTGTGTTTTGGTTAGCCTTAAAGGCACTACTTGACTCTCATGACCATCCGAATCACCTTTAGGGTGGTTTGTGTTTTGGTTCGCCTAAAAGGCTTGCTTGACTCTCTTGAATCTATAACCTAAACTCGAATCTAAGACTCTTTATTTTTCTAATTCTAGTTAACCAAGGCTAAGGACCTAATCCCCCAAGACTCATTCTTTTGGAACCTTGCTAAAACGCACCCAAAGGTGAGTTCATACTTGTCCCCCCTTTATCCTTTATCCTTTGGGGCTCAACATGTATCACTATCAAAACTCAAACGATTTTAAACTCTACAATCTATTATGCTTAGTCTAAAGTCTATCATATTCTAAATTCTATCATGCGCAATCTAAAGTCTATTATATGCTTGTACGCTATGCTATGTAGAATTATTTACTCTAACATACAAATGTTCATATAGTTGACAACCCACCTTGCATGTATAGCGCTATAGGATTGGCTATCCGCCCCCTACATGGGTCATGTTAAGCAAAATTCTTCGTGGCTAGTCGCCGTTTGTATGGTTCTCTTGCATATGCCTATAAGCAAAACTTTATTATACTATATGTATGTATGTCAAAACTAGTATGCTCACCAATGCTTTATGTGTTGACGGATATTTTATACATGTTGCAGGAAATATTTGTTGCAAGACATTTCAAGAAAACTACTTAGGATTGGACATAGAAACTCACTCTAGTTCAAGTTGTTATATTCTTGTTGTTGTGTTTTTCTTTATTTAAACTACTTGTATTTCTATTTTTAGACAATAAATGAAATTCTATCTTTAAACTATATTGTTACAAAATCTAGTGTCATGAAGTCTTTGAACAATCTACCACTAAGTCTCACCTCGATGATTCCGCCATCGGTTGGGGTGTGACAGATTGGTATCAGAGCCATGACTATAGGGATCTAGGGAAAATTGCAATGTTTGACTAGACTATAGTTAAGAACTGTCACACCACGTCTAAGGCGGAAACACGTGGCGCGACGGTTCAAAAGTATTAAGCCAAGATTAATGCAAAGCACAATATTAATTAGAAAACGGGCATTTATTCAATGCTAATAATCATGTCAAATTATTCATACATAATCATAAATTGTTTTCGAAAATGATAAAGAGGCTTCTCCCTTTATCCCTAAATCCATGGAATAAAGAGATAAGACCCCGTCACGACATTCCCAACGCCCAATTTGGAGACATCCCCGACCCTGCTCGCCATGCTAACTTCCATCAATCAATTACCTGAAAGATATGTTTGAAAATCGTCAATATATAAATATTGGTGAGTTCACAGGTTTTAATTTAATAAATCTTTATAAAGTGGGAACATCCTTGTTATGACATTTATAGGAGTTGCAAAGTCCTACAATTGACTTGAGCCTATAACCAAACCAAGACAATTAATAATGCCCCCGCCCAAAGTCGTTACTCGGTATTTCTACGACTTTATTTCAGAATAAGTGCACCCCAGGCATACGCCGATGCATAATCGACGCTATCGATTAGGGGTGGGCCTTGTCAGGCACCAATAGTACTATTCAAATATCCCTTTGGTTTCTCATTCCTGAATAAATGATTATAGTGGGGAGGTCTCAACCCCGAGTGGCGATCTTTACTCAAGTATCCAACCCGTCATACAATTCCCAACATACCTTTCCCCCGTAAAAACGTTAAATAGTTTAGAAATGGGGCCGTGAGACTCACCTGTAACTGTGCTTGGCTCAAAGAAAATAGTAAAGTTTGTGATCCCGTACCTACAAAGGTTCTAGGCGTATGAGTCACTTACACCTATGGTGTATGTGCCTTGGCAAGTTGTACACCCAACTTCCCGACCACGTCTTTATCCCAATTCCTGTTTAATAGTTTCGTATCCTAGGTTCAATGGCGATGGATTACCCTTTCCTTACAAGTCATATATTATTCTTATAATTATTCTTTATGACTTGTACAACATTTTACTTGACACGACTCCACCCAACGTATAATTATTTTCCCATTCAAATAATTATACTTAGGATCTTTTCGCTCAATATAAAGTGTTTTCTTATTAATCGACCCGACTTACTTTGCCACATATTTATTTTCCCATTCAAATAAATATGCTAAGTCTTTGTCGTTTGGTAACATAATCTTAACGCCCGACTAGACTTACCACACCGTACATTTATTTTCCCATTTAAATAAATGTACTAGAATCTTGTCGGTATTCACGCGTTCGTAGATATATCTCATCTACTCGTCTCGGTTTTCCTCCTCGCATATCTATTTTCCCATTTAAATAGATGTACTAGAATTTCGTCGGAAACGAGTATATGTACATATACCATCGCGTGGATACTACTTGTTAAGTTCATGTGTCGTTTAGCGTTTTTAGTTTGTTACGTTATGTTTCTCTTTTCCCACGAATATTGTTACTAC
The DNA here is from genome assembly GCA_030844895.1 of Ambrosia x helenae. Lineage (NCBI taxonomy): Eukaryota > Viridiplantae > Streptophyta > Magnoliopsida > Asterales > Asteraceae > Ambrosia > Ambrosia x helenae. Next base: position 624,573 of record JAUTDX010007073.1, on the reverse strand, counting down.
ACTTAGGAAAGTGTTACGCACGTTTCACCCTTGTTATATATATTTTATTTCCGTAAAATATATATGTATATTTTTATCTCGACGTAATAAGTCCGTTTACGTTGGTTCGTGTAACTAAGTTTGTTAGTTAATGTTTTAGTCCGACTCGTCCAACTTGTTACCAAAAACGTTCCCGATACTTTTATATTCCCATTTATATAAAAGTACCTTATTTTTGTACAAGTCTTTACAAGTATTTATTTTATAAAATCTTTCTTTATGAAATTGTCGCGTGACTCCATTTATTTTTATAAAACGTCCATTTTATAAAAATATACTTTTTACTTAAAATGCCCAAGTAGGCTATTATTATTTACCAACTCAACCTTGTAAATCATTACTTACACTTTTTGACACTAATATTTCCATCATTGTGTTCTTGGTCCAATAACTTTCTAAAATAGTTATTTTAGTCCATTGGTTTCCAAGTTGTCATATTAGTCCTTTAATTTATATTTGTAGCATTTTTCACTAAATCTTTCATGGTTATTATTTTTCTTCCACTTAAGTGGACTTTGAAGAATCCTTTTTACCATGATTAATTGTTTTTACCTCTTTTTACTTCTAATGCTCTTTTAATCCATTCTAGATATCAATAACATGTTTATTTCATATTTGTATCCAAAACATCAAACTTTCACTCATCTAAGTGAGTGGACTTTGAAGAACTAATTTTTCCACCTAAGGCTTTCTAATCCATTTTAATATTTTTATGACTTTATTATATCATCCTAAGATGATTAAAACCACTTTTCATCATATTCAAGTCACTTTTCAAAATATTGCTTTTCTCATCTCCAATCATCCAAACATGTTCTTATTATTACACTTTCATCAAAATACTACTTTTATTAAAAATAACTAAGATTTCATCATATTACTATTCTCTCATCCTCATTTTTAATAAAAACCCATTACTTATTTAAAACTCATTTTTATTACCCACATTGTACAACTTGCATCATAGCACAAAAACAAGATATTTAAATTAATAAAACAATGCAAGACTTACAACTAGCTCAAGGCTAGGGAAGACAAAATCTTGGATTTTGGGTGTGGTTTAGTGTGTTCTTCCAAGTGGGTTATGCTCCAAGCTCTTAAACACACAAGAAGGGGTTTGAATGGGGATGAACTAGAGGTAATTTGGAGTAGTAAAAATTGAAAGAGAGGTGTTAATGTGGGGGTGGAAAGCCATGGCCAAGAGGAAGAAAAGAAGAGAATTTTTGTGTTTTTCTTCAAGTGTTCATCAAGTGTATTTATGCTATCTTACTCAATCTTCCAAAGATTACTAATATCTTGCAAGGATTGGGTGAGTATCTTAGTGAGATTATGGAAGGATTTGTTAGATTATGAAAATCTTATAAGGATATTAAGAGGGTGTATGGGCCGATTTTTTTTGAGAGAGGGAGGAGAAATGATTGGGTTAATTCCCTTGTCCAATCTTATTACATGCAAGCTCATGATTAATATTATTTCAAATGATTTATTTAGATAACCCAAGTAATCTCCCACTTGGGTGGGCCATGGCCGGCCCCAAGGGGTGTCTAGGTGGGGTCCACTTTGCTAAATAATACCCCATTACTTGTTAAGTTAGTTCCTTTCGGGTACCGCCCGGGTATTTCTCGAATTTTCGTCGCGTTTATCCTCAATATTAAAATACCGTTAATATTTATAAAATTATGTCCAGTTAAATTACTGATAATTTATTTCGGTTTCTGTCGGGTGAATTTACGTGTTACGCGCGTATCGGGTGCGGTACGCGCACTTTATTCGTTACCGGAAGATTTGTGCATTAAGCTTTTACGTATGGCTTTGGGTTTCCAAAACTCATAATATTTTGTGAAAATATTATTTATTTTATATTCCGGGTGTCCGGTGTTCGTTTCGCTTATTTCAGTTTTACCGGGTAATCGCCAGTGTCCATACCGGATAGTTTTGTCTGCGCACGATCCTATCATGCTTTGCTATTAAACTCATGCATTCCTATGCGTTATTTGGGAATTCCTATCTTTCTAAGGCCTCAATTAAATATTCAGCACATAATTACGGTTAATTACGTTAATCGCGTTTAATTAATTAGTACGGAATTACCTTAATTTTGCCGGTTGTTACATTCTCCCCCCGTTAAGAGAATTCCGTCCCGGAATTCACTTTGAGCTCTCCGGTATAGGGGTCTTCTTAAATAGGGCGGGATACTTTTGCTTCATCTGGTCCAGCCTTTCCCACGTGAACTCCGGTCCACGCTTGGCATTCCAACGCACTTTGACCAATCTGATCTTACTGCGTCTTAGTTTTTGGACCTTCCAATCGGTTACTTCGATTGGCTCTTCGACGAAGTGTAACTTGTCGTCAATGTGGATTTCGTCTGCGGGGATGATGAGGGTTTCGTCGGACAAGCACTTTTTCAAGTTCGACACGTGGAACGTGTCGTGTACACCGTTAAGTTCTTGTGGTAACTTGAGCTTGTATGCTACGGGGCCTACTCTGGACAGGATTTCAAATGGTCCAACATATCGTGGGTTTAGTTTTCCGCGCTTCCCAAAACGCGCGACACCTTTCCAAGGTGACACCTTTAGTAGGACCCTGTCTCCGACTTGAAATTCCAAAGGCTTCCTCCTCATGTCTGCGTAGCTTTTCTGTCGGTCGCGTGCCGCTTTGAGACGTTCTCTAATCAGAAAGACCTTATCCGTCGTTTCTTGAACGATCTCGGGTCCGGTAAGTTGCTTTTCGCCAACTTCGGCCCAACATAGAGGCGATCTACACTTGCGTCCATATAGAGCTTCAAAAGGTGCAGCTTGAATGCTCGTGTGGTAGCTGTTGTTATACGAAAACTCTACCAGTGGCAAGTGAGTATCCCAATTTCCGCTGAAATCGATTGCGCATGCCCGTAGCATATCTTCCAAGGTCTGGATGGTTCGTTCACTCTGACCATCGGTTTGTGGATGATATGCGGTACTCATATCGAGGCGAGTACCTAGGGCCTTATTCAGACTTTCCCAAAATCTTGAGGTGAAACGACTATCTCGATCGGAGATGATAGAAATAGGTACACCGTGCTTCGACACAACTTCCTTAATGTACAAACGGGTTAGTTTCTCCAACTTATCCGTTTCGCGAATGGGGAGGAAGTGTGCAGATTTTGTCAATCGATCAACGATTACCCAGATCATGTCATGGCCGCTTGTTGTCCTGGGCAATTTGGTGATGAAGTCCATAGTGATCCTTTCCCATTTCCATTCCGGTATTTCCGGTTGCTGGAGCAATCCGGATGGTCTCTGATGCTCGGCCTTGACCTTTGCGCAAGTCAAACATCGCGCAACATATGCCGCTATATCTCTCTTGAAATTTGGCCACCAGTAAAATTCCTTCAAATCGTGGAACATCTTGTCTGCTCCGGGGTGAACTGAATATCGCGAACTATGGGCTTCGGCTAATACCAGTTCACGCAATCCACCGTATACTGGTACCCAAATTCTATTCATGAAATACAGAGCTTGATCCGCTTTTGACTCCAGTGACTCAACCATCTTCCGCAATCTTTCTCCTTTGACATTCTCGGGTTTAAGAGCGTTAGTTTGAGCTTCACGAATCCGATCAGTCAGGTTCGTGTGGATGGTTAGACCCAAAGCTCGGACACGCAGTGGCTTAACCCGTTCCTTGCGACTCAAGGCATCGGCTACGACGTTTGCCTTCCCGGGATGGTACTTTATCTCACAATCGTAATCGTTCAATAATTCGACCCATCGCCGTTGTCGCATGTTCAATTCCTTCTGGTCAAAGATGTGCTGCAAGCTTTTATGATCAGTGAAGATCGTACACTTGGTTCCGTACAGATAGTGTCTCCATATCTTGAGTGCGAATACCACGGCTCCTAGTTCCAGATCATGTGTGGTGTAATTCTTCTCGTGAAGCTTTAGTTGTCTGGAAGCATAGGCTATGACCTTCTCTCGCTGCATCAATACACAACCCAATCCCTGATGAGAGGCGTCACAGTAAACTACGAAGTCTTCTGTACCATCGGGGAGTGATAGTATTGGTGCGCCACATAACTTATCCTTCAACAACTGAAACGCTGCTTCCTGCTTTTCCGTCCATTCAAACTTCTTATCCTTTTGGGTTAGCATGGTTAAAGACTGTGCTATTTTAGAAAAGTTCTCGATGAACCTTCTGTAGTAACCCGCAAGGCCAAGAAATTGTCGTACTTCAGTAGGCGTTCTAGGGGCGTCCCAATTCTTGATTGCTTCGATCTTGGCGGGATCGACATGTATACCCCTTTCGTTCACCACGTGGCCTAAAAAGTGAACCTCTCGAATCCAAAAATCACATTTTGAAAACTTAGCATAGAGTTTCTCTTTGCGAAGTACCTCGAGGATTAATCGGAGATGTTCCTCGTGTTCCTCCTTCGTGCGTGAGTAGATCAAGATGTCATCAATGAAGACAATAACAAATTTGTCCAAGTATGGTTTGCACACTCGGTTCATCAAGTCCATGAAAACAGCTGGTGCGTTAGTTAAACCGAAAGGCATAACCAGAAACTCATAATGCCCATAACGAGTCCTGAATGCTGTTTTTGGCACGTCTTCTTCTTGAATACGTAACTGATGATAACCGGACCTTAGGTCGATCTTGGAGTAGAAACTGGATCCTTGAAGTTGATCAAACAAATCGTCGATCCTGGGAAGAGGATAGCGATTTTTAATAGTCAGTTTGTTCAGTTCCCGATAGTCAATGCACATTCGAAAAGTGCCATCCTTCTTCTTCACGAATAAGACGGGAGCTCCCCAAGGTGAGAAGCTTGGTCTTATGAAACCTTTGTCCAACAACTCTTGCAGTTGTTCAGACAGTTCCTGCATTTCTGAAGGAGCTAGGCGATATGGCGATCGCGCTACCGGTGCTGCTCCTGGAACAAGGTCGATACGAAACTCGACTTGTCGGGGTGGTGGCAATCCTGGTAAGTCTTCTGGGAACACATCTGGAAAGTCTCGGGCTATCGGAATGTCTTCTAGCTTTCGCTCGTCAGCCTTCTTGTCTACCACATGCGCCAAGAATGCGACGAGACCTTTCCTTAGGCACTTCCTGGCTTTCATGCTGGTAATAATTCTCAGTGGCGTTCCACGCCTTTCCCCTTGGATCGATAGGGTTTCACCGCTCGCGAGGGGAACTTGAATTATTTTGTCATTGCACACGACGATGGCGCGGTGTGCGGATAGCCAATCCATGCCAACGACTATGTCAAAGCTACCCAGTACGACTGGTAATAGGTCAATGTCAAACTCATGACCACAGAGATCCAACTTACAACCCTTTGCTACCTCTCGAGTTTCTATAGTCTTACCGTTAGCTAGTTCAATGGAATATGGTGTGTCTAGCCTACTAGTCTTTAAACCAAGTAATCTTTTAAACTCGACAGATACGAAGCTAAAATCAGCGCCAGTATCAAACAATACTGAAGCATAATGACCATTTAGAGGGAACGTACCAGTGACCACATTAGGGTCTTGTCGTGCGTCACCGGCACCAATCACGAACGCTCGCCCACGGGCTTGGTTGTTAAGTTTGGGGCAGTCCCTCTTCCAATGATCGAGCGATCCACATGAGAAACAGGGCCTCGCTCCATTGTTCTTTGGCGCTCCTGATCTGCAGTCTTCAGTCTTGTGCCCCGAACGACGGCACTTACCGCAGATTACTTCGTTCTTGCCCTGATAACCTTGCTTCCCATTATTTCCACGTCCAGTGGCTACATACCCTTTTCCCTTCTTCCCTGAACCTGATGATCCATCCTTCTTCCTCTCGTCGCGCTTACGCTTCCCAAACCTTGGCCTATTTCCCTGTTCACTTGACCCAACGGCTGAACTTGTACCCAGATTCTTACCCTCAACGCTGCTGGACTCAGTAAGTTTCAATCCTGACACTTTCCGGATTAGAGTGCCCATTCGGATGGCGTCTTCAGTGAGGCTCAAAGCGAGATCGATAGCTTCACGCATGGTTGTAGGCTTGGAAGCAGTAACCATGCCGCGTATCTGTGGTGCCAGTCCGAAGAGGTATCTTTCCACCTTCTTGCTTTCCGGGGTGACCAGGCGAGGCACTAACCGGGAGAGGTCATGGAATCTGGACGTGTATCCAGCTACGTCCGGTCCAACCATGGTGAGGTTCCAGAACTCAGTCTCTAGCTTCTGCACTTCACTTGCCGGACAGTACTCGGCGATCATTAGTTCTTTCAACTCCAACCATGACAAGGAGTAAGCAGCATCATCTCCCAGTGTCTGCACTTGGTTGTTCCACCAGGTCAGAACTTGGTCCAGAAACAGGTTGGTGGCATACATGACAGCCTGTCGTGGGGTACAGCTGCTAATACGGATCACAGCTTCGGTCTTCTCGAACCATTTGACTAGTCCGGCAGAACCTTCAGTGCCGCTGAAATTCAGTGGTTTGCAGTCCAGGAAAGCTTTAAACGTGCAGCCACGTTCTCGTGAGGCCGTTTCTGCAATAATAAGGCAACATTAGATATAAGGTAGGAGTTTCACGAAGACTCCTGTCGCATATACCCGACGTCTTCTTACCAGTAGGGGAGGTTTCGCGTCTGTCGCTCCCGGTTCGGTCTCGCGACCTTTCGGTGCGCGTGGCATTGTGTTCTGCGAGAGCTTGAGCGATACGTCCCGAAACTAGAGTTTCAAGCTCCTCGGGTGTCGTGGGTAGTCTTTCATTCCCACTGTTGCTTCTTGTGGCTGGTGCCATGTTTCTTCAATAACCAATATCAAGGGTTAATTTCCAACAATCATTCATACAATATCATCACATATATAGTATAAACAACCACACAACATATGAACCCAATAATCACCATAATAACAACACGCAATCACAACATAAACAGAATAAGTAATAATAATCGTAGATAATCACAACACATATTTTACCATAACAAAACTTTCATTAATTTCAATACCAAGTACAATGATTTGTTCATAATAACAAAAACCGAGGATACCTTCCTCTTACATTGCTCTTTGAAATACACTAGAAATATAATGTCATATGCCGGCACAATCCCGCTCGGCTAGGCAAAAAATGCAGATGGGTGCTATAACCCATGCTGTGCTATCATACTACTACTACTACTGCTATGTCCGCGAGTGATCTCCCAAAACGTCCCTGATGCTACTGTGGCGGTGGCGGCGGCGGGTGCTGGTACTGGTACTGAGGTGCGCACATGCTGATGGTCATACTGATCGCCATAATGCGATCGTACAAGAATTGGCGATGCGCAAAGTGTGCGTCGCCCGTGAGGCCACACTGAGCATCCATGCTCAGCAGCTCCTCAGCATAATGTGCCAGTGCATCCCTGGCATCAATGATCCTGGCCCACATGAGCTGGGCCTGCTGCTCCATCTGACTCACGGTGCGCTGCACCGTGTCGGTGAGGGTCTGGAAATCTCTCTCCAGTGAGATCACCGTGGACCATGCGGGTCCTGACAGTGGGGCCATCCCGTGGGGCTGCGACGGCCCGGGGATGTCAGTGTATGTCGGCTGAGACGGGCCGACGATATCGGGTATGGGTAGTGGTGTGAAGGGTGGGGCAAAGCCCGGTAATCCGATGAAGCAGTAGGGTGGTACCTGGTATGGGTCTCCCGCACCTAGAGTATACGGTGCAAATGGGGGTGTCACAAATGGGGCTCCTGCATCCATACTGAATGGTGCAGGTGGTGGGGTAGGGAGCATCTCGGGTAGGGGTGGTAGTGTGGGAAAAGTGGTGATGGGTAGTGTCATGGATAAGGGTGTGGGGACTATAAGCTCGGCGAGTGGGACCATGAGTGGCTGGGTGACCCACTCTAGAGTAGACATCACAGTGGTAGGGGTGGGAGGGCTAGCAGTGGCATGAGCTGCCAGTCCTGCTCGGTGCAACTCAGAGCTGCGGGCTGAGCTGCCCTCAAGGATGTGCCCAATAGAAGCTGGCCCATCCTGTGGTATGGGCTCGGGCATGGTAGGTAAGGTGGCTGGGGTAGCGGTAGCATGCCCTGTCATCGGAGCGACGTGCTCCTCCTGGCCTGCTGGTGGGATAGGCACAGCAATGTGCTCCACCGACGCAGTTGACTCATCGTCAGAGTCATCGGAGATCCACCCGTTGTGTCCCCGGCAGACAGGCACGAGCCTCATGCCGGAGGGAACGGGGATAGGTGGGGTGGGTAAAGGCTCACGGTCGACGGGTGCGTGTCGGTCGTATGGAGACTCGACAGTCTCCGACTGTGTAGGGATAGGTCTCGAAGGACCTGCGCAACCTACAGGGAAGTCCCTGACGGCGCGGATAGGTAGTGCTGGCAATGGTGCTGCCTGGAATGGCACTAGAGGCAAGTCGGCCTCGGCCATCGGTAGGTCGGCCACGGCGGCCATGTCGTCTCCAGCGGGGGCCCATGCTGGGTCCTCGCTCGGGTCCGTCTCGTCGGAGCTATCTCCGTCGGCGCCCTCCATGGCGACATCAACGTCCATCTCATCATCCTCGGGATCGAGTATCACCACCTCGATCGGCTCCGCTGGTGGTGCTGGGATGATCTGGAGGCTACTGTCGTAGCTCGGTGCTACGCTCCCTGCGTTCGACATCCTGGCAAAAGAACCGTACTAATATTTAAGTATTATTCGTTAGGTAGTTAAGGCACATATCTAAGGTACTCTTCCTAACCTTCTAACAAAATAATATGCATACTTACCATGGCTAGCTTGGTCGGAATCTCCATATACCCAAATGGTCGTTGGAAAAATTTACTTTATTGCGTTTCGCATATATTTGAAAGATTTTGAACCAAATCCGGTTATAGTTTAGATTTTTAAAATGCTAATTCGCTATAACCTTGGCTCTGGTACCACTTTCTGTCACACCACGTCTAAGGCGGAAACACGTGGCGCGACGGTTCAAAAGTATTAAGCCAAGATTAATGCAAAGCACAATATTAATTAGAAAACGGGCATTTATTCAATGCTAATAATCATGTCAAATTATTCATACATAATCATAAATTGTTTTCGAAAATGATAAAGAGGCTTCTCCCTTTATCCCTAAATCCATGGAATAAAGAGATAAGACCCCGTCACGACATTCCCAACGCCCAATTTGGAGACATCCCCGACCCTGCTCGCCATGCTAACTTCCATCAATCAATTACCTGAAAGATATGTTTGAAAATCGTCAATATATAAATATTGGTGAGTTCACAGGTTTTAATTTAATAAATCTTTATAAAGTGGGAACATCCTTGTTATGACATTTATAGGAGTTGCAAAGTCCTACAATTGACTTGAGCCTATAACCAAACCAAGACAATTAATAATGCCCCCGCCCAAAGTCGTTACTCGGTATTTCTACGACTTTATTTCAGAATAAGTGCACCCCAGGCATACGCCGATGCATAATCGACGCTATCGATTAGGGGTGGGCCTTGTCAGGCACCAATAGTACTATTCAAATATCCCTTTGGTTTCTCATTCCTGAATAAATGATTATAGTGGGGAGGTCTCAACCCCGAGTGGCGATCTTTACTCAAGTATCCAACCCGTCATACAATTCCCAACATACCTTTCCCCCGTAAAAACGTTAAATAGTTTAGAAATGGGGCCGTGAGACTCACCTGTAACTGTGCTTGGCTCAAAGAAAATAGTAAAGTTTGTGATCCCGTACCTACAAAGGTTCTAGGCGTATGAGTCACTTACACCTATGGTGTATGTGCCTTGGCAAGTTGTACACCCAACTTCCCGACCACGTCTTTATCCCAATTCCTGTTTAATAGTTTCGTATCCTAGGTTCAATGGCGATGGATTACCCTTTCCTTACAAGTCATATATTATTCTTATAATTATTCTTTATGACTTGTACAACATTTTACTTGACACGACTCCACCCAACGTATAATTATTTTCCCATTCAAATAATTATACTTAGGATCTTTTCGCTCAATATAAAGTGTTTTCTTATTAATCGACCCGACTTACTTTGCCACATATTTATTTTCCCATTCAAATAAATATGCTAAGTCTTTGTCGTTTGGTAACATAATCTTAACGCCCGACTAGACTTACCACACCGTACATTTATTTTCCCATTTAAATAAATGTACTAGAATCTTGTCGGTATTCACGCGTTCGTAGATATATCTCATCTACTCGTCTCGGTTTTCCTCCTCGCATATCTATTTTCCCATTTAAATAGATGTACTAGAATTTCGTCGGAAACGAGTATATGTACATATACCATCGCGTGGATACTACTTGTTAAGTTCATGTGTCGTTTAGCGTTTTTAGTTTGTTACGTTATGTTTCTCTTTTCCCACGAATATTGTTACTACACTTAGGAAAGTGTTACGCACGTTTCACCCTTGTTATATATATTTTATTTCCGTAAAATATATATGTATATTTTTATCTCGACGTAATAAGTCCGTTTACGTTGGTTCGTGTAACTAAGTTTGTTAGTTAATGTTTTAGTCCGACTCGTCCAACTTGTTACCAAAAACGTTCCCGATACTTTTATATTCCCATTTATATAAAAGTACCTTATTTTTGTACAAGTCTTTACAAGTATTTATTTTATAAAATCTTTCTTTATGAAATTGTCGCGTGACTCCATTTATTTTTATAAAACGTCCATTTTATAAAAATATACTTTTTACTTAAAATGCCCAAGTAGGCTATTATTATTTACCAACTCAACCTTGTAAATCATTACTTACACTTTTTGACACTAATATTTCCATCATTGTGTTCTTGGTCCAATAACTTTCTAAAATAGTTATTTTAGTCCATTGGTTTCCAAGTTGTCATATTAGTCCTTTAATTTATATTTGTAGCATTTTTCACTAAATCTTTCATGGTTATTATTTTTCTTCCACTTAAGTGGACTTTGAAGAATCCTTTTTACCATGATTAATTGTTTTTACCTCTTTTTACTTCTAATGCTCTTTTAATCCATTCTAGATATCAATAACATGTTTATTTCATATTTGTATCCAAAACATCAAACTTTCACTCATCTAAGTGAGTGGACTTTGAAGAACTAATTTTTCCACCTAAGGCTTTCTAATCCATTTTAATATTTTTATGACTTTATTATATCATCCTAAGATGATTAAAACCACTTTTCATCATATTCAAGTCACTTTTCAAAATATTGCTTTTCTCATCTCCAATCATCCAAACATGTTCTTATTATTACACTTTCATCAAAATACTACTTTTATTAAAAATAACTAAGATTTCATCATATTACTATTCTCTCATCCTCATTTTTAATAAAAACCCATTACTTATTTAAAACTCATTTTTATTACCCACATTGTACAACTTGCATCATAGCACAAAAACAAGATATTTAAATTAATAAAACAATGCAAGACTTACAACTAGCTCAAGGCTAGGGAAGACAAAATCTTGGATTTTGGGTGTGGTTTAGTGTGTTCTTCCAAGTGGGTTATGCTCCAAGCTCTTAAACACACAAGAAGGGGTTTGAATGGGGATGAACTAGAGGTAATTTGGAGTAGTAAAAATTGAAAGAGAGGTGTTAATGTGGGGGTGGAAAGCCATGGCCAAGAGGAAGAAAAGAAGAGAATTTTTGTGTTTTTCTTCAAGTGTTCATCAAGTGTATTTATGCTATCTTACTCAATCTTCCAAAGATTACTAATATCTTGCAAGGATTGGGTGAGTATCTTAGTGAGATTATGGAAGGATTTGTTAGATTATGAAAATCTTATAAGGATATTAAGAGGGTGTATGGGCCGATTTTTTTGAGAGAGGGAGGAGAAATGATTGGGTTAATTCCCTTGTCCAATCTTATTACATGCAAGCTCATGATTAATATTATTTCAAATGATTTATTTAGATAACCCAAGTAATCTCCCACTTGGGTGGGCCATGGCCGGCCCCAAGGGGTGTCTAGGTGGGGTCCACTTTGCTAAATAATACCCATTACTTGTTAAGTTAGTTCCTTTCGGGTACCGCCCGGGTATTTCTCGAATTTTCGTCGCGTTTATCCTCAATATTAAAATACCGTTAATATTTATAAAATTATGTCCAGTTAAATTACTGATAATTTATTTCGGTTTCTGTCGGGTGAATTTACGTGTTACGCGCGTATCGGGTGCGGTACGCGCACTTTATTCGTTACCGGAAGATTTGTGCATTAAGCTTTTACGTATGGCTTTGGGTTTCCAAAACTCATAATATTTTGTGAAAATATTATTTATTTTATATTCCGGGTGTCCGGTGTTCGTTTCGCTTATTTCAGTTTTACCGGGTAATCGCCAGTGTCCATACCGGATAGTTTTGTCTGCGCACGATCCTATCATGCTTTGCTATTAAACTCATGCATTCCTATGCATTATTTGGGAATTCCTATCTTTCTAAGGCCTCAATTAAATATTCAGCACATAATTACGGTTAATTACGTTAATCGCGTTTAATTAATTAGTACGGAATTACCTTAATTTTGCCGGTTGTTACAAGAACCCTTTTGATCATTCCTTTTATCATACTTAAAATGCTTGTTCTCCCTATCTTGCTTCTACTCCATTCTCTTGGTCCTTAAAATTCACCTTCCTATTTGTGGATTACTCTACACTCGAAGACGCTCGTATAACACAAACGAAAGGAAATCACCAAAATAGGCGTGAAACCCTCACTTTGGTGATAGCTTTCAATCCGCGTAAAATCTTTGTGTTTTTGAAACTACACCAAGATAGGAGTGATATCTCACCTTGGTGGAAATTTCACAATTCTCGTTCTAGTGGACACTTACCAATTGAAGGTTAGAATTAATTTTCTTGCCACGTTGGACAAAGTGTACAAACCACACTCAAAGAAATGACCTCGCTAAGATAGGAGTGAAATCCCCAACTTAGCGATTAGTTTCAATCCTTGATTTTTTTTTAATCTCGCCAAAGTCTCAAATTTACTAATGACAAGGATCATGTAGTAACTGGAAGGGTGAATACCGTTAACCGAAAGTTTCGGCGAGAGTATTTCCACCTATTAGGCCAAAGTATGTTTCCAAACTCAAAGGTAAATTCGAATCACTTTGGTTAGTCTTAGTTCCGTTTCGGAACACTCCAATTGTTTTGTTTAAAACAAGCCTCTCTTTTTATGCTAATACTACTTTCAATGTTGTTTTCATGCTATGTTTTCATTATATATTCGATTTACTTGAAATTGTACCTTATCCTCTCACACTCGATCTCAAGACTCGCATTTACAATCTACTCTCGCGATCTCCAAACATACTAATAATCACAACCAACGTAAATCAAAACTTCTTTATGTTAATTAAGTGTACTATACTTGCTTATACATATGTGTTACGCTATTTGAACAATGTGAAACTTGTATTCTATACGTGTAACTTGAACGTGCATACTAAATCTATGAGAACAACTTGAGCGTATGTATTTTGTTTATCTAAATTTGCATCAATTTCACCGATCTAGTCTTACCCGTAAGCTTTTCATTGTTAACCAAAATTCTAGTAACTTACTTCCTAAATTCAAAAGTCACTTGTTTAAAAACGCTTATGCAAATCTTCTTATGTATGATTCTCGTAGTTGTCTTCCCGTCTCAACAACATCAATCTCAACCAACTGGCGAGCCTTATTGCCAAAGAACTAGTCAAGATTCTCCCTAACCTAGAAACACCAACAAACCTAATTCCAAACCCCGGCGATACCATCAAGGATATCACAAACCATGTAGATACTAAACCTTCTACCCATACCCCTACCAAACAAACGAAAAAGGATAACCGAAAACGCAAAAAAGCTCAAACGAAACCACACTTCGACAATTCCTAAGACTCCGAATCCCAACAAAAAGCAGTACCATGGAACCTATCCGCTATGCACAGTTGTAAATTCCACCATCTCACTCACTCACCATGTCGCATATGCACCAACTCAAGTGCATATGGTCATTTAGCCAAAACATGTCGCCGGCCCGAACAACCTACTAGTACCACCTCATTCACTAAAAATAATGAAGGGATATGCTCCGAGTGTAACGACCCAACCCATGAACTCAACAAATGCCCAAGACTTGCCATGGTGATCTACGTTGTTGGAAGACCCACTCACCACACTAAAGAAGATTGATTTTTCTTTTCTTTTATAAAAAAAATGAGAATTTCCTTATGTAATGTTTTCAAAAAATTATTCAGATGTGAAATTTTCTTTTATAAATTATGAAATACCATCATTATCTTAGGTTACAATCATAATTCAATCCAAAACCCTTTTCTTCTCGCGCGCAATTTTTTTCAAAATTTTTGAGCAAAATTCTTCCTACTATTCCTAAGAGGATGCTTATTCTTCTATAAAAATTCTTACTTTAAACCTTCAAACCACTAACAAATGTGTGTCAAGTCGGTATGACGAACGAGATTTTAAATGGTAAAAGCGTTTAAAATAAATTTTGCTTTCAGGACGCCTAATGTCGTCCATAACAAATTTTTTTTTTCTTTTAGCAAACAGGACTTATGAGCAAAGACACGCTAAATCAGACAACCTACTTCTTTATAATCCCAAAACTTTTTCTCTTGAAATCGTATCACGAGTCAAAATATTCATCAACGCCAAACTAAAATTGTCAATAAACTATTTTTCTCGCTTAATAAAATGGATTTTTCATAAATCAAACGACCATCTTCGATAAGACTTTTACACTAAATTTTCCTCACTTCAACTAAATATGTTTTTCTTTAACATCCAACGGACTAAATTCTTCTACCATCAAACTTGACCCTTAGCCTCAAAAAGCTAAAATCGCTCGCATACTCATAAACTAAATTTGTAATGAACTCGAATTTTATGTTACTCTTAGTCAAAACATTCTTTTTTTTTCACGCGTGAACGTTTTCATTAAGAATCCAATTGTCCATACTTTTGCTTGATTTTATACAACTAAACGTAACCACGTATACACAAGTCTACACCATTATGTCATGAAACCATACATCTACGCCAAGAACACGCCCGGTTAACACCATCAAAAACCTACTTAATGCCTTTTCACATTATGTGCTTGCATGTCACGTTGCTTGCTATGTTTACAACATCAAAATTGTTTAATGCCTTAGCCTAATGTCTTTTCCTTTATGCATAAGTATTTTGTGTTCACTAGCGACCCACACATAACTAAGACAAATTATGTGGACCATACGACAATTGGACTAATTACGGGTGCACACGTAATTACAAAAATTGGGCGTATGAAAAACATAACAAGTCCCAGTGTGTGTAACCTATCATGACTTGAATAACAACACGGATGAGGTATGATAACGACATGGTGGATACGCCGCAGGTACATCCTGTCATACTACCAAAAGTAGAGTTATTCATGCCATGAGAAGTTTTAGGTGTCGAGTTTAAAAAAAAATTGACCAACACTTACGTTATTTATCTTTTGCGATACTGTTTATGTTATAGTTTACTAGTCTAATTACGCTTGCATTATTTATTTTTTTATGCATATTATGACCTTGTTTTAGACCACACACTCTCTACTATGCAACATCATCCTTGCTATGAATAATCTATACTTGTAATCTCCCTCAAATTTGTTTCTTTCATTTTGCCTTTCCTTGCTTAATCAGCAATCCTATCGTTATCAAAAAACTTGTTCTAAGTCCCGCGACCACTAGCCTTAACCCATAGAAACTTTGATTTGATCCTCACTTTCATATACCTTCTTGACTACTTAAAATACTGGATTTCGAAACTAAATAACTATCACCAAAAATCTGTTACAACCAGTCTAATTTCTCTTTTATTAAAGTCGCCTTCTAAAAAAAACAAAAAAAAAATTCCGGTAAAATTTTCGACCTTGTACAAACCAAATATCTATTACTAAATACTGCTCATTCCCGCATCTAGCCACTCATTATGCTTACATATTTACTATTTCACTCAATTAAAAGGACATTTTTTTACAAGCCAAAATTTCCACTACTTCCTCTGTATTGTGCAGTATATTTACTTACCTTCACAAAAATTTTACTATTTCGTATATGTTATATCATATAGTTACTATTCTTCCCAACATTTGTTACATTAACCCCATACACAAACCTACTTATACGTGTATCTTTTTCTTTCACCTTATAAAAATGCTTAAGTCGGTTAAACTTTTAAATTTTTAAATTTCTACGTATCGCCTTGGGTTAAGAATTTTTAAAAGTATTTCTCTTACGAGCACATTATCGCACAGTGACTAAATATAGCATTTGAGTTAAGCATAATAAACTAACTAGTTTTTGTTCTTATTAAACCCATATCAAACCACTTACCTATTTTTCATAAGGTTGACTCTTAATTAAATTTCGAGACGAAATTTCCTAAAGTAGGGGAGACTGTAACATTCGTATTTTTTCGTATTTTCCATTCTAGTCCTTGTTGTCATTTTTACACCCTTGTAATCCCGAGCCTATGATCAATGAAAATGTATTTTGTCAATTGCATTTAATCTTAATCTATTTCATTTACTCTACAAATTCTATGTGACACAAACTTTATGTAACATCGCGTGATTTTTAATTCTCTTGTATTTTAAATTCTATACTAAACAAATTCCAAATTCGCCTTTACTCGCTTCTTTTATGTTACTCGTACCAATTCTTGACGAGTCGTCATTATAAATTATTCTATTCAATTTAGGCGTTATAACAAGAAACTTATTTGGTTAAGATCTTAATATTATTAATAAAAACATATATATATATATATATAATACTAAAAAAAACATAATATGAAAAAATGCCATTTGACTTTATGATATTTCCATACGTTTGTTTTTATTTATTTATAATTTTATTATTATTTTTTTCTTTTAAAGATATAATAACTACTAATTAACTTCTAACCAACCTAATTAATTCATTAAATACCCAACCACCTTACCTCAACTATAAATACACCACTCCTACCCATTCTAACACTTGCTCATTCCTAAATCCTCTCTAAACCTCCCAATTCTTCAAAGAAATTTCAAGTGTGGAAGTCTACTTCCAAGTGAGTTTTCTCATAAACTCCAACTTTATTATTCTTTCTAAATTCTTTTCTTCTTCTAACCCCTTGGGGAAACCTCTAGGACCTTGCTCTTGTTTGCTATGGCAAATGAATACGAGTAGGACACCAAAATGAGGCCTCAAAGGTGGTTCATCTTTTATTGTTTTTATGCACTAGAAGGTTAGTTGAAGTGATACCAACCAAGTTCACCAATAACTTAATATGGACTTGTGCTATGGTTAATGGTTGACAAAGGAAAGCCAAGGCTCTTCCAAACTAAGTCACCATACACTACTTTAACCCTATAGTTATATTATGTAAATACTAAAATATATACTTTCAAAACTCTACTAATCTAATAACTTGGAAGGTTTGTGGATACATCCCTACCTTACCAATACTTGACTCTCTTGACCATCCGAATCACCTTTATGGTGGTTTGTGTTTTGGTTAGCCTTAAAGGCACTACTTGACTCTCATGACCATCCGAATCACCTTTAGGGTGGTTTGTGTTTTGGTTCGCCTAAAAGGCTTGCTTGACTCTCTTGAATCTATAACCTAAACTCGAATCTAAGACTCTTTATTTTTCTAATTCTAGTTAACCAAGGCTAAGGACCTAATCCCCCAAGACTCATTCTTTTGGAACCTTGCTAAAACGCACCCAAAGGTGAGTTCATACTTGTCCCCCCCTTTATCCTTTATCCTTTGGGGCTCAACATGTATCACTATCAAAACTCAAACGATTTTAAACTCTACAATCTATTATGCTTAGTCTAAAGTCTATCATATTCTAAATTCTATCATGCGCAATCTAAAGTCTATTATATGCTTGTACGCTATGCTATGTAGAATTATTTACTCTAACATACAAATGTTCATATAGTTGACAACCCACCTTGCATGTATAGCGCTATAGGATTGGCTATCCGCCCCCTACATGGGTCATGTTAAGCAAAATTCTTCGTGGCTAGTCGCCGTTTGTATGGTTCTCTTGCATATGCCTATAAGCAAAACTTTATTATACTATATGTATGTATGTCAAAACTAGTATGCTCACCAATGTTGTATGTGTTGACGGATATTTTATACATGTTGCAGGAAATATTTGTTGCAAGACATTTCAAGAAAACTACTTAGGATTGGACATAGAAACTCACTCTAGTTCAAGTTGTTATATTCTTGTTGTTGTGTTTTTCTTTATTTAAACTACTTGTATTTCTATTTTTAGACAATAAATGAAATTCTATCTTTAAACTATATTGTCACAAAATCTAGTGTCATGAAGTCTTTGAACAATCTACCACTAAGTCTCACCTCGATGATTCCGCCATCGGTTGGGGTGTGACATTTGAGTCATGTTTGATTAATGTTATTGTGAATATTTCTCCGTTAACATATAGAGGCATTAGCTTAAGCAATGAAGTGTTTTTCCATATGGCATTAGGAAAGACATTGATTGCGATAATGCTTTTACGTCACTATGCTTATCTTTTGAGGAAGTCGTCTGCGTCTACTTCCGTTTTTGTGGTTCCCGCTGTTGTGCTTGTCAACAGGTGTGTTTGTTAAATATCTTATTTCTTTACTTTGTTTTGAAGGCCTGTAGTCAAAATCTAACTTTGAATGTTTTTTTCTGTTCTGTTAGCAAGCAAAGTATATGAGGAAGCACCTTGAGTATGTTGAGTGAAGGAGTTAGAGGTGCGAAAAAATATGGATCTACGACAAAGATCGCGTATTCGTTGGGCTAGAGAGGGTGACGAAAACTCTAAATTCTTTCACGGGTCAATTAATAGTAGGAAGGTTGCGAATTCGATTCCGGGGTTAATCATTCAAGGTAAATGGGAGGCGAAACCGGCGAAGGTTAAGAGAGAGGTTTTCTCGTTCTTTAAAAAAAAGTTTTCTGAAAAACATGTGGTTCGGCCGAAGTTCTCCTGTAACCTTTTCAAACAAATCACCGACGAAGAAAATGCGGGGCTGATCAGACCCTTTACGGCGAATGAGATCAAAGAAGCGATTTTTAGTTGTGGGGATGACAGAGCTCCCGGACCCGACGGGTTCAATATGAGGTTCATTAAAAAATTCTGGCATCTTTTCGAGAGGGACTTCGGCGATATCATGGGTGCTTTCTACAACAGTGGCAAGATTAACATTGGGAGTAGCTCATCCTTCATCACGCTTATCCCTAAATCGAAAGACCCGGTGGACCTCAATGGGTATCGGCCAATCAACCTAGTCGGGATCATTAGCAAAACCATTTCCAAAATCCTCGCAATCCGGCTGGTCAAAGTTATCGATAAGGTGGTATCTAAATCTCAATCCGCGTTTATTAAAGGCAAGTGCATCTTGGACGGGCCGTTGATCGTCAACAAAGTCTTATCTTGGGGAAAACGTAACAACTTGTGGGCGTTTATCCTCAAAATCGACTTTGAGAAGGCATACGATAGTGTCAATTGGAATTTTGTGGTGGAGATATTGAGGCAAATGGGGTTTTCGGACCGTTGGTGTATGTGGATATCGGGGATGCTCAGTTCGGTTAGATCCTCTGTGTTGGTCAATGGTACACCCACTTTTGAATTTCAATATGGTCGGGGTATGAGGCAGGGGGATCCGTGCTCCCCGTTTCTGTTTCTCGTGGTCATGGAAGCACTTTCTTGCATGTTTCAAAGAGCGTCTGAAGTTGGGATGTTTCATGGTATCAAGTGCTCGAGTGGTGGTCCGAACATCTCGCATCTCCTTTTTGCCGACGACGCCATTATTATGGGGAATGGGACGCGCTGAACTTGGCGAATGTGATGAGTATCCTAAAGTGTTTTTATATATGCTCCGGGCTTAAAATTAATATCCACAAATCCATGCTTCTCGGTTTGGGCGTCTCGAATGCTGAGGTGGAATCTATGGCATCAGTGGTGGGCTGCAAAGCTGGAGTGACCCCTTTCACTTTTTTGGGCCTAAGGGTGGGGGCGAATATGAATCGAGCTTGTAACTGGAGACCGGTATATGAAGTGTTTCAGTCGCGGCTATCTAGCTGGAAGGCCTCATGTCTTTCTATAGGGGAAGAATTACGTTGATCAAGGCGTCTTAGAGAGCCTCCCGACTTACTATTTCTCGATCTATAAAGCCCCGTCGAAAGTGATCAATGACTTAGAGAAAATGATTCGACGGTTCCTGTGGGGTGGTTCTGAAGAAGGCAGGAAGATGCATTGGGTGTCTTGGGACCGAGTTGCTTGTCCGAAAAAGTTTGGAGGCCTTGGTCTTACGAAGCTTAAAATCGCTAATGTTGCCCTCTTAAGCAAATGGGGGTGGCGTTACAAGGCGGGTGGTGAGTCCTTGTGGAAAGAGGTGATCGAAGCCTTTCATTTGGGAGGGCGTTCTTGGGACTTTATCCCCTTTAAAAAAGGTGGCAGTGGGTTTGGTGCAGCATTGTCAAGTTGATGTCAAAAACAACGAGTGCGGGTGTACCGATCCGTCGTCTCTTCAAAGGCAAGGTGGGGAAAGGGGACGCGATATCCTTTTGGTTAGATCCATGGTTTGGTGGTACGCTCTGCTGAAAGACTTATGTCCTAACCTGTTTCTGTTAGAGGCCAATAAAAGATGTCGGGTCAGCAATAGGTGTAGAGATGCAGGCCGGGTCTGGAATTGGAGAGAGAGTCCGAGTTCGGCTGCGGAGCTGGAGGAGCTGTCTTTCATTGGAGAGGCCTTGGAGGAGGTGAATCTGTCAGACTGTTCGGATAATTGGTTATGGCTTGGAAGTGGGTCAAATTCATTCTCTGTGGGTCTGTTAAAGCGTTTTTACAGGGCCAGCAACATTCCAGCAGTTTGTATGTTATGGAGTGGTGTAAATGGATTCCAAAGAAATGCAATGTGTTCACGTGGAGGGCGGAAATGGACAGGATCCCTACCATCTCGGCTCTTCGCCACCGGAACATCAATGTTGGGGAGAATATATGTCCGCTGTGCAGCAGCAAAGAAGAAACGGTGACCCATCTTTTTACCTCGTGCATCTTTGCGGCGACGATGTGGCAACACATTAGCTCTTGGTGTAAGGTGCAAGGTTTTTATGTGTTCTCTTTCCGCGACTTACTTGAGTTCCACAAATATTCGGGATTGAGGGGTAACAACAAGGACATGCTCCACGGGATCATCATTATCGCGTGTTGGTGCATTTGGAACGCCCAGAATCGACTTCTTTTCGATAACAAAACGGTGCGGATGGAAAAGCTTATTGGGGATCTAAAGTCGAGTTCATTTCTTTGGGCGAAACATAGATCAAAGATTAAATCTTTGTCGTGGGGGGATTGGTGTAATTTTGATTTCATGTAAGCTTGTATAGTTGTTTCCTTGCCGCCCCGCCTTGGGGTTTTGGCGTTGTTTAATGAAATTTACCTTTAAAAAAAAAAGGTTAATCTTTTGAAGATTAATAATGCTTCTATACATACAACACACAACTTCAACCATTCCTGCCAAGAAACAAACATTTGTGTTGAAGACTTATGGGTGTATAAGACATGTTATATTCAAAGTTGATTTTGATGTATTAGCAACATTAGTTTGAGGTGAAGAGTATTAAAAGATATATTAGAATTATTTTATTAGTTGTTTTTAATATGTGTCTACGATCAAGACATGTTTGTAAATTGCCTATGGTATAAATTCAAGTTGTATTCGATGATAGTTGTTTTGTGAACTCATGTTTAACTTTTCGAAACATTGGATTACACTTATTGTCAAAGCATGTTTGTAAATCATTTATAGTATAAATTGAAGTTATATTCGTTGACAGTTGTTTTGTGAAGACGTCTCCAACTTTTGTAAATATTGTATTACAGCTACGGTAAAGAGATGTTTGTAAATAGTTTTAGTTTAAAATAGATTTGTATTCGATCACAGTTGGTTTGTGAAGGTCTGTTCAACTTTTTTGAAGACATGTTTGTAAATAGTTTTAGCTTTCAACGTTCATGTTGACCAAAAAAAAATTTATATATATACATATTTAGCCATTCATACCTAAACTCACACAAATTCTTCTCATATACACATAAAAAAAATCACAAAATTCTACTCATCATCCTCATTCACATTCACAATGGTTGCTTGGACGCAAGAGGAGAAAATTGCCCTAGTGATCGCGTACGGCACCGACGCACCGTAGACAACAATGCCGCATCAACTAGCAGTGGTCGGGGTCGTGTTTGTGGCCGCATCAACGCTCCCAACTGGAAAAGAATTTTAGCCAAGTTTGGTGAACTTGTCGGGGGAACACAACGTACGTGTTATTCAATCTCTCACAAGTACGCGGACCTCCAATCGAAGTGTCAAAGCTTCGAAACATTTTTTAAGCAAGTGGTGAATAATAACCCCAACGAAACAGAAGATGTGCACGTTGGCTTGGCTCAAATCGACTATGCGGCTGAGGCCGGGATTGATTTTCTACATGTTTCGGCGTGGCGAATGTTACGCCCAAAATTTAATTAGGTTTTTACTAGTGTCTGTATTTTTTAGTGGTTTTTATTTTATTTCTAGTAGTGTGTTATTTTTTTTAATTTAATGTAATGTTTTTTTTATTTTATTCAATGTAATGTTTTTTATTTTATTTAATTTAATGTTTTTATTTTTTTAAAATGTAATTTTTTAGTTTATTTATAAAAAAAAAAAAAGTTTTGTGATGAAATGTGATGGAATGAGGTGGCACAATCTGATTAGGTGTGATAGTGTGATAACCACCCCTTCCACCCTAAGACTATATGGTATGATATACATCCCCCCCCCCCCCCCCCCAGTGCCATATTAGCGCCACCTCATTTTCCCCCTTTCCTCTTCCAAAGTTTGGAAATGGTATTCCCCAATTCCCCTTCATTTTTTTTATTACATAAAGTTTGATTAAAAAAAATAGGCCAATCAAAATCGTCGGGACAATCGGTGAGATCTCCCCGAGTTCCCCGAAAAAAGAACGGGAGGCGGTGTTCCCCTTTGGGGCCGATGCCAACTCAACACCCCAAGCCATGTTCCCGAGTCCACACCATATAGTCTATGGCATTTAACGAATCAGCAGCCATTTTCAAGTCGCACTGCTAAGACAGTCATGAGCCAGTGAAATTGTGGAGATATAGCACAAGCCCGCCACAAGTATATAAATTTTACATCATATCATAATTATATAAGTGTAGAAGGGAAGGGATCCCACAAGTATTTCCAGATAAAGCTAGACTGTAAGTGTTTGGTCTTACGATATCCAATAAAAGCTTAAGAGTGTTTATTTTTGTGTGGGAGGCGGGAGCCCTTATCTAATGTTTGGATTATGGTATCGATTGATTGATTGATTAGCTTGATCATTTAGGGATCAAATAAGAAGCTTCATACCTGCAGATTATTGAAAGTAGAATTACATATTTACCCCTTTTCTTAACCTAATTACAGGGACTTCTTTTCACTGTTAACCGTTCCTTAAAAAGTCAGAACGTGCCAAACATTTCATTATCTGATAATTATTATTACACGCACATGATCCAACACTATTTTCTAATAAGATGACAGATTAACTAACTAATTGATTAATTAATCACATCATAGGATGAAATAATCAGATTCAGAGACTCGAGAAATAAATTGTAGTAAGAAAGAAAATTGAGCATCAAGATATGTGTAATCACTAATCAGTAATGTATGTACTATATCTCTCTCTATCCTTAATCATCTAGTCATTTGATCATCTAATTTTGATTCTTTCTTTCTTTCTTTGGAGTGGCAACCTTTCAAAATGCATATCCAAACAAATGAATAATTATCTAACCTCAGAAACCACAGGCAAAAGAGCAGCTTTTGCTAACAAATTAAGGCTGCTTGCAGATCCACCATTCTACCCATACACATCCCGGCCTTTGACTTCTTCAACACTCCTGCATTTGTGAAACAAATATAATTAACCAATAAATCAAATCACATCGATACTATGTGACAAATCTTCTATTTGATTATTATGTAAAACAAACCAATACTAGACGACTAGTTTAGCATTTCCCTTACCTTCCCGGTCATAAAGGCAGATCTTTTTCACACCTATCTATAGCTTTAAGAGTTTCAACCACTTCTAAGGCTGTCGATAACAATTCCAAGATATTTGACCCGATCTAAATTTAGACTTGTGTACATTTTCACATATCCCTTTGTTATAAGTAAATTACATGCCAGCCAAAGCAACAAGGCACATGTGCATTCAAATGGGCATCTATCAAAAAACAACTTGAGAAATTCATAAGCTAATAAAAAAATTGTTGAAAAGATAATACCAATCGGATTTTCTGCGAGAAACCTTATGTGATTCAACTACTAGCAATACAGTTAAAATAAGAATAACCACACCAGCCCATCTAGTTTTACTTCTGTTTATTTAATTTAGACAAATACAATAGTTTAAACCCAAAAATAATTTTGATGATCTCAAAAAGCTCATGTGGGAACGAAAGAAATATAACATATAAGCAAAAAAAGGGCAAAGTAAAGAACGATAAACACAATAATTAGTTCATGCGGTCCAGCATTACGATGGATTTGGTCCTTGATTACTCCTTCCATCCCTACTGGCATGCAGGGCTGTGGACAGTTAAAAATGGGACCAGGTTAAGACGCAACTGGACCAATGACCACTAAGAGGCTACTCAGCCCGCTTTTGAGTCAGTCAGTTGACGAAGTCGACCGGTTAGAACTCATTTTAAAGGAAAGAAATTAAATCAAGAAAGTGAATCTTTTAGGAATCAATTTGTGCACAAACCAAAACCAATGCACATAGAAGACAAATATTGTCATGGATTGCATACCTGAAACAAAACCAGAACCCTGGAAGATGATGTAAGATGATAATACTGGCATAGTTATCAAAAGCCATCGCCTTGACCACCTAGGCGACCAATTTCCTAGAAGCCACTAGTTCCCGCTTTCCCCCCTGGATTAAAAAAAAAAAAAAAGTCTGATTTTTAAAACCTAATCCCGTGACTAACATAATCGACCAATACTTACCAATATATAGATATATATAAAAATCTCAATCAAATATTTTTTTTAAATATATTTGACTTTTAAAAAACTTATAGATATTGAATTATTCTTCAATATATAAACACCTCAACTCATTGATTTAACATCAACTGATTTTTGTCTACTACATAGTTATCAAAGGCGTGTTAATCCTTTTAGCAAGTATGACCAAATCAGTCAGTTTGTATTTATATTATTTTATAAGATGATTGTTATTTGTAATGATTTGGTGATTTTTTTTATTTTTTTTATTTGCGCTTTTTTCTATTAGGCCCGCGCTTTTTTTGCGCCTCTCGCCTATGCCACAGGCGGAGGCGGAGCCTAAGCGCCTTGAGTGCGCCTCACGCCTTTGATAACTATGAATACTGGTTGATTTATTCCATTCAATAGGTTACAATATATAGAGAAAAACTGGGCCCGTGGACTCGATTCATAAACCCTAAATACTACTAATATTCCAATAGATGATGCTTAGTAGCATTCGCATCATTATAAACCCAACGCATTCACAAATGCAATTGACAATTAAGTCAAAGTAGGTAGCAAAAGTAAGATTAATCAAAGAGTGAAGATTAATTAGAAAACTTACCCATTTTAAGGTTAGAAAGCTCCATTTCATCATGTTGCATATATCTCTGCAATAAAGAAAATCAGTCGCCACTAACACATCATTTAGATTCAAAATTACCAAAGCCGAACCCTAGGTTTCACCTTTGTGAGATTAAGATACGAGAAAAGGGCCTTTTTAGTGTTGGAAACCTAAATTTGATTCTTCTGATGTAGATCGTTGGTGATGCTCTTATGTTCTGAACTACTTCCGTAATCACTTCCATCTTGTTGATAATCATTTGAAGTTCCCAGAATTGTAGGAACATCGTATTGTCGAGAACATGGACCGATAAACACGTGGCCTGGTGAACCTGCTTAAAAAACTGGTGAAAACTGCCTAAAAAGCAGTCGGCAACAGCAATGAACCCATGATCCAGTTTTGTAGGAAACGTTATTTGTGGAGAACTTGGGAAGGAAAAGGCGGAGCCAACTCCCAGCCTACAAAACTGCTGAGAACCATCAACATAGCGGTTAATATTAGGAGTTTAAACGGCTGAGATATAATTTTAGAACGATCTAACGGTACCAAAGTTGGTTATACTAGCCGGACTCATTAAATTGTTAACGAGGACACTCAATGTCAGCTGTGAAATCTCATATTCATAAATTAGTGATTTTCCAAAATCCAACACGACTGATCCATCCATTTAACACTTGTGAAGTTCCCTAATGAATTCTTCCAAAATCCAACACATTTGTCACTTTTAACATAAAAAAATGAGTCATTAAAAGCTTTTTGAACAAGGACAATCTATTGTGTACAATTTATAAATTAGACACACACGCACTATCTCTCTCCATAAGTTACCAATTTTTATAATAATCTCCAAGATACATGAACTTAACTTGTATATACAGCAGTCATTAGGCTAATCAAGAATCTTAGAATTATATTCGAAATTCAACAACAATCACAAACTATAGTAACAGAATTTCAATATCAAAATCAAATTACCGAAAACAGGGTAATACAAAAGTATGGTAGTAGGAATTTAGAGTACATCATATGACCATTCTTAGTCAATCATACTGCTAAAAAACATCAGAAAGGAAAAAAAAATGCCTGCCAAGCATCCATTTGCTATAGAAACAAAGAGCCAGAGTTGAATACTTGATCATAAATTGCTTGATAAGTCCACAACCACCAATATAGTATAAATCCTAAAATGTAGTAAATAACAATGATACAACAGAAAGATGAGCATTGTAAATTGACACAAAAAGAACCTTATTTGTAGTACCACATCACATGGATCGCCTGTCTTAACTTATTGCGTAGTAACATACCATTTGTAAGTGTCTACAAGACCATCCTTAAGTGAAATCTTCGGTTCCCAACCCAATTTGGCAAGGGTTGAGCTATCCATAAGCTTCCTTGGAGTTCCATCCGGCTTGGAACTGTCCCAAACAAGCTCTCCCTCAAACCCCACAACCTCTTTCACCAACTCCGCAAGCTCCTTGATCGATACCTCCTTCCCACTTCCCACGTTCACGTGTCCCAAATCCGAATAGTTTTCCAACAGAAACACCACGGCATCAGCCAGATCATCAACATGCAAGAACTCACGCAGGGGTGACCCTGAACCCCACACCACCACTTCCTTAGCACCTGAAACTTTGGCCTCGTGAAACCGCCTCATCAATGCCGGCAAAACATGCGAGTTCTCGGGGTGGAAATTGTCATTAGGACCATACAAGTTAGTCGGCATTGCTGAAATGGCGTCCCACTTGTATTGCAGCCTGTAAGCCTGGCACATCTTAATGCCAGCAATTTTAGCGACGGCATACCACTCGTTGGTGGGCTCTAAAGGGCCAGTGAGCAAAGCGGATTCAGGTATGGGCTGCGGGGCGTGTTTAGGGTAGATGCAAGAAGAGCCTAAAAACAAGAGCTTCTTGACACCATAGCGATAGGCGGAGTCGATGACATTGGTTTGTATCTGAAGGTTGATGGTGATAAAGTCAGCAGGGTAGGTATTGTTGGCGTGGATGCCGCCGACCTTGGCAGCAGCGAGGATGACGTATTGAGGTTTTTCGAGAGAGAAGAAGGTTTTGACGGCAGACTGGTTGGTGAGGTCTAACTCAGCGTGGTTGCGTTGGATGAGGTTGGTGTAGCCAAGGATGCGCAAGCGGCGGACAACAGCAGACCCGACCAAACCGCGGTGACCGGCTACGAAGATCTTGGCAGATTTGTCCAGATTGGGGGCAACTAATAAATTGAGACAATCATCAATATTATTGTTAATTAAGCAGGTAAATAATAATAATAATAATAATAATAAGAGAGAGAGAGAAAGAGAGGGAGGGAGGAGAGTATTGTAGGGTATAGAATATACATACCAGCAGCAGAAGCAGAAGCAGAAGCAGCGGAATCAGTGAGTGTCGTCATTTTGCTTGCAATGTGAAAGAAGGAAGAAATCAACTGACAGAATGAGATTTGAAGTTGTAAAGTAAATGAAGCGGAGGGAGGGAGGGAGTGAAGAAAACTTACCGGCCAAAAAGATCCGATCACCGACAGACACGAGAGAATGAATGAGATTAACCCCCTTCCTTCCTTCCTTCCTATAATCAATCCTATGTAGCTGGGCTTAAAATCAACACTAGGCCCATCACATCCTCTTTCTAAATAAAATCCCAAGTTCACCGACAGGCAGACAGCAACCAACAACTACAGGCCCAACAGGAAGATAATCAAGCCCAAAACACTCCAAGACTCTCCCTCCCTCCCTCCCGTCCACGATAGAGGTGAACAAAAAAAAAATAGGGCAAATATGTTCAAATTGGATTTTAAACAGAATCACAATTAATCTATATCTATACTATATTATAAAGAAGAGACATGGGCAAATATGTTTAAATTTAGGGCTGTAAACAAACCAAACGTTCGGTGAACAGTTCGTAAACCGTTCGGCGGGAAGTTCGTTTGTGTCCGTTTGTTTAATAAATGAACAAACACGAACAAATGTCTCGTTCGTTCGATTGCGTTCGTGAACGTTCGGAAATGTGTTTGTTTACATTCGTTTATTTATATCCGTTCGTGGATGTTTGTTTATGTTCGATCACTAGTTAAAACTTAGGATAATTATGAACTTTTGAGTTAAGAATATCATGTATTCATGCCTATGCCTAAGTAATTTTAGATAATTATGTCTAAGTTAGTACAATTTTACTTATCGACATTGTTTAGTAGATGTACTTTGTCTAACGGTTAATATTAACAATGTTTTTTTTTAGTTAGTTGCATATTAAATGTTTGTTTTTGTTTGTTTGTGTTCAAGACCCGTGTTCACGAACAGTTCGCAAACAACTGAATTTTTTAACAAACAAACGCAAACATAGAATTATGTTCGTTAGTGTGTTCGTGAACGGTTCGTTTGTCCAAGAAATCTTAACAAACAAACATGAACAAATCCTTGTTCGTGTTCGTTTGGTTCGTTTACAGCCCTATTTAAATTGTTCAAAGTTATAAGTCTCTAAGTTAAGATGGTATGCCTTCCACGACCCGAGGATAATAAGCTTTTACGAGAAGCTTTTTTTATTTTAAATAAATTAAAAAAAAAAACTTCTATGGGCCATGGATGTCTTCATGGCCCACAGAATACCCACACATCTAGGGATGAGCTCGGGACGGTATCGATACCAATCGATACCGATCCTGAAAACTCTCAAAACACAATACCGATACCGAAAATATACGGTATGGTACGGTATTCGGCGCTATGTGTTCATCCCTACACACATCTATTTTTCACAACCATCACTCATCCCAATCATTGTAGGGGGTCTCCATGGTCATCGAAAGACCCTTATATGGTCCATGGAGGCTTCCACGGTTCGGGAGGGATGTGTAGGATTTTGAAGGGGGACTTGTAATTTAAAGGATGTGCTAAACTCTGTAATTTGTATTTTATCCAAAATTATTATTTTTTACATGATTTATTTGAATTCTACAATTTTTTTATTGAATTTTCCCTTTGTTTTCAACTTTTAAACAATCAAATATATTTGATTTAAAATTTCTAAGAATTAAGAGTTGATTGGTGGTAGTACTCAAAAGCCTAAACCAAACCCAATCACAGATACTGAGTTGTTAAAGATCAAATACATGTACAAATAAATTTAAAAAAAAAATTGTTGCAATTTAGTCTCTTGTGTTTTCAATGATCTTAGTTTTGAGTGGTTTTTATAAATCCTTAACCTAGACCATGTTAATGATTTCAAACAAAGTGATAATTTGACGGTTCTGAAAGAAAAAAAAAACTACTGGATGACCAAATTACAATTAGAAACAAGCAAAAAGTAAACATTCAATCAAATTTAAGAGTAATAAAAAACAAAACAAAGATGGAGTTGCAATGCAATGCAATGCATATCTAAAGTAATTAAAGCTAATCATCAGGCGATGAGCCTACAGCTTCCATTGTTTCACGAATCAAGTCGATCTTTGTGATATAGAGTTTGAACATGTACCCATTCAAATTTATTCCACTTCTTCTGTAACGTTGACCTTTTCGAAGCATCAACAACCTCTAACGACTCTGCAACAGGAAACTTAACTTCATTATGAAGCCCCCTCACAAATTTCTCTAGCTTCACATCATAATTATCTTCTTCTTGAACCGAGCGTACCTCTTGTGTATGTTTTGCTTTTTTGCGAACGGGTGCTTCTTCGTTCCAAATCTTGTCTGAGAGGTGATAAAGCTTACGCTCTTTTTTACTAGACGTTTCTTTATACACCTTTAAATAATCACGCCTCAGGCGTCTAACCTTACTGTAGAGCTGTTTTTGGTCAGCCTGAATGCTGAGTTCCAGAGTGTGACCGATGCTGTCCCAAAATGACTTTGATCCGGTGGTGTATCCGGACTTATGCAACGCTTTAAGAATCCTTTTGTCGTCTTTGTATGTGAAGATCCTGACAAACTGAGTATGTTTGGTTGGTTTTTTGCTGCCACTAACTTCCTCTGCTGCATCTTTTGAAGTCTTGCTTGCCTCAGCCTCCTTCAAATATAATATTTATCATCTTAACAATTAGTATTATTAGTAAATGTTGACCAAAAACAATAGTATTAATAATGTAGTGTTGTAACTTACCTTCTCCTTTCGAGTGCTTTGTAAGTTAACTTTTGATGTCTTGCTTACCTCATGCTCATCAGCCTCCTTCAAATATTAACAATCAGTATTAGTTGTTTTTGGATAAATAAATTGTTGACCAAAAACAATGTAAGTTACCTTTTCCTTTGGAGGGCTTTTATAGGACTGTTGTTCCTTTGGGTTGTCTTGTCTGCTCACCACATGTTCCGACTCGGCCACAAACTCATCATCGTGCTTTCGTTTCGAACGTTTTTCGTATTCATCTTTTTCAGACTGGGAATCCTCACTCATTTTGGGCCAAACAGGGTTCCATAAAGTCCATTCCGATGCTTACAGTCTGGCATTAGACGCATTAGTCAGTACAATTTCATAGCTAGCTAAATAGTCTATCATGTGCCATAGAAATAACCATGCAAAACCTAGTATTGGGGAAACAATACAGTAGAACATAAATTCCCAATGTGTTTTTCAATCAAGGACAAAAACAAACAATGTTTGAAAACAATAAATCACCCAACACATTATCCATGACAAACTAGTGAGAACACGAGCAATGTGCCCACATGTATCCCCAAAGAATCGATCCATATAGACTTGTATGAGTATTGGGATCAAACAAATACACTATCACTTATACATACATACATACATACATACATACATACATGTGACCGTATCCACACACATATATATACATATCAAAACACAATCTCACCAAATCCAAGACAATTGCCAAAATTGGATCATAGACCACCATAATCAACCAACCTTATGCAAGTTGACTTGCCAAAAATTCCATGTTCCTTCCCTAGATATTTCGGCTCACACATTTCCAAGGAAAGGGTGTGTGTAATGTTTTGGACACTATCTAACTTGTACAAGACACGCTCACACCTCTATATACATACATATATATATATATATATATATATATATACACGGCTACACACACGCCTACACACATGCAATCATATGTTTAAGAAAATGTCAAATATCACTCACATACCCTCTCATCACCTACACACGCCTACACACTTACGCCCCACTTACGGTGTGCGCATATAATGTATATATGTGTGGCCATCGGGGGGCAAAAGTAAAGTTGCACTAGTTTTAACGTTATTTTACTTATTTCGTGAAAATAACGTTAAAAACGACGGACGGTTAATCATGCATCATGTGGTGGCGTTGATAGCCAAAAGACAAAGGGGTACATGCACCGATCGGGTTTGTCCCGATTGCTAAGTGTTATGTCCCTTATGTCCAAGGCTTGATACCAAACCACATCGAGCCGGGGGTCTCACTGGAAGCAGCCTCTCTATTCTTAGGGGTAGAGGTAAGGCTGTCTACATCTTACCCTCCTCAGACCCTACCTTAGCTTTGCTATAGGTGGGATTAACTGAGTATGATGATGATGATGATGATGATTATCTAGAGAACATCAAAACTATAACATACACCAACATAGAAACAAGCTTTTCCCACAAACATTTCCCCATGACATTTGACTTTCCATGATTACCCACACACCTTCCCAAAGTCGGCCCATGTCACCCCTACATAAACCAACAAAAATCACATGAACATGCCTTCTCATCCATACCATTCCCAAGGTGTTTCACCAACATAACAAGATACTTGAACCTACAACATGGAAAAGGAAGTTTTGACTACCCAAACCCTCAAAAACCATTCAAAACTTTCGGCCCATGTGTTCCCAAGACAAGAACAAGTGTAACAATGGACCTACAACTAGCTTACACCATCTACACTACATATACATACATATATACACACATATACATCCATATACAACTCCACATTTCAAGTTCCTAGACATATATACTAACATGGTAACAACATAATTCCCATGACCATCTAATCTTTGTCAACTTGCCAAAATAACTATGTTCTTTCCCTATGCAATTTTTGGCTCGTACCACCCTACATAAACAACCAAGAAGCCAAGGTCAACTAGTTATAATAACAAGGAAACCATCTTTGTGCACACCATGAAAACAAGGAGTTGACCTTCCATAATTGTGAACCAATGATACAAGCCCCTTCCTCATGGTTCTCGGCTATATATAGAGCATTAGAACACTTGTGATCATACCACAAATTTCACTAACACTTGGAAACCTCTCATTTCTCTCTTGTGACCTCTCGGCCGAAGACACCCACACCCAAAGAGATTGGTTCGATCGTCCACCTTCATCATATAGGAGTCATAAGTCACTAGCAAGCATCTAGGAGTCACATTGTGAGAAGTTAGCTTATTTTATTTTGATATTTTTGGCTACACACAAGTGAGGTACAAAACCGATTCATTTCCTTTATTTGCATAACATTTGAACATGTGAAAGGTTCACCCGAAGGCACTCACTCG
This sequence comes from Ambrosia x helenae, assembly GCA_030844895.1. NCBI lineage: Eukaryota > Viridiplantae > Streptophyta > Magnoliopsida > Asterales > Asteraceae > Ambrosia > Ambrosia x helenae. The sequence continues at coordinate 591,393 of JAUTDX010007073.1, read as the reverse complement.
AACACAACACTAGGCTACTAGTTTTTGAGTAAACCTAACTTAAACACCTAAGTTTTATGACTAAAGCTCAATGTTTTCAATGATGCACACCCATATGTATGCGAATACACCCATGTTATAACCCATATATGGACATCTACGTGCCCCCACACATACACATGAGTGCAGGCGTGAGTGTATAGGGTCGAGGCCGGCCCAAGATAAGCCAAACTCGTTTAGTTTTATAACATATACCAAGGCTTGATTTACAAACATGTGTTAAAGACACTAAAAACATGTGTTAACAAGCTTAACACAAGAGTTTTCTTGAAAATATATGATAAACACTAATATGTGTGATGAACAAGGGCAAAATACATAAATATGTTGTTTTTATCCAATATGCCATAGGATATGTCCATATCTCACCCTAGACTTACATAACTGGGGCATAAGTAACACTTGGTAGCATTAAGTAAGTCAAGACACTTGTTTTACCAAAAACAGACTAAACATAGTCACATTAACGACAAAAAATAACATTTTCTGACACATACAGTGTGTGACACATATGGATAGTGGTACAGAAAACCCCTAGTCTATAAGTGTTCCAGTCGGGTGAACAGTTGCATGGTAGTTAGAACCAAACATAGACTTAAGTTGCCTTTAATTGAACTTAGGGCATCCCAGACTAGATACACCGCATCAGATTCAGTTCAGTCTAGCATCCAGACATCAAGTGAGTTTTATACGCCCCCTTTTTACTATTTTTACATTTTCCGGGGGAAAACATGCGTAGAGTTTTCAGTTACAATCATGACTATTATGTGAACATGAGACATTAAGGTTCAGGGTCCATTGAGCCCTCTTGTCATACATCATACCATAACCATTAGCTATGGACTTAGCCATGAAACACCAGAATAGATCTATTGGGTTGACATCCCCACTCTTGGTCAATCGCTCTGACCGGATGACAGATATCAAAAGATTGCTTGTACTTCACATTATTTCATTGTCTTTAGTGTATAATGGGCGAGACACAACATGTCAAGGTTTGGTTATGGGCTCATGTCAGATCACATATTAATTATTGCCTTTGCTAGGCAATGATTTAGTCAGTTTTGGATTACATGTCCATCATATAGAAAACCCGTGAACTCACCAACTTTATGTTGACCTATATTTTTACATGCATGTTTTTCAGGAAATTAGCATGGATCATGGAACTTGTGGGGGTCATGTGCGAGCATTTATGTTTGACAATGGTTTTGAAATTGAACAATTATCTTTATGTTTGACAAACTTGGTTGTATAATGGAAGTTCCTATTTTATTTTAATTAATGCTCATGTGACCTTTGTGCTTGGAAATCATTCGAAGTTGCACCTCGCATTTCCGCCTTGGCGGGGTGTGAAAGTGGGGGCTGAACCTTCCTTGCTAGCGCGCCGTCACGACGGATCAGGCCTAAAGCATGTCAGGCGGGCGCATGGTACCACGTAGGTGGATTACACTCCACGTGTGATCTCAATGACTGAGCTCCGCCGAGGTTGAGGCTCCATGGAGGTAGCACTGCGGAGATGTGTTATGTTCTTGGACTTAGCCATTTAGAATGGTTTCTTCTCCGCGGGTGTATTATGATGATAATGTTGTGGGGTTAGGTGCACCTATGCGCTAGAAATTGGTACCCTACCCCTTCAAAAGGCTATTACAAAAGTAGATTCAATAGATGCAGCTGATAACAAAGGTGCATTTGCGGTATTGCATTTCTAGTAGCATGTAGATAATGATTGATACCCATATTATAACTCGTACACGATAAAGTAAATTCGGATCCACACAATTGTCAAGAAAACGAAGTTGCAACAAAATGAGGTTCATTTATTGATTGATACCCATATTATAACTTGTACACGATAAAGTAAATTCGGATCCATACAATTGTCAAAACAAAAAAAAAACGAAGTTGTAGCAAAATGAGGTTCATTTATACACCCAAATCCAAAACAATGCTTCCACACACTCAAACAAACAAACAAACAACCGAACCCAAGAAGTCCCATAAATAGTGACGCTATTAATAGGGTCTGGGGAGGGTGAGATGTAGGCAAACCTTACCCCTATCATTAGAGATAGAGAGGCTGCTTCCAGAGAGACCCCCAGCTCGAGATCAAACACACACTAAAATATAACTAAGTATAAATTAGAGATAGAGAGGTTGTTTCCAGAGAGACCCCCAGCTCGAGATCAAACACACACTAAAATATAACTAAGTATAACTATGTAGACACACACCAAGCAGTAAAAAAGTAGTGAATGAATAACATAGAAGAATAAGTACATAAATAACCTCAATAAATAACAAATAAAGTTAGAACACAAAGGCTATCTCTAAAGAAAGCCACAAAAGTACTCTTTTCCTAAAAATCTTTAACTTTGATCATACGTCTCCACGAATTCCTATCTTGGACCATGTCCTCAGAGAGGTGCAATTCTAACAAATCTTGCCTAATCCGTTCAACCCAAGTCAATGTTGGTCTGTCTCTACTCCTGTTCCCCTCCACCGACAGGTGTTCCACTATTCTAACTGGAGCTGTCATTTGTCTCCGCTTCACATGTCTAAACCATCTCAATCTCCCCTTCTTTATCTTATCCGATATATTAGCCACTTCTAACATTTTCCTAAAACCTCATTTCATATCCGGTCTAACCTTGTGTGTCCACATATCCACCTCAACATCCTCATCTCTGCTACCTCCATCTTTCACACACTCGCAATATAATTTTCCCGATGACCTCCGGTGACCAAGATAATCTCGTTCCCCCTCTTCACACCCTACCACCATTGCATACCCACCAACCTATAGCTGTATCGCCTCTGGCCACCTGTAACTTATCGTGAAATCCAACACGCACACACACTATTGTTTTTAGATTGTTCTCTGGAATCATCAACTAAGTATAATGTTTTTAATAATTTGTAATCCTACCAAAGTTCACATATCACAAAATCATCTCTGTGATAAAAATGAAAAGCATATATCAATAAAGTAAGCATAACAATTGTTATCTTACAACAAAAAGACAGTCAATATACAGAGCACGTGGATACCGAATGAATATCATCACCAAAGTTATAAGCTTGTGTGTTCAGTTCTCCACCTTTCTTCTCCAGTCGATCAAGTTACCTCGCTTACTCTAGCATTTCTACTGTTGTGACTAAGAAATCTCTTCGTTGTTTGATATATGCTTTTCATTGTCTTCTAAATCGGACACAAATTAATAAAATTATAATCATCATCACCGTCAAGTCCATCCTCCACCGCCACCCAGGCCGTCAGCCACCAATGTTCAAATCTTGAAGAAATCGACCGAGAACATGCCTTTTATCTGTCAATAAAGCATGTCAATCAATCAACCAATACCATTTTTTCCCTTAAAAATCATATATCGAAGAAGCAAACCCATAGCCATAACCCAAAAAAATAAACATAACCTGTGACGACCAAAATCGTCGCCGACATCCCAGCTACAACGGCTTCACCGTTGTCATCATGGTTCCCCTTTCTCTCTTATTGCTCTCTCGCTTGTACAATGAAGGTAAACGCACAACGTTGAAATCAACCCCCACGTCACCATCATCATAGATCGGACCCACTGAAATGGAAATCGATATATTCATAAACCGTCGTAGGGCGCAAGAGGGAAAGAGGATTTCAATTTGTAGTTGCCGTGTTATAAAACAGGGATGAAGATGTTGTGGTGATTGATATTTGGGCTCTGTTATGGGTTATTGTGTCAAGATTTGTGTGATAATGATAACAACATATCATGCATCCACCTCCTGCAACCCTATGATGCGTGTCCAACTCCACACACAAAATGAACAAATCGCCCCCAAGCAGATGCTAAATACCAAAATCGCCACAAATTACTGTTCAATTCCCTAAGCTATAATTAGTACTATAATATAATATAAAATTAACCAAACGCTAATAATAAATAAAATTAACCCTAATTGTTTCAATACTTTTGCCTCACAAAATCTAAAATCTAGACACCTTCAAATTCCTTTGTCATAAAAATCCACATAACAAAGAAAGAATCGCATGGTTGGTCCTTGTGGTTTTCCAATATTTCAATCTTGATCCTAGTGGTTCAATAATTACACAGTTGATCCTTGAGTTTAGCAAAATTGCACTCGTGTGGTCCTTACCCCTAACTGCTGTCAATTTTCTCCGTTAAAAACATATAAAATACATTTTTGTCCTGAATTATACAAATAAATAATTAAAAAACATAATAAAAAATAATTATATAAACCACCACCACCATCACCACACTTTTGCCAAAACTACCAACACCACACTTCTGCCAAAATTACCACCAACACATCCCTAATCACCGGAACCCCGAGACAAAACCCACTCACGGGAACCCTAGAACGCAACCTACAATCAACACCTGCACTTGTCGCCAACATCACCTAACCCGTCTCCGATCTAAAAAAATCCATAAAGATTTCTAATCGAAATCAAACCTAAAACTACACGCACAATTTCAGATCAAGAAATCATAAACACATAAAACTAGAAGCTTTATAACAAAGCCCAAAAAAGAGAGTAAGAACAAAGCATGTTAGACAATGATGATGATGGTAAGTTGGAAAAAGTAACAACTTAAGGTAAGGAAGCTCTGCTTTTTCGACTGACTACAACCTAAGGTGATGGTGGTGATGCAAATCGATGGTGGGAATGTGGGTTCTACAATGAGAAATAGGAGTGAGGTGAGGGTTAGGCTAAACATTTAAATGAAGAAGATGGTAGAAGGGTTGGTGTTATAATTTGATAATTATTTATAATATGTTTGTTTTTGTTTTTGTTTTTTACAAAGGGTAAAATAGGTATTTTAAATTCATTTAACAGAGAATTTTAATGATCATTATAGAAAGAGACCAACATAGTAACAAAATTAATACATTTAGATCATGATAGTAATAAATTTACAACCCTCATGACTAACGGTGTAATTATTGAACCACTTGAATCAAAATTGCAATATTGAAAAACCACAGAGACTAAGGGTGCGTTTGGTTCACATGAATTGAATGGAATTCAATGGAATTGGAATTTGAATTCCAACTCTTTATGTGTTTGGTTCATTGAATTTGTTGGAATTGGAATTTCAATTCCAATCTTGTGTGTTTGGTTGACAAAGAAATTGGAATTGGAATTTGGTATGAATTCCTTCAAATTCCTTTACCTAAGGTAATTTAAAATCCTTCCAATATTAGAAGGAATTCAAGTCAATTTATTAGAATCTTCGAAAGGTTGACATCATTTTGACCCGAACTGATTCGAATCGTACCATTTCAACGCGAACCGCTTAGATCCGAACCAATTCGGACCGTACCAGTTTTCGACCGGTACCGTTTCGTACTATACGAGTTTCGACCGGTACCGTTTCGTACCATACCAGTTTCGACCGGTACCGTTTCGTATTGTACCAATTTCGACCGGTACCATTTCGGACCGTACCAGTTTCGACCGGTACAATTTTGGACCAAACCGTTTCGGACCAGTTTCGACCGATAGCGTTTCGACCTGTACTGTTTCGGACCGTACCAGTTTAGGCCTGCACCGTTTCGGACCGAACCATTTCGGATCGTACCAGTTTCGACCGGTACCGTTTCGGACCAGTTTCGACATGTACCGTTTCGGACCGTACGAGTTTTGATCGGTATCGTTTTGCCCGGTGCCGTTTCGCCCCGTACCAGTTTCGACCGGTACCGTTTCGGACCAGTTTCGACCGGTATCGTTTCAACATATACTGTTTCGGACCGTACCAGTTTTGACCGGTACCGTTTTGCCCGGTGCCGTTTCGCCCCGTACCAGTTTCGACCGGTATCGTTTCGACATGTACCGTTTCGGACCGTACCAGTTTTGACCGGTACCGTTTTGCCCGGTGCTGTTTCGCCCCTTACCAGTTTTGACCGATACCGTTTTGCCCGGTGCCGTTTCGCCCCGTACCAGTTTCGACCGGTACCGTTTCGGACCAGTTTCGACCGGTATCGTTTTGACATGTACCGTTTCGGACCGTACCAGTTTTGACCGGTACCGTTTTGCCCGTTACCGTTTCGCCCCGTACCAGTTTCGACGGTACCGTTTTCGACCCGAACCGGTACGGGTCGAAACTGGTACGAGGCGAAACGGTACCGGGCAAAACGGTACCGGTCACAACTGGTACGGTCCGAAACAGTACACATCAAAACAATACCGGTCGAAATTGGTCCGAAACGATAGAGGTATCAACAATTTGGGTCAAAACGGTACGGGCCGGTACTGGTCAAAACGGTATGGGTCGGTACGGGGCGAAACAGTTCGGGCCGGTACGGGTCACAACGATGCGGGTCGTGGGGGCAAGGGTGATAGACTGATAGATTCCAATTTATAACCAACCAAACACAATAATATATGATTTGAGAATCCAATTCCAACAATTTCCAATTCCTTTTGAAATGTTTGAATTCCAAATCCAATTCATTCCAATTCCAATTCCTTCATAAATTCCAATTCCAAACAATTCTGCGAACCAAACGCACCCTAAACTATACGATTCTCTCCGTAACAAAAGCTTGCATCCGTAAAAACAAGGTTAAAAAAAAGGTGAAGAAAGGGTTAACCATATGATTCAAACGAAAAGCAAGTCACACAAACCACAAGCAAACCATAATTCTACAAATTTACACAATTGCCCCTAGCACTACAAATACCAATATTATCAATCAGCAGCTAAATAGCAGCTAAATAGCTACCTACACAAAGTCAATTCTTAGCCTTGTTCACCGCAAGCTTCTTGTTCGCCGGCGACTTAATACTTTTGGGCTTCTTCGCCGAAGCACTCTTTTTAACGGCCTTCCTCGTGTTCATTATCCTCTTCGGCTTTATTTCATCCCCAGCTTTAGCTTTTGTTGCTGCTGGAGTTTTCTTCTTCTCGGGTGCCGGCTTTTTAAGAGATGCAAGCTTGAAGGAGTTTTTAACCTTGGTGAGTTTACCGGCAGCAACCAGTTTCTTCAACTGAACCAGCAGAAGCTTCTTGAAATTAGCCGGTAAATCCTTCTGGTTATCCTCGATGTGTTTTGCTATTGCGTAATGGCTTGACCCGGTCTTCTCCTTCAACGCTGCAATCGCTTCCTTCACCATCTATCGTTTCAAATACTCTTATTATTATTAATATCAAGTTATAAACAAAGTTTTATATAAAAGGTAGTACGTAGTAAGTGAAAAAAAAAACAAACAATGAGATTTGAGATTAGTTTACCTCAGCGTAAGGGGGGTGGGATCTGGGTTTTTTTGCAACTGGAGCCTTTTTGGTAACTGCTTTTGTTGACGCCATTTGATGATTGTTAGAAGAATTACTACTACAAGTGTATATATGGTTGTTGCTGTGAATTGGAATGATAGGAAAAAGATGTGGTTATAAATACTCTCTAGGTTGAAAAAGATGAGTTGTGATTGGTGGAGAAGAATTCACAAGGATTCACTTTTGCTCCGTTAGATGGGAATAAATCGACGGTTGTGATAAAAGATGTGGTTAGCACACGGATCGCAGGTTGAGCTGGTGTGGTGAATAATGGAAACCAAAAGCGACATGTGTTTTTAATTGGATTTCAAACACTCGGTGTACCACCCTTCATGACCGCATGTTGAGGAGCACTCGGGCATCGATACTGAGTTGAGTATTTAGTTCATCCATGGTACTATGCGGCTTGATACAGCAACAATTTCAACCATGTCGAGGCATGATAATTGTTGTGCCAACTTTAACTTTTTTTTATTTATTTTAATGTATTTTATTTTATGTTTAATATTAATGAATTTATGTTTTATGTTTTTTATTTAATTAGGTTTTAATTTATGCTTTAATTTAATTTAAATGGTACCATAAATAACACGATTTAAATAAAAAAATATAATTATATTAAATCAAATTTAAAAAATACACGGTATTCAATTCGTGAGATATCTAACGGATTTAGGGGCTGTTTGGTTGATTAAGTGCTGAATCATTAAGATGTCTGAATGGTTAAGAGGTCTGTATGGTTAAGTACTGAATTATTAAGTTGGATCTCTTAATGGTTAGTTTTCTTGTCTCACATTGGTATGAGAGTTTCATTAAGGTTCAGCCTAGTTCAGTGCTTAATGATTCAGTGCTTAATGGTTCAGTAACATCGCAAGTCTTAATGATTCAGCCTTAACCATTCCATTCAGAGGCTGAAACAAACGCGCTAAATGCTGAATCATTCAGCACTGAATGGTTAAGAGCCTCGTTAAGAGACTACCAAACAGCCCCTTAGTCCACGGACCCACTATCTATCAGCACCAGTGACGACGGTGTTACCATACTGTTAGTGAAGTACCCGTGACCAAATATGGTGGTGCCCGGTCCCTCTAAGTCTTTCTGATCCTTTAATATTCCAATCTACTATTATTTTATAAAAGATATATGACGAAAGACACCGTAAAATTATACATTTTGAATCATAATTTACGGTTATACATTCATATGAAATTCATACAAATAATATTGATGCAATACAATCAAATCCCATATCAACTAGGTGGTCTCCCGCGCGTTGCGGTGGGGAAAGGTGACAAATGCGAGCAAAGGCTACTTGATATGTAATGCGATGTAAGTACACAGAACGTGATATGTTACTCACGGAAGGACAAACTTACAGGTGTATGTTTGTAGGGTACGTTTCGCGTAAGGGAAGGTATTTCGGATCATAGAAAAGGTGTGACGGTTTCTTGCGAAACGTGTGATGTGTATTTACAATAACCATCGGATTAACAAAAAGAACAAAAAGTTAGTGCAGGCTGATGTTGGCTGCAGTCATCTTTATGCCTTAGTCCGAGAAACGGAGTCGCTTTGTGTCGCTAGTAGCTTCTGCGGAAAAGAATTTTTTTAATCAATTAATTTGTTACAAGAAGCTGTTAGGTTTATATAATTACCTGGCTAATATAAGTGGCGTCTAGCAGTAGGTTTTGCTGGAAGTAATTTGGCAACAGTAGCTGTTGTTTGCTGGGAAGGCGAAGGTGGCGTCACTGTCATAGTTGGTATGCTGACAAATACTTTGTTTTTGGAGAAGACATTTGGGGTATTGCTTGTTGAACGGGCATATTGGACTTGCATTATCATGTCGTCTCCAATAACGTCATACATTGGTTTCGGCAGCGTATAACGATTCGTGCCATACTATAAAAGTAAAACCATGTCTTTACACTGGATACCAAGTAATGTGGCAGCAGCGTCATCAAAAAAGGTTGCGGTGGTAGGAGATGTGTTGTCTTTAATGTTCGCACCGATGCAGTACCTGCACATATCGAGTACTTTGTAAGGTGTCAAGCAAGTTTAAAAAGGTGGAGGCAAAGTTTTTAAATTTACTTGAACTTTGGTTCTGGTAATCATTCATGAGTACCACATGCCCACCCTTTTTTAGTTTGGTATATTTGTCTGGGGCAATGTGGACATGCAGTGTAGTACACTAGTACCATGGGCGGCCTTTAATATAGGCATTTAATGTTATTGTAGATGCAATTTGTCCCTGTGTGACATTTCAAGAGCAAGCATTATAAGTAGTCTTAGGCATTTAATTTTATTGTAGATGCAATTTAAAAGCTGGTAAATACAACTAAAGGACCAGAAATGAAGTTCAATTTTCAATTGGATGTTAGCATTCACATGCTGAATGTTATGGTAGCCTGAAGTATGTTAGTATTGACATGCTTCCTCATGCAATTTCCAATCACTCATTTCTGCACTGTCACGTAATTAATGCTAACAGGTTTGTTTTTTTTATTTTTGTGGTGTAACAAAATGAGTGTTATGTTCTTCTCCTGCGGGTAATGGTTCAATCTAAGTAACATGCTAACCTGTTAACAGTTTTTGGAGGAAATGAAATTCATAAATCCTAATCGATTAACAGCTAAACGTGTGACCAAAACAGAAGCCCTCAGCAAGAAATAAAAACAAAAGCGTAAACCTTAATCAATTATGGGGGAAAAAATGTTGTAATTGATTACCAATAAACTGTTAATGAATAGCAGTAAGAGAAAGACTTGTACCTGGTTGCCTTCACTCTGGTGTTCTAAAAGGTCCGAAATTGTCTTTCGGTTCCTGTCCTTAACACGTAGGTGTTGGGCCTGTGATCTAGGAGCTGGTGGCAGCAGATGCTCATTGCCAGCCTTAAACCTGTGGAGGTAATAGTTTTTTGTTGTTAGAACTTAGAAGTAAAATAGAGGTAAGTTGGCATAGCAGGGCGAAGTAAGGTTCATTTAGTATCAAGCGAAACATGCAAGTTATTGTTTTTGGGTAGAAGAAATAATTTAGCACATGAGGATCAGGTAGGGTACAAACCTTTTTCTGATAACAGTAGCGCTCTCAGCAGATGGGTTAAAATAAACGTTTGTTGCTGCAGTAGAAGATAACTGTAGTTTTTCTACCACGTAACCTTTGAATATACTGACTTTTAGTGATGTAAAAGCGACAATTATTGGTTCTTCGGCATCTAACATGGCTTGTCTGTCAAATCGTGGTAGAACATCCTCCCGTAGAGCGACGTCAATAGTAGGACCACTGCATTAGTGGCAGTATGCAAGAAAGTTACCATTTTTTTTGTAGAATATGAAGTTGGTGTTCAAAGGTAACTGTTGTCTGTCAATGTGACACGCAGGTACGACCTCATTTTTCTTGTGTTGGCTGGTGTAGTGCCTTCCAATCTGCCAATATAGTCTGCGAAGTAAAATTCCTAAAAGTTAAATAAAGGTAGATAAATAGGTATAGCAAATGGGTTAAAGAACAGGTAAAAAAATATGAGCAACCTGATATATGTTGTATTCTTGTTGTAAGTAAATATAGGTAAGAAGAAGTACCCGTCAGAATATGGCTGATTAGGTGGATGATTTTCCTCAATCCTAAGAGGTAAGTCTGCGTATGGACATAAGTTAAATTAGTGCAAAGGGAATGTCTCTGGAGTAGGTATTAGGGTCACTGATGTTGTGCCGAGGTGAATGTTAGTCGGGTGTTCATTGACTCGTACAGATGCAGGGGCCTCGGTACAGATGTAATTATCAAGTAGGTAGCATGAGAACATGGTCACTTTCTTTTCAAATAAATCTTTATCCAAATAGTGGGCGTTTGCATGTATTCCATCCCCATGAACACAGAGTAATTAGTGATAACATGATGAAAACAAATGATAATACATGGATTTATAAAAAAAATGCGTACATATTTGTCTATAATGAAGTAGCAGAGATTGTTGTTTCGCAACCACTTTCTTATAAAACGAACTGCTATTGGTGTTGAATCACTGCCGGGGACAATTGATGTGATGCGAAATTCATCCATGCTAGGTATCCTAATTGAAAGAAAGAATGTTGTTGTAAAAAGGAAGAAAAATCGCATAAAGACAAGGGCGTATTAAGGGCAAGTGTATGTCAAAGTTAAAGGCGTATGTAAATGTAACACGTAAACGAAAGCAAAAGACGGGTAGAAGCAGACCATTATAGTGGAAAATGCGTTACATAAAGGCCATTTTATTCGGCAAATAGCGCCGCCTAGAAGGAAGATGTAACATGCCTGCCTAATAAAAAAATATTTTGTGGGTCAAAGGTAGCCATCTATTGTAAGCAAAAGTAAATACAACAGTGACATTCTTCTAAAGAGGTAAAAAAAATTGATTTGGTCTTTGACACACTACGTGAAGCACCCGACATCGCACATTTACGTGATATATATTACTCAATGCACCCGTTCGTACTGTTACCAATTTATGTGTGTATTCTGGTTGCAAAGTGAAGTAAAAGTTTTTAAGTCCCTTAATGTCTATATATCACACTAGCTTATACCCCAGGAACGTCCCGGGTTGAGAAAATCTAAGTAAAGTGAATAAAATTAAAAGTATCTAAACTATAAAAATGACATCTATGTATCAACTTACATTAGATACTTTAAAAAAAATATACCAAAAGATCAATTTCACCTTACAACATCAACACCTAAAACAAAATATTAAGATCCCAAGCACTTCAAGGGGGCAAAGATTGTTTAGCACCAATACATTCAGTCAAAGGTCTTTAACTGCATACAATAAGATTTGAGCTATTTCAGAATATGGTAGAAAAAGAAAACATAGCAATTACCTGTTGGAAAGCGTCCCGGATTGAAATATCTAATATGACATAATAAAATATCTAATATGACAACATAATTAATGACTTGCCAATATATGATTAATGAATATTATTATTATTATTATTATTATTATTATTATTATTTTAAACAAATCTCTGCCATAAGTTATCATATTCTAATATAAAAAAGGGTAATTGGGTCGGGTATCACCTAATCCCAAGCCCGACCCAAACCCACAATTTTTTTAAACTAATATATCCCGGGAGCGTCCCGGGTTGAGAAATCTAATTTGAAATATCAATTTTACACCTGAAATAGACTGATGCGTTTTACAGTTACATGCAGGAAAGCTTCGGGTAGCACTTAACCTAAAACAATTAACAATGTATCTTCAATGTTAGTGCATAAGCTTAAACAATGTATAACTCTAATATTAAAACATAACCTTAAACAATGTACAACTCCAATGCTAACACATGTTGTAAATAAAAATCATATTACTGGTTTGAACATAACTAATGACTTGCCTATACATGATTAATGAATAACCTGAACACTTTGTGTTTTTTTCTTGTATGAACAAAACCACACAAAAAAATAGTCGTTTTTTTCTCCGTTTTTTATATAGCACTATGGTACCCGTTGGAAAGTTAATAAAACGCTCGTTAATTTGGTGTAATTTTTTTCTTTAAAAAATCTCGTATATAAAAGATATTAACGTTTAAAAGTTATGGGAAAAACATTAGAGATAAAAATCTAATTTTGTTTTTAAATTTTAAATTTTAAATTATTATTTTCCTAAAATAAAGCCCTTGCCACATGGGATGACACATGGCACACTCAATGAAGAGAATACCCTCTTTAAGTGCCATGTCATTAAAATGGCTTTGGTTTATTATATGTATAGATTATTGATTATGTTTGTTATTTTTCACTGATAAATATTTTTCCTTTCCTTTTTTTTTCTGAGCAAAATCTAGACCAAAAATAATGTGACCAATATATAGTGATGAATACCAAGGTGCACTATAGAAATAGGAGTATTATGGATCACTTAACAAAATGCTTGAAAATGATGAGGAGTGTTGAAGGGAGCGGTTGCCAATTGACATGCTATAAAGACATGGAAAGTCAATTACCTCCATGGAAGGGAGCGCTAGCGCGCATTTGACTAAAAACATGGAAAGTCAAATACCTCCATTCCTCTCGTTAGACCGTCCGAATCAAAGGTGAACTTAAATCTTCATGTATGCATACATCAATCAAAACCCCACAAAACAAAACAAAAAATATGAATGGAGCCTCCCATTCTAAATTGAATCTTCTTTTCTTGTTTTAAAAGTTGAAAGAAACGAATAATGCAACAAATTTAGTTGAATAATAAATTCAAAGCATGCATTCTCCTTCTCTGCCATTTTAATTTGAAGGAATGGTTGAACAGAACAGAACATAAGTAATCATGCAATTAGACCATGCGTAGTGGGGCTTTATATTTATAAAGCCCCTGAATGTGATTGGTCCACGTGGCTGCTGAGTCAGCGTGGAGAGAGAAACTGAAAAAGGGGTGTAGTGGTGGGGCTTTATTTATAAAGCCCCTGATGCTGATTGGTTGATTTTTTTATTTTTTTTAATCTTTTAATTCAATATAATTAAAATAAAATGCAAATAAATATTAAAAAATTACAAATAATAATAAAAACACACAACTAATATTAATTAAATTAAAAAAAACAAACAAGTTAAATAAACTACAATACCAAATTAAAAAAAAAAACAAACAACTTAAATAAACTACTGCAGGTTATATTTCGCAAGGATTTGTTGTCTGTGATGCATCGCGAGGAGTAGGGCTTCTCCCTCGAGGTGGTCGATCGGTTTGGATAAAAACTCGATGTCCTTTTCCCTTTGCCTCGCCTCTTGAATGTCGACGAACCTCTTATTCTGGGCCACTCTCTGGTCCATAGTTTGTAGACGTCTTTGGCCGAGGTCTTGAAGATCCTGTAGTCGTCGATTCATTTCATCAAAACCACCTGCTGTCGAAGACGACGACTCCGCCTTGCCACCCTTTTTTGATCGTCTACCGGGTGGTCTTGGAATATCAAACTCCTCCTCCTCCTCCTCCTCCTCATCCTCCAAGTCAACAGGATCATCTAAACTCACAAAGCGAGCATCGGATGTCGGTGTATCCGGATCTCGCGACGTGGAGGTGGTTTTGCTTCTTTTTGACGGTCCACCTCCTCCTGCTCCTCTTCCTCTCCTAATCTTGCGCCCACTGCCCGACCCCATAGGCGGGACATCAGCCCACTTAGGACTATGTCTCAACATCTCCCATATCCTCAAATACGGGAACGACCCGCGGGTCTCTCTCATCTCGTCCAACGCCCTGGCCAACACACCGTCATCACCTTCTCCGCTGGCCCTGTTGTCCTTGCATCGTTGGTAGACCTCGGCAAACCCGTGACATTTGTTATTAATGTCCGACCACTTTCCAGATATGGAGTCGTTGTCTCGATGCTCCCCTCTACCCACCGCCTCAAAAAACAGTTCCCGAATCCGTTGCCAAAAAACCGGGGTATTTTGATAGTTTGCTGCAAAAAAAAAATAACACACGATTTAAAAAATATATATATAAATGTAAACACAAAAAAAATATATATATAAATGTAAACACAAAAAAAATATATATATAAATGTAAACACAAAAAAAATATATATATAAATGTAAACACAAAAAAAAAATATATATAAATGTAAACACAAAAAAAAAATACTAACCAACTTCCGGGTCCTCGGATATGTCGAGCCAGGCTCGCGCTAACTTGAACTCCTCATCTTTTTCCCAACGCTCCTGTTGCTTTTTTTGACGAGGAGCGTTCGGGTCTTTCTTTTTATGCGAGCGTCTCCCGCGCCCGCGCCCGCGCCCAGAACCCTCGGGTTCGTCTTGAGTTTCTGGTACCGATTCGGGCTCCTCTTGTGAAGGTTGCATATAGTTTGGTGGAGGAAAAAATTGAGCGGGCATGTTTGGGCCCGGATAAAATTGACCGGGCATGCCCAGAAGTTGCGCGTATTGCATGGTACTCGCGTCAAACTCGCCCCAGTTTGGTGGCAGTGGAGTAGTAGTGTTTGGCCTCGTAGTGTTTGGCCTAGCACCCGGTCGACCCGGGACCCCGAACGGTGAACCATATGGAAACATGTTTGTGTTGTAGGATTGTTTGTGTTGTGGTGTGTGTTTTTTAGTTTGAGTTGTATGTGTGTTTGTGTTATATTGTGTGTGTTTATATATAAAGTTTAAAAAAATAAAATGCAAACCGTTCAAAAAATTAACGTTCAAAAAAATTAATGGCCAACGGTCAAATATTTTTGACCGTTTTTTTCTTACACCTTGCCACGTGTCGTTTTCCTATTGGTTGTTTCAATTGTTACACAGCGTTATTTATATAACGCTCCCGGTGGAATTTGACAAATAGCGCCCCCCCGTGGTGGTGTTCCGGGCGCTATTTTCAAAAAATTTTGGCAAGTGGCGCCCCACTACGGGTGGTCTTAGGGTTAGATCAAATACACAAGACACTTTTTCTAGGAAGGGTGAGAAGGATTGTGATGCATTGATCATATATTTGAAGGGTTGGGATTAGTTTGTTTGAAAAAAATAAATAATAAATTAGAGGAAGGGCATAAAAGGAAAACCACATTTGTTGACTTTCTCTCTCCACATGCAGTGCACATGTCAATTCCCCCCCATCATTTTAAAACGTCTATAACTTTTTTATACGACATTTTTTTTTTCAAAAAAATTTCACCATATTAACGAGCGTTTTTTTTATCTTTAATATGAGTACCACATTGCTACATTAAAATTGAAAAAAAAAATTCGTGCTAAATGGGTTTTTTTCTCCGTTGTGTCTTCTGCTCGTCCATTGTGTTATAGTATGCATGTGTACTTTATAAATATGTTATTTATGTTTTTAAGTCTACACATGATTTAACTTTGTCCATTGTGTTTTTAGTATGCTTTTAATTGTGTTTTACGCAAATGAGTTTTGTATTTAGGTGTACATTGTGTTTTATTATGTTGTTCATTGTGTTTAAGTGTATTATTCATTGTGTTTTAGTCTTTTGTTCATTGTGTCTTTTATATGTCGTCCATTGTGTTTTACACAATTGGGTTTTTAACTTTTTTTTCAAAAGTATTCATTGTATTTTAGTCTTCTGTTCATTGTGTCTTTCGTATGCCATCCATTGTGTCTTACGCAACTGAGTTTTCAACTTTTTTTTTTCAAAAGTATTCATTGTGTTTTAGTCTTCTATTCATTGTGTCTTTAGTATGTCGTCCATTGTGTTTTACTAGACTCTTGATTGTGTTTTATACCCTATATTTAATTGGTTTTCATTGTGTTTTACATTCTATTGTGTTTTACATTCCATTGTGTCTTACGCAAGTGGGTTTTGAATTTTGTTTTCAAAAGTATAGCAATATGGTACTCATATTAAAGATAAAAAGACGCTCAATTTTATGGTATAATTTTTTTTTTAAAAACGGATGACGTATAAAAAAGTTACGGGCATTTAAAAATGAAGGTAGAAATGGCATGTGACTTGCATGTGCATATGTTTTTGACAGAATTACCCCTCCCACTTGTTAATCCTTTGGACACATGTCATTTTCTAGTGGCTTCTCACCCTTCTCATTTTTTGTAGCCTTTGTAGAATAACCCAACCCATTATTACATACTCTCTAATGTTAAAGATAAGTAACCTAAATCATCATCATCATCATCATCATCATACTCAGTTAATCCCACCTATAGCAAAGCTAAGGTAGGGTCTGAGGAGGGTAAGATGTAGACAGCCTTACCTCTACCCCTAAGAATAGAGAGGCTGCTTCCAGTGAGACCCCCGGCTCGATGTGGTTTGGTATCAAGCCTTGGACATAAGGCACAAAACACTTAGCAATCGGGACAAACCCGATCAGTGCATGTACCCCTTTGTCTTTTGGCTATCAACGTCACCACATGATGCATGATTAACCGTCCGTTATTTTTAACGTTATTTTCACGAAATTAGTAAAATAACGTTAAAACTAGTGCAACTTTACTTTTGCCCCCCGAGGGCCACACATATATACATTATATGCGCACACCGTAAGTGGGGCGTAATAAGTAACCTAAATATGATTATTTAATAACAAAAAGATAGCTTCTAGTTTGGCCTTTCGAAAATGTAGTCCATATAACCAGATTTTGACTTATCATCTAGCCAGAGGAGGAAAGGATTTAAGTTTGTTTATTGGGAAAATGACCAAAATAGCCCGTTGACCGGACGTTTTGCATAAATAGCCCTCTCCACCGTCTTTGGAGAGACGGGACACGGCTTCCAACGAGCCTGAACCGTCTCCGAGACCGTTTGGTTTTAGATCCAATTGCCAACCAACACGTGGCGTCTCTGATCCCGAGGCTGTACCGTCTCTCTCCAGATGGGTCAGAACTCTCTCCCAGACGGTTCGCGTTCCCTATGCCGGCTGCCCCTTCGGTTCAACCGTCTCAAAAGACGGTTCACCTTTCCCCATGCCGGCTGCCCCTTCGGTTCAACCGTCTCAAAAGACGGGTCACATTTCCCCGTACCGGCTAACCTTCGGTTCAACCGTCTCTCAAGACGGTTCACATTTCCCAACTCCGGTGAGTCCCGATGTCCGACGCTTCGGTTGTCTAGCTCAGCCCTATAAATACCGTTCTCCCGTCCCATTCCCGTCACCCCAACACCGTCTAACACTGTCCACCACCCCACCACCACCGTCCAACACCGTCTAATTCATCCAAAAATGGCACCGCAAAGATGGACCGAAGAACAGGAAATTGCCCTGATTGCAGCATGGCGTCATGTTGAAGAAAGCACCCACCAAACCAACAAATGGTTCCGAATATTGCACGAATACAATCGGCTGGTTGGAGGGTCAGACCGAACAACCGAGTCCCTTAGCCGGAAGTTGACCGATTTGACCACGAAGTGTCAAATCTTCAACGGGTACCACAACCGGACACTTCAGGAGGTACCCTCTAACTTTCCCGAAGACGTGGCAATTAGACACAGTCAAAGACAGTATAAAAACAGGGAGCGCAAAGAATTTAAACACGTGTCTGCCTGGAAAATGATGAGGGATCGTCTTAATTAATTTGTAGTTTATTAAACTTTTGTAGTAATCTAAGTATTTTTATTAATGCAATGAATGTTTAAATTTTGTTTTTTATATTAAAGTAAATATTTCATTAAACAAACTATATTATTACAATCACAATAAACAAACTATACTATTACAACAACAATAAACAAACTATACTATTACAACAAACTTCCTAAATTTACTTCCAGAACTAAGAACTTTGTTTGAAGTAATGGAAGTGTCTAACCAACTATTGAAGACTACATCCTAGTGTTAGATGTTTTGTCCTCCACAGCGGTGGTAGTAGCAGTGGTCTACATAGACGTTGTTTCGAATGGTGTATGTGCTCTACACAGACAAGTCCGAGACGTTTCCTCGTTTTATGTAACAATAGTTCTCAGTGAGCACACGTCGAACATCGAGACATAAATTCGGGAAGCGAACGAACTTGCCTCAAATGTAGACCACCACATCATCGATCCATTCTACACGGGTTAAACCACGCGCAGATGGAACAACAATCCAAGTAGCCGTACGCAGATGAAACAACAATCCAAGTAATCGGACAATATTTTCGTAAGCCGGTAGGCTTCGGCTGGGAAAGCAAAAAACGTCATTGGTTTGGAAGATGAAAGCTTTGAGGAGAGCGGTGGGTGCAAATTTCGTTAAGTGAATTGGGGTATTTATATACACTCGTGAGACGGTTCAGACGGTTCAGACGGTAGCACAAAACGGCTTAAGACGACTTGGGAAATGTGACCCGTCTTTTGAGACGGTTGAACAGCCGGCATGGGGAAACGTGAACCGTCTTTTGAGACGGTTGAACCGAAGGGAGCCGGCATGGGGAAACGTGAACCGTCTGGGAGAGAGTTCTGACCCGTCTGGAGAGAGACGGTACAGCCTCGGGATCAGAGACGCCACGTGTTGGTTGACAATTGGATCTAAAACCAAACGGTCTCGGAGACGGTTCAGGCTCGTTGGGAGCCGTGTCCCGTTTCTCCAAAGACGGTGGAGAGGGCTATTTATGCAAAACGCCCGGTCAACGGGCTATTTTGGCCATTTTCCCTTGTTTATTTCTTCACGAAAGTCATCCAATTCAAATAAAAAGGTGGAGAAACAAGAAAGATGCCTCTTCCAAGAAATGAGGCGGTTGTTCTTCAAGTAAACCAATAGCTCTAAAGAAGACGTGTTGGTGCGCTATAGAGACAAAGGCGTGAACTTTTCCTATAAGCGACGAAAACTATTTATGGGTATAGCGTAGAAAAAAATACATTTAGGCGTAGACGTAAAATAAGTTAGAGTACACAACCTTGAAAGCAAAGGTGACGGTCCCTTATCTAATAGGCGAAGGTGTGAACTTAGCCTATAAAATATTTCTGGGTATAGCGTAGCAAAAAAAAAATACATTTAGGCGTAGACGTAAAATAAGTTAGAATACACAACCTTGAAAGCAAAGGTGACGGTCCCTTATCGAAATTCCGTTCGTGGCTTCGTGCGACCTAAATCATAAAGGCTAAAGCGTAGAACCTGTTAGTGGCTATATTTAGAAGACTCACTAACGTAAAACAGAGCAGGTAAGTATAGGTATAATACATGAACAATTCATACATAATAACAGCAACCTTAACCTTTGTACAGATGTTATCCAGTCAATGACCTCTACTATAAAATAACTATTTTCTTAACAATTTTCCCAGGATCGTGAAATTCCTAGCACATATAAGGATTGTCCAGAACAACAAATGACAACGTCAGGAAACAGGCAGATAACATAGAAATAAAGAAAATAAACAACAACATTTAGTCGCGCATACCAAAAAATGACCAAACAGAACAATAACATGAGAATCCCGGTGGGCGGGTTCCTCTCTGATTTAAAGTTTAGTTATATCATGTAGTTAGGTCAAATTAATTACGACCCAGGGGTTTTGTTTTCTGCGCAAGACCGAACCATAAAGACTAATTGGTTACCAGCAAGAAATAGAGTGAAGGAAGAGAGGTAAAGCTGGCATAACAAAAAAACGGGGTTGTTTTCTGGCAGCAAACCTGTGAAGAAACGACACATATGAACATAAATACGAGAAACAAGGACCGGAAACAAAAGGGAGAAGAAGAGGATGATGGGAAACCTGTGAGAGATTCGTAGAGGAAGGAAGAGACGACTGATTTTTGCAGGGAAGAGTATTTAGACAAGGGATAAGAAGGAGAGAGCAGGGAGAAGAGGCCAGGGTGTGGAGGTGAGCACAATCCTTTTTAACAAACATTCATATTACCATATTATACAAACCGGTTACGTGATACATTGTCAAAACAACAAAACACTTTCTAAAGTTCAACACAACAACAACAACTTGGCCGTAGCCTTCTTGTAACACATTCGAAAACATTAGCTGATTATTTATACATATTATGACCTCACTTAAAACCATTCACAAAGCTCGGGTTCCATGATTCCTTATATTTCCTGAAATGCATGTTAAAAATACGTTAGCCACAAAGCTAGTGAGCGATGCCAGAACCGACTATAACTCAAGTTTATCAAACATGCAACTCACCAACATGGTTCGGTCAATTCTAAGGTAGAATGTATTATCGATGGTAGCACCTTACTAATGCTCAATAATGGTTTCAAACCTCTTCTTGGTTCGGAAAATACATTCTTTTGATACCGAATGGATCCATTCTACGTGATTTCTATTCGACCGATTCTATTATAAAACATGATCATGATCCGATGCAAACTTTTAGACACAATGAAATAACATGCATTCACCCCGAAAACTTTTATAAACAATATGGGGTACATGCACTCACTTCGGTTAGTTCGGATTGAGTTGGTTCACTTGCCGTGGGATTTCTAGGTGCTCCGAGTACGTGTTTAACCATGATAATCATTATATACGTGTATATATATATATATATATATATATATATATATATATATATATATTGTTGGCCATTACAGCTTAGGCGTATACGCAGCTAAACTAAAGCTATTCATTACAGCTTAGGCACTCGTTTCCTAAAGATTTAGATAAAAACACTTACCCGGATCTTTGAACTTGGTGTGAATATTAATCGGCTAACACTTAAGCCGATGGTTTTTGCGATCTTGATATTATTATTATTATTGTTATTATTATTATTATTATTATTATTATTATTATTATTATTATTATTATTATTATTATGAGTTATTAGTGGAAAAGGGTGGGTTTATGGTGAGTTTTTCTAATGGGCCGATTGGTTTAAGGAGTTGGTGATAGTTCTTTGCATGTTAGAAAGATAGGTGTTAGTGGTTTGGGAGTGTTTTTAGGAGGAAAAGAAGGTGGCCGATGGTTTTCTTATAAATAGAGTAGGAAGGATAGTGCATGCATAATATGATTGTTCTAGGTTATAGGTAACATGAGGTGGAAGCTATTCAAGCATTTGAGTGCTGAAGTGGTAATATTTAAGATATAGGTGGAGATTCTCTCCATTTTGGCGGCATAATATTGTCAAGGGAATTGGGCCAATCAACATTAAAGGTTATTTGGGCTTTCAACCAATGTCCTTTATAATATTAGATAAATATAGGCCCAAACAATACTAGAGGATATTAGGCTTATTAGTTTTGGGTATTAGGTTTCAAGGTATGGGGTTTTGGTTTAATGGTTTGGCCTAATATAATATTCAAAAGAGTTGGGCCCTAATCATTTTGGGCTCTTGGTTATTATCGGGTTTTGGTAATGGGCCCAAAACTCTATTCGGGTGTTTGGGCTCGAATTAATAGACCCCATTGTTATTATCGGGCGTTTTAAAATACACGGCCCATATAAAGTAGTTCATTGGGGCCGAGTCGTAAATCATTATCGTGCCTTGATCTATTTATCTGGGTATGATTATTGGGCTTCACCCTTGGGTGGCCCAATATTATTCTATTAAACTTTTATTAAACGTTTTATTATTATAATCATCGTTTATAATGACAGTTATATTTTCGAGGTTGTTATAGGAGAGAACTATTCATGCTCACTTTCTTTTGATCTATAGTGTAATAGTTGACCTAATGCTTAGAACGTTCTAATAAAAAAAAGGGGAAAATCACGAAAATGGCCCTTTGACCAAGTGGTTTACAAAAATAGCCCCCTCCCGTCTCTTTGGAGAGACGGGTCACACCTTCCAAGACGTCTAAAACGTCTCCCAAGACGTCTCCAAATCCAACCAATAACTCACCGACACGTCATCACCCACACTCTCTCTATCCTTCTCTTCTCCTCTCTCTAATAATTATCCCTGGCATATCTCTTTCCTCTCTCTCTTTCTTTGAAATTCACAGACAACTCCCGCAATCCATATACTTACCGGAGACGTCACAAGATGTCTGAGACGGGTCACACGAAACGTAAAGATTATCCATGACGTCTCCTCTCTCTTTGAGACATAACAAGATTCTTATCGGAGACGTCACCGGAGACAACTTGTTGCTCACCGAAGACATCTCCCTCGGTTGTGATTTTATTTCGTTTAAGGTGTTCTTCATGAGTTAACATATTGAAATAGTGAAAATGTGCAATAGATCTGAGGGTCAGAGATAACAAAACTGAAAATGGCATATGGGTGTTTGGTCTAAACACTAAAAGTTACGACTGCTTACCCATATGCTTTTATTGTTTGTACAACATGCATCATGAATTGTACTCACCATGTTAGGGGTAAAATTATTTTCATAATGCCCCACATCTTAAATTATTATTTACTAAAAATGAAAGACTGATTTTCATGCATAGTAAAGAGAGTATGAGGCTCACAACCTGTCACGATTTCATATTGCAGAGCTGAATAATAATAGAGATGTGGCAACCCCTCAAACCCAACCATGATGTGAAGATCTTAGAAAATTGGCATCCAACTTGAATCAACACAGATCGAAGGGTTTTAGACATCTTTAATAGGTGTGGATATGAGGGTTTTCGAACCAGGATGAAAACGTGGCAGAGAAAGGGAGAGATAGAGAGAGTGGAGAGAGAAAGGGAGAGAGAAGGAGTGGACATGTAATTATTAGAGAGAGGAGGAGAGAAGGAGAGAGAGAGTGTGGGGGTGATGACGTGACGGTGAGTTATTGGTTAGATTTGGAGACGTTTCGGGAGACGTTTTAGACGTCTTGGAAGGTGTGATCCGTCTCTCCAAAGAGACGGAAGGGGGCTATTTTCGTAAACCACTTGATCAAAGGGCTATTTTCGTGATTATCCCATAAAAATGTGAGTACTATAATAAACCAAGTAAAAACAAACGCACAATGTACATTAGAATGCATCTTAACTTGTAAATCGCTTAGTTTTTTTTTTCACCAAAATATGAATAATTTGTAAGGATATTAGAGCATTCACAATAGAACCCCAAAAAAATTAGGTGACAAAACCCTATAATTTTTTTTGGGGGTTGAAAGTGATTATGAGTGAAGAAAATAGGGAATCTACAGTGTGTCGGTAAATATTGGGTTCTTTGGGAAAACTGAAAAACTGTATTTATTTTTTAATATTTGTTAAAAGTGGTTGTGAGTGGAGGAAAGAGAAAATTTAATGAAATTTAGTGTAATATGTGGTTGTGATTGGTTGTGAGTGGATGGGGGATGAGGATTCTATTGTGAATCTATATATATATATATATATATATTGCAAAGGGATTAATCCTACATGTCATACTCTTATGCAATCTTTTATTTGAGAGATGCCACATAGGATGTGATGTGACAAGTGTAAACTAATTAAAAAAAAAGAAATAAATATGATTTAACCCAATCTATTATAATCTTTAAGCTAATCTATTAAATAGCTAATCTACTAAATCTAAATATTAAAACTTTATTATTTTTTCTCTCATGTTTCCTCCCATAACTTTTAAACGTTAATATCTTTTATATACGAGAATTTTTAAAGAAAAAAATTACACCAAATTAACGAGCGTTTTATTATCTTTCCAACGAGTACCATAGTGCTATATAAAAAACGGAGAAAAAAATGACTATTTTTTGTAGCCCGACAGGTATTGTGTCAGGTTTGGGATTAGTTTAAAAAAATTGTGGGTTTGGGTCGGTTCTGGGATTAGGTGATACCCGACCCGATTACCCGAAACAACATACCCAAATACCCGATCATGTACCCATGAATTTTTTAACGCATCACATAAACCTTAGACTAATGCGTTCGATATTTCAATAATTAACTTTTTTTTTCTTATTTCATGTTAGTTCTTTTAGAATGATCGATTACAAACTTCCGAATTCATTTGTAATGGCACTAGATTTATACCCGGCACAGATATTCGTGTTTTTTATATTTAAATATGATAACTTATGGGAGAGATTTGTTTAAAATAATAATAATAATAAATTTTATTATGTCATATTAGATATTTCAACCCAGAACGCTCCCGGGATAAAAACTAGTGCTCTTATGTTTCAACTTTAATAACACCATAGCCATTACATGAGACATATGTCTACAAGACTAGTCAATGTATAACTAGAATAATTAAACGTCACAATAAAAATATAGAAACGAAAAATGATGCTACGTATAAATCATTTACTTTTGTAACAATTTAAATGACTATTAACTATATATCAAAACAAAATTATCATGAATAGTACCTAACCCATCTTAAACCTAACTATAGTTAGCTTTTTTTTGTTTTGGTTTGCCCACCAAAGTTGACCGGCTCAACTTCACTCAAGTCTTCAGCTTTGTTTTGTCCACACAACTAATGAGTGTGCTCTCTCTCTCTTTTTTTTTTATTGCAAACCAAAAGTTTGCAATATTTTTTTTAAACAATATCTGATATGAGTGTGTCATTTTATTGAAATTTTATTAAGCGAAGGTTTATAATTTAACGAACATGAGTTGGGTTTGTTATTTCATTGAAATTTTGTTAATGATTATGCTCTATGCGTTGTATGTACTAACATCATGTTATGGATCGGATTAGCTTTCTTCATGAACTGATCCTACTAGCGTCCCCGCCGCAACGTGCGGGAAACCACCTAGTATTAATTATAAAAAAAAATCGTAGATAGAAACGTGATTTATACAAATATAAAAATAATTTTGGTCTTATACTAAATCACTAAATTAAACGCTAGATTATGGAAAGTGTATAAACAAATAATGGTTTTAAAATAGTTAACCAAAAGAAAAAAAAAAGTAATTTGGTGCTAAAATCACAAAATTAAACACTAGATGATACACAATGATTCCTCATACTTTTCTCCCTAAGATAATAAATCGCGATTCCTTGAAACACTAGTATAATTGTATTAGATCATTTGGGCGTTTTCCGGCCGTTTTGGGTGCCCATAGCTCCGGAAAGGGCGCTTTGGTAGCGCTCGTTATGGAGATGGCGAGAAGAAGGTCTGACAAAAGGGGCGTTATCGGTAGTGGATGGTAACGATAATTAAAAAAAAGATCTTTATAATATTTTATTCCTTATGGAGCCCACACATGCGCTAATGAATACATAAAAACAAAAATATTTTTAAAATCTGTTATTTCTTTAGTTGATTTATATATTTTTGGTAGTTACATGGTTTCCCGTTCAAATGAATTTTGACAAATTTGAATTGAAATTAAGTTGATATTTGTGTAGGTAGGTAGGTATATATATTTGACAAAGTCTGATGCCCAATAAGTCTTGAGCATGGCGCCTAGAAAAAAAAAAGACGTTACGAAGAAGAAATTGGTTTTAAAAAGTCACCAAGAGAAATGGGTCCGATTAGCATGAACGATTTGATCTGCGAGTTGTCTAGTGGATGACAAGAAGCTGGTAAGGAAGATCATGGGCATGGGAATGAGCAATTCATCATCTGAGGGGGCTTGTGTTGATGTGAAGTCGATGAAAATCGACGAGAAGAACTTGGCTCAAGTTTTGTCGGGGTGGATAACGGAGGTTAAATTCTTCCCGACAAAAGACACGAGGATGGTGGCTGTTGGAAACGCCTTCGGAAATGTTGGGTTTTGGAACATAGATTCCGATGACAATGAGAATGGGATTTATGTGTATTACCCTCATCTACGCCCTGTTTCTGGATTTTCTATTCATCCTTATTCCTTGTCCAAGGTACTTTTTTCTTATATCTATCTAATTAATTAATTAATTAATGCTTTCTAACATGTTCAAAATATCTATATGAACCAACAATTAAGGTCACATAATACATGACCTACTTATTCGGATTATTTTTTCATGATTTTTTTTTTTTTGAACAACCAACCAACTTTCTTATTAAAAAACGGCTAGCAAGGAGCTAGCAAAAATCCGAACATACAACCGAACGAAAAAACCAACAAACCAGAAAAGAAAACCCAAGAACAACAATACCCAGACTTATCCCATCTTCCGCGTGTCGAACATGCACCAAGCGTTCCATGACATATCCGACATCATCGCACGATTAGTGACCCACAAATAGCTCATCACTTTAATCTCATCCACTATTTTCCGCACCGATACCTGCTTTTGATTGAACACGTAATCATTTCTCGCCCGCCAAATACTCCAGAAGGCTGTAAGGATAACCCCGTAGAAAGCCTTTCTCGCACGATCTCCGTGTTTAGCTGTCTTGTGCAATCTCAAAAGATCCGCAACATGAAACACAAAAGTATTTGGCACATTACACCATGAGAAGACAGCCTGCCATACACCACAGACAATGGGACATCCAGTAAAGAGGTGTTCGACCGATTCTACGTAGGACTCGCACAATCTGCACAGCTGCGTATCAATCTGAATATTTCGCCTGACCAAAGCATCTGCTGTCGGAAGCCTATCTATCACAGCACGCCATGCGACCAACCCCACTTTCTTTGCAACCCATTTAGACCACTCAAAAGACGAGGCCGAGAAGTTATTATATGCATCAAAAATACACAGTCGCATACCCTTTACAGAAAACCCAATAGCACCCCCTGCTGACCAGGTCCAAGTGTCTGACTCAGCGGACAGCAAAAAAATTAAATCATTCAACTGTTGCTGCTCTGCTGCTGTAAACGCTGCTCGCCTCCAATCCCAGTTGAAGCGCAACGTATCATTCTGCATCTGTAGCCGATCAGCAACACAACAAACCCGGTTCCTATCCAGCCCGTACAACAGCGGAAACATAGTCATTAGAGTGTCATTACCCAGCCACCAATCCTGCCAGAAGAGGATGCTCACACCATTCTGTAAGTTTGCTCTCAATAGTTGCTTCGGATCAATATTCATTCGGTGCAAAACGCTAGGGACGCTAGCAATCTGCTTCCAAACACCACCCAATGAGACCTTTACGGGGATGAGATTCCACCCCCTCCCATTGGCATGTAACGACCAGATTACTTTGCGCCATAGCGATGATTGATCCGACTTAAACCTTCACCACCACTTGGATAATAACCCCAAGTTAGCATCACGCAACGACCCAATACCAATCCCACCATATTTTTCCGGCGCAATAGCTTTTTCCCAAGCAATCCCACCATATTTTTCATGATATTTACATACATACATAGATTGATAATGAAAAAATATACTAGTTATTTTGATTCAAATATACAACAACGATAGAATAGCTCCAACAAGAGCAAGCTCTAGTCAAAATGAAAAGAGAAAAGATACGTTTACATAATTAATTAATTAATTAATGCTGTAATATTTATGCACTATTCTTGTTCTATGGTAATAATCAACCTTATTTTATATATATATTTCAAAAGTCACGCTAGGTTAGAAATGTGTGTACTAAAATGGTTGAATAAATTATATATTACATAGTTACTAATGAAAATTTAAGAATTATGAAACGGATGGATGAAATAGGATAAATCAAAAAAGGGGTGATATAAGAGAATGAGTGAAAATAAGAGAAGCAGAAAAAGATAATGTTAGGCTTACAGGATTGTAACATATGACGCTCCTTATTCAAATCGATACTCCTACACCACCGCCGCTCCCTTCAACCTCCTTTTCAACTAGCCTTTATTCTTCAAAATAGACCTAATAATTTGCACTTTCATCGCGTCAAAGTTATGCCCTAATTTCAACGAAACCCCCAATTTTACATCATCTTCAAATGTAATGACGCATTCAGTGTAGCCACCTATGAAGACGTCGATTTGGAAACCTAGGGTTTGTTGGATGAGTGCCAAAGATGAGGACAATAGGTTGTTTGAGGCGGTGGAGGGTGAGGAACCGGCGACGGTGGAGTCGGCTCTGACAATGCGAAGTTTGAAGGAGTTGGTGCCCAAGTCGAGTCTAATAGTGAAGAGGTAGTGGTTTCCGGATGGTGTTTTTTGGTTGGCCGGTGTGTGTTCGTGTTTTGTGGTTGGTGGGGTTTTTTTTGTTGGTCGGTGGCTGCGTTGATTGGTAATGGCGGGGTTTGGTAGAAGTCAGAGAGACTTGAGAGAGAGGGTGGGTTATGTGTGTGTGTGTGTGTCTATATATATATATATATATATATATATATATATATATATATATATATATATACTCCCATGTGCAAGTCATATGATCGAGTTAACGAGAAAATAGGCCCCATTAGTGGAAAGGACGTGGGATGTGACATTTAACCTTTTTAAATATAAAGCATGTGTTTTTATAGTTTTGAAAGAAATCCAATAAAAAAACGGTGTAAACTAAATAATAACAAAAAAAAAATGTAATTTACATCTTAGTAGACAAAAAAGTTTAAATTCCTCCACATAATTAATTATAAAGTGTTAATTAACAGTCAAAATGGAAAGTATATTTTCTGATTTTAAGCTCTTTTTTGCTGATTAATATTACATATGCTTATTAACAAGTATATTACACAAATACGTACTAATGATATTAAATCACTAAAAACAAATCTATAATATTCACCGTACGTTTTGAAACAAAAACGGTGAGGTGAGAGGCTACTCTAGAGCGATCATGTCCGGTTTTGATTACATTTATAAAACTTGAAAATGTATCCATGGATGTTGTAGGCTACATTAATTGATCCAATGACAAAACACACATATGTAATTAGTTTGTGTGTGTGTGCAGATAATTTCTAGCTGTTACGGTGGATATATTCGGTTACTAGATGTCGAAAAGGAGAGTTTTGGTCTGCTATACACAACCGAGTGCGAAGTTTATTCGATATGCCGACCGCATGACAATATCAACTCTCTATTTATCGGGGAGGGTTATGGAAGTGTTGGCAGTTTAGATATACGGTCTTGTTCGAAGCCCAACTCACCGTCCTGTGATTTACATGAAGACCAGATTTGCACCATCGATTTTAACTCACAAAATACAAATTTAATGGCCATGTCAATTCAGCCTATTTTTCTCCTTCTAGGAACCTGCTAGCAACCACAAGGTATGCACTTCTTAACTTCATTCATTCATTGTTAAATATATATTGATAAGTTTAATTTCATGCATACATAGTAAGGACGTACAATAACATTGGTCTCATTAGTGGAGCAAATTATGAAGTTGAGTCCATGATATACCACCCCAACGAGACATCCAGGTTCATATCTTCATTCAGGTAAGTAAGTAAGTGTGCGCAAAGGTTTTATTTTATTAACTAGGTTTAACACCGCGCTTCGCCGCGGGCAAACCGATTTTTAACAAAATTTATACGAACCAATCTCACGTATTGCGACGGTTCGGTTGAACCACCTGGTACAACCGGTTGAACCACCCGACAAACCCGGTTGAACCGTCCGGTATGGCCGGTTGAACCAATATTCCTAACCATTCATACCGGCCGATTAAACCGGTTAAACCACCTAATACAACCGGTTGAACCACCCGACATACCCGGTTGAACCGTCTGGTATGGCCGGTTGAACCAATGTTCCTAACCTATTTCTAAGCGTACTACATATGTTCAACCAGTTGAACCACCTGATACAACCAGTTGAACCAACCAACATACCTGGTTGAACTGTCCGGTATAACCGGTTGAACCAATATTCCTAATCTATTTTTAAGTCCATATAAAGATAAAAACATATAAAGACAAAACTCACAAAAAAAACATAAAAAACCTATATAATAATAATTTGAACTAATGGCATAATCGTAAATACCATGAAAAATCTGTCATATTTGTATACTATTCATAAGTATGACAAGAATTGTTATATTAATAATTTGTATTTGTATAAAATTAATTTTTGTACGTAGAGGCATATGGGGATGGGATGATAGTTTCATCATGGTGGGGAATTTGAAGTTAAAAGGGGTGGACGTTATAAGTGCAGAGAATAAGGTGCTGTTTGTTTTTTACTCAGAAGCACTTCTGACCTCTTTTGTCTGCGCCACGCAGACGCGTGCAGACGTTTGGGGTCTGCAGTTTGTTTGTTTTTTGGAAGACCTTTCACTCAAAAAGGTCTTCCTGACCTCTTCTTGGTGCAGACTTGTTTCAAAGTCTTCTAAGGTCTTCAAAGGTCTTCTCCACTTCTCTTCTCCTCACCCACCACCACCACCACCACCACCACCGTCCACCACTACCGTCCACCGCCACCACCACCACGATCCACCGCCACCGTCTACCACCACCATGGTCCACCACTACCACCACCAACCACGGTCCACCACCACTACCACCACCAACCACGGCCCAGCTTGAACAAAACATTTTTTTTTACCTTTTAGCTTTATATATTTTCAATAATATTTTTAAAATTGGTTTTAAAATACTAAAATTGCTTTATAAATTCTACAAAAATTATTTTATGTTATTCTAGTAGAAAAGTTTAACATACAATTTTTACTTTTCCAAAAATTATTTATTTAATATATATAATAAATATTTCATGTTTATTCTATTTTAATTATAAAATTCTATAAAAATATCAAAACGATTATATAAATTCCCACAAAAATTATTCTGAGTTTATATAACATTAAACATTTCTGAAATGATTTTTATTTCTGAAAAATCATTTATTTAATATTTTTAATCAATTTTTGTTATTTTTAATCATAAATAAATCATAATAAATTCATTTTTCAATATTTTTGCACCAAAATTTTATATAAATTATTTCTGCCCATTTAGAACAGAAATACAAATTTTAATTTAAAAATTCTTTAATTTTAATATTTTTAGATATTAAAGTTGTATTTTGACAAATTGAAATAAATAGATTAAATATTCTATTTTTAAGAAAATAATTTTATAAAAATTATTTTCATACTTAAAACCTTATAATGTGACCATTTTTAATCTAAAGTTTACATAAAGACTTTTGTTTATTTATTTATTGAATTTCTTATATTTAATAAGCAATTTGATTATTAATCAAACAAATACTTATCCCCAAATTCGAAACCCTAGAAAATACTTGTAGACTAGAAAGACTTAGACTTATTTGTTACCTTATACACAGGGTAATACTTGGCAACTTTGGGGCTACACATATTCTATTTCTCGAGACTTAATACTTTGCTAATGTGAGTTTACGTAACCATGTTTATGCAATTCTTTATACTTGCAACATTATACTTAAGCAATTCTACATACATGTCTAGTTGTAAACTTTAATGCCTCATGACTTAGACAACTACAGTTAGACTTAAACTTCAACATACATAATCATTAGCTATGGCCAAACCGGCGATACTCAATAATAGATCTATTGGATTGACAATCCCACCTAGATTCGTTGACCATCTTTTATGGGGAGCGCAGGTGATTGTTATCGTTCCAACGTGATATTAAGGTGAACCGTGGATGACGGGATGGACCTAAACTAGTCGGAGGTTTGATTATGTGCATACAACACTTCATGTTTATTCATGTAGACTTAAACTTACAATAGACATTTGAATTGCTAAACTTTTATTCTTAAACTTAATTGCTTGACATGGCTTATGTATTCTCACCAACTTCTAGTTGACCCCCCCCCATTTTTACAACTCAACAGGTAATAATGATGCTTGAAGTCTAGAGCGTTAGCATGAGGAGACAATTTGAAGTTTATGCTTTGTTTGGCTTTTTGATGTATTAGAATTTCATTCAAGACATATTATGTATTTTCAATTTTGGATATTTGCACTTTAAATAAATTTCAATTAAAACTTGAATACCATGTGCTACTGTATACTCATTCTTACGTGACACCTCGATGTTTCCGCCATCGGTTGGGGTGTTACAGATTGGTATCAGAGCCTTGGTTATAGAGAATTAGGTTATTAGAAAATAATCTAGACTATAACCTTAGGGATTTAAAACAGTACTTGCTTCTCTTACTTGTAACCCTAATTGCTTCCCTAATCTTATCCCTATCCTATACCTTATACAACCTTAAGCCTTATAAGTTGACTGCTCTTATTCGTCTGCTGCAATCCTGATCCACCATTAGATTAATAGGACAAAATCCTCAGGTTTAGCCTGAACCACCTTGAGATCTCGTCGAAGTTCTAGATTTTAATAACGAACACGTGCAATCTGGAAGGGTGAACGCCTGTATTCTGAGTCTTCTGTCTAGGCTGGCATTGCGCATATATCCCAATCAGACGAGGGACCCGGATGCCTACCTGGGAATTCTCGGGATGAGTGTTCACTTATAGGCTAAAGCATGTCTTCACTATGTTATTAGAATCTAGAATCTTTGATAAGTCAACGTTTTCGTTTATTCGTTTTAATTAATGAATAAATGATTACATTCCTTATATTACCTTATTCATTTCATTGTGTCTCTTACAGATCATGCCTCCACGTCGCAGCACTCGCAATAGCAATGGCGAGAACCATGAGGAAGGTGGCGACAACCATAACCATAACCACGACGCTAACCACAACAACAACAATAACAACAACAACAATGGCGTTGATGCTCAACTAGCTGCGATCATTTCTCAACAAATGGCGCAACAGATCGCGACTCTGGTTCCTAACTTACTGGCTCAAGTCATCCAGATAAACGGCAACGGTAATGGAAACCACAATGGAAACGAGAATGGTCTCCCAGCTTGCACTCTTAAACACTTTAATACCTGTAATCCCCCTAAGTTCAGTGGAGAAGAAGGAGCTACGGGTCTTCTACAATGGTTCGAGGGTATTGAGAATACCTACAATAACAGTGAGTGTCCCGATAACTTTAAGGTCCGTTATGCCATGAGTGTTCTTCACAAACGAGCACTCACTTGGTGGAATGAGGAAAAGCGCACCCGTGGAGCTGAAGTTGCACTTGCTATGACCTGGGATCAAGTCAAGGAGATTATGAAAGATGAGTTTTGTCCCCGTAACGAGATTAAGAAACTGGAAGACGAGTTCCACACCCTTGCTCAAGATAGTGGGGAAAACCTTGCTTATAATACCCGCTTTCACGAGCTCAGTTTGTTGTTGCCCCATAAAGTTACTCCCCTACCTATAGCCATCGAGAAGTATATCGGTGGCCTACCTATGCAAATCCAGGACACGGTATGGGGAAGGAATCCTGCCACCTTGGAGGAAGCCAAACGCCTGGCGGCTACTCTCACCGATAATCATGTGAAGAACGGTACTCTCTTTCGCAAGAACACCAAGAAGACTGCTGCAAAAGACACTCCTCAGCCCGCTATTGAGGTTAAGCCTGAGATCTCAACCAACAGGAAGCGCAAGGCTAGGAACTACATGGTTGCTACCACCCCACCTGCAGTGCAAAACCCAGCCAAGAAACCGTATGTCAGGAACCACCCTCTTTGTAACACTTGTCAATACCACCATCTTGCTGACAGACCATGCCGCCAATGTAATAACTGCAAGCGGTATGGACACTATACCAATGCTTGCCAAGCCCCTGCCACTCAAAACAATCCTGCCAGAAATAATCCAGCTCCTAATGCTCAAAATGGTAGGCCTGTTCGAGGCCAGTGCTATGAATGTGGAAGCACGGAACATTATAGGGATGCTTGCCCTAGACTTGGAAACCAGAACCAGAACCAAAACCGCAACCAAAACCAGAACCGCAACCAGAACCAAGGTGCTCGAGGTCGCGCTTACAACCTCAATGCTAATCAGGCTCGCGACAACAACGAAGTGGTTAATGGTACATTTCTCGTTAATAACCACTATGCATCCATATTATTTGATTCGGGTGCTGATAAGTCATTTGTATCACTAAAGTTTGAACCCTTACTTAACTTACCCCAAACTAACCTAGAAGAACCTTTAGTGGTAGAGGTAGCTAATGGGAAGTCTATCTCGATCGATTCTGTCATTCGTAACTGTGTGTTGAACCTCGATGAACATACTTTCTCTATCGATCTCATTCCTATGCATCTTGGAAGCTTTGATGTCATAGTAGGCATGGATTGGTTGTCAACCCATCGTGCTGAAATTCTATGCTTTGAGAAAGTCATTTGCATTCCTCTCGAATCTGGTGATATTTTGAAGATCTATGGTGAGAATCCTTGTGGTGAGCTTAAGCTCATGTCTTGTACTACTGCCCAAAAATACTTACGAAAGGGGTATACGGCTTTCTTAGCTAACGTGATAGAAAAGAAGGACAAGGGCAAAAGTATCCAAGACATCCCAATCATTCGGGACTATCCTGAAGTCTTTCCAGAGGATTTACCTGGTCTACCTCCTGCTCGACAAGTGGAATTTAGGATCGATCTTGTTCCTGGTGCAAATCCTGTCGCCAAAGCTCCTTATCGTCTTGCACCCTCTGAAATGCAAGAACTTGCCAGTCAACTACAGGAACTTTCTGATAAAGGTTTCATTCGCCCCAGTTCTTCTCCATGGGGAGCCCCGGTTTTGTTCGTTAAGAAGAAAGATGGATCTCTCAGGACGTGTATCGACTATCGCGAACTCAACAAACTCACCATCAAGAATCGTTATCCCTTACCTAGGATTGACGATCTTTTCGATCAACTACAAGGAGCAACCCACTTCTCGAAGATTGATCTTCATTCTGGTTATCATCAGCTTAGAGTCCACGATGAAGATATTCCCAAGACAGCCTTTCGTACACGTTATGGTCATTACGAATTCATGGTCATGCCGTTTGGATTGACCAACGCTCCCGCAGTGTTTATGGATCTAATGAATCGGGTTTGTAGACCCTACTTTGACAAATTCGTGATTGTCTTCATCGACGACATTTTGATTTACTCAAAATCAAAATCCGATCACGAACAACATCTTCACTCAATTTTGGTTCTCCTAAAGAAGGAACAATTGTATGCCAAGTTCTCGAAATGTGAATTTTGGCTTAAGGAAGTTCAATTTTTTGGACACGTCATTGATATGAACGGAATTCATGTTGATCCCGCAAAGATCGAGGCTGTCAAAGATTGGAGTGTTCCTAAAACTCCAACAGAAGTCCGTTCCTTCCTTGGTTTGGCTGGTTATTATCGTCGATTCATTTCCAACTTCTCCAAGATCGATGTTCCTCTCACTGCCTTAACTCACAAGGGTAAACCTTATGAGTGGGGACCAAAACAAGATGAAGCATTTGAGACTCTTAAGCTGAAACTCTGTGAAGCTCCTATCATGTCTCTACCTGATGGTAATGATGACTTCGTGGTCTATTGTGATGCATCAAACCAAGGTCTTGGTTGTGTTCTCATGCAACGAGGCAAGGTTATTGCTTATGCGTCTAGACAACTCAAGACCCACGAAAAGAATTATACCACCCATGATCTTGAATTGGGCGCTATCGTCTTTGCTCTTAAGATTTGGAGACACTACCTTTATGGAACCAAATGTGTGGTTTTCACGGACCACAAAAGTCTCCAACACGTCTTCGACCAGAAAAATCTTAACATGAGGCAACGGCGTTGGGTTGAGTTACTTAACGACTATGATTGCGAAATTCGCTACCATCCTGGCAAAGCGAATGTTGTGGCTGACGGACTCAGTCGTAAAGAGCGTATCAAACTTCATTATGCGAGAGTTCGTACTGATCTTCAGGATCGTATCCTCCAGGCTCAACATACTTCAATCACCCAAGGTAACATGTACGACGAAATGTCTTGTGGTGCTGAGACTCAACTTGAAACCAAACATGATGGTCTACTTTATTTTCTCAATCGACTTTGGATTCCTGACCGTGATGATCTTCGTACCTTCCTTATGAACGAGGCTCATAAGTCTCGTTACTCTATTCATCCTGGAGCTGACAAGATGTACCAAGATCTTCGTTATTCGTATTGGTGGCCTGGTATGAAGAAAGATATCGCTCTTTTCGTTGCAAAATGCCTTACTTGTTCAAAGGTCAAGGCTGAACATCAACGACCATCTGGTATGCTTGAACAACCAGAAATTCCTGTATGGAAATGGGAGAGCATAGCAATGGACTTCATCACTAAACTCCCTCGTACACCCAAAGGTTTTGACAGCATTTGGGTAATCGTCGACCGTTTGACCAAGTCAGCCCATTTCTTACCTATTCGTGAGCCCTTGGAATTTCTAGTCGGGGACCTTGTACTTCTTAAGGTATCCCCTTGGAAGGGAGTGATTCGCTTCGGTAGAATGGGAAAACTAGCTCCTCGATACGTTAAACTTTTCTACTAGAATAACATAAAATAATTTTTGTAGAATTTATAAAGCAATTTTAGTATTTTAAAACCAATTTTAAAAATATTAGTGAAAATATATAAAGCTAAAAGGTAAAAAAATGTTTTGCTCAAGCTGGGAATCGAACCTGGGTCTGGGACCGGTTCGTGTTTTTATCATAAGCCCAGCCACCAACTGGGCTGGACCCTGAGAACGAATAAACTAGGTTTAAATTTAATTATATAGTTGTATCAGAAACTAAATTATAATCCTTTTTAAAGAAAAGAAAAAGAGCCGTGTAATGTGGGACTCGAACCCTGGCCATCCGGCCGGTTCGTGTTTTAAGGGTAAGGGTCACACCAACTAATCTACAGATCAGTTGGTGATGATTTATGTTCTGTATTAAATATATACATAGGTCTGCAGAAGTGTTCTTCCCCAATATAAAACGTTCGAACCCTAGGTTATACAATAATCAGATTCAAACAACAATAACCCGATTGATCATAGGGTTATTGTTGTGAGATGGCCGATGAACAAAACCATATAAAAACATTGAAACTTACAAAGCTTAATCGTGATAATTGATCGGTCAAACAGAAAAGTCAAACGCACGAGCAAAAGCTTTGAAAGGATGATTTTTATCAGAAATTGAAGGTGAGGAAAGTATTATCGGCGAGTTTAGCTTGTGGTTGAGGGTTCAATTTATAGTGGGAGGGCTTGTGGGTTTAAATTGGTAAGTTGACCCGATAATAAAACGATGACGCGATGATTTGTGTACAATTGGAATGTTTTTAACAACTAATCAGCGTGTAATGGACGCGAATTAGTCAAGGCAATCAACAATCAAGTCTTGACAGGGTTTTTAATGTGGATTGGTGATCTAATTGTGGAAGATTGCTCGCAGGTTGACTTCTCAATAGTCAACTGTATTGATAATTGTTATATATATATATATATATATATATATATATATATATATAATAATTCAGAGTTATACCAAGTGAAGCTGTAGACAAACTGGTTATGTTGTGGGTGTATGTTGGACCGGCCATGGGCTCGGGTTCGAATCCCGGGCCATGCCTTTATTTTTTGACAATTAAATCAACAATATGATGATGTTATATGTATATAGTATAGTACTAGGGGTCCAAATGCGTCACGAAATATTTTTAAAAGGCACGATAATGATAAAAAGTTTGACATTTTATTAATAATGATCGTAAAGTACAAGGAATTTAATGCGAAATGTTACAGTCTCCCTTACTTTTAGGAACTTTGTCCCGAAGTTGGAGTTGGAGAGTCTGGTGAAAAAAGATGTGGGTATTTAGACTTCATCTGGTCCTTGCGTTCCCAAGTGAACTCTGGACCTCGTTTAGATTCCCAACGAACCTTAACAATCGGAATGCGGCTGCGCTTGAGTTTCTTGACTCCAGTATCCACGATCTCGACGGGTTTCTCGACAATGTCCATAGTTTCATCGATCTGCACATCTTCAAGAGGGACATGGAGGTTCTCATCTGCTAAGCATTTCTTGAGATTTGAAACATGAAAGGTTGGGTGAACATTGCTTAACTAAGGTGGAAGATCAAGTTTGTAAGCCACTTTTCCAATCCTGTCAAGAACTTTGAATGGGCCTACGTATCGAGGAGCTAGTTTTCCCTTTCTACCGAAGCGAATCACTCCCTTCCAAGGGGATACCTTAAGAAGTACAAGGTCCCCGACTTGAAATTCCAAGGGCTTACGACGTTTATCAGCATAGCTCTTCTGACGACTTCTAGCCTTGAGAAGATTATCCTGAATGAGTTGGATTTTATCTGTGGTTTCCTGGATCAGTTCGGGTCCAGTGATCTGGGCTTCACCAAATTCAGTCCAACAGACAGGTGAACGACATTTACGACCATAGAGTGCCTCGAAAGGAGCCATGTTAATGCTGGCATGATAACTGTTGTTGTATGAAAACTCGACCAAAGGAAGATGAGAATCCCATGCGCCACCAAAATCGATGACACATGCCCTGAGCATATCCTCAAGTGTATGGATGGTCCGTTCAGTCTGACCATCTGTTTGAGGGTGATAAGCAGTACTCAGGTTCAGCTTGGTACCCAAAGCGTCTTGTAAAGAATCCCAAAAGTGAGAAGTGAAACGACCATCACGATCAGAGATAATGTCCAAAGGTATACCATGACGACATACGATTTCACTTACGTACATCTTTGCTAACCTTTCCACGGAATATTTCTCACGAATAGGTAAGAAATGGGCTGACTTGGTCAAACGGTCGACGATTACCCAAATGCTGTCAAAACCTTTGGGTGTACGAGGGAGTTTAGTGATGAAGTCCATTGCTATGCTCTCCCATTTCCATACAAGAATTTCTGGTTGTTCAAGCATACCAGATGGTCGTTGATGTTCAGCCTTGACCTTTGAACAAGTAAGGCATTTTGCAACGAAAAGAGCGATATCTTTCTTCATACCAGGCCACCAATACGAATAACGAAGATCTTGGTACATCTTGTCAGCTCCAGGATGAATAGAGTAACGAGACTTATGAGCCTCGTTCATAAGGAAGGTACGAAGATCATCACGGTCAGGAATCCAAAGTCGATTGAGAAAATAAAGTAGACCATCATGTTTGGTTTCAAGTTGAGTCTCAGCACCACAAGACATTTCGTCGTACATGTTACCTTGGGTGATTGAAGTATGTTGAGCCTGGAGGATACGATCCTGAAGATCAGTACGAACTCTCGCATAATGAAGTTTGATACGCTCTTTACGACTGAGTCCGTCAGCCACAACATTCGCTTTGCCAGGATGGTAGCGAATTTCGCAATCATAGTCGTTAAGTAACTCAACCCAACGCCGTTGCCTCATGTTAAGATTTTTCTGGTCGAAGACGTGTTGGAGACTTTTGTGGTCCGTGAAAACCACACATTTGGTTCCATAAAGGTAGTGTCTCCAAATCTTAAGAGCAAAGACGATAGCGCCCAATTCAAGATCATGGGTGGTATAATTCTTTTCGTGGGTCTTGAGTTGTCTAGACGCATAAGCAATAACCTTGCCTCGTTGCATGAGAACACAACCAAGACCTTGGTTTGATGCATCACAATAGACCACGAAGTCATCATTACCATCAGGTAGAGACATGATAGGAGCTTCACAGAGTTTCAGCTTAAGAGTCTCAAATGATTCATCTTGTTTTGGTCCCCACTCATAAGGTTTACCCTTGTGAGTTAAGGCAGTGAGAGGAACATCGATCTTGGAGAAGTTGGAAATGAATCGACGATAATAACCAGCCAAACCAAGGAAGGAACGGACTTCTGTTGGAGTTTTAGGAACACTCCAATCTTTGACAGCCTCGATCTTTGCGGGATCAACATGAATTCCGTTCATATCAATGACGTGTCCAAAAAATTGAATTTCCTTAAGCCAAAATTCACATTTCGAGAACTTGGCATACAATTGTTCCTTCTTTAGGAGAACCAAAATTGAGTGAAGATGTTGTTCGTGATCGGATTTTGATTTTGAGTAAATCAAAATGTCGTCGATGAAGACAATCACGAATTTGTCAAAGTAGGGTCTACAAACCCGATTCATTAGATCCATAAACACTGCGGGAGCGTTGGTCAATCCAAACGGCATGACCATGAATTCGTAATGACCATAACGTGTACGAAAGGCTGTCTTGGGAATATCTTCATCGTGGACTCTAAGCTGATGATAACCAGAATGAAGATCAATCTTCGAGAAGTGGGTTGCTCCTTGTAGTTGATCGAAAAGATCGTCAATCCTAGGTAAGGGATAACGATTCTTGATGGTGAGTTTGTTGAGTTCGCGATAGTCGATACACGTCCTGAGAGATCCATCTTTCTTCTTAACGAACAAAACCGGGGCTCCCCATGGAGAAGAACTGGGGCGAATGAAACCTTTATCAGAAAGTTCCTGTAGTTGACTGGTAAGTTCTTGCATTTCAGAGGGTGCAAGACGATAAGGAGCTTTGGCGACAGGATTTGCACCAGGAACAAGATCGATCCTAAATTCCACTTGTCGAGCAGGAGGTAGACCAGGTAAATCCTCTGGAAAGACTTCAGGATAGTCCCGAATGATTGGGATGTCTTGGATACTTTTGCCCTTGTCCTTCTTTTCTATCACGTTAGCTAAGAAAGCCGTATACCCCTTTCGTAAGTATTTTTGGGCAGTAGTACAAGACATGAGCTTAAGCTCACCACAAGGATTCTCACCATAGATCTTCAAAATATCACCAGATTCGAGAGGAATGCAAATGACTTTCTCAAAGCATAGAATTTCAGCACGATGGGTTGACAACCAATCCATGCCTACTATGACATCAAAGCTTCCAAGATGCATAGGAATGAGATCGATAGAGAAAGTATGTTCATCGAGGTTCAACACACAGTTACGAATGACAAAATCGATCGAGATAGACTTCCCATTAGCTACCTCTACCACTAAAGGTTCTTCTAGGTTAGTTTGGGGTAAGTTAAGTAAGGGTTCAAACTTTAGTGATACAAATGACTTATCAGCACCCGAATCAAATAATATGGATGCATAGTGGTTATTAACGAGAAACGTACCATTAACCACTTCGTTGTTGTCGCGAGCCTGATTAGCATTGAGGTTGTAAGCGCGACCTCGAGCACCTTGGTTCTGGTTGCGGTTCTGGTTTTGGTTGCGGTTTTGGTTCTGGTTCTGGTTTCCAAGTCTAGGGCAAGCATCCCTATAATGTTCCGTGCTTCCACATTCATAGCACTGGCCTCGAACAGGCCTACCATTTTGAGCATTAGGAGCTGGATTATTTCTGGCAGGATTGTTTTGAGTGGCAGGGGCTTGGCAAGCATTGGTATAGTGTCCATACCGCTTGCAGTTATTACATTGGCGGCATGGTCTGTCAGCAAGATGGTGGTATTGACAAGTGTTACAAAGAGGGTGGTTCCTGACATACGGTTTCTTGGCTGGGTTTTGCACTGCAGGTGGGGTGGTAGCAACCATGTAGTTCCTAGCTTTGCGCTTCCTGTTGGTTGAGATCTCAGGCTTAACCTCAATAGCGGGCTGAGGAGTGTCTTTTGCAGCAGTCTTCTTGGTGTTCTTGCGAAAGAGAGTACCGTTCTTCACATGATTATCGGTGAGAGTAGCCGCCAGGCGTTTGGCTTCCTCCAAGGTGGCAGGATTCCTTCCCCATACCGTGTCCTGGATTTGCATAGGTAGGCCACCGATATACTTCTCGATGGCTATAGGTAGGGGAGTAACTTTATGGGGCAACAACAAACTGAGCTCGTGAAAGCGGGTATTATAAGCAAGGTTTTCCCCACTATCTTGAGCAAGGGTGTGGAACTCGTCTTCCAGTTTCTTAATCTCGTTACGGGGACAAAACTCATCTTTCATAATCTCCTTGACTTGATCCCAGGTCATAGCAAGTGCAACTTCAGCTCCACGGGTGCGCTTTTCCTCATTCCACCAAGTGAGTGCTCGTTTGTGAAGAACACTCATGGCATAACGGACCTTAAAGTTATCGGGACACTCACTGTTATTGTAGGTATTCTCAATACCCTCGAACCATTGTAGAAGACCCGTAGCTCCTTCTTCTCCACTGAACTTAGGGGGATTACAGGTATTAAAGTGTTTAAGAGTGCAAGCTGGGAGACCATTCCCGTTTCCATTCCCGTTTCCATTGTGGTTTCCATTACCGTTTCCGTTGCCGTTGCCGTTTATCTGGATGACTTGAGCCAGTAAGTTAGGAACCAGAGTCGCGATCTGTTGCGCCATTTGTTGAGAAATGATCGCAGCTAGTTGAGCATCAACGCCATTGTTGTTGTTGTTATTGTTGTTGTTGTGGTTAGCGTCGTGGTTCTGGTTATGGTTGTCGCCACCTTCCTCATGGTTCTCACCATTGCTATTGCGAGTGCTGCGACGTGGAGGCATGATCTGTAAGAGACACAATAGTATTTTATTTAGTTAGAGATTGATTTATTTTTACACATATACAATACATATATACACAGTTACGAACACACATACAAAATTAAATTAAAAAACTAAGTTCATAGCATGCGATGTTACATCCAGTATTCTAGTTTTTATCACCAACACTAACTGTACTAACTACTAACACCAACTCACTTATAAGAACTAACAAATTTACATTTGGCAATAGAAAAATTAACAACTAAAGTTAAAAGACCTCACTCTTTTTAGAAAGACAACTCTGTCCTGCAAGCTATTTAAAGACTTTTCATTTTTCTTGCTCGTCTAAATCGTGAGAATATGAGGAAGCAACAAGCAAAAGACAGATTTAACCCATTACAAAAAAAAAAATAAAAAAAATCAAGAGATAGTCGTTAATTTATATAATAATAATAATTTACTTTACTACCTAATTAACAACAGGAACAGGTCATATAATAAGGTTTGAGTAATTAAATTAGGGCAGGGCTTTCATCAAGGACCAAAGCAGAAACAATAATAGTCATGTGTTGGAACCCTACACCTATTTGCTTCTTGACACTTTAAGATCCACACAAACAAACAATCAACTCAGAGTGCAACAAAACATAAAAATTATCATAAACGACCTTCGATAGCTCGTAAACGACCAACCCACCGGAACCTAACCCAAAACCCCCAAATTGGAACTCAAAGCAAAACATAAATAAAAAGCGACTAATTAATTACTGCTATCATACCTGTGACTGAGGTGTTCTTGATGGTTGACCAAAATCACGAAGCTTCTTCTTGTTGCTCCGGTGAACAATGCTCCAGTGTAGGCAACAGAGGGGGCCGGGGTTCACCAACGAAGGGGGCTGGGGTTCACAGAGAGGAGATGTTTTCCAGATTTGGTGGTCGGGTGGAGAGATTTGGGTTGGGCGTGAGATGAGAAGCAGGTGAAACAGAGGGAAGGTGAAAGAGAGGTTTTGGAATAAATGAGGAAGATGGGAGGGAAGGGGAAATGAAGAACCCGCCCTTTTTTCGGGTGTTGTACTTTTATTTCCAGCCATCAGATGATAAATATCAAACGGTCTAAATCCTTTCAGAAAAAGTAACCAGCCAGCTGTGTTGTTTTGAGCAATAGCGACGACGTCGTCGCTAAAGCCGTCGTCGCTATTGCTCAATATTCTTGTAGTGGTGGTGGATGCTTGCTAGCTTACTCTTCAAATTCTTATTCATCCGAAGACCTTTTATTTTGAATTCACCTATTAAGGTGCTAGCTTGCTTGATGTTTCTTATTCTTTTTATTCTAATCTAAATAAACATTGAACATCCCATGATCATGTCATGCTTTGACCCACCATTTGCCATGCAAACCCAACGAATGGAATCAAAGACTCATGCATCAATATTCCATCGTCTGAACCATAAGCTATGAAGGTTTTATAATACTTATATAGTAATTATCATGCGATCATAATTAATGTCACCATCTCCACCACACTCTAAGACTCCTTGAAACTTTAATGTAAGCAAACAGCTTGCTTCACAAGCTCATGCACTGTCACCATTCTCCATCATTGTTACAAAGTTTTGTACCCATGTCGTGGCTTCATCAATAAACCAAGGTGTATCCAAACTCCCAAGCTGATCCCACAAGCAGACCCTATACGAGTCTCCATAGTTTCTCACCATCGCCAAGCTTTACAATACAAACCCATCATGCTTGGTTCTATCTCCTAACAAGGCTCCAGGTCTCGGTCGTAGTTATGCAAGGTGATTGTCGTCATATTAACGATCCTGTCAACCGCTACAACCCAAGCTGGATTCTCGCACAAGACACGGTTTCGCCTTGTAATGAAACCGAGCCGTCAAACATTACTAAAACTAATTTTCACGAAGGTAGTACCTGGTATGAGCTTTGAGGCCGCTTCTAAACTGAACAAAGCCGCCAGTTCAATCCGTAGACAATGGTGGCTCTTAAACCCTTAGAGGAAACTCGCCACCGCCTTAAAATCCCGAACGCAACAATCACAAACTCGAGA
Source organism: Ambrosia x helenae (assembly GCA_030844895.1). Lineage (NCBI taxonomy): Eukaryota > Viridiplantae > Streptophyta > Magnoliopsida > Asterales > Asteraceae > Ambrosia > Ambrosia x helenae. The sequence goes on along the minus strand of JAUTDX010007073.1, from coordinate 546,594 downwards.
AAGAAAACACACGAGTAATGCGGAATCAATATAGTAACGAGAGCTAAGGTCTTCTTCTTATCTTCCCTAGTGTGTCGAAGGAAGGTGATGGATCGGATGGTGTCGGGTGCCACCGCCAAGAAAAACGATGGAAGTTCTTGTATATTAGGGTTTTTTTTAGTGAGGTTTACATGAAAGGTTTTAATAGGGTGAATTATATCGCAAATTACACATTAGTCCCTTGAGTTTATCTATAAGGCGACTAGTACCCATAGTAATAAAAAAACATGTTTCACGTGATTACGTTTTAGACCCAGAACTAAACTATAACATAAGAAGGAAATTTTGGGGCGTTACATCCACTTTACTTATCAACTCTTTTGATGCACTTTTATGGGAACTTAATTCATCTTAATTTTACTCAAATCTTAATCAATATATTATATATTATTATATTTATATTTTTTTATTTTTTATTGAGTTCTAAGATGAGGCTATCATAAGAGGGTGGAAGTCGGTTTGCAGGTTTGGGTTGTAAACCAGCCTCAATCTTTTACCTTGGGCTCAAACCGATCCGGGTTGAGAACTGATTTTTGTTACGCGTAAATAATTGTTTTTAACCATCTATCGTGTGCAGGGGCGACTCAACATTTTTGTTGGCCTAAAGCGAACTCTAAATTTGGGGGCTTCGAAAATGTAAACTTATCACATAAGGGCAAAATCATAGCTTTCTTAAATTCTGAAAATGCTTTGCATAGACCAAATTGAACCTTTCAAAATGACTCAATGGCCACATTAAAATTGAACGAACAGTCTCATCAATATCTCTCTCATCCTTAGTAATTCTTCAACCCCAACATAACTCAAAGTAAAAAATAAAAAGGAAAAGTTAAATAATTCAACAATAGGAAACTCACAAAGTTTATCAAATGCTTACATACACCAAAGGTAGTAAGTTACTAAGTTATGGTCATTTCCTTTTTTAATAAAACATTTCTTAAACTGGTAAACACATTAAAATATAATCAAACCCATGCAGTAAAACTGTTCAATCTAACTATAATCATTTCTTTCCCTTTAAGGTTTGATTTCCCCCAAATTAAGATTTAAAGATTAAAAAAACAAAATTTATAAAACTAATTTATCCCAACAAGAAAAAAAACCCATCAAGAATGAAAAAAGAGATCACCCAACATCAAGATTGAAACAAGAAAGCATAATACAGTGATAAAATCTTTATAAAAAAAACAAACTTGCCTGAGTGCTTGATGGGGTCTCTCCGGTTAGAAGCAGGGCTTTGATCAGCCATAGAGAAAGAAAATGGGTATTTGAAAAGGACGTAGAAGAGTGGTGGGCGGCTATGAACCTCTGCGAAAGGGAATGAGGATGGGCCGCATAGTGATAGATCTAGGAATTTTTTTCAATGGTTTCATTGTTTTTAGATACTTCAATTTTATAAGACCGCATATAAAGATTTTCAGGTCATTTTGATAGTTTGGGTCGGGTAAAATTCATCACATAATAACTAAACAAAACATATTCATTAGAAGTTCATTGTAGTTTTACACTTTCAAACCTGTAAATATTAATTAGGTTTAAAATAAACCCCAAAGAAACCCATTTTGATGATTGATGTTTATGTATTAGGTTCACATTAATTCCACACAGAAAGACGTTAAAGAAGAGAGAAGAAGACTACCAGAGCCCTATGGGTGTAGTTAAAAATATAAGGTAAAAAGTAGTTGACTAAACAGATTAGAACCTATGACCTCTTAGAGAAAATTTTGAAGCTTTAACCACAAGAACACTACATTGGGTTGCTGTATAGGTTCAGTTAAGTTTTATTTATCAGTTCATTCAGTATTTAATATATACAATATAATTACTTTCTATGGAAAAATTGAAACTCAATGGGTTCGCATGAACCCACGGTTCACTAAGTAAATCCGCCCTTGGATTCATCTGAACCCGTACAATAGTACCTAAATATTCCCTTGAGTATATGATTGTTCGAATGAGACTATGAGTCTCGCTAAATGTTACCGAATTCACATAGCTAGTGATGGACCTCTTCTTCTTTGGTAAAACTAATTAAATTGAAAGTTTTGATATAGGAATCGAAAAACAAGACCTGATCACAAAAATAGTTCAAAGTGATTGTCGGATTACAATCTTGTTGTTTAATTATGATAGGGTCGTTGATCTTGGCTGGCGCCAATAACGGTTTTTTGAAGTTAGCCACCTAAACTGGATTTAACTACCAACAATAGTGTATCCAGAAGAGATTTTTGATGGGGGCACAAACTGGTTGCGCTTAGGGATGACAATGGGCTGGGAATTGGTAATCTCATGCCTATACTATTGTAAAATCGTGTCTCATACCCGGCCTAATACCCGTCGGGTAGTTACCCATTGGTGGTTGGGTATTGGACATACCCGCGTGATATACATCGGGTTCGCTTTCTGAAATGGGTTAATTGGGTCACATTTTTACCCGCACCTAAACCCGAAGGCCTGCCATGATCCACCCATTTGCAGCAAACTGGATCCAAGTATAAGTTAGATGTAAAACTATAACCCCCGTGATCTTGCATGACAAATTAATTTAGTATTTCCATTTGTTTTATTTGCATGTAGTGTGTTTTTATGTTATTTTATTTTCTTTTGACTTGTCAAAGTTAGTTTCTTCCAAGTATCCTAAGTTGTAGCAACGTGTGTGAGATCGCAAGATCGTTTGAGGGTTTGAGATTGAGAGAGGATTATTGAGACACAAAGATTCAATACAGACACTAAATGAAATAACATGTTGGGGTATTTATACATGTGAAAGGGTGTGACCCTTGAGCCCCAACTGACATATCGGTTTAGTTATGATATAACCGCCACATAACAAACTTAGGATATAATATATACTTAGGATATACTAGAAAGCAAGTAATTATTATCTAACATTCTCCCCCTAATTCTTGATTTCCCCAAGGTCTTCAACTTCTATGAGACTTCGCATCTCTATGAACTTTATCCTTGGTAATGCCTTGGTGAGGATGTCTGCTTTCTGCATCTCTCCACTGATATGATCAACTTGTATTTGCTCGTTCTCTATACATTCTCTGATAAAATGATACCATGTGCTGTTATGCTTTGATCTTCCATGAAACACAGGATTCTTCATGAGTTGAATTGCTGACTTGTTGTCTACTCGTAGAGTTATGTTCTTTAGTCTTTCACCTGTGAGTTCGTGTCACACCTCGCCAAGGCTGAAACACGGGGATACGACCTCGAAAGGTTTTCAAGCACAAGGTTCAAGCAACACACAGATTTATTTAAATAAGCACCATCAAAGGATGGATATTGTCATAATATTATTCAAACCATCATAACATTGTCTGAGAATTTAGAAAATAGTTTGGAATTCATGAACTTGAAAACTAAAACATCATAGGACTGACAAAACCCGATCCAAAGTGGTACCACCCGGTGCATGCTCGAACTCCTCTCCCAAGCCTCTACTCCTCATTATCAATTACCTGGAAAACATGCATAAAAGATTTGTCAACAAAGATTTTGGTGAGTTCATAGGTTTAAATGTAATAAGTAAAGCGTTCATGTAATTCGTGTATGACCAATCATAGGCTAGCTAAACGAATGATTACTGTGCAAACCATGAGTCCTGTAACCAAACCTCTTGACTGTTGTGCATCGTGCATTGTACACTAAAGACAATGTATGTAGTAGAATACTAACACTCTTTTGTATGTAACCGGTTAGAGCGACTAACCAAGAGTGGGGGTGTCAACCCAATAGATCTATTAAAGTGTTCCATGGCTTTCGTTAGCTAATTAATGGTTATAGTATAATGTAAGTACGAGGACTGTTTGTCACACCCTCAAAATCCACTTGCGGAGTTTTACCGCGAGGCGCATGACAAACCAGGATCCAAACCAACGATCACAATAAACAAGTCTAAATGAATATAAATGCAATTTCAAAACATAGTTTAAAATCCCGTTTACAGCGGAAGCTTATTCAAAACAGTATCTCAACAATGAAACAATAGTTCAACGTTTATAAGACCATGCAACCCTAGTTAGACGCCGTGCAGACGCGTGCGCCCTAGTCCAGTCGTGCTACCTTAGCGACCTGAGAAAACATGTAAAAGTTTACGTCAGCACAAAAATGCTGGTGAGTTTACAGGTTTTGTAATCCAAGTACCAAGTCCACCTGTCCATACTATAACAAATCGAAAACCAGTATACGCTAGCTAGGCGTACGTTTTGTTACTACCACGATTGGAAAACCATTACTAACTCGAATACCAGATGTTGTGCCCGATGTAGTAACCCTGTTGTTCCTGTTGTTCCTGTTTAAGACAATATGCACCCGCCGACCCTCCAAGTCGACGAGCGGGGTTGGTCACTCCCAATAGCGCTATTCACATTTCCCCGTTGTGCAAACCCGCACATTCATGGTTCCCCCGGGACTTCCAAAGATCGTGTAGTACACAATAGAAACCCATAGTATGACAGTAGTTACCAAATAATCGTTTTAACACATGTTTTCTCCCCCGAAAGTATAAAACCAGTTTAAAAGAGGGGCCGTAAACTCACCTTAAGTTGCGTTACTCCTTAACCCGAGTAAACTCAGCTGCTATGCTAGTCCCGTAAAGCGGCGACCTAACATATGACAGTTACAAGTACTTAGACTAATAACCCGCAGGTTAATTAGTCCCTAGATGTCCAGACCATAACCAAGTTCGTTTGAAAACACCGTGACTGTTTAACTGACCCAAAGTACAAGACTCGACATCCCATTGGTGACCCGAGACTCCCCGTGTTATGTTTACGCTCTCAAACAGACAATCATGCAATCACACTTAACATACGTTAACGCACAACAAGTTATAGCACATAGTTCACGTATCACCGAATTACATCCAAACATATGTTACCAAGTTATTATATATGTTACGGGGTTCCTAGCATGTTACTACATGTCAAATCGGGTCTCGGAATGCTAATTTACGCTTACAGCAGCAGTACACGCGATTAGGAAAAGTCAACTAGCATTTAGGTTGGTCAACTAGCATTTAGGAAAGCTAATCGCATGAATTACTAGCATTTAGGGCTATACCACATGTAACTACTAGCATTTAGGGCTATACCACATGTAAAACTAGCATTTAGGGCTATACCACATGTAAAACTAGCATTTAGGGCTATACCACATGTAAAAACTAGCAATTAGGGCTACTCGCATGAACAAACTAGCGATTAGGCCCTAATCGCATGAAAAACTGGCGATTAGCAATCCTAATCGCCTGTAACCTTGCTGTTCCAGTTTTTCGCGCGTTTAACGCTCCAAATCAGATCCAGAACGTGTGTAACTACCCAATATCATCCCAAACACTATCCTAAACATGTTTCAACCAAAACCCTTCGTTTTGCCTCGTATTTTCAGCCCTGCATGCAATCATGTAATCCAAACACCATTCACATAGCATGCAACATCACCTTAACATGCATAACAATAACCCTAATAATCAATTACTCAGATATTATCATCATAACATTAATATTATTCTGATTTAACCTAATAACATGTTAATCCATCATTATGAATCATAAAAACCCTAGCTTTCTAATCATAAACACCCATAACACATGTATACTAGTTAGAATCCGATTAACAACCCTTATTAACGATTTTCAGAAAGCTTTTTCGTTTTAGAACAGGTCTGGACCATTAGGGATTGATTAAAAACGTTTATAAAGATTCATGGATGGAAACCAAACCTTAGGATTATGAAAGAACGATGGATTATGCTTGAATCCTTGTGTTTTGATCAAAAATCGCGTTCCAGAGGTTGTGTGTGTGTTGGGGCAGGTTATGGGACGACTAGGGTTTGTATAATGAAGTTTATGAGGTCAAGTATGGTATTTATAGTCGTTTTTAGTCGTCCAGCCCGTAACACGCGATTATGCAGCTTTACACGCGATTAGGAATCCTAATCGCATGAACAGTAATGCATTTGGGCCTAATCGCATGAACAGTCATGCAATTGGCCCCCCAATCGCATGAACAGTCATGCATTTGGGCCTAATTGCATGAACAGTCATGCATTTAGCCCCCTAATCGCCCATAGGGGCTAGTTTCGTGTGTTTTGCGCGTTAAACCCCGTTTTAACATATGTTAACACATATTCACATACCGACAAGTCACATAATGATTGTAAACACATAACACTTGTAAATACACATATTCACACTCGTTCACCAATTCCCGGGACTCGAGACTTGTATGTTCCGTATGCCCTGACGATCCTACAAATCGTCACCGTTTGTACACTTGGTTAAGGACCGACATCTAATGAACCTCTAGACCAACATCCAATGATCCTCTAGACTAAACCGATAGTTCCCGAACCATAACCCGACTTAACTAACCCAGTTAAGTACAATATACGCGTGACTCGCTAAGGTAGACTTTCATCTAGACAACGTTGTTAACCAGAATTTGCCGGGTGTCACATCATCCCCACGTTAAAAGAATTTTCGTCCCGAAAATTGCACAAGTACCAAAAGAACAAGGAAATAACGAAGGGAACAAACAAAAGATAGAGATCAAAAGAGAGATTTACCCGAGTTGTCACATCATCCCCACGTTAAAAGGAATCTCGCCCCGAGATTCATTCAGCTACAGAAGAGACATGTCTCGACTCGAACGCTTCCTTAGGAAAAAGGTGAGGATATTTAGACTTCATCTGATCCTCCCGTTCCCACGTATACTCCGGTCCCCGGTTCGAGTTCCACCGAACCTTAACGATACGAATCTTGCTGTGACGTAGGCTACGAATCTTGTAATCAAGGATCTCCACAGGTTCTTCCACAATCCGAAGACGATCATCAACCTTGATCTCTTCTAGTGGAACGATGAGAGACTCGTCAGCCAGGAACTTCTTCAAGTTTGACACATGGAAGACGTTATGTACGTTACCGAGCTCCGTCGGTAAATCAAGACGATATGCCACCGGCCCAATCCGTTCCAGGATCGTAAATGGGCCGACATACCGCGGATTGAGTTTGCCACGCTTCCCAAAGCGTATGACGCCCTTCCACGGTGAGACTTTTAGAAGTACTTTGTCATTGACTTGGAATTCCAATGGTTTGCGACGCTGATCGGCATAACTCTTTTGCCGGTCCCGTGCCGCTGCCAACCGGTTACGAATCTGTACGATCTTTTCCGAAGTTTCGTACACTAGTTCAGGCCCAGTGAGTTGACTCTCACCCACTTCAGCCCAACAAAGAGGAGAACGGCATTTCCGTCCGTACAGTGCCTCGAACGGAGCTGCCTTGATGCTCGTGTGATAACTGTTATTGTACGAGAATTCTACTAACGGTAGATGAGCTTCCCAACCCTTGCCAAAATCGATCACACATGCCCGCAGCATGTCTTCTAAAGTTTGAATTGTGCGCTCACTCTGACCGTCAGTCTGTGGATGATAAGCCGTACTCATGTCTAGTTAGGTACCCAAAGCCTTGTGCAAAGACTTCCAGAAGTGAGAAGTAAAATGGGAGTCACGATCCGAGATAATAGAAACTGGCACCCCGTGCTTAGAGACAACTTCCTTCAAATAAAGACGAGACAAACGATCCATGGTGTCGGTCTCCTTAATAGCAAGAAAATGAGCTGATTTCGTCAACCGATCGACAATCACCCATATCTTGTCATTCCCGCTTGGTGATTTAGGAAGTTGTGTGACAAAATCCATAGTAATCCGTTCCCATTTCCATTCCGGAATTTCAGGTTGTTGTAAGAGACCCGACGGTTTCTGGTATTCTACCTTGACCTTAGCACAGGTCAAGCATTTGCTCACGTATGAGGCTATATCCGACCTCATGTTTGGCCACCAGTAAAGCACCTTCAGATCTTGGTACATCTTATCCGAACCAGGATGAATAGAATACCGGGACTTATGAGCCTCATCAAGGACAAGCTCCCGTAGTCCCCCGAATAAAGGAACCCATATGCGTTCTGCGAAGTAGTGCAGGCCATCAGGCCTTCGCTCTAGGTGCTTGTCGGCACCGTGCATGGTTTCAGCTTTAAGGTTTTCCTCCTTCAAAGCTTCTAACTGGGCAGAACGGAGTTGATCAGGTAGGGATGAATGAATGGTGAGCTGCAACGCCCGAACGCGACGAGGTTTAGTTGATTCCTTCCTGCTCAAGGCGTCTACTACAACATTCGCCTTGCCAGGATGGTACTTTATGGCACAATCATAGTCGTTCAAAAGTTCAATCCAACGACGCTGCCGTATGTTCAAGTGTTGTTGGTCGAAAATATGTTGGAGACTCTTGTGATCGGTGTAGATGGTGCATTTGGTACCGTACAAGTAATGTCTCCAAATTTTCAACGCGAATACCACGGCACCCAACTCCAAGTCATGGGTGGTGTAGTTCTTCTCGTGCACCTTGAGTTGACGAGAAGCATACGCAATCACCTTCTCGCGTTGCATCAACACACAACCAAGACCATGAATGGAAGCATCACAGTAAACAACGAAATCATCAGGGCCTTCAGGTAAGGACAAAATAGGAGCAGAACAAAGTTTAGACTTTAGTTCCTCAAACGCTGACTCTTGTGATTCACCCCAGTCGAATTTCCTATCCTTCTGAGTGAGAGTGGTCAGGGGTTGAGCGATCTTCGAGAACCCCTGAATGAAACGACGATAGTAGCCTGCAAGGCCTAGGAATTGCCGCACCTCAGTTGGCGTCTTTGGTGCTCCCCAGTCCTTGATTGCTTCGATCTTAGCTGGATCGACATGAATTCCTAGTTCATTAACCACATGTCCTAGGAACTGAACTTCGCGTAACCAAAAGTCACACTTTGAGAACTTGGCGTAAAGTTGTTCCCGTCGCAAGAGTTCCAAAACTAACCGCAGATGTTCCTCGTGTTCGGTCTTGTTCATAGAGTAGATCAGAATGTCATCAATAAACACAATGACGAACTTGTCCAGATATGGTTTACAGACGCGGTTCATCAAGTCCATGAAAACCGCCGGTGCGTTCGTGAGACCGAAAGGCATGACCAAGAATTCGAAATGGCCATAACGTGTTCGAAAGGCAGTCTTTGCAACGTCAGCTTCCCTTACCCGCAACTGGTGATAACCGGACCTCAAGTCGATCTTGGAATAATAACTAGACCCCTGGAGTTGGTCGAATAGATCATCAATACGTGGAAGAGGATAACGGTTCTTGACGGTCAATTTGTTCAGCTCTCTGTAGTCCACACACAATCGGAAACTTCCATCCTTCTTCTTAACAAATAGAATCGGGGCTCCCCAAGGGGAAGAACTTGGCCTGATGAAACCCTTGTCCAAGAGTTCCTGCAACTGACTAGACAATTCCTGCATCTCGGGAGGTGCAAGACGATAGGGGGCCCGAGCAATAGGAGCAGCCCCTGGTACAAGATCAATACCGAACTCGACTTGACGATGAGGAGGAAGACCAGATAAGTCATCGGGAAAAACATCAGGAAACTCGCGTACAACTGGAATATCGTCAATCTTCTTCTCATCACCAGAGGAAACAGATAAAAGCGCCAAAACGGCTGGATAACCCTTTCGAAGACACTTAAGGGCTTTCATGCTAGAGATGATGTTTAGCGGAACACCACCCTTGATACCGTACACAGAAAGGAATTCTCCATCAGGGAGAGGAATCCGAATAACCTTATCGTAACAGACAATCTCCGCGCGATACAAAGATAACCAATCCATTCCTACCACAACGTCAAAACTACCCAATGGTACCGGCATAAGGTCGATGGGGAACGATAAACCCGACAACTCTAATTGACACTCCCGAAGGATACTAGTAGCTTCAATCGTTTTCCCGTCAGCCAACTCAATAATATACTTGGTCTCTAATGGTACGGGTACTACATCTAGTAGTCGACTAACATCCATGGATACAAAACTCTTGTCGGCACCAGAATCAAATAACACACTAACAGAACGATTATTGAGAAGGAACGTACCGGTGACTGTGTCAGGGTCCTGTCTAGCCTCAGCGGCTCCAATGACGAAGGCACGTGCATTTCTGCCGCCGCCCCCGTTGTTCCCATTACCGTTGTTCCCACCTTGCTTCAGTTTTGGGCAATCCTTCTTGTAATGCCCAGTGTCACCACAGTTGTAGCATCCTTGTCTTCCTGTAGTCCCTTGAGTAGTCGGAGCTGAGTTAGTAGTCGGGGCCTGGGTCGATGGAAGTGTAGCCCGACAATCTTTAGCATAATGCCCTGCTCGCTGGCAGCGATGACAACGGTTACTGTCGCAGTTCCCTTGATGATGGCGTCCACACTTGTCACATTTGGGCAGTTTCCCCGCATAACCACCCTGCTTGTTACCCGAAGAAGAAGAACCCCCATTATCAAACCTCTTACCCTGCGGTGTTGGCCCAGATTCTTTCCCGTCATTTTCCCACTTGCGCTTGTTGTTCTCTGGGGCCTTAGCAGTCGAACCCTTCGCAGGCAAAATACCCTCATTCACCTTTAAGTTGGTCATCCTATGAGCCGATCGGACTACCTCTGCATACGTAGGATGATTTCCCGCAGCCACTAACCCTGCAATTTCCGGTACTAACCCCGAGACATAGTGTTCAATCCTACGGTATTCTGGCACATGCAGATCGGGACACAGCACTGCCAACTCATTCCGCCTCATAGTATACTTCTCAATTTCCGACCCAGTCATCTTGAGGTTCCACACCTCGTGCTCCAGCTTCTGTACCTCTTCTCTCGGACAGTATTCACGCTTCAACAGTTGCACGAAATTCTCCCATGGCATAGCATATGCCTCCCCAATACCCATATTCTGGGTGATGCCATTCCACCAAGTCAATGCCACATCCTGGAATAACGCAGCAGCATACTTAACCCGATCTTCTGGGAGACAGTTACACATCAGAAATACTGACTCCACTTTCTCCAGCCACCTAAGCAAGCTCACCGCACCCTCAGTGCCAGAGAATTCCTGGGGTTTACAATCCCGGAACACCTTGTAGGTGCACATGGGTGGGGGTGGGTCAACAGGACCACCTGAAATGAAACGTATGAGAAACCACGAATAATGTAAACAAGGTTCACCAATGAGGCAAAGAAAATGGATAAATCAACTTACCACCACCGTTGTGCCCTAACTGAAAGGCAGCTTGGAGTAAGTTGTTCAGATCAGCCTGCGATAGGTTAATACCTCCACCACGACCACCAGCACCACCGCGACCACCACCACGTCCACCATTGCGACCACCTCCACGTCCTCCTCGTACTCCAGACATGATTCTGGCAGAAAGAACGAGAAAATTTAGTTTCGCAGATAAAGATAACCACTAATGTTCACAAGATCAAAGATAGATCCAATCCAGGACTATCCCTTCAAACCCAGAGCTCACCAGGGCTTCCATGCATTTCGGTTTATGATTTTGTGTGCACCCAAAATGATAAACCGCTCTACATGGTCCTCCAAGTGTTCCCCTAGTTCAAAGTTCAAATCACCGAACATAGACTCTTAGCTACACACCGTAATACTACGGTAGTTTATGGCAAGTGTTTCTATTGGAGTACGAAAGGGAGATGTCCGAGCCTTGGACAAATCTCAAGAGCACACGAGTTACTCCAATAGACTACCCCGCCTAGAAAGTACGTAACCCGACCTAAGATAGAACGGATGATGTAACGTAGAAAGACCAACAATTTAGAGACACCCCGACAAGACCATACGTAAACCACCTTAATGTTTAGTACCATGTGATCGTCTAGTGTGTGCGACTCGGCTATAGACTAGACTCTACATGCAGTCCTAGTTCACTATAACCATTGTCTCTGATACCAATCTGTCACACCCTCAAAATCCACTTGCGGAGTTTTACCGCGAGGCGCATGACAAACCAGGATCCAAACCAACGATCACAATAAACAAGTCTAAATGAATATAAATGCAATTTCAAAACATAGTTTAAAATCCCGTTTACAGCGGAAGCTTATTCAAAACAGTATCTCAACAATGAAACAATAGTTCAACGTTTATAAGACCATGCAACCCTAGTTAGACGCCGTGCAGACGCGTGCGCCCTAGTCCAGTCGTGCTACCTTAGCGACCTGAGAAAACATGTAAAAGTTTACGTCAGCACAAAAATGCTGGTGAGTTTACAGGTTTTGTAATCCAAGTACCAAGTCCACCTGTCCATACTATAACAAATCGAAAACCAGTATACGCTAGCTAGGCGTACGTTTTGTTACTACCACGATTGGAAAACCATTACTAACTCGAATACCAGATGTTGTGCCCGATGTAGTAACCCTGTTGTTCCTGTTGTTCCTGTTTGAGACAATATGCACCCGCCGACCCTCCAAGTCGACGAGCGGGGTTGGTCACTCCCAATAGCGCTATTCACATTTCCCCGTTGTGCAAACCCGCACATTCATGGTTCCCCCCGGGACTTCCAAAGATCGTGTAGTACACAATAGAAACCCATAGTATGACAGTAGTTACCAAATAATCGTTTTAACACATGTTTTCTCCCCCGAAAGTATAAAACCAGTTTAAAAGAGGGGCCGTAAACTCACCTTAAGTTGCGTTACTCCTTAACCCGAGTAAACTCAGCTGCTATGCTAGTCCCGTAAAGCGGCGACCTAACATATGACAGTTACAAGTACTTAGACTAATAACCCGCAGGTTAATTAGTCCCTAGATGTCCAGACCATAACCAAGTTCGTTTGAAAACACCGTGACTGTTTAACTGACCCAAAGTACAAGACTCGACATCCCATTGGTGACCCGAGACTCCCCGTGTTATGTTTACGCTCTCAAACAGACAATCATGCAATCACACTTAACATACGTTAACGCACAACAAGTTATAGCACATAGTTCACGTATCACCGAATTACATCCAAACATATGTTACCAAGTTATTATATATGTTACGGGGTTCCTAGCATGTTACTACATGTCAAATCGGGTCTCGGAATGCTAATTTACGCTTACAGCAGCAGTACACGCGATTAGGAAAAGTCAACTAGCATTTAGGTTGGTCAACTAGCATTTAGGAAAGCTAATCGCATGAATTACTAACATTTAGGGCTATACCACATGTAACTACTAGCATTTAGGGCTATACCACATGTAAAACTAGCATTTAGGGCTATACCACATGTAAAACTAGCATTTAGGGCTATACCACATGTAAAAACTAGCAATTAGGGCTACTCGCATGAACAAACTAGCGATTAGGCCCTAATCGCATGAAAAACTGGCGATTAGCAATCCTAATCGCCTGTAACCTTGCTGTTCCAGTTTTTCGCGCGTTTAACGCTCCAAATCAGATCCAGAACGTGTGTAACTACCCAATATCATCCCAAACACTATCCTAAACATGTTTCAACCAAAACCCTTCGTTTTGCCTCGTATTTTCAGCCCTGCATGCAATCATGTAATCCAAACACCATTCACATAGCATGCAACATCACCTTAACATGCATAACAATAACCCTAATAATCAATTACTCAGATATTATCATCATAACATTAATATTATTCTGATTTAACCTAATAACATGTTAATCCATCATTATGAATCATAAAAACCCTAGCTTTCTAATCATAAACACCCATAACACATGTATACTAGTTAGAATCCGATTAACAACCCTTATTAACGATTTTCAGAAAGCTTTTTCGTTTTAGAACAGGTCTGGACCATTAGGGATTGATTAAAAACGTTTATAAAGATTCATGGATGGAAACCAAACCTTAGGATTATGAATGAACGATGGATTATGCTTGAATCCTTGTGTTTTGATCAAAAATCGCGTTCCAGAGGTTGTGTGTGTGTTGGGGCAGGTTATGGGACGACTAGGGTTTGTATAATGAAGTTTATGAGGTCAAGTATGGTATTTATAGTCGTTTTTAGTCGTCCAGCCCGTAACACGCGATTATGCAGCTTTACACGCCTAATCGCATGAACTGTAATGCATTTGGGCCTAATCGTATGTACAGTCATGCAATTGGCCCCCCAATCGCATGAACAGTCATGCATTTGGGCCTAATTGCATGAACAGTCATGCATTTAGCCCCCTAATCGCCCATAGGGGCTAGTTTCGTGTGTTTTGCGCGTTAAACCCCGTTTTAACATATGTTAACACATATTCACATACCGACAAGTCACATAATGATTGTAAACACATAACACTTGTAAATACACATATTCACACTCGTTCACCAATTCCCGGGACTCGAGACTTGTATGTTCCGTATGCCCTGACGATCCTACAAATCGTCACCGTTTGTACACTTGGTTAAGGACCGACATCTAATGAACCTCTAGACCAACATCCAATGATCCTCTAGACTAAACCGATAGTTCCCGAACCATAACCCGACTTAACTAACCCAGTTAAGTACAATAGTATTAGTAGATGTGGATCATGTTCTTGTGTACGTAGTGTTTTATAGTAGATTGTCATTTAGGGTGGACAAAATGGGCCCCATATGTTGCCATGGGCCATACGTTGTCCCCAATCTACCACGTGTGGTTGGTTTGTATTAAAAAGAGTACTTTAACATACGTTTAAACCTTTAATATATCCAAGCTAGTGTTAACATATGTTTTAGTCTTATTAACATGTGTTAATATGTGGTACTCGAAACTAACACATATCGTGGCTTCGAAATTCATCATTTAAGGGACTAAAATCGGTTGATCTTTGCTTATCAAGGTACCTTCGATCCCTTACAATGTGTGTTAGTGTTAGTGTGTGTTTGTGATAGAAGCCGATTATAACACCTCAATTATGGACCTTTAGCTTGGAACATAAACCAAACAAGTTTTGATTTTGATAACCGATTCCTAAATGATTATCTATGTGAGGTTTTGATCCAAAAAAAATAAAAAATTCTTGATCTATCATTGTGATATATAGCCGATTTTTATCAAATAAGTAATGTTTCCTTGACAATGTGATTATTAGATAGTCGAAACATTTATAAGTAGGATAATGTGTGCATAGTGCTCCTAGTTTAACTTGTAATCGTGAAGCTAGATCATTTTACTAATATTGTCCGGTTATAAACACTAGTTTTGACTTGGTTGTGGGCTGATTAAGCAAGATAAAAGGGCTTTGTTTCGGGTTCACAATAGGGCCGAAAAGAACTAGGGAACATGGATGGTTAGGACTTACCTCAAGACTTGATGGTGAAATGGAACCTTGTGGCCTTCGAGAGCCTCCTATTACGAGTCATGAGAGAGTCGGATTGAGTTTAGAGGAGGGTTGGGAGAAGCCGAAGCTTTCAAAGGATCTTTGGGTTTGTGTTGGTGCAATTTGGATGATCAAGAAGCTCCTCTATATAGGGGCCGATTCATATGATGACAAGAACAATTTTGGTAAGGTAAACCATCTTGGATGAGGTTATGTCTATTGAGGTGTCAAACAGATAAGGAATAAAACAGAGTAGTGATTGCGCAACAATGTTCTACTACATAGTTTTCGCCAGCCCTTAAGAAAACCAAATGTCGTTGCGATGTTTTCAATTCAGATCATAATGTGCGTTGTGGCAGAGAAAGCATATCTTGCTAAGAGATGAGCAGTACATGCCTAAAAATTTCCGAGACCTCCATGTACATCAACCAAAGCTGCATTGCAGAGTACTTTCATGACACATAATCATCAAAACTGACCGACGAAACTACCAATTTCCTACCCTGCGCATTGTGGCGAAAAAAGTTTGTTTCTACATATCATTACTTATATATTTTTAGTTGCTCTTGCTAAATGGAATAAGTAATACTCCATCTTTTATACTAAAACAGTGAGTTTCTACATCTACTTTCTGTTTATAAAACTCATTATCTTGAATTGAAACCTTACCAAGCTCTAAAGGTTTAGATTGATGGCAATGTCTTCTTCATGCTTCCCGATCCTTTAAATAGCCTGATACACCCATAAAAATTTCTAACCTTAGCCTATTTTATCAAACTTTAATGGATTTCTTTGAGCTCTGGATTTAGATATATTACTAACCAATATAAATCCACAACTTCAATGACTTCAGGTGGGAACCACAATGGTTATATTTCTCCTCAAATCAGCTAAGAAATGTTGATTCTTCCTCTTGCATATTCTATTAATGATCATGTTAGTAAATATGTTAGTTAGATGTATTTCGTGAATTTGTGTCTGAACTTATATGAAATTGTGGAAAAGATACCTTTTTTCTTCGATGGACTACAGCTATCGCCAGGGTTTGATTGAGTAAGGTCGGTCCGCTTTTCATTTTTCTCCTCAGATACAATCGTATTTCCGAATCAAACACCGACACCAACAAACTCACCATCTTCCACACCATCAACCAAAGTTTGAACTTTTACCTATCAAGATCGAAATTCAAAGAAACAGAATGTAGGTCAACTTTGTTGTTTGGATTCTATGTTAAATTCAAGCTTTGAACCAAAATTCGAGTAAAACTGTTCCAGTTTCAGTTTCAGGCTTTAAATTCTATGTTGCCACTTATTAGATCGATTCAAATTAATATAAGATGAAGCCATGAAAAATATTAAGAAGTTATAATGTCAATTCGTATATCGATTAACAGTCCACATAGAAGCTAAAACATATTTCAAATCATAAACTCTCATACCAAATAAACATGAAGGAAAAAGGACATCTTAAGTCAATTAAAAGAGTAGAAACAAAACAAATAGTTCAATTGCTTCCACATGCATTATCTATTTTGATTGATGGTTATTTTTTTTTTTTATCAAATTTGTATTGCCTTCCTACATAGCATCACAGCCATATAAACTAATGTTACATAAACGTCATCAAGAGTAATCTAACCAACATATAAAATTACACCATATAAAATTATTTATTCAATCCCAAAAAAAAGCTCAAAATGAAAACCCCAATTCTCGTAAACTAATCCTCATAAACAATATCTACACTTTTGAATCTAAATCAAATTAAATCATGCTTTATTGGGTGACCTATTTGCTATTAGGACTCAAATCGGGTCTTGATTATACTTTACCTCGATAATCGCTGACCTTACAACCAACTAACACCACCGTCACCGCCTGGTATCCTCGTTAAATGAACATTGCCGTGCTTGCCAGATTAACATACCTGAACCCTAAACAGACTCACGACTTATTAGACCGTCTTCATCGGATTTAATGAGCCCTAAAATTTACCGGCATGAGACTAAGGCAAATCGTCACATGCAAGTAAGCCAATGTAAACCCTAATTAAAACACGAATTACAAATCAAAATGTTACCTGGCAACCGGCCGAGCGCTGCCATGTGATACAAAGCGGAGTTTGAAGAGGAGAGAGAGAGAGAGAGAGAGAGAGAGAGAGAGAGAGAGAGAGAGACGACAACGTTGAAGAAGAAAGAGAAACGATGAGCCAAAATAATCATCAGCGTAGCTTCAGATCATGAAAACCAACAACGTGCTCTCAATATGTTGTCTGCATCTCCATTAGGGTTTGAAAAATGAAGGTTTGAATAGGACGGTGGAGAGAGAGACAAAGATGAGGGATCTTGTGGGTGTGGGTTGTGAATGGGTGAAAGGGGTAGGTGGAGACACATGTCTGGGTAGGAAAAGAGAGAGAGAGAGAGAGATGCCAAAGACACGTATCAAGGAAAAAAAGATGGCATGCAAATCAGACTTGTACAGCTTGGTACAAATAAAATTGCACAAAAGGGTTACTAATTGTGTGTGTATATATATATATATATATAATTTGGTCCAGCAGCCTATAAACTTGATCTACCTGATGATGCTATGATTCACCCTACATTCCATGTATCTCTCCTAAAGAAAGCATTGGGTCCACCTACCACTGTTATTCCCTTACCTAAAGCACCTAGATTCCATGCCCAACCTGTTGCAGTTCTAGATAAGAGACGGGTCAAAAGAGGTCACAGGGGTGTTGTCCAAGTCTTAGTTCAATGGTCTGGGTTGCCTCCTTCTGAAGCAACTTGGGAGGATTTGCAAGAGTTTAAACTGAGATTTCCCTCCTTAGTGATTGATGAGTCTTGAGGACAAAACTGTTTTTTTAGAGGGGAAGTGTTGATAAGAAATAGAATAGTTAATTGTGTGATTGTATAAGAAATGATAGTATATGGACTGAATGTGTAATATTGTCAAAGTTGTAACAGAGTTAACAGTCTATAAATAAGGCAGGCAATAACAATAATAACCACCGTTTGATCGTGAAACCTTTCTCTACTCTATAGTATCTATCAGTGGACTGATTTAAACATTCACGTAACGAGTGTTTTGAACTTAACCATCAATGCCACCCGTAGGATGAAATGAGTGAAGTGAACAGTCAGCTTGTGACTCAAGTCGACATGGGAGCAAAAGAGTACATGTTAATATGTTATTGTTTAAATAGTTCCCTCATGTGTAAAACTTTAGCGTGGGGTGTTGAATCCAATACTCGATCGACTAGGTGTCAACGAGCCTTGAGCTCTGCTATTAATGCAGGTTTCTTTTTTTGTCAAATACAGGCTTCTTTGCAACCTTTATCATTTAATCAAGTGCATAGAATTGAATCATATTTGAAATACAACACCACTAAGTTATTGATGCTTGGTTCAAAAAACTAAGTTATTGATGCTGAAGGATTTTTCGCTGCAGTCCAAATGGGAGCAGAAGCTGGTTAGAGGCTTAATTATGAGTACGTGTTGGTTGATTTGGAAGGCTCGAAATAACAAGGTTTTTAATAGTTCGAGCCCTCAGGTTGTTGAGGTGGTGGCGTCTGTGAAGGCTTCCTCGTTCTTATGGTTTAAACATCGATCTAGATTTAAAAATGTGGTTTGGAACGATTGGGTTAATTACCCGTTGTATTGCTTGTAAGGTTTTTTTGGCGGTCCTTTGTTTGAGGACTTGCCGTTGTTGATATGAAAGTTTATTTTCCAAAAAAAAAAAAAAAAAAAACTAAATGTTTCTGAGGCTCTTCAACAAGAGTTTAGGGCCTGTTTCAGTAAATAAAATCATAAAATAACGAGGTGAATAGAATAATGGGGAAATGGATTTAAATACTCCCAACTATCGCCTGTTGGCGGATAGCACTCTCAACTATCACTTTGGCGTATAGCACTCCAAACTTTCAACTTGTTGGATTTTATCACTCCCGAACTAACTGAGGTCTAACCCAGTTAGTGTTTGTGGCCAAAATGTAAAAAACAAAACTTAAGGGACCATTTTTGAAATAAAACATTTAACTTATAAAATCACCCCCCCCCCCTTCTCTCTCTCTATACCACCCCTCACGGAAACCACCACCTTCAGCAGACAGAAAGGAGGAAGAAGACGACGGTGACTGTCGTGAACCCTTCTCCGGTCATCTTCTTCGGGTAACACCTCGCCGGAACCCTAATCTCCGGTCATCTGCAACAGACCCCTCTCTCTCTCTCTGAAACAACTGCTCTTCGTGTCATCATCCGTCGTCATATTACTCAAATTACTCGTTTTCTTCGCTTCCTTTTCACTCGCCGGAGAACCGGTCGCCGGTCGCTTATTCCTCGCCGGAGATGTTAGGTCATCTTCTGAACCAGAAGAAGCATCTTCTTCTTCATCTGAAGATGAGTAATTAGGTTTGAAGTCGTTGTTGGCCATTGGATGAAGGTTTGTGAGTGAATTAGCGTTTGTACAGTGACGTGAGGAGGAAAAGGGGTTCCAAGTTGCTTTATTGATTGGGTGGTAGGTAATACGACGATGCAAAGAACGGTCCTCATTAGGGGTGGATGGGGGTGGTCAGTGGTGGAGGTGAAGGGTGGTGGTTGTTAGGGGTGGATGGGGGTGGCTGTTGGAAGTTGGTGGTGGTGAGTGGCTGATGGAAGAAGAAGAAGAAGAAGATTAGGTTAAAGGTGGTGGTGGGCTGAGGCAGATGGTGGTGGTGGTGGTGGCGGGTGGCGGTGGCGGTGGCGGGGTGGTGGTGGGGTGGTGGTGAGTCTCTCTCTCTCTCCGCCTCTCTCTCTCTTTCTCTCTCTCTCTCTCTCTGAACTCCTCCTCTCTCTGTTAATATATATAGATATAGATAATCATAATCATCATCATAATAATAATAATAATAATAATAATAATAAAAAGTTTCAAAATGGTCCCTTAAGTTTTGTTTTTTACATTTTGGCCACAAACACTAACTGGGTTAGACCTCAGTTAGTTCGGGAGTGATAAAATCCAACAAGTTGAAAGTTTGGAGTGCTATCCGCCAAAGTGATAGTTGGGAGTGCTATCCGCCAACAGGCGATAGTTGGGAGTATTTAAATCCATTTCCCCTAGAATAATACCATGTCAACTTTCCAGACAGATATTAGAATATCAAATCATATTGGCTAAAAGATTTATACCTCTATGCATCCACTCTTATAATCCCAAAATTTACACCATAGTGTCACGAATAACATCCAAGAAAGGCATCATATAAATTATAACTTGTTAATTAGTCCAACGAATGGGAACTCTGAATTTCTGATGAAGAAATTCCCAGTACCTGTTTAGCATATGATCTGCGGGAATCACACGCCTCCACTGCCCTGTAACAAATATTGCATATGCATCTGCGGCGTACCTGAACAAACATGATGATATTAATCGATGAGCTAAGTCAAAAACAAAACAACAGCGTAACTTACTTCCCGACGCCATGGAGTTGAGTGATGTGTGTCCAGTCATCCCATAAATATCCTTGAGAAAATCTTTGGATCCTTTCCGTCTTAATTTTCTGCAGTCCAAGTGGTGTTAAAAGCCTTTCAATTGCCTCTGCTGGAACCTCTGTAGCAGTCTTTGCATCCGGGCACAGGTTAAAGAATTCCGATATCACCCCTCTCACCTACATAACATTTTAAAAATCCACACTTAGGCCATGAGAATTTCCTACTTGTAAACCAAACACAAATGAAGAACAGAAGAGACCTGCACACCCTGTGTCATATTTAGGAGGATACAAATAACGACAATCCTCCAGGGATCATGGATATGATCCTCCTGGATAAGATTATGGTGGGATCGTGGAGGCTTCCACATGTTATCTGGAGTCTTCTTTTTGTAGGCATCGTCTCGCTTTTGTGTTGCAGTAAGGATGTCTTTCTTCTTTTTCTTGCAAACCACCACCTCTCCTTGTTCGTTAGCGTTCCTTGGAAAGTAGGGTGACACAAACTTCACCGTGGGCTGTGAATTCTTCTCACCATCAGCACCACCCCTAGCAACGGCGGAATAGTGTGATACTTTCAGGCCAACAGAGTTTACCGCCTGATCACCAGAGCTTGTCACTGGGTCCAAAACGCAGACCGTTTGTCTTGCACTAAGCTTATCTTTCTTCTTTTTCTTAGAAACAACAACCTCCTCTTCTTTAGCCTTTACCTTGATAGTACCACAACTTGTAAGCGCTCCGTCAACAGAGTTTAGCTTTTGTGATATTTCCTGATCTGTCACCAGGTCTGAAAAACAAGCCTTTTGTCTTGCACTATGCTTCTTTTTCTTACAAACAACAACTGCTTCTTCAGCCTTGACCGTCATAGTGGAGGGGCTAGCAACGGCTTCGTCAACAGACTTTCCCTTTTCTGATATCTCCTGCTCACCGGAGCCTGTCACTGGGTTTAAAAAGAAGCAGGCCTTTTGTCGTGCACGAAGCTTCTTTTTCTTTTTCTTTTTCTTGCGAGCCACCTCTTGTTTAGTCTTGTGTGAACCACTAGTAGGAACGGCTTCTTCGTCAACAAAGTTTCCTTTTTCTGATATCTCCTGATCATCAAAGCCTGTCGGTGGGTGCGAAAAGTAAGGGTGTTTTGTTGCACAAAGCTTATCTTTGTTGCAAACAGGAGGAGCCTCTTCTTTAACCTTCACCTTCATAATGAAGTGTGAACCCTGAGTACCATCGGCAGAGTTTTCGTTTTCCTGATTGGAAAAGCAGGTCGTTTGTGGTGGCTTATCTTTCTTCTTTTTCTTAGGCTTCAGCTTCATAGTGACGGAGGCGGCTGCTGCTGATATCTGTTGATGAGAAAAGTAGTTTGCAGTTTGAACTCCAAAACAACAAGTTTTGGTTGCATCATCACCAGGGGCTTGTTTTTGCGAAAACGTGTTAGCTTTGAAGACAAAGTGGGAAAAGGGATTATCAGCTGCGTCAAAAACATTAATAATCTTGTTGTGATTTGTGTTTTTGCAATTATTATTAATATCCTGATTCTGATTGTGTAAAGGCTTTATCCTTTTGGAGCTATTTGTTGTAACATCGTAATCATAATTATTCTTCTTCCTCTTCTTTTTACTTTGACAACCCTAACAAGTAAGAAAAAAACATCAGCAGCTGTCTATGTGTGTGAATAAGGAAGGAGGATGGGGATATTACGTACCTGGAGAATGATTGAAGGTTTTATTATGTTGGTGGTGGCTGGAAGAGCGATGATGTACGTTAATCGCTTCTCCGTCTTCGTTGATGACTTCATCTCCTCCAATTCCACACTTTCCAAATTACATCAAAACCCCAATTCTAAGTCTTCAACTCTCCCTCTTCCAAAATTATCCCCCCGCCTTTTTTCCTAACTCACGTGTCACCACTACTCAACCGTCGTCAACCTCTTGGCTCTCTCAGATACACGGACGCTTGACTTCCACCCAACCAAATGCATGACATGCGAATAATCGGTAAAACCTCGTCTTCTATCCAAATCGAACCGACATTTCCTAAGTTAGTTACCCAACCATTTAACTTAAGAAGACAGGGCACTTCTTGGACAGTGGTACTCGACTATCGTTGTCGGTTGGCAACAACATCGCTACCCTCTCGTCAACGGTAATTTTTGAACTCGGTCGGCAAGAAGTAGCCGAGGACAAAAGGGTGAAATTTAAGCCAACGATCATTTTTAAAAAAATTATGTAAAACTTATAAATTAAAACCTACACATAACTTCCAAAACTTAATAATATCCTTCACTCCAAATCAAAGCTAACAATCTCAAAACCAAAACCTATACTCACCAACTAAAACTATGGATCAACAAAAATATTTTGTTGCTTGTTAAAACAAAAAATCCTAAGCTCAGGTTCGAGCAAATGAGGTCGTGGTTCAAGCAAATGGGGGGAGGGGGAGGTCGAATCCACATGGTAAGAGTTCAATAAACGACGGGAAGGTTAGAAGCCACGAAGGGACTGTTCGAACCCAAATGTGGGTGTTTATGGTCTCGACGTTTATACACCACAGCAACAATCATCACCACGAACTTTTTTCTTACTACCACAATCTTCACAAATATATATATATATATATATATTATAGTTAATACCGACATAATATTTAAACTCTATTATTTAAGTTTTAATTTTAACTTGTAACTAATTTGATAAAGTTATAACCAAAATTATTAAGTGTTATATTTTAATATATTAGTAAATCATAATTTAAAGATAATAAATAGGTGTAATGGTTACCATTATTAACTTAAATTTAAAAATTTAATTTTTGTAAAAGATTCATTTCATCAAAAAAAATTGAATTAAATGTATTAAATGTTTTAACTAAATCTAATTTTTACCATTATTATCTTAAATTCAAATTTTAAAATTTTTAAAATATTAACCGAAATTTAAAAATTAAAATTATATATGTTTAACCGAAATCTATAATTTCAAATTATAGTAATTTGAATATTGACTTGTAACTAATTTGAGAAAATCTATAACCAAAATTATTAATTATTTAATTTTAAATATATAAGAGGTAGTAAGTATGTGTAATTGTTACCATTATTAACTTAAATTCAAAGTTTTGTAATTTTTTTTTAAATTCAGATCATTCAAAATTTCAAATTAAATGTAATAAATGTATTAATTAACTCTAATTGTTACCTTTATTATCTTAAATTCAAACTTCTACTTTTTATCATATTAACCGAAAACTAAAATTTAAAATTATAAATATTAAAATCTGAAATTAAATACTTAAATAGAACATTTAATATTTGAATATTTTTATAGTTTAGCCGAAATCTATAACGTAAAAAAAACGTCAAACCATATCAAATAAATTAATTTTAAATTCAATTTTTCTATAAAAACAAATTGGTCAAACCAAATCAATTAGAATTAATTTCACCATCTTGGTAACCAATTAAAAGTTTTCTACAAGTTGACCAACCAAAGTAAGATCAAACATAAATTCAAATGAGCATTTAAAGAACAATATTATAATTCGTATGGACATGATGAACATCAACATGAACACCATACATCCACTAATAAATTCCATTTAACCCGTTAACAAACATCAATCTATAAACACGCAATCAAATCCGATCAAACCCTAATATCTAATCAATCTTCATAGACATCATGATCCTAATAAAAACAATGGACACTCAAACATACTTGTAAATGTATTAAAACTGAGACAATCAATTAGCTAAGTATGAAAAAAAAAACTAATCGAACATAGATCATCTTTTACTAATTTTTTACTTTGATTCATGAGATAATAGATAATAAACAACAAAAACTCTAATCGAACAGAGATCATCTTTTACTGATTTTTTACTTTAATTCATGAGATAAAAGATGATAAACAATAAAAACCCTAATCGAATATAAATCATCTTTTACTAGTTTTCACTTTGAATGATGAAATAATAAATGATAAACAAAGAAAATCCTAACATTAAAAATTACAAAACATTACATAATATTACAAAATCAATCATCAATCATATATAATAATTTGATAAAATAAAAAATCATAATACAGATTCATCTCTATTACGGATAAACAGGCCTCACAAACATATGAATTTGTATTCCAAGTTTCTAAATAATCAAACAATGATAAAATAATCTATAACAATCCACCCTTATTTTTTCGATAGTAATCCAACCTTGATAAAGAAATCTATAACAACATCAAGTTCAGTAAAGGGGTAGATCCGACCATTAGAGATTCGAATGGTCGGTTAATTATGTTAAAACATCTAAAACACCGAAACATTTGTATCTTTTAACAAATACTTCATAATATGAACTTAAATGTTTAAGAATATTTAATCGGCCCCAAATCATGGATGATATATTGATGATCGAAAGAGAATAACGATATTATTCAATGGATTTGTAATAATAATCTTAATTAACATATAATCGACGAAGAATAACAAAATTAAAATGAAAATTACCATAGATTTAAGGCTTTGGTAGATGTTAAAAAAGAAGTATTATATAAGAGTTTCAATTTTTGGTGAAGCTTCGTTGAATAAAGGAGAAAAGAAAAATGAATTTGTGAAGTTCTTATGTTATAAAACAAATAATCATTAAGATAAAGAGTAATAATAGGAGGTAATAAAAAAAATAAAGAAGCCATGAAAATGATTTAGTGTGAGGGGACAATTATTGAGGATGGATGAGAGGGTGCAATGTGTACAAAGAGGGGGGGGGGGAATTGAAGGTTAAATGATGGAGTGACATGTGTCATCATTTAGTTTTTTATTAGTTGTTATAGATACTAGGTGAGATCCCAGGCCAACTCTTATCAGTTGTACGCTAACCACTGACGCGTCAGCAGACAAAACGTCTGTTTATATTGACGCTTGAACAGACCAACTTTTATCCATTGTACGGTAACAACCGACGCGTCAACACACCAAATGTCTGCTGAGAGGAACCGCTGTTTCGCAACGCCTGTTTATATTTTTTAACACTGATCAGATGTTTAATAACTGAAAGGTTACAACCAAGGAACAAAAACTCTACAGACGGATTAAAAAACCAAATCTAATCAACGTTAAACAAAACAAATATAATCAACTTTAAACATCAATATATATTATGAATTCCATCTTCATAACATCTGTTTATACATATGAATATACATTAGGAATAATAAACTTAAGCTTCAATTTCTTTGAAGGTACAATTCCTTTTATTCTTGAACTTTAAGCACTTTACGCATATGAAACTCAATACGCGTATTAACTCATTTATATGTGATGGATGGTATCCACCGCTAGTTAAAGGAATTAATAAACTTAAGCTTCAATTCCATTGAAGCTTCAAGTTGTGTGTGTAGATCCTTGAATCGTGCCAAAAGCTATACATCCTTGATACCGGACTCTGAATAGCACAACACCGGCAAATCACGAACAGCAGTCGAAGGCATTGACTTCAAAATCCGTTGAACATTGTCTCGCTCAAATATGCCCAAGTGCAAAGTGTCAAAACAAATCTTCAACTGTCTTGCAGTCTTCAAATCTTGATAGTATTGTTCTGTAATTTGATTAAGAACAAATACCTTCATTTCATCTTCACGTTTATCACTTGGGTCTGACATTGATCCAATTGGTGAAGACTGAAATGTAAATGTTATGTTAATATTAATGAAAATCGTTTATGATGAACTTCCGGATGTCTTTAGTATTCTATAGACCAATAACGCGTGAAGATGAAAGGTCATACGATAGAACACTTATTATACTTGGGTTAACTTCTTAAACGAAAGGTTTTCTTCTAATGATTACTTAATTAATTTCAAAACCTTTATACTACCTAAAAGGTCTAAACAACTTGTTAAACATAAATGGGCAAATGCTTTGGAAAACGAATAGACGAAATAGTTAACTATCAGTTTAACAAAGGATTTTTGAAATTTTAATTAAGTAGTTTTGTATAGTAGATACGATTTTCATTATGTACGATTTAATTTTAAATGTTAAGCTATGTTTATTAAAAACAACATTATCTATATCATCGTCTTTTGTTTGAGAACATTTGTTTATTACCATATGTTTGTGAATGTTGAAAAACAATTAGTTTAAGCACTGTTTGCGTATGTTGAAACAATTAATCTGCTGTAAGCAAAACCTGTTTACTAATATTTGTTTCTTTCTTTTAAAACAATTAATACCAATAATATAAAAAATAGGTTCTTTAACTTGTTTGGTAAAAAGACCTTGAAACTAAAAATGGTCATCTAAAAATGCTTACAAATAACCGTCAATCAAAATTGAATAATTACAATTTTGTCTAAAAGAATTATCAATTTAACTTTAATATAAATATATGAAAAGACGGATTGTAATCAATATCTAACAAAATACATATAAATTTAAAATTAGATCAGTTTTTTTAAATTCATAATTACAATCAGTCGGTATAGCCCTAAATGTCTTATATGACAACTGTACAAATGAAGGAAAGATGGAAAGATACTATAAATTTAAATATCTAAAAACGTTGTTAGTATAAACAGTTGTTTATTCAAAACAGATGATTGTCAAACAGTTTACTTAAAACAGATGTTGTATTAAACAATTATTACTAAGAATATAATAACATTAAAGATTAACATTGTTGGTGTAAATTTATTATATCAAAACAGATCAACCTTTGCCGACCTAAAATAACAATATTGAAGAATACAAAATAAAGAGTCATCAACATAACTAATTTAACCTAAGATTTACAATTAAGCATCACCAGACATGAAAGCATTGTATCAACATCAAAATATTTTCACTCCTTACCATACTATCAATTTTTAGTTATAACCAATATTCCTAATGATTGATCAAACTTGAAATTACAACAGTCACCTATTTTCAATCCTTTGGACTTTATAAAGCTTACCCATCTCCTAATTGCAAACCTATAAAATAATAATATACAAATGTTAGATATATTATTAAAATAAAATCCAAATTTAATTATTAAAATTTAAGTAATACCTTTGGCCGTTCCTATCTTTTTCCACATATAATTTACACTCATTCATTTCACCATCATTGACTTGAACATAAATCTTATGCGGCAAAGTACTCTTAGCTAAACTAACTATTGAAGCATTAAGCTGCTGAAAAGTTGATGTTTTTATAACATTATTAGTTAACTAAGCTCAGTGAGATAATGAAAAATATAAAACATAATCTAATATATAACTTACATAACGTTTGTCAATCACTGCATCATGCTCATAAACTTGAAAACTGATATTCTGATCCAAATCATCTACCTGTACAACATTTTAAACAAATGTATTATTACATGACATGTAGAACAACTTTAAACAAATATATAAAAGAGTTTTTAACCTGCATATGAAGCTGAGAATTATCAGACATTTTTATATCTTCAACTGATGGTTCAGATTGGTGAGTTTGCTCAAAAAGAATGGCAGCATTGTTTAAAAAGACCTTAATTTCAAACTAAAGAGGTCTCTCATCTCCAGAAAGACAAAATCGAAAACATCCAAGTTAAGATCTTGAACTACATTCAACCACCTATCATACAAAAAAAAAATGTTTCTCCATGGAAATTATCTTTAAGCTCCACGCATAATCACCAAATACAATAGTTACAAAATCTTCAGTAATTTTAGCATCACGATAGACACACGAAAAACTATCAGGTACTCTCTATGAGTAAATCAAATAAAAAAATTAGCTTATTTATTATTTTTAATACTAAATATACGTATAACAATAGTAGGAAAATACGTACTAAAAAATTGCTTGAAGGGTCATATATAAACTGTATGAACGTATTCCCGCAAATTAAGTTCCGGAAACAGGACATTAACAAAGTATCTTCAGAAACGTACTCAAATAATAATATATCATCTACTTCAAGTGCCATATCCTTAACAACAGTTTGCCATCCTTCACTGAACTCAGCTTCATTTAAAACATGCTTCCTTAAAACAACTTCCTATTTCCTTCTATGTGTTGTGGTAGTTGTGATTACATGATAATCCATTGCTTCAGAAGGATGAAAGCTACCAACAACATTTTCTGATAAATTCTATAAAGACACAAAATTTTAAAAAATGTAAAAACTAAAAAGAATTTATTACAGATTTTAAAGCTAATATAACTTTTAATAACGTAATAAATACCAAAATTTCAGCTTCAAGATCAACAACACATCCAATGAATGAGACCATTTCAACTGGTTAACACATTAGAAAAAATGTTAAACAAAATTTTAAGAAAACTTGATTATTTTAGATAAATGTTAAAATATAACCACAATAAATATAAACATAAGATAACTTCATTCAGAAATGTTTTTACCTTATTCAATGTTTGAGAACTTAACTTTAATAATTGTAAATAATTGATATGTAGATTACAGATCTAGTTGGAAGTCTTTTAATTTGTTCACAACATTGATAGAAAACTTAAACACTGCTAACACACAGCTTATATATTCGGTGGGGACACTGATGTATTTTACCCTATAATTATTTGTATTTGATACATTGTATTATAATAATGCTCTTAAACATTCAATATTATATTAATTTTTACTTAAATATCTTCTGTAATAAGCTTATTACTTAAACGAAATATTTATTTCATATATTTTTAGTAATTTAAATCACAACCACAAAAGTCACTTAACTACTATTATATCAATATAAAAGTTACAAAAACATTAATAAATTTTATCTTTTCTGTATTTTATAATCATTTGTTACAATAAAAGGATTTTACAAACATCTGGTAAAATCGTAAAAACTGTTGCCATGTCGTCAAATCATTCTACAGTAGATTAAATATCTGATGACGTTTATAATCTATTTTGCCTTAAATCTGTTGACTCCAACAGTATTTCACATAACTTATTTTACAAAAATCATGTTGATCAACTTTAGTGTCTTATGTGTCTCAGATGCATTAAAAATATGATATGGCCTCAAAGTACCCATACACTACACAATTCGGTAGTTACTAAGTTCAAATGTTTACCAAGCTAGGGGATTTTAACTTCTAGAACCATGTTGAAATTATCGAACTAATGATAATGTGGATTGGTGATGTTAGTCTTCTTTCTTCTACTTAATAGTTTCCACGTTAGTGTAATCTTTGTCCATGTTAATCATTTCAATCCAAAAATATGTCAAAATTTTCTTAATCATAACTTTTATATCTTTTCTAAGAATTTGTTTGTCAAAATTTTACAAAACATCTGATAACATACGTATATATTTTCTAACAGATTTTACAAACATCTGATAACATACTAAAGACTATTACTTATCATCAAATGATACGACAGTAGTTTAAATATATTATAACTTTTATAATCAGTATTACTTGTCTTCAATGTATCTATTATACAAATAAGATAAATAAAAAACTAATATTTTATTTAAATATTATGTTATTACATCAAGATCTACTAAATTACAAAAATATATAAAAAAACATAAATAAACATAACATTTAAAATGAATTTAAAAACTTAATCTTCAACTCCATAGAACACTTAAGTGACTTTACAATATCAAAAATCATTTCTAACTGCTCCAAATCACTTTTCATCCCATCGATGTAAAACACTACACTAACGTCACGAATTGTTGATGGTGGCAAACCCTTCAATTTGTCGACTAACTTTGCTTTTTTATCAAAACAGTTTGAAATACGCGTAAAAGTCTGCTTCAACACATCTTTATACAATGCATCCTTATCATACTGCATAAGAACTTGTCTAATTAAATCCATCTTGAAATCCACTGCGAGTACTGCTGGTGATGAAGATGAGGCCATAACTTGAAAAAAGCAATAAAAGAATCCTATATAGTATATATGAGTATAGAGAAGAATTTTAAGTAAAAGATCTATATATTTATAAGCCGATAGTTCAAATAATAACCAAAGTTACCCATTTCATATTAATTACGGAAATTGAATGCTATAAATGCGGTAGATGAAAAAGTATCTTTACAAATGCAAAATGTCAAATCTAAAGAGTTGCAACTTAAACGTCACTGCAGAAGGTGTAAAACACGTGTACCATAGCGTGTGACACCCGGCAAATTCTGGTTAACAACGTTGTCTAGATGAAAGTCTACCTTAGCGAGTCACACGTATAGTGTACTTAACTGGGTTAGTTAAGTCGTGTTATGGTTCGGGAACTATCAGTTTAGTATAGAGGATCATCGGATGTTAGTCTAGAGGTTCATTAGATGTCAGTCCTTAACCAAGTGTACAAATGGTGACGATTCGTAGAATCGTCAGGTCATACGGAACATACAAGTCTCGAGTCCCGAGAATTGGTGAACGAGTGTGAATATGTTTGTTTGCAAGTGTTATGTGTTTACAATCATTATGTGACTTGTCGGTATGTGAAAATGTGTTAACATATGTTAAAACGGGGTTTAACGCGCAAAATACATGGAACCAACCCCTATAGGCGATTAGGGGAGCCCAATCGCCTATAGGGCATGCGATTGGGCAACATCAGGGGCGAGTAGCATGCCAAATGCATGCCTTAGGGGGCGATTAGCCCTAAATGCATGTACAGTCATGCGATTAGCAATGCTAATCGCGTGTAAATGCTGCACAATCGCGTGTTACGTGCTGGACGACTAAAAACGACTATAAATACAATGCTTGACCTCCTAAACTTCATAATAACAACCCTAGTCGTCCCATAAACCGCCCCAACACACACACAACCTCTGGAACGTGATTTTGGATCAAAACTCAAGGTTTCAAGCTTATTTCATCAAACTATCACAATCTAAGGTGTGATTTTCATCCATGAAATCTTTATAAACGTTTTTATTAGATCCCTAACGGTACAGACCCGTTTTAAAACGTATGAGTCTTCTGAAAATCGTTAATAATCATTGTTAATTGGATTCTAACTATCATACATGTGTTATGTGTGTTTATGATTAAAAGCTAGGGTTTTTATGATTCAAGATGGATGATTACATGTTATTAGGTTAGTTTCATATTAATAATGATAGTATGATGATGAAATCTGAGTAATTGTTCATTAGGGTTATAGTTATGCATGTTAATGTGATGTTTCATGCTATGTGTATTGTGTTTGGATTACATGGTTGCATGCAGGGCTGATAATACGAGTCTGAACGAAGGATTTTGGTTTAAACATGTTTGGTATAGTTGTTGGATTGATATTGGATGATTACACGCGTTCTGGATCTGATTTGGAGTGTTAAACGCGCAAAAAACCGGAACAGCTGGGTTACTGGCGATTAGCAACCCTAATTGCCTATGTTATAGGCGATTAGGAGGCCAATCGCCTATAATGATGCCCTAATCGCTTATATACCATGCAATTGGGGGCTAAATGCCTCTATTACATGCAATTGTGATCCTAAATGCTAGTTAAGTCCTGAAATACATGTCTTATAGCCCTAATCGCCTATAAACTCAAGATTTACATGTCTTATGACCCTAATCGCCTATATTACATGCAATTAGCCTTCCTAAATGCCAGTTGACCAACCTAAATGCTAGTTGACTTTTCCTAATCGCGTGTACTGCTGCTGTAAGTGTAAATTAGCATTCCGAGACCCGATTTGACATCTAGGAACTTGCTAGGAACCCCGTAACATATCTAATAACTTGGTAACATATGTTTGGATGTAATTAGGTGATACGTGAACTACGTGCTATAACTTGTTGGTCGTTAACGTATGTTAAGTATGATTTCATGATTGTATGTTTGAGAGCGTAAACATAACACGGGGAGTCTCGGGTCACCAATGGGATGTCGAGTCTTGTACATTGGGTCAGTTAAACAGTCACGGTGCTTTCAAACGAACTTGGTTACGGTCTGGACATCTAGGGACTAACTAACCTGCGGGTTATTAGTCTAAGTACTTGTAACTGTCATATGTTAGGTCGCCACTTTACGGGACTAGCATAGTTTGCTGAGTTTATTCATATTACGAAGTAACGCAACTTAAGGTGAGTTTACGGCCCCTCTTTTAACTGGTTTCACTTTTCGGGGGAGAAAACATGTGTTAAAACTTATGTTTGGTAACTACTGTCATACTATGGGTTTCTATGGTTTACTATACGATCTTTGGAAGTCCCGGGGGAACCATGAATGTGCGGGTTAGCACAACGGGGAAATGTGAATAGCGCTATTGGGAGTGACCAACCCCGCTCGTCGACTTGGAGGGTCGGCGGGTGCATATTGTCTCAAACAGGAACAACAGGTTTACTACATCGGGCACGACATCTGGTTTGCGAGTTAGTAATGGTTTTCCAATCGTAGTAGTAACAAAACATACGCCTAGCTAGCGTACTTTGGTTTTCGATTTGTTATAGTATGGACAGGTTGAACTTGGTACTTGGATTACAAAACCTGTAAACTCACCAGCATTTTTTGTGCTGACGTAAACTTTTACATGTTTTCTCAGGTCGCTAAGGTAGCACTACTGGACTAGGGCGCACGCGTCTGCACGGCGTCTAGTTAGGGTTGCATGGTTTTTCAAACGTTGAACACTTGGTTTATTTTGAATTATGTTTTGAATAAGCTTCCGCTGTAATTGGGGATTTTAAACATTGTTTTTGAACTTGCATTATGTTCATTTAGACTTGTTTATTGTGATCGTTGGTTTGGATCCTGGTTTGTCATGCGCCTCGCGGTAAAACTCCGCAAGTAGATTTTGAGGGTGTGACATAGCGTGCTTAAATTTATTTTGTATTCACACCATATATATATATTATATATATATATACAAAACACTGTATTACAATGTACATCTCACCTTACAATAATCAAAAACTTATATTACATAACACAAAAACATGTCATCCTCCCAAAATTACCAAAGCAGTCTCCAACAAACAGTTGATGAACTTCTGATTAAGGCTTTCAAAAAAGAAGTTTTTGAAGAACAAACAATAAGAAACCCATGTGGAATGCTTACAACTCTAGCGGTTACGGATCTAAGGAAAAACGGCTAAACCATGTATGATATGGTTGAAATTCCAGAATCAAGTGAACGAAACATGGCTTTACAGTACCTGGCAGATCAAATCGAAGTAAATGACGATATTTCGATGAAGATGAAAGCTCTTACTGAAAACATTATTTCCATCAGTAAGAAAAGGAAGCAGCGTCGTGAAGAAATTATAAAGAATCAGCAGTAACTGTAATTTCGAAAAATATGTAATTTGGGATTAAAAATCCTTCATAAATGTAAATTTATAATATTATGGTTTTTAAATTATGTTACATTTTACACAAACATAGATCGAAATAAAAATGAAATTAAATAGATGATGAAAACATTTATTTTACAGAATACATTTTATAAACAAATAGTGATAACTTTTAAAATACTCATATTTAACTTAATTTATTATTATTTTTAATCAATAGAATAGAAATATGTATATATTAATTTTCAATAAATAAATATACGCAAAAGATATGGACTCACTTAAAAAATCGAGTATCAATGTAATGATTATTGCTGCCAGGGAATAGACCTAAACTCTATGATGATCAATATACAGTTAAACAATATAAATGGAAACTTGGAAAATACGACGGTAATTAATGATAGTGGTAATTATTTTAATTATTATAAAAAAATTAAAAAAGGATACCATAAATTAACATTTTTATTTTAAATTAAACAAATAAAGTTATTTACTTTTAGAAAATTAATCTGAATTCTTTTAATGTTCGTATAACTTTTTAATGTGTATATATAATTCATAACAATTCAACTTCTAATAAAATATATGTAAGATCACCAAAATCTAATTTCTTTAGACACCAAATGTTGTAACTACCTTTTATACTTCATTCAACAGGTTAACTTTGAAATTCTAACTTCATTTTATATAAAAGTATATACTTATTTTATAGTATATAGTCTGTTTAACAACATCTGTTGAATGATAAACAACGATTATCAAACAATTGTCAATGAATCCAATTTTACAATTGAAGATTAAAATAAATATACAAATCAGATTAAAAAAGATTTGAAATTAAAATAAAAAAAACAAACTTTTTTAACTTTAGAAAATTAATTTGAACTCTTTTATTGTTTGTATAACTTTAAAAAACACACACACACACACACATATATATATATATATATATATTTCATAACAATAAAACAAATTTCTGTAGAAAACAAATTTTTTAACTACTTTCATGCTTCTTTCAATTGATTAAATTTCAAATTCTAACTTTTTTCTAGATAAAAGT
Source organism: Ambrosia x helenae (assembly GCA_030844895.1). NCBI lineage: Eukaryota > Viridiplantae > Streptophyta > Magnoliopsida > Asterales > Asteraceae > Ambrosia > Ambrosia x helenae. Next base: position 511,585 of record JAUTDX010007073.1, on the reverse strand, counting down.
TTACTCATTTTATAGTATATAGTCTATTTTCCAACATCTGTTGAATCATAAACAGCGGTTATGAAACAACTGTCAATGAATACAATAAATATACAATTTAGTATACAGTCTGTTTAACGAAAAAGGTTATTGTTCAACCGTATCTTGAATATAATCTACACTACAATACTGAAAAAAACTATAGCAATAAAACTTGTAATTGGAATTGCATAATTTTACTTACAATAAGGAGATAAAGAAAAGCATAAGATACAAAATACAGCCAAAACACCACAACGAAAACCGGTTACAAAAAATACAACAAAGAAGCGCTCTTACAAAAAAACTCCGATATCACTACAAAAGTGAAGTAATACCAAATAACACATCTAATCTATAAAACAAAAAAGAAAATAAAAAATACAGCCAAAACACCACAACAGGAGTCGAAAGAAGGATCGGTCCAAAGAAGAAAAAACATATACAATAATATGTCTCTAAATGGCGGAAAAAAATTAGAGACATATTATTTATATAGACACCCATCTAATTTTGGACAGGCTCTTGTATTATAAGAAAACGAATAATATTTTCCTTTGATTAAAAGAATCTTCAGCAACACCAATTCCAACTTCATTAGCAACGGATTATTGGTAATATATTTCCCTTTTAGACCGAGATAGTTTGAAAAGACTGGCAGTACCAAATTTAGATGAAATCTATATATATATATATATAATAAACCAAAGCATTTTTTATGACATGTCATAATATTATGCAATCTCTCTTTTGAGAGATGCCACATAGGATGTGATGTGACAACTCTAGACCAATTTAAAAAAAGGAATAAATATGGTTTAAATATGATTTAACATAATCTATTAAATACCTAATCTACTAAATGTAAATATTAAAATTTTATTATTTCCTGTCTCATGTTTTCTCTCATAACTTTTAAACGTTAATATCATTTATATACGATATTTTTTAAAGAAAAAAATTACACCAAATTAACAAGCGTTTTATTATCTTTCCAACGAGTACCATAGTACTATATAAAAAACGGAGAAAAAAACGACTATTTTTTGTAACTCGACAGGTATTGTGTCAGGTTTGGAATTAGTTTAAAAAAATTGTGGTTTGGGTCGGGCCTGGGATTAGGTGATACCCGACCCAATTACTTTTTTTTATATTAGAATATGATAACTTATGCCAGAGATTTGTTTAAAATAATAATAATAATAATAATAATAATAATAATAATAATAATATTCATTAATCATATATTGGCAAGTCATTAATTATGTTGTCATATTAGATATTTTATTATGTCATATTAGATATTTCAACCCGAGACGCTCTCCAACAGGTAATTGCTATATAGATGCCAGTTTTATAGTTTAGATACTTCTAATTTTATTCACTTTACTTAGATTTCTCAACCCGGGACGCTCCCGGGGTATAAGCTAGTAACATTATATACTGAACGTATAGATCGTTGCTTTGTTTTAAATGGTTCGAGTATTACAACCTTGAAAACTGAAATGAAGAGTAACTCGCCTTTTATAGACAGAAACAATAGATATACCCACTATAATAATACTATTTTTGCGCCCTATTATATAAATATAAATATAAATAAATAAAAATAAACTGAAAAACAATTACAATTACTAACAGGAACGATATCATAATAAAATAAAATCCAATATCATAATAATTAACTTTGGTATTCGAGCCTTCCTCAAGTTGAAATTTAAAAAATATTTGTTTACTTATCAACAAATCACACAAAATCTAATTAGGATTGATACACACTGAGACAAATCAAACACCAATAAGTGATGCCACTAAAGCCCTAAAAAATTACATGAAAATTGTCCGGATGTAAGATATCGATTGTAACTAAAAAATATTATTTGTAATTAAACAATTAAAATAAATTAAATATAGAAAATGAATCTACAAATGATTTAAAATCTATTATTATTAATATATATTTAAACAATGAAGATATATTTTATAGAATTAAAATTATAAAAAATATCATCATCTATAAAATGTGTAATTATGATGTTTATTCAACAAATAACATCTTTAAAATTAAAAACTACATCTATTATTCTATGAGAAACTTTTTAAATCAATAAGACGAACTTTACTCTTTACATTATTGTGACTATTATAATAAAATTTGATGACTTGTTAACAGGTATTGTGGTAACAACTGTCATGAAATACAATTTTGGTCTAAAGGATGATATAATCAGATTTTTAAAACATAACTTTTAAAGCTTAAGTTGTACTAAATTTCTAACGAAATAACTATAAATTTAAATTACATCAGTCTTTTCAAAATCATAATTACGAATCAGCACATGGCCCTAAAAGTCTAGCATCATAATTGTACAGATAAAGATCTACATCAAAACTTATAGAACATACAACAATAATTAATGTAACATGTACTTATTTTTACTATTATTAAACAGCTAAAATATCTTATATAAATTTACACGTTATCTATTTTATATATTAATTAAACAATTAAAAATATTTTTTCATAGAAATGATTTGAAATATTTGTATGTTCCTATAATTTAGAATAAGAAGATATGTTTTAAGTTAATAGTATTTCAATGATAAAGTTGTTTAACAAATAACGTCAAATTTAGTGATTGTAACTAAAATGCAACAGATATTAAAACTAAACATAACAAAATAAGAGCCATTGTTTAATATACAAAACTATTCTAAGTTAAAATTAATGAAATATCTGTTAACTTGTAAATAGATATTCTCAAAAACTGTGAAGCATTACAATTTTACACTCAACAATAATATAACCCGATTTTTAAACAGATTTTCTAAAGAATATCTAAAGTAAAAAGTATATAAATTTAAATAACACAAGTATTTTCAATTTCATAATTAGTAAGAGTCAGTAAGGGCCAAAAAGTCTTTAGCGGGCAATGTGCAGATGAACGATATTGATGGAAAGTGACAGAAAATACAGCGGTAATTAATGCTAAATGTACTAATTTTTACTATTATCAAACAACAAAAAAACGTTACCATAAAAATTGATTAAACTGAAGACATTTTTTATACAAATAAAAAATCTTTAAAAAAAATAATATGGTTAGAGATGATAAATGAAATATTGGGAGTTCCTCCCCTTTTATAGAGTATAAAAAATATACAAATTATTCATAAAGTTGGTTTTCAACTTTATCAGTTAGATTTCAAGTAAACCTAAAGTTGGAACTTAGCTTTGATATTTTGTATTTATTGACAATTCAACACAACAAACATAATAAAAATAATGTTAATATCATTATCCATATATCATGGGCAGTTCTAAACTGAAAATAGTTTTTTTTTCAAATCTAAAAATAGAATCTTTCGAAAATTTGTGGAAATACATTTGACAGTAAATATCATTATGCATATTGGATGGACACATGTATAGAGATGATAAATTTGTGGAAATACATTTGACAGTAAATATCATTATGAAATTTGTGGAAATACATTCGTAAAGTTGGTTTTCAATTTATCATAATGATTCTTACAAATAAAAAATCTTAAAAAAATTAATATGGTTAAAGTGTGAAATAATAACTTTTATTCACAATGTATTATGTTTTAAATGATTAGTATGAATATCATCATTAATTTCATTTTCTTAGTAATAAGCTTTCGTATTGAAACCTATTCTAAATTCAAAGTTATAGAAAATTTTATGACTTGAAAACAAATATTATTAAAAATGTGTAATCCATTACAATTTTAAACTAAAGGATGATGTAACCAGATTTTTAAAATAAAGTTTGTAAAACATAACTTGTAATCAATATCTAAAGAAAAAACTATATAAATTTAAATCACAATAGTCTTTTCAAATTCATAAATACAAACACTCTACACAAGCCTAAAAAAGTATGATGGCCACTATACAAAAGAAGGATCTAGATGGAAGGTTACCATAAATTTAAACATTATTCTTTTTTGTCTTAAGAAAAGAATCACAAAAATTTATTCTTACAAATGATTTTAACCTTTTATAGTTCCTATAAATTTAAAAAATGAACATATAATTAATAACAATAAAAATTCAACATCTATTTTTATTTACAACTTAATATAACCACCTGTTTAATAATTTTTATTTTAACATCAACGAATACAAATATTTGATGACATGTCAACAGATGTTATCAAACAACTGTTATGAATTATAAATAACATTACTTAAAAAATCAGTATTATTAAAGATTGTAATATCAGTTTTTATTCATAATGTATTACTTTTTAAATTATTAGTATGAATATAATCATTAGTTTCAATGACCTAAAAATAAAATTTCCTATTGAAACATACTCTAACGTCAAGATATACACTTTTTGATGACTTGTAAACAGATGTTGTCACACAAGTGTGATCCATTAGAATTTTCAACTGAAGGTCAAAATATGATGTAACCAGAATTTTAAAACAGACTTTGTAAGACTTAACTTTTAATCAATATCTAACGAAATAAGTTTAAATTTAAATTACACAAGTCTTTTCAAATTCATAATTACAAAAAGTCGGCGCAACCCTAAAAGTCTTTAATGGTCACTGTACAAATGAAGGATCTAGATGGAAAGATACCATCAATTTAAACAATAATATTTTTAAATTAAATAAACAATTAAATTTAAAACTATTGTTGTTGAAAATAATTTAAACTATTGTTGTTGAAAATAATATAACTTATATAAGATATGTAATTATATACTTTCTATTGAAAACTTATATTATATTTTAAATAAATAATATTTAATTGACAAACTAATGACATGAAATATACTCAGCGTAACTAATATTTATTGAAATTTAATAAAAAGTCTATGATGGCGACCATACTGATGAAATAACATAAAATATACTCACGGTAGATGAAATAATTTCTAGCATTTACAAAAAACTAAATAATGTTGACGTAAAAAAAGATATTATTAACATAAAATATGTTAATAGAAATAAAAATATTTAAAAAAAATCAGTATTATTAAAATTTGTAATAATAGTTTATATTCACAATGAGTTATATTTTAAATTTCTTATTGAAACCTATTCTAACGTCAAGATATACAATTTTGGATGATTTGTAAACTGATGTTGTCAAATAACTGTGATACATTAGAATTTTCAACTGAAGGCCGAAAGATGACTTAACCAGAGTTTTAAAACAGACTTTCTAACACTTAACTTTTAATAAAATATCTAACGAAATAAGTTGAAATTTAAATTACACAAGTCTTTTCAAATTAATAATTACAAACAGGCGGCACAACCCTAAAAGTCATTAATGGTCACTGTACAAATGAAGGATCTAGATGGAAAGATACCATTAATTTAAACATTAATCTTTTTATATTAAAACTAAAAAAGTAAAATTATTGTTGTTACAAATGATTTGAAGTCTTTTATTCTACAAAAAAATTGTTCTCCATAGAATATGTATTTATATAGTTTGTATTGAAGACTTATTATATTTTAAATAAATAATATTTAAATGACAAAATCAATATCTAAAGAAAACACTATATAAATTTAAATAACAATAGTCTTTTCAAATTCATAATTACAAACACTCTACACTGGCCTAAAAAAGTGTGATGACCACTGTATAGATGAAGGATCTAGATGGAAGATTACCATAAATTTAAACATTATTCTTTTTGGTCTTAAAAAAGAATTACAAAAAATTATTCTTACAAATGATTTTAATCTTTTATAGTTCCTATAAATTTAAAAAATGAACATATATTTAATAACAATAAAAATTCAACATCTGTTTTTGTTACAACTTATTATAACCATTTGTTTAATACTTTTTATTCTAACATCAAGGAATACAATATTTGCTGACATGTCAACAGATGTTGTCAAACAACTGTTATGAATTATGTGACACCCGGGATATTCAGGTCAATACTTTTCATACTTTACATACATACGTTTCGTACTCTACATACATACGTTTCATACTTTGCATACATACGAGTCTACCTCAACGAAAGCATTGAAAACAACTACTTAATATCATACTCGACCGGGTCGGTTGAGTCGTGTCGATGATTCGGGAATCATCGGGAGTCGTTACAATGGTCCGAGAGATCATTGGGTGTCGGTCCATAACCATGTGTACAAGGATCGGCGATTTGTAGAATCGCCGGCTTATTGCACACACGCAAGTCTTGAGTCCCAGGAATTGGTGATCGGGTGGGAACGTGTTAGTTATCGTGCATTACATACTTATAATCAATATGCAACTTGTCTGTGACACCCGACATGTTCGGCTTAAACATATTAGTAACATCTAAGTCTACCTTAGCGAGAAACGTTTATAAACAAACTTAACTGGGTTAGTTGAGTCGGGTCAAGTTAGGATTGTCCAGGGTACAATGATCTGGAGGATCATTGGGAGTCGTTTTGGTAATACACTAGTACCGGGTTCCGTTGTTGGTGACATTACATGAACTAAATTAAGTATATGTGTAGATTATGGGTTGTGTGGTGGATTATATACATAGATGTGTTTAAATGATGTTTAAATGATTATCTGTGCTTAAATGTGTTAAATATAGACTAAGGATGCATGCTTATGTGTTAAGATGTGTTAGAATGCGTTAAACACGACAAACTGGAAAACTAGTTAAAAAGGGTCTTGGTTCGACCACTTCGAGTGGTCGAAGGAGAAGTAATTGTCTGGTTCGACCCTTGTAAATGGGCGAACCAGGGAAGTGGAATTTAAGGAATTCCCTTCGACCAGACAGGGCTCATTCGACCCTGTGAAAGGGTCGAAGGAGACCACCTTCGACCAATGAATTGGGGCGAAGGAGGATTAGTATAAATACCAACCTTTGTCATTTTTCATCATTTCACAAACCCTAACCGTCCCAAAACGCTCTCAAACGATCTAAAACACTAAGGAAGGAGTTTTTGCTCTTCTTTTTCATAATCTAACCTATCTACAACATCTAAACAAGAATCCAAGGTGTGTTCATAATCCTAAACCTTTTTAAAAGCATTTTAATTCGTTTTCATCTAACCCTAATTGTCCGGATCTGTTCTAAGGGTGTTTTTATGATTAAAAACCTTTTAAACATCTTTCTAAATCAAAACATGATCATTTAACATAGGTTTTCATGATGAATAACATATGTAAATTGTGTGTTATGTGGTGTTATGTGTTGTTCAATGAATTGCTGCTATATCTATGATAGAAACATGATATAGGATTGTTATTAATGTTGGAATATTGTTGTCTAGGGTTAGGATTGAATATGATGATATTTGGGGGTTTTATTGGATTAAAACTTGATGTATGAATATTTATGATCAATAGAATGGATAAGAAAGATCGGATAATCGACAAACTGAGTATTTTAAGCTAAGCATGAATCGATTTCAAAAGTTTCCAAATTGGGTAAATAATTCATGCATGAAAGTGATGTTTCCATAATCTTTACCATTTTGGGAAAGGGCTGAAACAGACGTATTATCGGGGGAAATCGGTGGGGTTTTGTAGGAATAAGTTATCTATGCTTGACTGCTGTGTTTGATGATGTTTCGAGTCGTTTTGAGTGTGTTTGAGGCGTTTTTAGGAAAAATTGCACAACAGGGGCGAACCTGGCCTCCTTCGACCGATCGAAGGTGCGAAGGAGGGAAAACCAGGGTCGAACCTGGGTTTTGTTGGGCGAATGAGGTAAAACGGGCGAAGGAGACTGAAAAGGTGCGAAGGAGACTTAAAACTGACTGGTTCGACCGTTCTGATGCAGAAATGAGATTTTTGATATAAACTAAGTGTTTTATGCTTAAACCTTGTGTGTAATCTATGTGTACTTGATTAGTTAGGGTAATGGGTCACCAACGGGATGTCGGGTCGGTCTAGTGTGTCGGTTAAACATTCAAACACGTTTTAAAACATACTTGGTTACGATCTGGACAATCGGGGACTAGATAACCTTATGGTTATTAGTCGAAACACTTATGTGAACATTTTGATAGATCTCCGGTAGAGGGATTATCAAGGGCTAAACATCTTTACTTGTAATTGAAGAACGCTATCTAAGGTGTGTTCACGGCCCCACTTTTACTGCTTTAACTTTTGGGGGAGAAAACATGCACTAAACGGTTTTGGTAACATATGTCATACTATGGTTTTAACTTTATATTGCTATACGATCTTTTGGAAAGTCCCGGGGGAAACCATGAATGTGCGGGGATGCACAACGGGGAAATGTGGATAGATCTATTGGGCGAGACCTGCCCCACTCGTCGGCTTGGAGGGCCGGGCGGGTGCATATTGTCTCGAACAGGAACATTATCGTGCTGAACATACGGGCTGCTTAAACATGCTGAACATTGCTAAACGTGTCTAGTAATGGTTTCCAATCGTAGTAGTAATAAAACATACGCCTAGCTAGTGTACTTGGTAACATTGATATAGTATGGACATGGTAACACTTTGGTAACATTTTGAACAAACCTGTGAACTCACCAGCATTATATGTTGACATCTTTTTGGCATGTTTTTCTCAGGTCGCTAAGGTAGCAATGAACGGAACTAGGCGCACGAGTCTGCATTGGCGTTTAGGCATAGTTGCACGTTTTGTAATAAAAGTATTTTGAACAACTTTTGAGATGATAACATAGTTGATTAAATGCTACTTAAACGCTTCCGCATATTAAATTAATGGTTATGTCTATTTACGTTTTTCATTTAGAGTTGTTTATTGTGATCGTTGACTTGGATCCTGGTTTGTCATGCACCTCGCGGTAAAACCCCGCAAGTGGTAATTTGAGGGTGTGACATTGTCGGTAGGTGAAAACGTGTTTATATATGTTAAAATAGGGTTTAACGCGCCAAAAACCCGGATATATCTGCTATAGGCGATTAGGCCACTTGGGGAAGCCTGATTGCCAGTATAACTAGCGAATAGAGGAGCCCTAGGGGCGAATAGAAGCCAATCGCTAGTTGCTACTAGCGATTACACCTCATACTCGCCTATAACATCCCTGTACTCGCCCATACTACATATGGCGACTAAAAACGCCTATAAATACCACCCTTATGTTTCAAAACATCATTTGTGAAACCCTAATACACCCCAAAGCCACCCCACACCTTATCCAACCTCTGCAACACGTTTTTGAGCAAGAAATTACATTTCCAAGCCTTACACCCCATAATCTCACTATTTCAAGGTGTGTTCTTCATCCCAAACCTTTATAATGATATTGTTTTGATCCCTAAAGGTCCAGACCTGATTTATAAACATTTGTGTCTTTGAAAACTCATTAAAATCAGTTTCAAAACAAACCCAAACATCTATACTTGTTATATGTGATGTATTCATGCAAGATAGGATTTTTATCATTTAAACATGATTGTTCTTGTGTTATTATTATGTTCTTGATCTAAATAAGTTAATATGATGATAACCTAGGAGTTTGAAGGTTCATAGATGTGTAATATTGATATTAGGCGTTTTGACCCGTTTGAGTGATTATGGTGGATTGATGATGATATGTTGTGTTTTGTTGATTGTTTGAGGTTAGGGTTTACTCTAGGATGATGCTAGAACAGTAGGATAATGTTGGATAATGTCGTTATGTGATGAAATCTGAATATTTGCTATTTAGGGTAAGTTTTGCATGTTGATGTGATGCTTACATGCAAGTTATGCTATTTTGGGAAACCGCATGCATTCGGGACGGCTAGGGTGATGATAAATTAGGGTTTTTTGCTTGAAATAGTTGGGTTAATGTTTTGGGTTGGGTATTGGGTGTTTACACATGTTTCAGATCTGATTTGGAGGGTTAAACGCGCAAAAAGAACGGAACAGATCGGAACTAGCGAATAGGAGTTCTAATCGCCCCTATTATAGGCGATTGGCTCCTAATCGCCTGAACTATAGGCGATTAGGAGCCCTATTCGCCATTTTACTGGTAATTACAACCCTACTCGCCATTTTGACCCTCCTAATCACTAGTTGACTTCTCCTAATCACATGTTTGCTTCCTAATCGCGTGTACAGCTGCTATATGTATATTTTAACATCCCGACACACGGATTGACGCCTAGGAACATGTTAGGAACCCCGAGACATGTCCAATGACTTGGTAACACGTGTTCGGACTTAGTTATCCGTTAATTGACCGATATGTTAGACTAGGTGAACTCTTGCGCGTATTACGTGTTTAATTGCATATGTTGCATGATATCTTGCTTTCGGCTAACACGTGGAATGTCGGGTCACCAATGGGATGTCGGGTCTTGTCTGGTGTGGTCGGTTTAAACGTTTAAACATCATTTCTTATGTACACGGTTATGGTCTGGACTGCTAGGGACTAATCAACCTACGGGTTGTTAGTCTAACACCTTATACGCTCGTCATGATAGGTCACCGGTATTTGGTGCCGTCTATTGAGCAGGTTTACTTGTCTTAGTGTGAGGAGCAGCATCAGGTGAGTTTCACGGCCCCACTTTACGTTTTACATTTTGGGGGAGACACATGCTTATACATATTTCATAAATTATCATGTTATACTAGTGTTAAATTCATTTGTGCTATACGATACGTAAAGTCCCGGGGAAACCATGAATATGCTGGATAGCATAACAGGGGAAATGTGGATAGATCTATTGGGACTGACAGACCCCACCCGTCGGCTGGGAGCCGGGCGGGTGCATATTGTCTCGGTCATAAGCTTAATCGTTTTGGGCAAAATCATATATCGTTGTCTGTAATGGTTTCCGGTCGTAGCAGTATTATTCATGCGTCTAGCTAACGCTATCATTTCTAACATAGTGATAACATGATGGCTTTTATTACTTAAACATTTAATATAAAACCTGTGAACTCACCGGCATTATTCACTGACGTTTTTAGCATGTTTGTCTCAGGTCGTTGAGGTAGCAGCTTATCATAGGCGCACGGATTCTTACGGCGTCTAGGATTCATATGCATTTTACTTAGCTTTCTCAGACTTACATACTTTTGCATTTTGGGTTTGTAAAAGTGTTACGCTTCCGCAGCGATGGATTTGTGAAAACTTGATGGTTTGTTTATGTCATTTTTACGTATCATATAGTGTCGTTTATTGTGACCGTTGACTTAGATCCTGGTTTGTCACGCGCCTCGCGGTAAAATCCCGCACGTGGAATTTGTGGGTGTGACAAATTAGAAATAAAATTACTTAAAAATTCAGTATTATTAAAGATTGAAATAATAGTTTTTATTCACAATGTATTAATTTTTAAATTATTAGTATGAATATAATCATTAGTTTCAATGAGCTAACAATGAAATGTCCTATTGAAACATATTCTAACGTCAAGATATACACTTTTTGATGACTTGTAAACAGATGTTGTCACACAACTGTGATCCATTAGAATTTTCAACTGAAGGTCGAAATATGATGTAACCAGAGTTTTAAAACAGACTTTGTACAACTTAACTTGTAATCAATATCTAACAAAATAAGTTTAAATTTAAATTACACAAGTCTTTTCAAATTCATAATTACAAACAGTCGGCATAGCCTTAAAAGTCTTTAATGGTCACTGTACAAATGAAGGATCTAGATGGAAAGATACCATCAATTTAAACATTAATATTTTTATATTAAATAAACAATTTAAACTATTGTTGTTGCAAATGATTTGGCTTCTAGAAGATACGTAATTATATACTTTCTATTGAAAACTTATATTATATTTTAAATATATTATAATATTTAAATGACAAACTAATGACATAAAATATACTCAGCGTAACTAATATTTACTGAAATTCAATAAAAGTCTATAATTTTCAGCATTTAGAAAAAACTAAATAATGTTGCGATACCATATGTTACATACTGTTTATCAATGTCTAATAAAATTGGCCCTATAACTATTAAAAACTTTACCATTCTTTTATTATAAAATAATAATCGAGACACTGTTGTTTAAACAAATATTAGATAACAGAAGTTCAAACAGACTCACCCTAAAATAACATAACATAAGTTGCAACAACAGATATTAACGAAGGTATATATATTTTAAATTACATCAGTGTTTTAAAATTAAGAATTACAAACAGTCGACACAACCCTAAAGGTCTTTGATGGCCATTGTACAGATGAAGATTCTAGATGTAAAGATAGCATAAATATACTCGAGACACTATTGTTTGAACAGATATTGTATAACATAAGTTTAAACAAATGAAATTAAAATACAATAACATCCAAAGCAAAAACAGTTGTTAACAAACAACTTTTAACTAAAATATATTCATTCAAAAATGTTAAATCAGTATGTACAAAATTAGCATACATAAGTTTAACTTCAAAGATGTTAACAAAAACTTACAACTGAAAACACTAAACACACATAAGAATACATTAACAATAAGTTCCTAACTTTTAAATCTGGTTGGCTTCTTCTTCAATCTTTTGCTTGAAGAAGTATGCTCACCAACATTTACATTCTCAAAATCCTCAATACTTCTTTTTCCATTGGGACTTGTAACAGTATTCACAACAGAATCAACACATAAAACATCCTTCAAAGAAAAAACCAAATAGTTAATAAAAGGTTAGATAACAATACAAGTTACAGAATCAAATTACAAATACTTGGACAAACCCTCTTAAATACCTTAGAAGTAACTTGTAACCCAACTTGCGAAGATTCTGAAAGGTTAACAGGTTTGTTTTGACAAACTTCCTGAGTGACCTAAAGATTGCTCACATATTATGGAAATATAACAGATTTGAACATCTACTGAAAATAAATCCTTATTACAAAACAATTAGAATAAATACCTCGCCGGAATTATCATGTACATTCTCATATCGAGAAACCAACTCTTTAATTATGACAGGATCATCACAAATTTTAACCACAGTGTACACATGGTAGTCATTTGTAAGATTGAAATCAGAAACATCAATCTTGAAATCCAGTTTCTTTTCAACAATCTGCAACAACTCATGCGGCAAACGTTTTGTATCGCTTTCCCTCAACTGCCTTTCCCTAATATCACAGGCAGCAGCTCCGATGATCCTCTTCACATCTTTATCAAACATCACAAATGATACACTACCAGATTCATCTTGAACCCTTATCTGCAACTTGAACCTAAAACAAATAAAACAAAATTTATCTAAAAAATCTGCATGAAATGAAATGAAAAATCTGCAAACCAAAAATGTTTATACATGTACTGATTTACATACTTTGTGGTAATGGAAGTACATTCACACTCGCATTTCCTACAAACCAACGCAGTAGCAGGTAATTTGAGAATTGCTTCGCAAACATCTTCAACATCTTGCAAATACTCAGATTTACTTAAAACTTTCTTATTACACTTCCGGCAGGCAGCATAAAACCAATCACAGCTTTCTTCAACACTTTTTACAGTGGCAACGACAACAAAAGACATCGGCTGCAAACAAAACGTATATTCAACATACACGTTTAAACAATAGAAACACATAGTAAAATGAAGACATATAATACTATTGAAACCTCTTGAATGTCGATCAGCTCGTCAACACGCCTCTTCAATGTTCCAACTATGAAATCCTGACGCATTGGATAAATAGTCTGGGAAGAAAGAACAGTTTGAGAAGTACATCCAGACTCGTGTTCTTGTTTCAACACCAAGCTACATAAATATGGAACAAATTACATCTAAAAGCTAAAGCAAAATAAATTTAAATTTGCTTATATGAATATAATAAAATAGCACCTCCTGCTTAGCTCAGAAACCTCATCTATTCCTTGATTGAGAAAGAGGTGAGATCCATACTTATCAGTTTAAACTGTAATTCGTTCTATAAATTTCATAACACACATATATTTATGACTTCATTTATAATAAAATCTTTTAAAATAACAAAAATGAAACAAAACTTACCCTTCCAGTTTTTAACCCTTCCATGCTGGATAATTGTGAGTAGATGCTCCTCAGTGATGTTGGAAATAAACTCCTTAAACTGTATTGCATAAGAGTTCCACAACGTACATCTTAACGTCGTACCTCTAAAACAACACAAAAGAACCATATATGTAAAAAAATTTGAAAAAAACCTGAATGTATACAAAAATTAATTACAGATAATTTATTACATCAATAAATGTGTTCCACATAAGATTCAAAACAGTTAATCATAGATCAATCTCATCATAACATTTATTACAGAAAATAAATTTGCAATTCTAACAATGATTGTTTTCAACCATTGAAACATAAGACTCACCTTAAAAACAGAATATTTTTGTTAAGTGTCAGGTATCTGAATAGCAGATGATATACTTTACAAGAAGACTGTATAACAATTTCAACAAAAACACTTACTCTAAGTCCTGAAGATCAAGATTCATCCGTTTGGTTTCATTAGGAGCTTGTCCATACACATCCAAGTCACCACACCAAATGACGCTACCGGCAACATCTATAAAAAGAAACACACAGTTTTGGCAAACATCTGTTAAGTTTAAAAGGAACAATGTTCAACTGAACTTAATGTTAAACTTTGTTCTAAAATAAAAAAAACAAAATACAAACCAACGCTCAACAGATTCTTGGCTTCTCCGTCAAGAATTTCTTTAAAAGGTAAGAAGTTAAAACCATACTCAACACCTTCCTAGCCCTTAACATGTTTCACAATTGTACAACGATAAAAAATGATTTTATATTGATGTCCTACAACTCTGTAAATGTCCTTGTTTTCACCAACACCAAACTTAGATAAGACAACCACACCATCTTCTTTAAGTTGTCTGTCAAAAAGTTGCATAAAAGAAGACTTGGCAGAACCTTGAATCTTATCACCTTGCAGCTCCTTAAAACAAAATGTAAAAAGAATGCACAAAAAACCACGCCTGCAAGAATAACAAAATAAAGCAACTTAGAAAGTTTACCTGCTCATCAATGAATATAACTTCCAACTTATAAGCTGTCTTCTATTTTCTTATGACACGAGCCTTCAGGTGCCACATATCTTGGCTGGATTGAGATCACGAATAAAAGTGGCATGGGTTTCTTCATCTTCCATTGACGTCGACATATATATATATATATATATAGGTTTAGGATCATGTACAAAACCTATTTTTTGTGAGAAGTGTGAGAACCAATAATAGTGTGACACATGGCAGCCTATTTTATTATATAGAGGGTGACATTGTAAATTGCATTGCTAATCTTATTTTAGGAGATAATGGCTAATTAATTTCATGTTTAATTTAGGAGCACTCTTAGGGATTTTGTTTCACATCTCACGAATTTTTATAGAGTTTTTATTAACATTCAACACATTATCATTCATTTACTGAATTATATACGACCAAAACAACATTCATATTGGTGTGTTTTACTGGTATACCATAAGGTTTGAAGGTATAATACACCTTTTGTGTATTTTTATAAGGAGTTTTACTGATGCAAAAAATATGGCTTTTTATGCACATTGGTGTTTTATTATAGTCTTGTAAGTTGCTTCATCAACAAGGTGTTTTTACGTTCATACCCGTGTGTTTTTATCACCATATTCTCAACTTTGTGTTTTAAACAGTCCCGTGTGTTTTATCATCATCTTCTCCATAATCCGGTGTGTTTTATCTTCATCATACACAATCAGTAACACATTCAAAAAACACAACTATACATACATTTAAAATGTGTTTTAAATTCAAAAAACACTAAACCACACAAAAATCCTTTGAACATAAAACACAACAATATGAATGTTGTTTAAAATAATCCACCATAAAACATACTGATCCATTATCACCTCATGTCGTCTTCATCTTCATCCCTAAAAAAAACACTCCTATTATTTATGTTTGTGATGGTGGTTGTCGAATGATGGTTCGGTTGATGGTGGTGGTTTGTGGTGGTTGATGGCGGTTGTGTAGGTGGCGCAGGGAGAGAGAGAGGAGAAAGAGAGAGAAAGAGAGAGAGGAGAAAGAGAGAGAAGTGAGAGACACGTAAATGTGAATTAAATGGAGGACGTAAATAGGAAGATTGAATTTATTAGGCCTTCCATATTTTTAATTAGACCCTTTAAATGTGAATTAAATGTAGGGTGTGTTTTACCATTATACCCCTAAGTAGCCTAATTAGTTATTATAACTATAACATTATTTACAATAATGCCACTCATTAAATCTAAACCATTGATTAAGATGATCTAATGGTCCAAAACACTTCTTACATTTCTCACAAAAAACACTATTTGTACAGGATCTTGACCCTATATATATATATATATATTTGATTTTTTTCGTCCTATTTGGATAATATGATCCGGGTGCTCTAGGATCAAGTTTTATGGATCTTTGAACCGGATAAAGTCCGTTTGGATTTTCACCATCCAGTTTTGACTGTTATTTGACTTTTTCAGATCGAATATGTTTTTTTTTTTATAAAATATGATTTCAGCACCTCTATTAGTTCAAAGAAATGAAACTTAACGTAGGCTTTGTGATGAATTATGAACAATAATTGAAATTCTAAACGGGAGACATAGAAATGTACTTGACAAGGTAAAGAACCACTCTTTTGCAAGAGGATTGATTAACTAACAAACAACGAATATCGTTTTGTAAGTTCTCGTCACCGCCGCATCGTGCGGGTTCCCTACTAGTGCTAATGCAGCTTTGGTGTGACAAACGCTTCTCTGGATTAGTATCGTTTTGGTCTTTATGATAGTTTTACTGTAACATATATATTGGTGTTATAAAACATATATGATAGTCTTTTGATATCCTAGTGAACATAGAAATAAACGAACTTGGTAGTAGGGCGAAGATAGGCATTAACGAAGATGCCTTTGGCATCTTCGTTGTTAATTTGTTTGTGGCATCTTCGTTGATTATGGGTTCGGCCCATGCAAGTATAAATAACTTGCATGGGGTGAAGGCTAGGGCAGTTGGTCAGTTGGTTTTATGTGGTATTAGTGATTGTAATCTTTGTTGATAGTTAATCAAGATACCACGCGTTTTACTAGTATATCTCATGTTTGTTACGATTCGTTATTGCATAAACGTTAATCCAGGGTTCCGCACCTTGGTTAGTCTGATCAATCTTGTAATCAATCAATTCCATGGACCTACAATTGGTATCAGAGCATTAAGCTAATTGATTGTATGGTTCAACATTGATTTTTGTAAAGATTGAATCGTTTTCATTCGCCTTCATTCGTTTCACATTCAAATCTTCAATTTTTCAGTGTGTTTAATCATTTTCGGTCATTCCTCATAGATCTCAGAAAGTTTTCGGTGTTTTCCTTGTGTTCTTGGTTAGATTCGTAATCTTGGGTTCGAACATATCAAAAAAATGAAGTTAGGTATTTAACGAAGATACTGGCATCTTCGTTATTCAGCATCTTCGTTTACACAACATCTTCATTTTTTGACCAACTTCGCTTGGCGGGCATCTTCGCCTGTTGAGCATCTTCGTTAGAAGCAACTTTGTTAGAAGCTGTGACACCCGTCGAAATAACAGGTCATATCCGTACATTAGTTACACGTACACATTGTGCATGACATTTCATTTTAAATCTGCTTGGCTTTTACAACGCCTTTTGTTTCATAGTAGCCTCCACTTGAAAGAAATTTCGAGACGAAATTTTCTAAAGTAGGGGAGACTGTGACATCCGTCACCCTCGTCTTTCATCTAATTGACAATAATAGCCCTTCAAATATTTCCATTATAGTTCCTGTAAGTTTCGTCGTTTTCAAAATTTATTTTAGAGTAAACTAAAAGTTTATCATTAATATTTAGTATGGATCGGGTATACGTTATTATCAAATGTGTATGTTGAACCGTCATCCGGAATGGATATTATAAAATTTCCAAGTTTGGTAACCGTCACGTGGATTCCGGTCATTGACCAAACAAAGTTAATCAATGAACTTTCCTATAAATTGAAGCCTGTAACATCTGCAAGTAGTGTTTCCGAATCAAAATCCATACAAAATTTGTTCCATAACGTGTCCAGAAGCCTTTGAAATTCGGTCCATGCTCGTCGACTGAAACCCTTTCTTTTCGAAGCCAAAACGTTAATGTAAGTGTCAATTATTGTTGCCATTCTGTTTGTTGTTGATGGTCGCTCAATAGCCCCATGGATCTGACGCCAAAGCAGCTCTGTATCGGGCTATTAGTCTTAGGGTAGGGGTTAGGGTTTATGTAGGATGATTTGGGGAAGAAGATGAAACTTGATAAAGGGTTATGTGACACCCGACACGTTTAGGTTAACACTTTATAAAACACATAAGTCTACCTTAGCGAAAAAACGTTTTCAAACATACTTAACTAGGTCAGTTGAGTCGTTATGATGGTTCCGGGAATCATCGGGAGTCGTTACAATGATCCACGGGATCATTGGGAGTCGGTCCATAACTATGTGAGCACGGATGGGTGATTTGTAGAATCACCGAGTTTAACGCACACACGTAAATCTCGAGTCCCGGGAATTGGTGAACGGATGGGAACGTGTTAGTTATCATGCATTATGTGCTTACGATCATTATATGACTTGCCGGTATGTGAATACGTGTTTATATGTGTTAAAATAGTGATTACGCGTAATTGCATGACATTATAGGTGATTACGCGTAATTGCATGACATTATAGGTGATTACGCGTAATTGCCAATTGGTATAGGCGATTAGAGCCTAATTGTTAGTAGGTATAGGCGATTACAAATTCTAATCACCTATACTGCACTGTAATCGCCTGACGCGTACTAAACGACTAGAAACGCCTATAAATACCCCCCTTATGTTTTAAAACATCATTTGTGAAACCCTAATACACCCCAAAGCCACCCCACACCTTATTCAACCTCTGCAACACGATTTTGATCAAGAAATCACATTTCCAAGCTTTACATCTCATAATCTTACAATTTCAAGGTGTGTTCTTCATCCCAAACCTTTGTAATGATATTGTTTTGCTCCCTAAAGGTCCAGACCTGGTTTCTAAACATTTGTGTCTTTGAAAACTCATTAAAAATCAGTTTCTAAACAAACCCAAACCTCTATGCTTGTTATATGTGATGTATTCATGCAAGATAGGATTTTTATCATTTAAACATGGTTATTCTTGTATTATTGCTATGTTTCTGATCTAAATGAGTTGATATGATGTTAACCAAGGAGTTTGAAGGTCCATAGATGTGTATTATGGATATTAGGCGTTTTGACCCGTTTGAATGATTATGAAGGATTGATGATGATATGTTGTGTTTTGTTGATTGTTTGAGGTTAGGGTTTACTCTAGGATGATGCTAGAACAGTAGGATAATGTCGTACAACGTCGTTATGTGATGAAATCTGGATATTTGCTATTTAGGGTAAGTTTTACATGTTGATATGATGTTTACATGCTAGTTATGCTATTTTGGGAAAACGCTTGCATTCGGGACGGTTAGGATGATAATAAATTAGGGTTTTTGCTTGAAATAGTTTGATTAATGTTTTGGTTTGATATTGGGTGTTTCCACATGTTTCGGATCTGATTTGGAGGGTTAAACGCGCAAAAAGACGGCACAATGCAGCAGGGGCGATTAGGAAACCCTAATCGCCTATAGTAGGGGCGATTGGCCCCCAATCGCGTGTAACAAGAGGCGATTGGGAGCCCAATCGCCAGTATGTCTGGTAATTACAATTCTAATTGCCATTTTGACCTTCCTAATCATCAGTTGACTTTTCCTAATTGCATGTTTGATTCCTAATCGCGTGTACTTCTGTTATATATGTATTTTAGCATCCCGGAACACGGTTTGACACCTAGGAACATGTTAGGAACCCCTTGACATGTCCAATAACTTAGTTATACGTGTTCGGACTTGTTTATGCATTAATTGGGCATTATGCTAGATAGGGTGAATGTTTGCGCATGCTAAGTGTTTAATTGCATATGTTGCATGATATCTTGTATGGGGCTAACACGTGTCCATACTATATCAATGTTACCAAGTACGCTAGCTAGGCGTATGTTTTATTACTACTACGATTGGAAACCATTACTAGACACGTTTAGCAATGTTTAGCATGTTTAAGCAGCCCGTATGTTCAGCATGATGATGTTCCTGTTCGAGACAATATGCACCCGCCCGGCCCTCCAAGCCGACGAGTGGGGCAGGTCACGCCCAATAGATCTATCCACACTTCCCCCGTTGTGCATCCCCGCACATTCATGGTTTCCCCCGGGACTTTCCAAAAGATCGTATAGCAATATAAAGTTAAAACCATAGTATGACATATGTTACCAAAACAGTTTAGCGCATGTTTTCTCCCCCAAAAGTTAAAGCAGTAAAAGTGGGGCCGTGAACTCACCTTAGATAGCGTTCTTCAATTACAAGTAAAGATGTTTAGCCCTTGATAATCCCTCTACCGGAGATCTATCAAAATGTTCACATAAGTGTTTAGACTAATAACCATAAGGTTATCTAGTCCCCGATTGTCCAGATCGTAACCAAGTATGTTTTAAAACGTGTTTAAATGTTTAACCACACACTAGACCGACCCGACATCCCGTTGGTGACCCATTACCCTAACTAATCAAGTACACACAGATTACACACAAGGTTCAAGCATAAAACACTTAGTTTGTATCGAAAATCTCATTTCTGCATCAGAACGGTCGAACCAGTCAGTTTTAAGTCTCCTTCGCACCTTTTCAGTCTCCTTCACCCGTTTTACATTTCGTTCGACCGTTTGATGCCTCCTTCGCCCGTTTTACCACATTCGCCCAACAAAAACCCAGGTTCGACCCTGGTTTTCCTCCTTCGCACCTTCAATCGGTCGACAGGTTCGCCCCTGTTGTGTAATTTTTCCTAAAAACGTTTCAAACTCATTCAAAACGACTCGAAACATCATCAAACACAGCAGTCAAGCATGGATAACTTATCCCTACAAAACCCCACCGATTTCCCCCGATAATACGTCCGTTTCAGCCCTTTCCCAAAATGGTAAAGGTTATGGAAACATCACTTTCATGCATGAATAATTTACCCAATTTGGAAACTTTTGAAATCGATTCATGCTTAGCTTAAAATACTCAGTTTGTCGATTATCCGATCTTTCTTATCCATTCTGTTGATCATAAATATTCTAACACATCTTAACACATAAGCATGCATCCTTAGTCCATATTTAACACATTTAAGCACAGATAATCATTTACACATCATTTAAACACATCTATGTATATAATCCACCACACGACCCATAATCTACACATATACTTAATTAGTTCATGTAATGTCACCAACAACGGAACCCGGTACTAGTGTATTACCAAAACGACTCCCAATGATCCTCCAGATCATTGTACCCTGGACAATCCTAACTTGACCCGACTCAACTAACCCAGTTAAGTTTGTTTATAAACGTTTCTCGCTAAGGTAGATGATGTATTGCAAAATACATCCGTTTTCGGTCTATAGTTTATATTATTTTCGAGTCAGTTTGTGTCGTTTTTGTGGTATTTTCGTATTCTATTTAGTATTTCGTGTTGCACAGGAGTCCGGGCAAGAAAGGAAGTAAAATGGAGCTTAAACGAGAAAAAACGAGCCTCCGAACGAGTCGCGGTTGATCGGGAAGTCGAAAAAAGAAAAAAATGAAAAATTATGTCTCGTCACGCTACGTGACGGGAAAGAGCACATCTGGTCACGCGACGTGACGAATCCCTCCTGATCCTGAAGTTGGTCACGCAACGTGACGACATCACCTGAAGCCCGTCACGCTACGTGACGGGAGTAAAAACGTGAAAAAAATGGGTTTTTGGCCCAATTTCGATTCTAAAAACCCTAGAACGAACATAAATCGTTTTTATCTTCACTTTTGACATATGGGAGCTGCTCTGGAGCACTAGGAGGTGAGAAAAAGGCGAAAGGTCAAGACTTTGAGCATTGGGATCGAGAGTTTCGGGTTTTAATCATTCGGTTTCTTCATTCCTTTGTTCTTTTGAATTGCAAACTATGTTTCTTGAACTTAGAATTGATTTTATTCTTGTTTTGAACATGTTTCTTGGCTAGACTTTTATTACTACTTAGGTTATGATGAATACTCATGATTGATTGAACGTTTTTTATGGTTTTTTGGAACTTTGACTATGGGTTGATGATTTAGTAAAGACTTTGATTATTTTTGATCTGGTGTAGATGCGTACTTAGTTTTGTTCAATTGATAATTATTTACTCCACATGCGTTTTTGTGAATGTCTTTCATGTATGAATGCGTGTTAGGTTGTGGACTTTGTGTTAGCAACTAGTTTATGGTAAATTGCTAGTGTTTTCCATAGGAGTGATTTTTGTTGATTGGGTAGTTCTAAGTATTCTTCCAATTCCAATAGCTGTAAGGTGCGGGATTGTCGATATGTCTAGGGTGTTAAATTGCTAGTTTTAGATGCTTTGTAAGAAGATCTTCCTAGTTTCCTTACCACTACTTGCGTATCGAGTCAGGTCAGGTTTTCTATAGTTACCCCTTACACTATTAGTGTAGTGAGGCTTTCGCGCTGTAAGGTAGACTGTCTAGCGGGTACTTTATCATCAGAGTAGGTAAGCCTGTAAGGGTAACCTCTCAATCGGTAGTTTAACGGCTTATAGGTAACCTTAGGTTTCTCCTTGAGAAGGGTCGAGGGTCCTCTAGTTTATCCTGTAAGTTTAGTATCTGAAGATCCCGGTTCCATAGCTAGTTCCATAACCATAAAAGTTCGTCAGTCATGAGTAGGATTCTAACCTAGGTAGTATTTCCACCATTATTTGAATTTAGTTCAGTTCAGTTTTCCTCTTTAGTTCCGTTTGTTTATTTTAGTTAATCTTTATTTTATTGCAATTTAGTTTTTAGGAAACCCCCCCCCTTTAAAATAATAAATTAATTTAATCAGTATTTAGGATAAGTTATCGAGTCTAGTTTTCGTTTTCCATTAGAGTCTCGTGGGTTCGATATCCGGACTTACTTTAGCTATACTAGAGTCGATAGGTTCACTTGCCTGTCAGTAGTTTAGTTTTAGAGAGTCTAGAGTATTACTTAGTGTCTAGTTTTAGGTTTAATTTAGTTATTTTTATTAAACTACTTTTAGCACATCAAGTTTTTGGCGCCGTTGCCGGGGACTCTTGGCGATTGCGTTAATTAGCTTTGATTGAACTTATCTGAAATATCTGTGCTATTTGTTATTTTTATTTTCAGTAAATTTTTAATTTTTATTTTTATTTCGAGTCTTTTATATTTTTTCTTAGTTTTTTCTATCTGTTATTCCCTTACCTCTTTTACTGTCTACTCTGCAGTTTTATGCCAGTTACTCGTTCGCGGAGCAAGTCAGCTGCTGAAGTTAAGCTTGAAGAGGTAAGTTCTTCTAGCTCTTGTTCTTCTAGGTCATCCTCCCCACCACCCAGTCCACCACCAAACCTTTTCCAAATGGCTGAGCGTCGCACTGTCCACCAACAATCCACCCAGGGTTTTACGGGAGTTAACTCCCCTATTACCATTCCAGCCATCAACAATGATGGGTCCTGGCAGATACCCTCCTACATCATGACGGCCATTAATAACACATGTCAATTTCACGGCCGCGATGATGAGGATGCCCCGGCCCACATTGCCCGTCTGACTCGCATCCTAGCTACCTTTCAGCTACAGGGTGCCACAGATGATGCTAAATTCCTCCACTTGTTCCCCTTTTCCCTTTCTGGTCGAGCCGCCACTTGGCTCGACTCTCACCCTACTGACACTTTTACCACCTGGGATGCCCTTAAAGAAGCTTTTCTGAATAAGTACTTTCCACCTAGCAAGGCATCCCGCCTTCGCGATCAGATCCATTCGTTCCGGATGGAACCTGATGAGCCTTATTATCTTGCATGGGAGCGTTTCCAAAACCTGCTTAGCAGGTGCTCCCAACATGGTCTGACTGATTGGGCCCTTGTAGAGAAATTCTACAATGGCCTAACTTATGAGGCAAGGAACCGCTTTGATACTTCTGCAGGCGGCCACATGATGGGTAAGAAAACTGCGGCCGAATGCAATGACTTATTTGAAAGTTTTGCCCAAACAGACCATGAGCAGCGGACTTTACTCAGGAATTCCATTCCTGCACCTAGTACCACCTCACCAGCTCGAGGTGTTCACCAAGTCACATTGGATACTAGTGTGGCTGCTGCTCTAGATGCTCTGACTAAGGAAGTGAAGGAATTGAAATTGAAATCTGAAAAGTGTGAGATGTGTAGGGGAGGGCATGCTACTTCTGAGTGCCCTTTGATTCATCAGGAGGAACAGGTGGATTTTGTAGGCGGTCAGAACCGCGGGTCAAATAACTCCTATGGAAATTCTTACAACCCAGGTTGGAGGAATCATCCAAACTTCAGCTGGAAATCTTCCGGTAATCCCCCTGGTTTCTCATCAAACTCTACTCATAACCAGGGGCAGGGTCAGTATTCGGGTGGAAATTCGGGTAATAAGGTAGGTTCGGGTATTGAGGGTGGTTTGGGTAAGATAGAAGAGCTTTTGACCCAGTTAGTAGCTAAAGATGCCCACACCCAGAAAACTCTAGCAGAGCATGACACCTTGTTGAAAAATCACCACTCTGCATTTTTAGATCTTCAGCGTACTGTTGGTGATATTGCTAGGCGGTTGGAAGAGCGGCCCCAAGGCCAGTTCTCGGGTAGTACTCAACCCAACCCAGCCGCCCAACTGAAAGCAGTCACCACTCGTAGTGGTAGAGGGGCAGAGAGAGTTAGTGAGCAGGTAGAAAGTGAGGTAGAGGAGCAGTTAGATGAGGAAATAGAGATGGAGGCTCCTAGTAGGGTGCAACCTAGGCTAGTCCCAGCAAGTGCCGCACCAAATAGTGAGCCTCAGACAGAGAAGGTTGTAGGTAGGACACCCATACCGACTAGGCCTTCCCCTGAGATTGATCCTTCTCGTCTTCCATACCCAGCCCGCCTTAGGAACCAGAAATATGCTAAGGAGTATGGTCATTTTCTAGATATGTTTAAGCAGCTCAAAATCAATCTCCCGTTCATTGAGGCCCTCCAGCATATGCCTAAATATGCCAAATTCCTTAAAGATCTTCTGAAAAGGAAAGATAGGCTGGGGGAGGTCTCAAACATTCCATTGACTGCGGGATGTTCTGCGGTGGTTTTGAACAAGCTACCGGAGAAATTGACAGATCCCGGGATTTTTACAATCCCGTGTATGTTTGGTAGTGACACTCAAAACCACGCGTTGGCAGACTTAGGTGCTAGTATCAACCTGATGCCTTATTCTCTTTATGAGAAACTAGACCTAGGTGACCTGACCCCAACGCGCATGACTTTATCCCTTGCTGACCGATCGGTCAAATATCCACGGGGCATTGTGGAAAACCTGTTAGTGAAAGTTGATAAATTTGTTTTCCCTGTGGATTTCGTTATTCTTGACATGGAGGTAGACGACAAAGTACCTCTAATTCTAGGTCGTCCGTTTCTGCGCACCGCCAAGGCACTCATTGATGTCTTTGACGGGAAGATCACTCTACGCGTAGGAGATGAGACGGTCACCTTTGAGATCGTCAAATCCATGAGATACCCTGGTAGTCAAGACGATTTTAGCGGTCCCACTGACTCTGTTTACTTCATAAATTCTTTTATCTCTCGTGTGGACCGATGTCTTGATTACATCTGTGGGGGTGATTTGGTAGTTGAGACCTATGATGAGGAGTTAGAGTTAGTAGGGGAGGAGTCCCCTTTGTTTCCTGAGGCTTTAGAGATTAGTGAGGTTCGTGAGGAGAGTAGTAAACCTTCATTAGAGACACCACCACCTTTAGAACTTAAGGTTTTGCCCTCTCACTTAGAATATGCCTACTTAGGGGAGAATGCTAGTTTGCCCGTCATTATTTCATCTAAACTGACGGAGGAGGAGAAGAGTCGGTTGCTTGATGTGTTGAAGGCACATAAGCAAGCCATTGCATGAGGCTCTCTGACATCAAGGGCATCAGCCCTACTTACTGTACCCACAGGATACTCATGGAGGATGATTATAAGCCTGTGGTGCAGCCTCAGAGACGCCTAAATCCGAACATGCAGGATGTAGTTAGGAAGGAGGTTCTTAAGCTTATGGATGCTGGTCTAATTTATCCCATCTCTGATTCCCCGTGGGTGAGCCCAACTCAGGTTGTCCCAAAGAAGGGAGGGATGACTGTGGTCACTAATGAGAAGAATGAGCTCATTCCCACTCGTACTGTCACTGGTTGGCGTGTCTGTATTGATTATAGGAGACTGAATGATGCCACCAGGAAAGACCATTTTCCTCTCCCGTTCATTGATCAGATGTTGGAGCGTTTGGCAGGGCAGCAGTTTTACTGTTTCCTTGACGGATTTTCAGGTTATTTCCAGATCCCCATTGCACCGGAGGATCAGGAGAAGACCACCTTTACATGCCCCTATGGCACTTATGCGTATCGCCGCATGCCGTTTGGGTTATGTAACGCTCCGGCCACCTTTCAGCGTTGCATGATAGCTATCTTTCAGGATATGATTGAGACATCTATGGAGGTTTTCATGGATGATTTTTCGGTTTATGGTAGCTCTTTTGATGTTTGCTTGGTTAACTTAGAGAGGATGTTAGAGAGATGTGTAGAGTCTAAGTTAATGTTGAATTGGGAGAAGTGTCACTTTATGGTGACTGAGGGGATAGTTCTAGGACATAAGATTTCTAGGGATGGTATAGAGGTTGATAGGGCTAAGATTGACACCATTAGTAGGCTTCCACCTCCGACCAATGTCAAGTCCATCCGTAGTTTTCTTGGTCATGCGGGCTTCTATCGTAGGTTCATTAAGGATTTTTCCAAAATCACTCGCCCCATGACCCGTCTTCTTGAGAAAGACGTTCCTTTTGTCTTTGATGAGGAGTGTCTCAAGGCTTTTGAGTTTTTGAAGGAGCGATTGGTGAGCGCTCCAATCTTAGTTTCACCCGACTGGAGCTTACCTTTTGAGCTCATGTGTGATGCGAGTGACTACGTAGTCGGGGCAGTCTTAGGGCAAAGGCGTGACAAACATTTTCATCCTATCTACTACGCCAGTAAGACCCTTAATGATGCTCAGGAGAACTACACAACTACCGAGAAAGAGCTCTTGGCGGTTGTGTTTGCTTTTGATAAATTTCGTTCTTATCTCGTGCTCTCTAAAACCACCGTTTTTACTGATCACTCGGCTTTGCGGTTTCTTTTCGCAAAGAAGGACGCCAAACCTCGTTTAATTCGGTGGATTCTTTTGCTTTCTGAGTTTGATATTGAGATTAAGGATAAACGGGGAGCCGAGAACGTGGCTGCGGATCACCTTTCTCGTTTAGAGGATCCGAGTAGAGAGGAGATTCGTGAGGAGGCGATTGGAGATAAATTCCCTCACGAGTCCATAGATTTTGTTGAGGCTAAGAAGCAAGGTATGCCATGGTTCACTGATTTGGCAAATTATCATGCTCATGGGATGTTGGTAGAGGGTATGAATACCCAACAGCGTAGGAAGTTTCTTAGAGAAGCTACTAAGTATGTGTGGGATGATCCTTTTCTGTTTAGAATAGGAAGTGATAGGATTTTGAGGAGATGTGTTAGTAGAGAGGAGGGTCTAGAGATCATTAGGCACTGTCATGAGAGTCTTTATGGAGGGCACCATGCTCATCACACTACAGCTCAGAAGGTCTTTGATAGTGGTTTTTATTGGCCTTCAGTGGTGAAGGATTCCCTCGATTTCGTAAGGCGGTGTGATGCTTGTCAACGCACCGGTAATATTTCATCCAAGGATGAGATGCCTCAGAACCCCATTCAAGTTCTTGAAGTTTTTGATGTATGGGGCATTGATTTCATGGGACCGTTCCCCATTTCTGGAGGGAACCGGTACATCCTCGTGGCCATTGATTATGTTTCCAAGTGGGTGGAAGCGCAAGCTCTACCTACTAACGATGCCCGAGTGGTGGTGAAATTTTTGAAGAAGTTGTTCACTCGGTTTGGTACTCCCAAGGCACTTATTAGTGACCGTGGTACGCATTTCTGTAACACCATGATGCAAAAGGTGTTAGCGCGCTACGGGGTCACTCACCGTTTATCTACCGCTTACCATCCTTAAACAAGCGGTCAAGTGGAGAATGCAAACCGAGGAGTGAAGAGAATCCTTGAGAAAACCGTTGGGAAAAGTCGGAAGGATTGGTCCGACAAGCTAGATGATGCGCTTTGGGCATTTAGAACTGCATACAAAACACCGTTAGGCACTACTCCGTTTATGATTGTCTACGGTAAAGCATGTCATCTCCCCGTTGAGCTAGAACATCGAGCTCTTTGGGCCCTTAAGGCGGTTAATCTTGATTTGACCGAAGCAGCGAAGCGACGCTACTTTCAGCTTCATGAGTTAGAGGAGCTTCGAGATGCAGCGTATGCGCGATCTTTAAATATTAAGGAAAGAACTAAAGCGTTGCACGATAGGAGATTGAAAGGTGTGAAGGAGTTTAAGAAGGGTGATCAGGTGCTTTTATATAATTCTCGTCTGAAGTTGTTTGGAGGAAAGCTCAAATCTAAGTGGGCGGAACCGTATACAGTGAAAGAAGTGTTCCCGTATGGCACCATTGAACTCCTACACGTTGATGAGGGAAAAACATGGAAGGTTAACGGTCACAGGTTGAAGCATTACATTGGAGGACCGTTAGACACGAGCGAGAGTGAGGAAACTCCTCTCGAAATTCCCGAGAAGATGAGTACTTAGAGTTCTTGGGTAAAAATCCCAAGTGTAGAGTTTGTAGACTTTCATTTTCTTTTAATTTATAGCTTACTTAGTAGTTTTCGGTTTTGTTCTTGTCGTTTTTTTTTTCGGTTCGTGTTTTGTGTGTCGACATCATCTTGCAGGAATTCATAGCTAAATCGTTGAAGGGAACACGGAGAAAGCAAGTACAGGTAAGTATTTTATCAAAAGTTATGCTAGATATGAGGTTTAGGAATGGTGGGGAAAACACAAAAAAATTTCTAAGGCAAAAAGGGTGAAAAAGAAGCAAAGTTTCTGACCAAAACACCCCTTCACGCTGCGTGACGGGGTTGTGAATTGTGGTCACGTGACGCGACCAAAAAAAAAAAAAAATCGAGACTACTGTGGCCTGCTGCTTCTTCTTCTTCCCTTCTAACAATTCCATCAAACCAAACCCTAAAACCTAACATCACCCCAACCTATCCCCACCCTCTGCACCTCCGCCTCTCCCTTCCACCTCCCCTCCGCGTCACCTCCCGCCTACACCCTGCTCCGCCCTCCCTTCTACCTCCGGCTCCCGCCTACAACCTGCAACCCAAACCCTCCGCCCCTACCTTCTGCACTTTCGGACCCAACAACCATCCCCTCTGCTCCACCCTCCGCCACACCCTCGCGCGCACCTTCCACCCCTCTGCTCACCGGCTGCAGCCCCTAACCGCCTCAATACTCCACCCTCCGGCCACCACAACTAACCTCCTCCACTCCGACCGGCCACCACATAAAACCCTCCGGCTCCCTTCGTTCCTCCACCCTCCTCTCCGAATCAACCACCCCCTCCACCCCAAAACCTCCACCCACCCTGCTCCGCCTCCTCGACACCACCACAAACCCCAACCCAGCAACCCTACCACCGCCGCACCTGAACACCCGGCCCTAAACCAACAACCCCTCCACCTTCCCTCTGCCGCAACCCCTACTCTCTGCCCCCCTGCACCCTCCACCCTGCCCACCCACCCAAGACTACCAACCGGCCACCTCAGCCAGAACCCTACCTACCGACCCTACACCTCTCAGTTCTAACATTTTTTATGTCCTCAATTGGTCTGCACCACAGGTATGAGTTCTTGCTCTTTTCTTTTATATGATGGTCGTTTTTATTCGTATGTTTTATTAGCGACTTAATGGTTACCAGTTCGATTGTATTAGTAGTGTCGCGTCTTTCATGTCGTTTCATTATAGTCATTGATGTGTTTGTAATTCGGTCGTAGTGTCGTGTTATTTATGTTTTGTTTTGTTTGGATTGTGTTGGTCTTGCTTTGTTGGGATTGTGTCGTTGTTTTGGTCATTGATAATGTCCTTTGGTCGAGTCATAATAGTATTTCGTTGAGTTATACTTAGGTCGCTAGTCCGTTAGGGTCGCGTCTTTTGTGTCGATTATGTTCTTTATTGCTATGTGTTGGGATTTTGTCACATTCTTGTTGTCATTTTTATTAGGTACAAAATGGCTAAAACTCCCCCGTCTAAGGGGAGTTTTTCAACCCGAATCAAATTTTACTAAAACCATTTGCTTTCTCAATTCTGTCTTTCGGGTCGCCATTTTGAATCCATTAGGCACTTGTACTTAATTGCGGACAATTAAAGTGCCGGGAGGGGTAGTGTACTTTGAGTCGTTTTTGTTCATTCTAGTGTCACGCTCATAGTCGAGTCTGTCTTAGTTAGTTTTTTTTGTCTTCTATGAGTCGTTGGGTTTACTAGTATGCTATTCACAGGTATAAGACCGCCTCGCCCGTACTCAATCTCCATTCGGGCGAGGTTTGGGTCTAGAATTCGATAAGTTGTAAACGGTAACCCACTTTTCGAGTTGTATTTTTTTTTATTATTTCGGTCACGACCGCGAAAGAAATGCTATACGGTCGTATTTTTGTATAGTATATATATATATATAAAAAAAAATTGTGATTACTAATGCTTGCTTGCTTGTTCTTTTTTGTGTTTAACGTTGTTTTGCAGGCATGGCAGTTCGTCGTCGTCTCGCGCTGGTCAAAAACGGAAGAAGGCACCCGCATCAACCCCAAAGCAGGTACCAGCACAGCAGGAAAATGCTCGAGAAAAACATCAGAAACGCCGAGAGATTCTATATTCGGCACCGGAGACACTCACAATATGCACAAGAGAGGACCTCAGGCGGCATACTCTCCTACAGTTTCAGGAAGGCACCAGAGAAGCAGAGAAGTGTGATGTTTTGGTTGATACAGAGCTTTTAGTTCCGCGCACGATTGACTGGGATTGGTTGCATACAGTGGGTCAGCGAGAGAGAATTGAGGGATTGCTGGGGCCTAGGTTTAAGCGGGTGTTAACTTGTGATAAAGAACAGTACGAGGAGCTGATCATTGAATTTCACTCTACATTTAAGCATAAGGAAGGCACATTTGCTGAGCGGGATGCAGTGTCGTTTTCTCTGGGTAGGGTACTTTATGAAATGTCTATACCTGATTTCGCTGTGGTTAGTGACTTCTACACGAGAGAGGAGGTTGCGACTCCAGGTTTCTTGACTAGTTTGAGAGGAGCTTATAAGGTGGAGAAAGAGTATAGTTTGACAGTGCATGATTTAACTGAGTTTTGGGAGACCATTGCTATTACACCGTTTTCTAAAAATTTGGCTGGAACAGATATTCGGGATCCGGTTTACAGGTATATACTTAAGATTTTGTCATGTACTTTGGTGGGTAGGAAATCAGGAGAGAATAAGGTGAACTGGATAGATCTTTTCTGCTTGTTATGTATGGTTCAGGGCCGAGAGGCCAATTTAGCTAGTGTGTTGGCTTGGTCTTTTGCTAGGCCAAGGAGGGGAGGAGACCGGGCTGCTTTAGACATGGGTCCATATATTACTGTTTTAGCAGAGAATTTGAAGGTTTTTGACAGGTATAAAAAGAGTTACTTAGTGGAGGGGCCAAAGGCCAAGTATTTTGGAGAGAAAGAGCTTAAGCAGGCAGGCATTTTAGTATCGACTGATCCTGTGGAATGGGACACAGTTATCCCAGGTCCACAGGTACCACCCCCCGAGGGGTCAGCAGCAGCTGAGGCACTCCAGGCCGGCATCCCTACTCGTTTACAGAGACCTAAGCATAGGAGAGAGTTGCCTGGTCGTCAGTATCCTCTTAGAGAACCACCTCCAGTACCATTGACTTTACAGGCACTTTGTGAGAGGACAGATAGGCAGTATTTGGAGTTACGGGAGTTGATTGTTGCAGGTCATCGCAGACAGGAGGACATGTGGAGGTGTATGATGGGAGCAATGAACCTTGCTATCCCGGACAGTTTCAGAGCCCCAGAGCCGCATGTGCCGCAGGATGAGCCACCAGGTGGAGCTGATGAGACTTAGTGTGGGGATGGAAGTGCAGCATGATCACTGGTTTAGTATTTTCCTTTATTTTTCTTTTATCTGATGTTTTGATTTGATCATGGTCTGTACTAAACTTGATATATTTTGATACTTTGGGTACTGGGATGGTTGGTTGGTTATGTTTTGTTTATATATATATCTGGTGGTTTATGGTTTGTGAGTATGGTTTAGCATGATGAGCCGCTTTCGTTCGTGTGTGGGAGTTTGGAATTGTTTGTTGAGCATGTTCGAATTGGAGGGCATGTTTTTGGATTAGACTGGCACATGACAGTCTTGCTATATTTCCAGCTAAGTCTTTTTCTTTTTATCTTTTCTTTTTGTTTTTCTTTTTGTTTAGTGTCAGTATTATTTCGTTTGAGTCAGTTGTCCATTCCTGCATTGGGGACAATGCAAAAATTTAAGTGTGGGGATGGACCGTGTCTGTCATAGTAGAAAAAAAATTAAAAAAAAATAATAAAAAAAAAATAAAAAAAATGAAAAAAAAATGTCCCTGATTTTGAAGTTTGCATTATATAAAATATGGAAGATGATAGGTAAAGTTAGGTGTCCGGTTTTCAAATAGTATGTATAATAAGAGATTAAAACTGATTGAAAACGTGTCTGATTTGGGATATGTGGGTAGGCTCAACCGGTAGAAAGGTTTCCTTTGAAAAGTAATAAATTAATTATGTTAGGCTATCTTGTGGGTTCTCATCTAGGAGAAACGGGGAGACCGAAACCGCCAAAAATAGTATAAGAAGCACCGTTATAAGTTTAAAACCGTTAGAACTTCTAATCACTTAAAAAAAAGAAAAAAAATAGAAATCAAAGCAAAAATGTTGAAGCTTAAGGTGCCTGGCCACTGGGATAGCGACTTGGATTGGTCACACCCTCTGAGTTAAGTATGCTGAGATTGAAAAAAAAAAAAAAAATGCTGAAGCTTAAGGTGCCTGGCCACTGGGATAGCGACTTGGATTGGTCACACCCTCTGAGTTAAGTATTTAAAAAAAATAATAATAAAATAAAATAAAAAATAGTGATTTTAAATTCTCTTGGTTTTCTACATAAGACGGTTGGGAAATGGTCAATTGGTCGTTCCCTTAGCTTCATAAGCTTGAGGCGGGATCAGGAGGAACTGAGGCTTCCTTTGAGTGAGACCCTAGATAGACTAATCAAGAACTTAACATAAATAAAAAGGAGGCTTGGAAACCGGTTTGGGTTTAAGAGGATCAATATACCTGCAATCGCAATCAACACGTTAGTAGATTATTAATTAAGTAACCTATGTTTTGAAACCGGATGTAAACCTAACTGTGATTCCATAGCATAATTTTTTTTCAGGGACGAAAAAAACATAAGTGTGGGGATATTTGATGTATTGCAAAATACATCCGTTTTCGGTCTATAGTTTATATTATTTTCGAGTCAGTTTGTGTCGTTTTTGTGGTATTTTCGTATTTAATTTAGTATTTCGTGTTGCACAGGAGTCCGGGCAAGAAAGGAAGTAAAATGGAGCTTAAACGAGAAAAAACGAGCCTCCGAACGAGTCGCGGTTGATCGGGAAGTCGAAAAAAGAAAAAAAATGAAAAATTATGTCTCGTCACGCTACGTGACGGGAAAGAGCACATCTGGTCACGCGACGTGACGAATCCCTCCTGATCCTGAAGTTGGTCACGCTACGTGACGACATCACCTGAAGCTCGTCACGCTACGTGACGGGAGTAAAAACGTGAAAAAATGGGTTTTTGGCCCAATTTCGATTCTAAAAACCCTAGAACGAACATAAATCGTTTTTATCTTCACTTTTGACATATGGGAGCTGCTCTGGAGCACTAGGAGGTGAGAAAAAGGCGAAAGGTCAAGACTTTGAGCATTGGGATCGAGAGTTTCGGGTTTTAATCATTCGGTTTCTTCATTCCTTTGTTCTTTTGAATTGCAAACTATGTTTCTTGAACTTAGAATTGATTTTATTCTTGTTTTGAACATGTTTCTTGGCTAGACTTTTATTACTACTTAGGTTATGATGAATACTCATGATTGATTGAACGTTTTTTTTATGGTTTTTTGGAACTTTGACTATGGGTTGATGATTTAGTAAAGACTTTGATTATTTTTGATCTGGTGAAGATGCGTACTTAGTTTTGTTCAATTGATAATTATTTACTCCACATGCGTTTTTGTGAATGTCTTTCATGTATGAATGCGTGTTAGGTTGTGGACTTTGTGTTAACAACTAGTTTATGGTAAAATTGCTAGTGTTTTCCATAGGAGTGATTTTTGTTGATTGGGTAGTTCTAAGTATTCTTCCAATTCCAATAGCTGTAAGGTGCGGGATTGTCGATATGTCTAGGGTGTTAAATTGCTAGTTTTAGATGCTTTGTAAGAAGATCTTCCTAGTTTCCTTACCACTACTTGCGTATCGAGTCAGGTCAGGTTTTCTATAGTTACCCCTTACACTATTAGTGTAGTGAGGCTTTCGCGCTGTAAGGTAGACTGTCTAGCGGGTACTTTATCATCAGAGTAGGTAAGCCTGTAAGGGTAACCTCTCAATCGGTAGTTTAACGGCTTATAGGTAACCTTAGGTTTCTCCTTGAGAAGGGTCGAGGGTCCTCTAGTTTATCCTGTAAGTTTAGTATCTGAAGATCCCGGTTCCATAGCTAGTTCCATAACCATAAAAGTTCGTCAGTCATGAGTAGGATTCTAACCTAGGTAGTATTTCCACCATTATTTGAATTTAGTTCAGTTCAGTTTTCCTCTTTAGTTCCGTTTGTTTATTTTAGTTAATCTTTATTTTATTGCAATTTAGTTTTTAGGAAACCCCCCCCTTTAAAATAATAAATTAATTTAATCAGTATTTAGGATAAGTTATCGAGTCTAGTTTTCGTTTTCCATTAGAGTCTCGTGGGTTCGATATCCGGACTTACTTTAGCTATACTAGAGTCGATAGGTTCACTTGCCTGTCAGTAGTTTAGTTTTAGAGAGTCTAGAGTATTACTTAGTGTCTAGTTTTAGGTTTAATTTAGTTATTTTTATTAAACTACTTTTAGCACATCAGTAGACTTAGATGTTACTAATATGTTTAAGCCGAACATGCCGGGTGTCACAAATTTTTACCCAAAAATTATGAAAATTTAGGTGTAGTTTCTTGACACTATAAAGAAAATTTCGACACTTTTATTTTCTGAAAAATGTCCTATTTTCATATTTTTATTGAATTTATTTGTTTTAATCATATTTAATTGATTAAAAATTCATTTTAATGATTTTAATCTCAAACTTTTTGGTAAATTAATTCTAATCATTATGAACTTAAATAAAAATATTTGGTTCAGAAAACATTTATTTTTATTAATTTTTCTATTTTTAATCATTTAAACATGATTTAATCACATTAAATCAGTTTTAAATTTAAATAAATTTATAAAAATTATTGGAAAATTATTTTCATTAATTTACATCAGAAAGTATCCATTTTCTATAAAAAAAAATAGCATTTTTGGGCCATGTCTTGTATTATTAGCATTATTTATGTTTAATTAGACATAATTAAACATTTATTTATTTACACTATCTATTTTATAAATACTTTTCTTATTAAATAGAAATGTTTTATGTTTGAAAATCTTAATTACCATTTGTTGGATCATTGTGAAACTCATAACTATTTAGTTATACATTTATGATTATCGTATTTATTTTAATTTAGTTAAAGTAATTAACTAAATTATTTTGCCTTAATTATTCCACAATATATTTTACGCAAATATTCAATTAGTAATAATTATATTACCTACACCACATTTATAAACTTTGACATATCATTTTTGATATACAACTTCTACATTAATTTGATTTATCATAAAAACTCTAATTCCCCAAATCGACTTAGCAAACCCTAATGCCTTAGACCCTAGTTAACTTAGACTTTTTAGACACTTCCTTGTTAGTATTCTTACACATTCTAGGTTGAATTCCTCGGAATTCCCATTACTTAGCTCACGACCGCTTAAGTTGGATTTAGATCGCTTTCGCAAACTGTGAGTATATCTTTTCCCCCTTTTTACTGTTATACTATTTTGGAGTGACTCATGTACCTATTATCAAGTTTCTATTTCTTGTTACTAAAAAGCAATTCGTATGTGTGTTTGCTTGTGTCATTTCGTGTATCTATGACTTGTCAAATCATTAACTGTTGCGGCCTAGCATTTCAATGAATAGATCTATGGTATATACCCTTGTGACTCTGTTGAGAGTCCTTGTCATTGATATGTGTTTCATTACTACTGTTACTAGCGCATACTATATATATTTCATTTCATTTCAGGGTTGATTTGACTCGGATACCACTTATTACATTTTGCAAAATAACACATGAATTCCTAAATTTTCCTTACTATATGTATCAAACGGGTATGCTCACCAATACAATTTTTGTATTGACCAAATTATTTTGTACATGTTTCAGGTTGTTTTGAGATGCGTCCTTTAAGCTTTCGAATTTATATTTAGATTTTGATTCATTGTATTTTAATTTAGTTGGCATTTAGAATCGTTGTATTTCATTTCAATGTAATAAACTATTTAATCAATGTATTCAAATTTACACTTTAGTACCATGAGCTATTGAGCAATCGTCACTACGTGACACCTCAATGTTTTCGCCATCGGTTGGGGTGTTACAGAAATGGTACATATTTAAAATCATAACAGTGAGACTTACAACTAACAACTCCAATAAAGATATTTTCGAATGAGTTAATGACGATTTATCGAGACAAAATTTTAAACACTACAACATAATCACTAAAGAGAAGGTTACATGAAGTACCTAGAAAAGTGTGATTAGCTTGTAAAATGGTAAGCATATGACTCACTTGCTTTCTCTTCTAACTCATTTTCAACCATTTGAATGAGCAATTTCTATCACTTGCTTTCTCTTCTAACTCATTTTCAACTATTTGAATAAGCAATTTATATCACTTTTTCAATTGAATTTCCCATTCAATTGCAATTATATCCATGATATTGATTACATGGGTTTCGTTTAAGGGTATAATTGAGCAGAACCGAAGAGGCTTCAAAAATCAATGTCACAGTTTCAAAGGTTGAATAAGGTGTATGACTTGCATTACTCATTTATACAATTACCATTAAATGTTGTACAAGAGGGCATAAAAGGAAGAAATTGGACAAAAAGTATAGATTTATGCTAAGACTCTTGATATGCCATCTTAAAAAAGATGTAAATTTACCTTCTTAGCCATCAAGCACCCATTATATAGTAAATAACTAGCAGGAACCCGCGCGTTGCGGCGGGGTGCATTGTGTTTGGCTGTTGCTTTTGGTCAATCAGGTTGTTAGTGTTGTACATTATACAAACATATGATAATGTGTAATATCTGAACGGAGGGAGTACAATTTAATAGAAAGTAGGTGTAGATGTTGTAGTAGAATAACACGTTAAGTTTGTAATAAATATCATGCGGTGTAAACTTAACACACAGTTTGAAACAATAGATGACACCATAGAGTTTTCTAAATACAAAAAACATAAGTGAAAAATAATGATTAAAAGAAATACTCCTGAACACAATATATGTAAGGGAAGTCCTTTGATATTGAAAGCACGTATGAAAATATAAAGCGATGTAGGAGCATACTGAAAACTTGAAGAAGAAAAAGACAAGATTTCAGTCTCTGGTAAAAAAAAAGTAGCTAAATACTATAATGAAGCCATAAAAAATAAAGAATGGCGTATGGGATGGGTCTGCCATCCCGTGGTACTAACTGGTCGATTTTATGGTATATTCCCTAATATGGTCCGAATGTGTATACGTCATTTCTCATGTTGGCGATTGTTTCGTCTAAAGAGACACCCATAGATGTGAACGAGAAGTTTGTGTTGTATGCGTGATCAAAGAAACCACCACATTTGATCAAAGAAACCACCACATTTGATCAAAGAAACCATGATATTGCTCTTGATTAATACAATAACCATGACGTTGCTTTTGATTAACACAACATTTGTCTGATAGTAATTTTTAACCGTAAACTTTTATTACATATATAATAATTTTAAACTAAAAGTTATCATGTATTCTTGTATGACAATTATTTTGGTGGAAGCCCTTTGATATTGAAAGTACAAATAAAAAATAAAAATTTATGCGCGAGAATACTGAAAACTTGAATCAGAAGACAAGATTTCAGTCTCTAAAAAAAAAAGTAGCTAAATACTCTAAATGAAGCCATAACAAATAAAGAATGGCGTGTGGGATGGGTTTGCCATCCCGTGCTACTAACTGGTCGATTTTGTGGTATATTCCCTAATATGCTCTGAACGTATATATGTCATTTCTCATGTTGGCGATTGTTTCGTCTAATGAGACACCCATAGGTGTGAAGGAGAAGTTTGTGTTGTATGCGCGGATCAAAGAAACCATGACATTTGATCAAAGAAACCATGAGGTTGCTCTTGATTAACACAATAGCCAAGACGTTGCTTTTGATTAATACAACATTTGTCTGATTGTAAATTTTAATCGTAAACTTTTATTGCATATACAATAACTTTTAAATCAAAAGTCATCATGTATTCTTGTTTGAAAATTATTTTGGTTTTGCTAATGACCGAGTTAGTCACAAATGGGACGATGCCTATCTCTTTTATTTGAGTTTGAATATGTTAGTCAAATTTTTATGTATTATTTTTAGCATAAGTTAATAAGTTATTTAATTGTTATACTTTTAAACTTAAAGTCATCATGTATTATTGTTTGACAATTATTTTGGTTTTCCTAATGACCTAGTCAGTCACGAAAAAGACGATGCCTATTTTTTTATTTGAGTTTGAATACGTTAGTCAAATTTTTATGTATTATTTTTAGTATAAGTTAATAAGTTTTTTTACAAGCTTTTATAAAATAGTATTGCATTATAAATATAAATGCTAGATGTAATAACACTACATTATTGTTTGTCATTTATTACACTACATTATTAAATGCTAAAATGTAGAGGGACAATATTGTAAATGAGAAATTATTTATGCATTAACACTTGTAGCAAATGCAAAAACAATGTTTCTATGTGTCTTAAAATTAAATGAAAATTACTATCTTGTCCATTCAAAACCCATTATATAGTAGTATAGATAATATAGAAGTATAGATATAGATAAGGGGGACGGAGCACCACCAGAAATGGTCACGGGTACTCCACTACCAGCACGGTAACACCATCGCCACCAGTGCTGGTAGGGGTTCCGTGAACCGTTTCCTGATTCTTTCTAACGGGCGGGTAAAGTGTATTTTTTTTTATTTTGATTTAATTTTAACCGTTTGATTATTGTTTTATTAATGTTAACCGTTTGTTTAACATTGTCATTTTAACTGTTGTTTTAATATTGTATAAATTTAACCGTTTGTTTTAATATTGTATAAATTTAATTAAAGCATAAAACATAAAAAGAAGAACATAAAAACATAATTTCATTAATATATAAAAATAAAATAAAAATACATTAAAACAAAGAAAAATAAACTTAAAGTTGGCGCAACAATTGCCATGTCTCGATATGGTCGAAAATGCTACTGTATCGAGCCTCATAGTCCACATGAGTGAACTCAATTGCCAACTCGTGATCAAGGTCCGGATCCTCCCTCATCGTGCGCTCGTAGAGGGTGGTCCACCTCTCACACTTAATGTTGAGATCGGGCCACTTCAGCTGGATGTTTGCGAGGGTCCTGTCGTTGGTGCCAACATGTTGGTTGAAGTCGCTAAACACGCAAGCCCAGAAACCCTCCGGGGGTAGGCCGAGCCTGGGGCCATCGGGAGTTGTTGTATAGCCGAGTCGTTTGTGGCGTCTTTGTAGCACATCACTAACGCAATCTCTTGTTCCTCGGTCCAGGGATTAATCTTTGTGGGTGTTTGTTTTTTTAAACCGTGGTAAAGTGTGAGGTTTAACCCCACGGTTGCAATGTCAAAATTAAATTGTACTGACCGTGTTTTAGGTGTATTCAATTCAATCAACGGTTTCCAAGAATTCACAATTTAATTTTGCTAACCGTTTAGTGAAACGGTTGTAATAGTATGAAATTAATTAATTATTAACCGGTTTAAAAATTTAAACCGTGTGAAATAACAAAAAAAAGTTTAGATATTTAAATGAAAATAAGTAATAGAATCAATGGAGCCTCTATAAAAGTGTTTCAGTAGAGTAAATTAGTGAAGTGATGTGACATTACAATATTGATTAAAATCACTCAAGTGAAAAGTAAAAACTATGGAGAAAGTGTAGGGTACAAAGTCTCCTATCCTACAAAGTGTGAGAAGCCACAAAATGATGCCACGTGGAACTTGTCTATTATAACTCTTTAACAGATTAGAGGGGCAGTATAGTCAATTGGACATATCAATTAATCACGTTTAATATCAAATCCCTGTTTTATCGTTCATCAATATTTCAAATTTCATAACTGATTCCATAATATACGATTATCAATTCTTACCATATTCAAAAATCTACAATCATAGTCGATCACTGGTTCAATTTTTTTACGAAAATCATAATCAATTTGCTCGAGTTCTTCACCATGTTCAGTATGTACTCTGTTTTTATTGTTTTTCAATTAATCGTGATCTTACTCTTAATTTGTGTTTTCAGATCTAAACAATGAACCTGAATTCTTATTCGATGAAGAACATGAAGTTGTTGATCCTCATAATCTCAATTTTGAAGGTTAGTTTCTGCTGTTTTGAAGTTTTTTTAGATCAGTGATGTTACAGAGGTCGAGCATTCCATTAAAATTTTTTATGTAGATATTATACATGAAGATGTAAACAACACTGATGAACATATTGGTGAGAGATTTGATTTCATGGTTGAACACAGAAGGATGCAAAGGTATTTTTTGATGTTTTGTGGTTTTGAAGATAATCATTTGCGTTTTAGGATTAATAACATGCGTTTTAATATAACTGGTTGTATGATCGTATTGATAACATTTTCTGAATGCGTTTTAGTATGTTTTATACATGCGTTTTGTTGATTTCTATTAAAATCTGATGAACTGCTGATGAAGTTATTAAGTATTGCTGATGAAACTGCTGATGAAGTTAATAAGTACTGCTGATGAAGTGCTAAGGTTAATAAGTACTGCTGATCAAACCACTGATGGGCTTATAACTACTGATGAATGATAACCACTGACGAGTAACTAACTATCAGTGGTTTCTCTCATCAGTGGTTGTGCAGTACTTTCATTATCAGTAGTTAACTTCTTCATCAGTAGTATCAATCAGCAGTTCATCAGATTTTACTCCTCTGTTTTATACATGCGTTTTAGTAGTTTTCAAATGCGTTTTAATACATTAGTATGCAAGGTGGATGAACTGTCAACATGTAACATTTGTGGGGAGGTAGGACATGATCGTCGGAAACACAAGTTAAAAACCACAATGCTACAAGATGAGAATGAGGAAGATGAAAATGCAGAAGACCAAGGAATTGATCATCAAGGAGTTGAAGACCAAGTGGATGAGGACTGATTTTTATGATTTTTAATGCTTGCGTTTTAGTAATAATGAATGCGTTTTAGTATACTATATACAGTTGCAGATTTTACCATGTTTTAATGAATGCGTTTTGTGATTATTGAATGCGTTTTAGTATATGTTTCTATAGCTTATACATATTTTTTTATCATTTTATTGAATGCGTTTTATTGTTTTAATAGATGCGTTTTACTAATAAACATTTATATATATAATCATTCATTACATATGGCATAGATCACCATCCATGCCCCATTTTTAAACATCCAAAAACCCAAAAAAAAAAAAAAAAAAAAAAACCAAAAAACCACATCCAAGAAAACATACTAACTTAAAAGCCAAAAAACTACCAACAAACCACCCACCACATTCATAAACCACCAATCCCATTCAGTCTTTGTTGTTTAAGATTTCATCCCTCCCCTTCCTCTTAGCTTCCA
Source organism: Ambrosia x helenae (assembly GCA_030844895.1). Classification (NCBI taxonomy): domain Eukaryota; kingdom Viridiplantae; phylum Streptophyta; class Magnoliopsida; order Asterales; family Asteraceae; genus Ambrosia; species Ambrosia x helenae. Next base: position 469,451 of record JAUTDX010007073.1, on the reverse strand, counting down.
TGTTTGACCAGATGGCTTCTTCTGTGTTTTTCAGACTGTGATAGATCAAATGATCAAAAGATTCTTGTTAAACACCCTTCTTTGGGTTATCTACATCTTTCTTTAACTTTCTTAAATCTTTTAAAGGAGTTTGGAAATCATCATCAGACCCTGGATCCCTTGGTTGTTCTGCTTAAGACATCAAAACAAACAACAACAATGCATAATTTTACATTAGAATTATATCACTGAAGGCGTTTTATTATATCACTGAAGGCGTTTTACTGCATAATATGACAGTCTTAGTATCATTAGTAAAACGCATCTACTAAATTACAAAACACATTTATAACAGAATCATCCAATTTTTCATACAACAGGTTACTAAACATCTTATTCATCAGTAACATTAGTAAAACGCCTTTACTATTATTAGTTGATGCGTTTTGAGGATACCCTTACTTGTCATCAGTATGATAGTTCTACATTAGTAAAACGCCTTTACTATTATTAGTTGATGCGTTTTGAGATACCCTTACTTGTCATCAGTAAAACGCCTTTACAATTAATAGTAGATCACCAAAACATCATCCTAATTAGTAAAATTAGTAAAACGCATTCATAAACACATAAAACGCCTTTACAATCACATTCACCCAAATTTTCAAATAATCAATAACCTAAAACATCATCAAATCATCTCATGTATCAATAATCAGATAAAACGCCTTTATCATAAGATCTAAAACGCATTTACTAGATCCAAATGTTAATCTTACAAATCATCAAAAAACTTCTAAAACGTCTTTACTAATTCAATCAACCATCTAAAACGCGTTTAAATGATACCTGTAATCCTTGGTTTTGAAGGCCTATCATGATATTGCTTGCTTCTTTTTTCACGTCCTTCACCTGTTTTAGGTTTTTAAAGTAAAATCATGAAGTAAAATTAAAGTAAAATACGATCAAAATACGATCAAAATTAAAGTGGTATCATGAACAATTCCTTACCTGATTTGCGTTTTGGAGGCATATTCGTTGATATGATTAGTGTTTCTCCGATGCTCTGTTTTTTGATTTTTGATTTTTGGACTTCGGTGTCAGTTTTGATTTTTGGAGAATCAATCGCACGCATAAAATGAAGTAACCGTCAATTAATGAGGTTGATTTGGGCGCTGGATTAAAAAATTCAAATTATTTTAGTTTGTAATTTGTCTGTTTTACCCTCAAATTGATATATGTATGTATCTATGTATGTGTATGTATGTATTTATTTTGGTATTCAATTTATTTATAGAAAGAGGAGAAGAAAAGCGACTTTGGATACTTTGTTCTCTCTCTTTCTATATATTTGAGTGGAATACTGATACAATACAGTAGTGTAGATACATGTCTCCGTGTTTCTCTCTCCTGAAAGCAGCAGCAGCAGCAGCAGCAGCAGCCATTAATTAAAGCAGCTCTTTAAAAGTGTCTCATAAAAACTTCAACTTTCAATCCGATGATAAAAAAAAGTTGGTCCCAATTTTGACTATTTCATTTCATAACACTCTTATCTGTGTATGTGTGTGTGATCGAATTTAGAAGCAGAGAGAGAGAGAGAGAGAGAGAGAGAGAGAGTAGCAATGAAATCAACAAGTCGTTTGGACTCTGCCGTCTTCCAACTCACACCTACAAGAACAAGGTAATTTTATTTAATTAATTGCTTTTATTTCGCTTGCCACATGCATTTCGTCTGCCCTAATAATTTTACAATGTCTTTGCTCGATTGATTATTATTATTATTATTATTATTATTATTATTATTATTAATTATCTGAACCCTCAGTTTGTTGTAGTTTTAATTGATAATACAGAGTTTAAGCTCTGGTAATTAATCAGATATTGGTACTTCCGGCCGACAAAACCCTATAAAAACCCACCTCACCTGACAGCATTTATAATTAATTCATTTTGTTCTATAACCATGGCATCACACATATGCATTCTGGCAATGTAATGTTGTCAATCATGGAACCTTACTAGCTAGTTCAATACAAAACAAACAGAGTAATGGAAATGTGTGGATACTTTTCTCAATGCTTTACAGTTGATGACATTTCTGAATGCAACCTTTAGGTGTGATTTATATATCATTGCCAATGGCAAGAAAGAGAAAATTGCGTCTGGTTTGCTGAACCCATTTATTGCACACCTAAAGGCTGCTCAAGACCAGATTGCACAAGGCGGATATTCAGTATTGCTTGCACCACAACCTGGAACTAATGCAACATGGTTTACAAAGTCTACCCTGGAAAGGTCTTCTTTCCTTCTCTAATCTGCACTCGTCTCAATCTTTTTCATTTTACAGCACAATCCTTGATAATTTATTATTAACACTAGTTTGAAATCCAATCCCTGTCCCTCATGAGTAACAACATATTCACACTGTTAATTAATACATAGAAATGAAATGAAATGTCATGTGGTTGACCTAGTATTTCTCTATTGTTTGTGTTATGGCCAAATTTTAAAGGTGTATTTGTTTGTTTGTTTGTTTCTGGTTTAATTGCTTAAACATGTTGAAAGGATGCAGTACTGAATCTTTGTCTTGTGGATGAATAAGATAACTTTATCAACATGCACTCAGCCACTCACACAAGTGAATTGCTATTGATCAGTTGGCATTTATGTTGATGTTATGATTAAATGGTCTCACAACCAAATAATCAGTTCAGTTGGTGTAATCATTACCAATGAATATTAGTATGTATCTGGTGCTATTTTAGTTATGGAGTCACTGTCTACTTAGGAAGATGTGAGCCAACAGTCTTAAACTAGGAAAATGTAATAGCACTCTGATCACTTGAGATCCTACCCCAAATCAGTTTTGTCTTTGCAACATCATCTGCTATTTTGTGTGCTGTATTTCATTTCATACTAAAGACCAAGTGAAAAAGTTTAAACGTGATACTAGTAGTGTATTATTATTTTGAGTTACAAAATTAGGTTTTTAAGGATATAGATTTTAGGCGTTGGATTGTTGAAGTCAAATGATTTCCTGTAATTTATCTACATGTGTTGATTTATTTTATACTAACAAAATTAGTTGATTTTGTTTTGTTAAATTCAATAACTCGAGCCAAGCAGGATCGGTTTACGATCTTTAGATCCCATGGTCAAGTTGGGGATACTATGCTTGCTGAGATGCTTGTTTTGCGATGAACAACATTGTAAAATTATAATATCTTAAGAACCATATCTGTGATGATTGACATGTTGGCCAAATTTTATTTATAGTTTTGTTCGCTTTGTGAGCACTCCGGAGATTCTGGAACGCGTCTACACCATAGAATCTGAAATCTTACAGATAGAAGAAGCAATTGCCATTCAAGGAAAGACTGAGATTTCGGTTAGCATCATCTAGTTTAATATATGTGTGTGTGTGTGTGTGATAATATTATGTAAAGAGTAAACTTTTTTCTTTATCCAAGTGGCAGATAAAAGACCAATATGTAAAGCCTGTGGCAAGCAATGAAGGTAGATGACTTGGACCATGGGGCATTTCCGATTCTCTTAGTTTTTAATCTGCTGATATCCAATTTATTCCACAGGAAACAAACCAGCAGATGATGTTGATGAGGAGGAGGAGAAGGCAATTGTGCTATACAAGGTAACAACTCACTAAGTAGAGTATTCTTATTGTCTAGTGTAACAACTCACCATTATTAATTCTATTTTTCTTTTCTTCTGTCAGCCTGGTGCCCATGAGCTTCCTAGTCCGAGTACTAAGGAGAGAAATTCAAAGTATTGGTGCTTTCTTCTTAAGTCCCATCGTTCCAGAATGTGGTCCTATTTTTGATTTTCAGTGTGAAAACCCAAATTTCTAATATGATCTTCCCGTTTCTAACATAGCCTTTTGTTCGTTAGAAATGAACTGAATTTAATGGTTTGAAGCTAAAAGGTAGTCTAGTTGACGATTGAAGTCAAATTAGGGCACTAATTGTGGAATAAGGGAGTGTCTTTTGTATGAAGAAAATAATTTTAATTGTTAATACAATTAGCCAGCTGCAGTTTGCTTAACATTTTATTCTCATCTTATCACTAGAATCCTTATAATGGTTGTATTCTTCTGTATGTATATTCAGAGTCCAGCTGATAAATGTTCTTGAGACACGTAAAACAGTGCTGAAGAAAGAACAAGGGATGGCGTTTGCACGTGCTGTGGCTGCTGGATTTGAAATAGAGAATGTGGCAAATTTGTTATCATTTTCTGAATGCTTTGGTGCATCACGTCTGATGTAAGCATAAAATCTCTCTCTCTCTCTCTCTCTCTCTCTCTCTCTCTCTTTTTTTTTTTTTTTTTATTTTTTATATCAACTCTATTCAATGGTTTTGGGGCACATACATTCAGGAGTGGTTGCTTGAGGTTCATGGATTTGTGGAAGCAGAAACACGAGTCTGGACAATGGGTTGAAATAGAAGCAGAAGATGCAATGTCAAATTGCACTGCATCAGCAATTGTGCTTTCAAGTATGACCAATGAACCCAGTAACAAGGTCAGGGGTAGTGATTCTAATTCAGAAACAACAAGCAGCAATACGAATACTGCTGGTAAAGTCTTACTTGACCAGTTTTACTGTTCCTCACATTTATTTTCTACTGTTTACATCACTATCACCACCTTATAATGCATAACCTCAAACAAATCCGAGAACAACTGACAACTTGAATTCTTACTGAAACAGCAAAAGGCTGTAGTAACCTGATAGAACATGACTCAGATTGAAAAACATCGTAGTTACATGAAGTAAACCTTATGAGTTTTATCTTTTGAACAATATTGAGTTCTAGGACAACGAAAGGAAATCCTTCCATCCTTGATGAAGGGGGTGGGTTTGTTGTTTATAGGGGAAGGGGCAGTCTTATAGTCTTTTTGTTTCATATCCCGTCGTTTATTCTTTAGATGAGCTTTTTTCAAAAGAATTTCTTTACACTTAAAAGTTCAACTATGAAGATAAAATTCAGGAAATCTTTACACTTATATGTTGTTCTTATTCTGTTTCTTTACTTTCTTAGTAGTCATGTTACTCTTTTATATTATCCTGGTTTATTGTCATGTAACACATTATTAAAACATTTTCCTTCAACAAACTGCTAATTGTTTTCATTTTATGTTGGAGGTGGTGAGCAACGATATCAAGGAGGACAACATCCAGGTTTCCCTCCATGGGGTATGCATTCACCCCAAGGTGGCGTACCCGTGTATCCCATGCCCTACTATCATCAACATTACCCTGGATTTTATCCACCACCGCCACCTTACCCATCATCATCATCACCCATTGAAGATCCTTCACATTTTCAGAAGAGGCAATCCACGGATAATAATAGATATACCAATACTGAATCAGTTAATGGAGAAGAGAGCCCAGAGCACCGTAAAAGTGCTGGTAAAAAGAAATCAGGCAGGGTGGTTATTCGTAACATCAACTTCATTAACTCGAAAAGCGAGACGTCCTCAGAATCAGCTTCTTCTGACACTGATACTGGTGATCATACACAACATAAAAATAGAAGCTTAAGATCCCCAAAGAGAAAAGGTAACCGCAAAGACTCGAAATCTGAGACTCTTAACAGAAAGGAAACAGATAATGGCCACTGGGACGCATTTCAAACTTATTTACTCAAAAGTGCTGCAGAAGGTGACCGTGAAGATATGTTTGCAATGGAAAAGGATCCTAAAGCAAAAGGATGCCAAAAAACCATGGGTGATGATGATCCACTATTAGCTCATGCAAAACACAATGGCGACGGTGAAGGGCGGCGGCACATGCAATCCTATGACGCAAGTGGAAAAAAGATTGTCTACAGGAGTGCAAACGATGATGATTTTATTATGGTAGGTAGAAGAGAAGGACTGAATGTAAGGGATGGTAATGGGTTTGAGGAGGTAAATTTGGACAAAAGTAATGGGTTGCAGCATGATGAAGCAGTTATGGTTTCGTTGCGCTCAACTTCAGGTGTAAATGACTACAATATTACAAAAGGCTTGAAACTGTTTGATCTCCCAGAAAACAAATCTAATAAGCCCCCAGATGTTAAATATGAGCCCGATGCCTTAAGCTTGATGCCTGAACGAGATGTTGAAAATACTGGGTATGATCCTGCTATAGACTATGAAATGCAGTTAGCTGTTTCACATGATAAAAAGAGCAAGCAAGATAAGAAAGGATCTAAAAGTGTTGCAGAAAAGCACCAACTCTCGAAACCTAACCAGGGTATGGTAAGGAAAGGAAGACCATCAAAAGTGAATAATAATAATAATAATTATAATAAAAGTACCCTAGAGGATGCACGAGCACGTGCTGACAAACTAAGATCCTATAAAGCTGAGCTCCAGAAAATGAAGAAAGAACAGGTACTCTACTGTTGCTCATTTATTTATAGATCATTTTTAGTTATTATTAGCTTCCCCAGCAAGAGGAAGGAATGATGAATCATTGTGTATGTTCTTTTTTTTTTTTAATTTCAGCAAGATGCCGAACAAAAAAGACTTGAAGCTTTAAAGATGGAGAGGCAAAAAAGAATTTCTGCCAGGACCACCAATTCCGGCAAAAAACAGTTACCATCACCATCATCATCGTCATCTAAACTTTCACCCATCTCCCACATGCGTGGATCCACCAAATTCACAGATTCAGAGCCAGGCTCATCATCACCTCTCCAAAGGTCCAAAATAAGACCTTCCATCAGCAATTTAAAAAAACCCTCGACAAGCAGCAGCAGCAATAGCAAATTAACTGATAGGAATCATCCGGCAGCAGGGACTAGGATGACTAGATCCTTGTCATCCATGTCGGATACAAAGAAAGAATCAAGTTCTGTTACTACTCCTAGTAATTCACACAAGGCTTCTTCTATGACTCGCATTAGAAGGCTATCCGAGCCTAAAAAGATCAACAGCACTGCTCGGTCTATGAATGCCAAGACAAAGAGTGCAGAGTCTGTTTCGTCGGATGGGCCAACTGAGACCAAAAAGATTTCTGTAGCTATTGAACCAAGCAAGGCTGCTGATCCCAAGATCACAGCATCGTCAAATCTAATAAGCCAAAAGGTGAAGGTGATGGTAAAGCCCTCTGTGGCAACTACTTCTGAAGTTGCTAAACCGAATTTAAACAACAGATTGAGTGATGCTAATGACAACCCTGTTATTGACAAGACTGTTGTTATGCTTGAAGATAATAAGCAGACATCATCAATAACTAGTAAGGAATTCAACAGTGATCATAGAACAGGGGTGAACATTCATGAAGTGCCCGTGGAAACTGTTGATAAGGGGACCATTTCAGTCCACCCGCAGAAGCATCCTATCACATCTTCTGAGGTAAGGTTTTTTTTTTTTTTAATTAATTGCATGATCTGTCCAAAAGTAGAAAAAGATGATTATTTTGTGAGTGAATAAGAAAACAGAAATGATACTTTGACTTTGAAAGTCTCAGGCTTGTGTGGAGGAAGTTGGAAAAAAGTACGAAGCTCCTTATGCACGCGTGTCATCCTTTGAAGATCAATCTACTAGGAATTCAGAATATGCAAAAGCAGTACCTCATCATCAGGCGTTTGGTGGGAGTGGAACGGCAGCGTATGTTAGCAACCTGAAGATGGAAAAGATCCCTGAAAAGCCGCAATCAAAAGGAGGATTTAGACGACTTATAAAACTTGGAAAGAAAACCACTTCAGTCCAACCTCCTCCTCCACCTCCTCAAGGTAAATCCAACCTAATTCTTTTGATGTTTATTACTTATAACTAATATCATCATCATCATCATCTTATGTTGTTGGTTGTTGTTACAGTCGATACCTTGAAGTCCTTGATCTCTACAGATGAGCATGCTCAAAAGTGTGAGTCACTCACTCACTCACTCTAGCCTAGCCTACTTATATAATAAATAAATTTTGGCATTTGGCTTGTTTTATCATAGGAGTAATTGTTAATTTGTTGTACTTGATTGCAGCAGCTTCAAGACGTTTATTCTCGTTCCCGTTTCGTGGTGAAAAGAAGGCAACCAGTTCTGGATCCTGAAGATTCAAAATCTACGTACCTGGATTTGGATCAGCAGCTTAGCGACTTTTGTTCTGCTGATACTTGATTTGTAGGCTGGCTAATCGTTTTCATTGGTCTGGTTGTGGGATAAGGTAGTTGTATATTTCTTTCATGCTCAACAACTACATGTTCTTTCATGGATGCATGCATGCAACTGTCCACCCATAACCTCTTTTACTTTTGCTGCTAAATCAATAATGCTTTTATCCAAAATTTTGATAATCTCCAATTTTAAAGCTTACTTTTACATACAAAACTTGTGTTTTATTTGTATGTAATCCTTGAATTGAATTGAATCGAATCGAATCGACTCGACGTTTTACAATCACCACTACATATTTCCATCTTGATGTTTCATAGCCTATAAAATATAAAAATTAGAAGAAACTGATGTTTCATAGCCTGTTTTCACGAAAACTATGGTTTTGGAAAAAGAAACATACCAAAATAATAATCCCGTATAAAATATCTTTCTTCACATCCCCCCACATAATTTGCAATCTGCAACACATCTTTAGTCAAAAACACATATATCGGAGGTATCTTACACCACGACACTATGGCGCTCCAAAGTCCAAACTCCATCAATTAACGACACGCCAAAAATAAATGGTCCGCAGTCTCTTCCGATTCACCACACAAAGCACATAAATCATCGCCAACCCTTATATTCCTTCGACGAAGAGCTTCTTGTGTCGGAATTCTGTCCATACTCGCCCTCCACATGAAAAGGTTACACTTGTTCGGTATCCACTTGCACCACGTAAAACTTCCATGTTCGTCTGTCGTTTCGGTCCCTTTCAACCATTTCCTAGCTTCCTTAACCGAGAATTCCACGATCGAACCTTGAGTCCAACACCATCGATCATCTTTGTCTTCCAAGTTCACCTTGACAATCATCCTGTGGCACTTTACAAGCTCATTGATCTGAGTGCCGGTAGTCGGATAAGTCTTCCAGTTCCACGAAATTCCGTTTCCTTGAGCTTGAGAGCCGATTCTTTGACAAACCAAACACCACTTATCCTCCTCTAATCAAAATAGGTCGGGGAACAAATTTTTAAGCGGCTCATTGGAAACCCAAGGGTCAATCCAAAATATCACTTTTCTACCATTACCCACATAACCCCGAATGGTGTTAGGGAAAGAAGTACTTTGTATCCTCAATCTAGTACCAAAAGCGATGAACTTACTCCAAGACTCGAAATAGCGCTTATTACAAGGAAATACTTCCCACCTTCTCGCTGACCCGTGCACCGCATCTACAACTTTCGCCATAATGCATCGTGTTCAACACGATACCGCCACAACCATTTTAGTAATAAAGCATTGTTACTATCTTGTAACTTAGAAAGACCCAAACCACCCGCATTTTTTGACTTTGTCACCGTATCCCAAGCTACCCAATGTACCTTATCTCTATCCTCATTTCCACCCCAAAGGAATCGTTTAATAATAGCTTCAAGTTTATTAATGACACCCACATGAGCGTTGTATAACGAGAAGTAGTATGTCGGAAGACTTTCAAGCACAGATTTAATTCCCATCGATAATATAGTAGCCTTCCATCTCGATAATCTTTTACGAAACACCTCAACAACCGGCTCCCAATTATTAATACGACTCATATTTGCGCCCACGAAAATACCCAAATATTTAAAAGGAGTCGCGCCCGACCTACACCCCATACTATCCGCCTGCAAACCCACATCTTCCATATTTTTACCCACACCGAATAGGCTCGATTTATGTAAGTATATTCTAAGGCCAGAACACAAATGAAAAACACGTAAAATCATCTTCAATGCATTAAAATTAAATCGAGACCACTCACCCATCACCATCGCATCATCTGCATATAAAAGGTGTGAAACTAAAGGCCCATCATTTGCAAGACAACCCCCATTGAAAAAATCGTTATCACAAGCTTTGCGAAACATGCCTGAAAGAGCATCCTTTACAATAATAAATAAAAAGGGAGACATCGGGTCCCCTTGTCTAATCCCTTTCCCACATCCAAATTCAAATGTCAGAGAGCCATTGACAAGAACAGAACAACAAGCCAATTCGAGAACGCCTTTAATCCACATACACCATTTCCTAGGGAACTTCATTTGACGCATTACCGATAATAAAAATTCCCAATTAGCATTATCATATGCTTTCTCGAAATCAATTTTGAACATGAATAATTCTTTCCCCGCCCGCGTAGCCCACGACAAAATCTCACTAATAATTAACGTGCCGTCAAGCATATACCTCCCCGATAACGCCGATTGAGTTTCATGTGTAATCTTACCCATTACCTTCTTGAGTCTATTCGCAAGGACCTTTGAAATAACCTTGCTAATAACCCCAATCAGATTAATAGGCCGGTACTCCCCTAAATCAGTTGGGTCACTGACTTTAGGAACCAACGTAATAAAGGATGAACCTACTCCCCCACTTATCTTTCCGCTCGAGAAAAAAATTCTGCATAATTGCCACGACATCATTAGATAATAACAACCAAAATTTCTTAGCAAGGCGAAAATTAAAACCGTTAGGCGCCAGCGCTTTATCACCACCACATTCGAAGACAACATCCTTTATCTCTTTTTCATCAAAAGGCCTCACCATCTCAGCACCATCATCATCGTCCAACTGTTTTTGACCATAGCATTCAATAGTCGGCCGATAATACATGTCTTCCACAAATCGCTTTCTAAAAAAACCACACACTTCTCTTTTCACTTCGGACGGTTTAACAACCCACTCCCCGTTTACCATCAAGCCTGGAATGTTATTAGACACCCTCCTTTTATTTATAACACCGTGAAAAAAAACTTGTGTTCTCGTCTCCCTCTTTGGCCCAATGAATCTGTGCCTTTTGTCTCATGTCTATAACTTTACAATCTTCCAACTACTTAATTCTCTTCTTTGCTTCCACAAACACCCATTGTTCCGCATCTGTCAAATCTCTATCCTCTACCATCGCGTCTAACTCGATCAATTCCTGCTTTAAATTCGCTTCTTCCTCATCTTCTTCGATAGAGTTATTCTTTCACCATTTGACAATCTCTTGACGATGCCTCTTGAACTTATTCACTAAAACAATGTCAGGCGCCCCACTACCACGAAACTCATTCACCATTTTAATAACGATATTCTCCAAGTCTAACCATAGAGCCATGAATTATAAAAACGAAACGGTTTTGCACCATAATTCCGAGCCTCCACCTTTAATACCAAAGGACTATGGTCCGATTTATCTCTAGCTAGAGCCGGATATTCAGCATCAGGCCAATTATTTATGACATCCCCCGATACTAAAATACGGTCAATGAGACTACACTTATTCCCCGAAACAAAAGTGAACTTCCTACCTTTCAAAGAGAACTCGTGTAACCCCACCTTATCTATAAAATCATTGAACTCAGAAGACACTGAAGCGTTAAACTTAGAATTCCTTGTGTCCGATCTATCTCTAACACAATTGTAATCCCCTCCAACAATCCAGAATTCTTGATCGAGAACAATAACTCGTTGAAGGTCACTCCATAACACCCGCTTATCCACCACTTTTTGAGGTGAGTAAACGTTAATGAAATTAATACCATTCCCAGTCTCTTTCAGTATACCTCGGATGCACAAAAAATATCTATTCTTTTCCGTCGACAACACCGTAAATCTCTTCGGGTCCCACAAAGAAAGAAAGCAATCCACCCGATCGACCCGTAACTCCAACCCACTCGAAACCGAATTCACCATTACCCTAAAATCTCCCCACATCCAAAGCATCAAGAGACGCAAATTGAGTCTCTTGAAGCATTATAAACCCAATCTCATTTGCAATTCTCAAAGACCGAATCCACGAACCTTTCTCTTCACAACCCACCCCTCGAATATTCACCGAAAGAACATTCATTGTTCAACCAATTGAAAACTTTTGTTAACTATTACCTTCTTTAAATCGCCTTCGAATTGATCGATATTGGCAACACCCAAGGCCTTAGCAAAATGCAATGTTTCATTCACCTCAACATTTAAAACTTCTTCCAACTGATTAACCACACTAGTATCTTCTGCCTTATCCTCGAAGACCGCTCCTGAATCCAATAATACCTCATCACCTGCCATATCTCCATTTAAATCTGAAGTCACAAAAACGTCGCAACAGCCATCATTGTTCTGTAAGTGAATGGTATTGATTGTATTGATTAAAAAACCTTGTACAATGTCTCTCTTCTTATAGGGATGAATAGGCGAGATACATGGAGAGAAATATGGGTAACATATGAAGACCATTGACTCTCCTAGTCAACCTAGCAAAGACCATTGACTCTCCTAATCAACCTAATAAAGACCATTGACTCTTATAATATTTTACATTTAATTTAATATTATAATATGTTCTCCATAACATTCTCCACTTGATCATTCCCATTCATCGGAAAAATAAACCTATCCAAGTCGAACGGATCGGCACTATCTCTTTGTCTGTTTTTAGGCCGCTCCTGCTTCGAAGGCGAATTGGATTTACTCCTATCCGCTTTCTTCCTCACAAACTTATTTCATTTTTTTCTTCTTCTCCGAGCCTTTACCACCTTCGTTCAAATGTTTAGCAAATACATCTTGCACTTCCAAATTGCTTGCTTGAATACCATCCGACGACTTAGATAACACAACATTATCCTCTTGATTAATTTCTTCCAAATTCGAATCATCTCGATCATTCTGAATAGTATCCATCTTATCACCAACATTCATAGAATCCGGCAGTATCGAACAAACTTCCACCTCCTCCAAAGAAGCTAGACAATCCGGAATCCAATCGCCTACTTCTTCTTCCACCTTGATCTGAAAACTATAATCTTTACACTTCAGTGCTATCTTCTTATTAACTCTATCCACCGAATTACAAAGGATCCCAATATATGCAAATGACAAGTCTCCACCATCTTCAGACAATTGTGCCGATTGAACAACATTCCCGAGCTTAGACGCGATATCATCAAACACTTGAATGCATGATAAGCTCAAAGGGACTCCATGGATTTTAAGTCATGCAATCCATTCAAACTCTATAATTTGTCCACTCCAATCCTCAAGACGATAAAAAAATGACACCAAACGTCAGCCTTCGACACAAAATCTTCCTTCTCCTTTCGACTACCAAAAACAAGTAAAACATACAATCCACCAGCGTACTTAATCTGAATATCTGAGTTACTACCATCCTCCTCAAATCCGTTAACGTTCCAAGATTAATGACATGCCCAAGCAATCCAAAATCAAACCAATCACCAAAATCTTGAACCTTATCATCTACTAATACCTCCATACACCCAAGAGCAGGCTCTTTATTAAGAAGAGTATCACGGAATGATCTTGAACTATCAATAACAACACCAACCGGATCCTCCCTAACCGATTGCACCTTATCTTCCATCATTGGCTCCGACTATTTTTCTTTCTCTTTAACCGGCTTCTAAATCTTGTCCTCTGGCCTTGCTACATTCATACCATCCACAAATCTAGCAAGTGCTATATATAACGTATAACTCCCGATCCAAATGTCTTTAAGATTTCCTTCCAACTCGTCATTATTCCGAATGTTCTTAAAGGAAACGAAACCAAACCTTTTACCAAGCCGATCATACTTCCGAGCAATGTACGTACCTTGAATATCACCAAAATCTTTGAGAACCTTAACCAGATCTGACGAAGCGCATCTTTCAGACAAATTTGATACGAAAATTTTTGTCACAACATCCTTCCTCGCCGATTGCCGATGAGTCCTATCATGTCTTCCTTTCCTCGTAGGTGCATCATACCACTGATCAACTTTGAACCAATCCTGTGCCGCCATACTTGAATTCTTGGAAACCCTAATCGCCTTAGTCGCCTCCTTTTTCCTTTCATTTTACACCCTACTCCAGTACACCATACTCTATAAATACTCTCAAGAAATGCAACCATTAGTAGCTAAGCATTAATTACATACTAACTTTTCTTAGGGGGGACAGGGTGCTCCACTAAAATATTTTCAACTTCACTGATTTACACCAATCCTATACTACCACATCACTTCACTGATTCACTCCACTGAAACCGTTTTTTAAAGGCAACACTTCACTGATTGTTTACCAACAATCATTTATTTTTACACATAATAATAATAATAATAATAATAATAATAATAATAATAATATAAACAAAAGAAAACAAATCAAATTCATCTTCTCCATCTTCATTCTTCATCAACCTCTCACTATCTCCATCTTCTCCATCACCTCACCTCCATCACCATATCCATCATCTCCATCAACAAATTCATCCTCTGTATCACCTCCATCACCGATCGTATCAACGATTCATCCTTTCCATCAACATATTCATCGGCCGTAACCATCACCGTACACCGTAACCATCACCATCATATCCTCCATCTCCATTTATCAACAGAGAAAATCTTTGAATATTTATGTGTATTAGTGATTTGATAGAGGGAGAGAGAAAAATCAGGTGTTACCGTGCGTTAACTAGAACCAGAAAATGGTTCACGGATCCACTACCAGCATCACTAGCGGCGGTGTTACCGTGCTGGTAGTGGGGTACCCATGACCAAATCTGGTAGCTTAAGTATGTTATATTTGATATTATTAATCAATTAAAAATGTACAATAAAGAAAATATTTGTAAAGTTTACAAAAAAAAAAAAAAAAAAAAAAAAAAAAAAAAACAAGTATGTAACTTATTATTGTATGTTGACACGTATTAATATATATCAGTGTGTTCAACTAGACCAAATAATATATTTGATATATTTGTATTATTATGAGTAAAATGGTTACATGAATGTGTAGATATGATCAATTAAAACAATATTCATTATTTTCTTGATTAAAATTCGTTAAAATATATATCAATGTGTTTAACTAGACCAAATAATATATTTGGTACAATTTTTGTTATTATGAGTAAAATGGTTATAGGAATGTGCAGATATGATCAACTAGAACAATATTCATTATTTTCTTGATTAAAATTCATTAAGAGTTTATTTAAAAAAAATACAAATACTAAATGTCACTTATATACTATTGCTATATATTTGATATTAACATTTTCTTGATTAAAAATCCTTTAAAAATTATTTTTTTAAATTATAAATAATCAATGTCATTTAAACATTATTGCTATATATTTAATACAGAAAAAAAGGAAGAACTTGTTGTATAATTATACTATTGTATTGCTTTTTGTATAAACAATCAAAACACAAAATCTTATTAATGTTATTAAGGTAACTACTTTTTAAGTTTTTTTTTTTTACTAAACACTAATTTTATCTTTTATTAGACGTTAAATTAGTAGGTAGAAAAGAAAATTTAAAAGGTGGTTGAATTTGAACCTAAAAGAGATTAAAACATTAATAGAAACTAGGTTTGCGTCCCGTGTGGACACACGGTGCATCCACAAGTAAAATGAAAAAGAATCTATAAAGGTTGTAGTATGCAAGTTGGTTTATTTATTGAAAGTTATGTAATGCAATTCGTATGGATTTTGGTTGCATGCAAAATATCATCAAAAGAGTTTAATGTAACACAATAATGGATATATCGATCAAGAAATGTTTGATTTGACATGATTTAAAAACAGATAATGAAATAAAATAAATAATAACATATTTATTCAACTTGTTGTCCCCTTGATTTGATACTATAAAATGGACCTTAGATAAATGAGTTTAAACATCATTTGGGAACATTTGCATTTTCTATTTTATGTATTACATCTTTTTGTAATGTAAAATACTTGTGATTCTCTATGACGGTTAAATCACAAGCGAGTACCCAAAACATTTTTTTTAAAAGTAATGAGAAAATTTAGAATTAAACAAACTAATATTCTTTTAAAAGGCTCTTTCTTTTTATAACTGTGTGTGATATAATTAATATGCCAATGCACACATTAAACAAATGTCACATAATATAATGATTAACCTATAAGTGAAGTTGTGACAACAGTCAACGAACCAGGTCAACATCCGTATGCTTTTCATTTACTATTGTCATTATATGTGCATCTTTACACATTTTGCATACATTATACCCCCCTCCCCAGTCTAGTGAAGCAAGAATTAATCAGAAAACTCAACATCAACACCCGGACAAATCATCAAGCAAACATTTCATGAGGTTGCTACACCCTAACACGTGATAATTCACCTCTAACATATGTAAGTAATTACAAGGATCACCATAGGTTATTAACTAATAAACATGTGTTTTCCAAACCCGATATCTATGAAATAAATACATGTTGATGTTGTCATTTCACCCTTAACAAAATTTAGTAAGATTTGATAACTTAAGTTATGAATCAACCAACCTAAATCCTTGGTAACAATCGGCCAAAGACTAAACACACCTCACAAGTTGCTATCACTTGACAACAAAGTTTCTTATACTAACAAGGGCCTAAAGCATCACCACAACTCTTGATAACCCTTTCTTCCCTTACCAAAAGTACTAGGATATCACCTCCAATTTGCGGCCATAAGAAACAAACAAAACACCTTATGTATGACACCATTTCTTATACTAAAATAGGCATAGTACAAAAACTCTTAATCTCATGAGTTAGCATGACAAAACTTCCACAATTAGATGTGAAGTGATCGGCCAACTATCCACCCAAACCTAAGATAGATCACCATCAAAGGAATGTCCAAACCTTGTGAGGAATTAGCACCATGACATCACCAATACATACACTTATCACTTGATCCTTAACCAAAACACCAAATCCTCTTCCTTTGTCCTTACATCGGCCGCTAACCCCCCCCCCCCTCATATGTCCCTTTCACACAAATTGCAAGTATAATTACCTTGGGAACAAGCACCAATCGGATATCATGAGGAAACAAGAGGGAACATCACTTTCATCTAGATTTTCTCACTTCTTCTTATCCTATACTCGGCCGAAGGAAAGCATGAATGAAAGCTCATGATAGTTGTCAAACTTACACTAGATTTGGAAAGAAACAAACCTCTGAAACCATCCCTTGATGAGTCAACCCACCTCTTATAGCCATACCTATCCTCAATCGGCCAAGATCAAGGAAAAGACAACAATCATAAGTCCTTTTCTTTCATGACACCATGACTAG
This sequence comes from Ambrosia x helenae, assembly GCA_030844895.1. Taxonomy (NCBI): domain Eukaryota; kingdom Viridiplantae; phylum Streptophyta; class Magnoliopsida; order Asterales; family Asteraceae; genus Ambrosia; species Ambrosia x helenae. The sequence continues at coordinate 452,238 of JAUTDX010007073.1, read as the reverse complement.
TATGCTTAAACAATGCTCCACCCAAGAAGCCTAACCCTTCTTCTATTGCATTTGTCTCCTTCTTGGTCGATCCCCTATATAAGGAGGCTTTATTTCACTCTCAAATGCCACACCAAACACTTCCTTCTATCTCTAAAACTTTCGGATACTACTCCATCCTAGCCGAAGCATTCCAAGTCTTGGAGAAGATTAGGAAGCTATCCAACCTCAACCATCCTTTGGTAAGATCTTTATGCCCCCAAACCTTGATCTTGTTCATTCCACCCGACCTTGTTCGACCTTTGGTTCAATACAATCGCATGATCACACACAATACACACAATGTCTTAGTCTATAGTTGTTTTAACACTCTAATGATCACATTGTTCGTACACAACAACGATCGGCCCTTATGATAGCTTTGGGAAATCGAGCCATGCTTTTTGAATCAATGCATAACTTAAATCATTAAGTATAAATCGGTTTTCATAAATAAAAACCCACTTGGCTTATATTCAAAGCTAAGGCTAACAACCATGGTGATCAAACTTGATTTTCTCACAAAACTCACAAACATGCCTTATGATAACTCTACGAGGCCTTGTCAAGTTCAAAACAATAAAGTTTAGTCCATTAAATAATCGGCTTAAAGACTTATGAAATTAGTTATAATCGGCTACCACATACTAACATATGTTAAGCAAAGTTAGAACATGTATTAGCATTGGCTTGAAAGGAATGAAGGTCTAAACATATGTTAAAGTAGGGGCGGCAATTATTGACCCGACCCGAAAACCGACCCGAACCCGACCCGAAAAAAATAGATTTGGGTCAACTAACACGACCCGTTTAAAAAAACGGGTTGGGTTCGGGTCAACTAACACGACCCGTTTAAAAAATGGGTCGGGTTCGGGTTGACACATAAATAAAATGGGTTGACCCGTTAACCCGTTTAAGTATTTAGAAAAAAATATATTATATTTTTGTTTTTCTTTTTCCATTTCTATGTACATGGTTAGTTATAATTGTGTTATTTTTGGCACACTATATTATTTATTTGTCACACTTATATACACACCATTAAACATTTTATTGATAACCCGCTTACAACCAACAACCCGCTTATAACTCATGAACATGTATTACTCATTTAAAAATATGGGTTAAACGGGTCGTCTTCGGGTTGACCCGGATTTTATGTGGGTTGGGTTAGGGTTGAAATATTTGACACGAATAATAATATGGGTTGGGTTCGGGTTGCACATTTCAACCCATCAACCCACCAACCCGCAACCCATAAACCCGTCAACCCATCAACCCGACACGATTGACACCCCTATGTTAAAGTACTTATTTTATCACAAATCAATCACACACGATGGATTGGGAACTACTTGAACCCATGACTACTTGAAAAGGGTCCATTTTATCACTATCAATGTTTCCAAACACTTTACAAGCACACTAAGGGCCCTCACAAGTACAAAGTTATGGCCCACATACATAATAACCGGGTCCAAAAATGTCGGGTGAACAACTTGTATGATAAACAATGAGAACCGGTGAATTTACTATGGTCCTAATAAATCATAGGGCAAACAGTAGCGGGACGGTAGCTACCTCAGAGTTACAGCTTCACTAGACCACACACGACTCTATCAGGTGAGTATTCATGGCCCCATTTTACTGTTTTACATTTTGGGGGATAAACATGCTTCAATACTAGTGTCATTTGCACGCGTGTGTATATTCTATCGTGACTGCCATGTGGAACATGAGACATATTGGTGAGACATATTGGTTCATGAGCTTATTAGTCCTCGTACAACGTTTACTGTAACCATTAGCTATCAAAAGCCATGGAACACTTTAATATATCTATTGGGTTGACACCCCCACTCTTGGTTAGTCGCTCTAACCGGTTACATACAAAAGAGTGTTAGTATTCTACTATACATACATTGTCTTTAGTGTACAATGCACAAGGTACCACAGTCAAGAGGTTTGGTTATGGGACTCGTGGTTCGCACAGAAATCATTCGCTTAGCTAGCCTATGATTGGTCATACATGAATTACACGTTTGTTTTACTTGTTACATTCAAACCCATGAACTCACCAACATTATTGTTGACAAATATTTTATGCATGTTTTTTAGGTAACTAATGGAGGACAACAGGGATTTGAGAGAGGGGTCCAAACAGGCACTGGGTGGTGTCATCATGGCTTGGATTTTTACTATTATGTAGTCTTTGTGGTTTGTGGTTAATCAGACTATGCCTTAGTCTCCAGACAATGTTTCTCAACTTTATTAAGTTTTATAATAATAATCATCATATGGTGATATCTTTTAAATAAATTATGTGTGTTGCTTGTACCTTGTGCTTGAAAACCTTTCGAGGGTCGCATTCCCGTGTTTCCGCCTTGGCGGGGTGTGACAAAAGTGATGCTTGTGGGTGAGTTCTTTCATATCTTCCTCTTGATTTAGGAACAAAGAGTAAAGATATACATGTGCTATTACGGAATTCCAATAATGATCATTTTGCCACATGTACATGCTTAATTTGCTATGTTATGTATTATTATGTTCTAACTTCATTTCTTTAAGGCTACAATATGCAACAAAGGCTAAGTCGCCACCACTGAATGCTCAATAAAAAAATATGGCACCAGTTCCACCTTTTGAAGCCATTGTAAAAGTAGCTATTTTTGCATGACCTCTAGCTTGAGTCATTATCAAAGAAGCTTTTTTTGCGGTAACAACGAAAAAAGTGCAAGAAATTACAAAAAAACTTACTCAGTTTATCAGACTGAAACACATGTCTTAACTTTTAACTCATTTGTACTGTAGAAACACAGATCAATAAGTGATAATTATTCAATTTAATAATATACATACAGTGACAAACAATGTAAGAAGATAAAAAGTACCTTCAGGTTGAAACTGATTAACTCGTTTGGGGTTCAACAAAATATGAAGGAATCAGTTTCACATCGTTTGCCACCCGGGTATCAGACACAAACATCAAATCCGGTTTTATCTAAAGAACATGCGACACCTTGACAACCAAGAACATAGCTGAAATACAATAGCCAAGCTCGGATTCAACCTAATGCCAAGAAGGCTATAGGTTTCTAGTCATAGGCGTATTACGAGCATGAACTGTGAATAATAGACCCCGATAAACATATGATAACCGCAATCAAACCCAAACCCATAATCAGGCAAAATTCCATCCAAATAATCACACCCAAAACATCATCCAGATTAAGACCTGAGTAAAGTACACGATCAAAAATTATATTCGAACATGACTAATAATCGGCCTAAACAATTAAAACGACATAACCCGCAACATGATATTTCAAATAATCCCAAGAACATACCAATCCAATCTTTGACAACCAAGCGTATGTCAAATACAAAAAATACCTTGGAGTTTAACATGATGCCGAGAATGGCCAATTGTTTTCGGCCGAAAAACCTTCTGGATATGAAAAGTATCAAAGTAACTTTCCTGCTTATAACAAAGTAAGAATCGTTATATAACACCATATTATATCACAATATCCAAAACACATAAACTGAGTTGCTAGAAAAATAAGAATGTGAATCTCAAATTCAATAAAGAAAAAAAATACCAGAGATATCATAGTATTATACAAATAAAAATTAAAGGAACCAAAATCTTCAATAGACATTACAGGAAAACGACATAAAAGCAAGTTATGTGAATTGGAATTAGGGATTTTGACTGTGGAGACGATGGGAATTTCAGCTCAATCATCATCTGAATAAAAGCAATAGTTGATTATTAAACCATAATCAGCAATAAAAGTGAGATGAATCTGAAATATGGACATAAATCTGAAAAAATATAATTATGTTACGATTGTGAAGAAAATGATATAGGATTAGTTGGTCACAATACCTTTGGAAAAGGAGATTTGAAGACGGTGGTGCTTTGGAGAGGATTAGAGTTGAATGATAATTTTTGAGTATGAAGAAATGAAGAAGATATAGATTATACACAGGAAGGAGTAGAGAGATAGAGGCGTTGATTTGGATGTTAGGGTTGAATGTGTGTTTGTGAATGAGAACCCTACATATTCATAGAAATAGAGTATTTATATACGGGTATTTGGGTAAGAAAATATGGTCATGGGTCGGGTTAGAATATCCATACCCAAGTTAAAGGGTAGGAATGAAGATCATCTAGAGGTGCCACCTCAGCTCTAGTTACTCCTTTATTAGAAGATATAGAATATAGATATAGATATTTGGTAACAAGAATTTGTTCATTGCACATGTCCTCAGTATTCAATGAAAATATGGAACACACAATTCCCAATGTGTTTGTTTTTTACGACATTTTGATGATTATTTATGTTTTATTATTATTTTTTAAAACTGTTTTTTAATCTATTATATTACTTTTAAAATATTAAACTTTTTAGAAATTTAATAATTTCCCATTTAATCACAAAGGTAAAAAAAAATAAGAACGTTTATTCGGGAACGAGCTTTCGGGTACGATTTTGGATTTATGTAGGTTGACTAAATAAATAAATAGATAGATAAATAAAGATCAATAATTATGGATTTCTTTTATAAATGAAGAGTTTTGAAAATATAAGGGTTTTAAATGGAGACACTTGAATACAAGACGGACTCAAGTTGTAAAACAATAAGAGTGAAAGGGGACGGATGTCACAACTGTAGTGGTGGAGTTCGGCCGGTGGTGGTTCGTGGTGGTTGTTCGGTGGTGGTTGTGGTGGTGGTGGTGGAGTTCGGTGGTGGCTGTGGGAACAGAGGGAGAGTGAGCGAGAGAGAATCAGAGGGAGATGAGAGGAGAGTGAGAGAATGAGACGCAGAGAGAGATAGAGAGACGTTGAGAGATAGAGAGCAGAGAGAGAGATCATGTGGGAGGGAAAGAAGAAAGGTAGGAGGGTGTTTTATTTTTTTGGACTTTTAGCGGCTACATTGTGCCACCGTCAATACCCTTATGTACAATAAACTCTCAGCCGTTGGATCTGCTCTTGATCAACGTTTGGAAGCAATGTTGTCAGGTTTTAACCTTTAGCGGCGACCCGCCTTGTGTCGCCGGTAAAAGCCAAGTTTATTGTAGTGAAGTTTTATACCAAGTATCAAGGTACCAAAGCCAACACCCTTTAGTCGGCAAGTGAGAAGCGAGAGTTGATGATTTCTTCTGAGAGATGGAATGTTATTGAATGTTAAAGATGGTCGTAGGACTGTAATGGTGACGAAGCATGGGGAGATCGAAAAAGGTATGTGTATTCTTAACACTTAGGCCGATTTCATTAAAAAATCAAGAAGCAAATCTGTTTGGAAAATGATGAAAAATGAAGCAAGGAGCCGGTTACGTAACATGAAGCAAACTGGAACCATCAATGACCATATTAAAGAGTTAACCACACTTGTCCTTGAAATTCCAAAAATGTTTGACAAAGACTCCCTCTTCTAATTTCTCGATGGCTTGCATGTTACACCCTCAAATTCCACTTGCGGGGTTTTACCGCAAGGCGCGTAACATACCAGGATCCAAGACAACGGTCACAATAAACGACATCTATATGCATTAAAAGTTATGTAGAAATACCAACCACGCAGTTTATAAGTAAAGTAGAAAACGACAGCGGAAGCAAAACTTAATGTTTACAAAACCAATGTCAAAATATGAATGCAACACCACCCGGTTTGCTTATGTATGCAAGACTAGACGCAGTGCGACTCCAGTGCGTCTAAGACTCCCTGCTACCTTAGCGACCTGAGAAAACATGCGAAGTTAGACAACATATAAAGTGTCGGTGAGCCACAGAGATATAGTTTGTAAAAGTTTGTCACAAGTAAACCAAACCCAACAATCCTTACATCTATACCTGATGCTAGCTAGACATCGTTACATGATACTATAGTGTCGTGAACCACTGCTGACAAGATAAGAATGCCTCAAAACCCGTCACCGGTTCATCACCCGTTGCCGTAAGATATAGGACAAATATGCACCCGCCACCGACCTCCAGTCGGCCCGAGTTGGGCTAGTCAAGCCCAATAGATCTATTCACACCTTCCCCGCTATATACCCACATACTGATGGTTCACTAAGACATGAGAGGACTTTAATGATGAAAGTAAAGGTCACTAAGTATCCATGAGGTATCATGAAATATGTTGGTTTAAAAGTTAGAAAGTTTTACCGCATGTCTCTCCCCCAGAGTGTTCCAAAAACAGTAAAGAATGGGGCTGTGACACTCACCTTAGTTTGCGTTCCCAAAACAAGAATTAAGACAAGTCTTGATGATCCCAAATACCGGCGATCTATAAATAAAGTTTGTATAAGAGTTGTGACTAATAACCCCAAGGCTAACTAGTCCCCGATTTTCCAGATCATGACTAAGTAAGTTTAAAAATGTGTTTGACAGTTTAACCGACGTACTAGACTGACCCGACATCCCGTTGGTGACCCATTACACACGCTAATCAAGTACACCTAGATTACACACAAGGTTCAAGCATAAAACACGTAGTTTGTATCAAAAATCTCATTTTGAATAACATAGGGTCGAATGTGGTTTTTTTCCACTTCCACATTCGCCCCCTTTTCCACTTTCGACCCATTTCGAGCCAAGTTCGACCAATCAGTGCATGTTCGACCATCAGAATCCAGGTTCGACCCTGGAGATCCACCTTCGACCATTCGACCGGTCGAAGGAACTCCAGGTTCGACCCTGTCAGTTTAATTCTTCCAAAAAGGCATAAAAAACATCCGAAAACATCACGAAACATTATGAAACACAGCAGTCAAGTATGGATAATGTATCCCCACATAACCCTACCATTCTTACCCCCAAATCAGTTCGTTTTAATGTTTACCAAAAATGGCTAAATTATGAAGATGTCACATCATGCATGGAAATCTTACCCAATTTGGAAACTTTGTAAAATCACTTAATAAGCACGTCTTCATACTCAGATTATCATGTAGATCAAAACCCCTAATCATATTATCCCTAACAATATCATGCATCAATCCCCAAATTCATCCAATTCCTAAATTAGCCCTAACATCAACATGCCATACTTTGTAATCTAGATAATCAAAACTTATCAGTTATAACCAACCTAGAACATTCCTACATCATCCATATATCATACAACATCAAATAATCAAATAACATAACCATGAAAGATCATTAACATATGTTTATACATAAGAAAACTCATGTTTTTTTATAAGGTTTTGTTTAGAAAGGCTTTAGATAGGTTATTATTCATAAAAGTCATCTTAGATCAGATCTGGAACTTTGGGGTTTTATAAAAACGAATCAAAATTGCTTAAAAAGGATTTAGAATGAAGAGCACACCTTAGATCTTCACTTGTAATGATTTAGAGAGTTGGATTATGAAAAACAAGCTCAAAAACTCCTTCCCCAATGATAAGAGTCGAAAGAGAGTGTTTAGAGGCGTTTAGGGTTTGTGAAATGATGAAAAATGACTAAGGATGGTATTTATAGTATGTCCAGGTTCGACCCCTACATATGGGCGAACGTGGAGGTAAGTGGTCGAATGTAGTGTTTTTAAAACAGATAGCCAGGTTCGACCCTTTATATGGGTCGAACGTTGTTTTATTTGGTCGAAGGAGATCTTTAACACGCTGAGGGCCAGGTTCGACCCTTCGAATGGTCGAACCAGGAAAGTGCCTTTTTCCAGATTTCCAGTTTGTCGTGTTTAGCACATTTTAACGCACCCTAACACATGAACATGTAATCCTATTCTATGTTTAACATATATAAGCATGGACAATCATCTAAGCATCATTTAAACACGTATTTGCATATAATCCACCACATAAGAGTCAATCTACGCATAACACTTAATCTAGTTTATGTAATTCACCAACAACGGGACTCAAGACTCGTGTGTATGTAAAAGACACCATAATCCTCCAGATCATTGAACCCTGGACAATACGTAAGAAAAACCCCGACTCAACTAACCTAGTTAAGTACGTAAATAAATTGTTTCCCGCTAAGGTAGACTTATAAATTTAAATATGTCAAGTCAAATATGTCGGGTGTCACATCATCCCCTCGTTGAAAGAATTTTCGTCCCGAAAATTGCACGAAACCAAAAAGGAAAGAGACGAAAAGAAGGAAACAAAAGAGAATTTACCAGTTGTCACATCATCCCCCCGTTGAAAGGAATCTCGCCCCGAGATTCACTCAGCTTCAGCGGTAACATGTCTAGATTCAAACGCACACTTAGGAAAAAGATGAGGATATTTGGACTTCATCATGTCCTCCTGTTCCCAAGTGAACTCCGGTCCACGATTAGAATTCCAACGGATCTTAACAATTCGGATTTTACTCCGACGAAGACTACGGATCTTGTAGTCTAGAATTTCAACTGGTTACTCCACAATGCGAAGACGATCGTCAACTTTGATCTCTTCCAAAGGAACAATAAGAGATTCATCCGTCAAACACTTCTTCAAGTTAGACACATGGAAGACGTTGTGGACACTACCGAGCTCCGCCGGCAAGTCAAGTTTGTATGCCACTGGTCCAATCCGTTCCAGGATTGCGAACGGTCCGACATAACGAGGGTTAAGTTTGCCACGCTTCCCAAAGCGTATGACGCCCTTCCCATGGAGAAACTTTTAGAAGTACCCTGTCCCCAACTTGGAACTCCAAAGGTTTGCGAAGGCGATCGACATAACTCTTGTGACGATCCTGCGCAGCCGCTAAACGGTTACGAATTTGTACGATTTTCTCCGAAGTTTCGTACACAAGTTCCGGACCAGTGAGCTGACTCTCGCCCACCTCGGCCCAACAAAGAGGAGACCGGCATTTCTGTCCGTAAAGAGCCTCGAACGAAGTTGCCTTAATGCTAGAATGGTAGCTGTTGTTGTAAGAGAACTCCACCAACGGTAGGTGATTCTCCCAACCCTTGCCAAAATCAATAACGCATGCACGAAGCATGTCCTCCAAGGTTTGAATCGTCCGCTCACTCTGACCGTCTGTTTGCGGATGATAGGCTGTACTCATGTCCAGCTGAGTACCTAAGGCTTTATGCAGGACCTTCCAGAAACGCGAAGCAAAACGAGAATCACGATCAGAAATGATAGAAACAGGCACCCCGTTCTTAGAAACCACTTCCTTGAGATAAATGCGAGCCAAACGCTCGAGTCCGTCAGTTTCTTTAATGGGAAGGAAGTGTGCCGATTTTGTCAACCTGTCGACAATCACCCAAATCATATCACAACCACTTGGTGATTTCGGTAGTTTGGTGACAAAATCCATCGTGATTCGCTCCCACTTCCATTCGGGAAGCTCTGGTTGTTGCAGGAGACCAGACGGCTTCTGGTACTCCACCTTGACTTTTGCACAAGTTAAGCATTTGCTAACATAGGAGGCGATGTCAGCTTTCATGTTTGGCCACCAGTAGAGTATCTTCAAGTCCTGATACATCTTGTCGGAGCCTGGATGAATAGAATATCGGGATTTGTGAGCTTCGTCCAAGACAAGCTCCCGTAATCCCCTAAACAGTGGTACCCAAACTCGTTCCACAAAATAGTGTAGGCCATCAGACCTAAGTTCGAGGTGCTTGTCGGCACTGTGCATAGTTTCAGCTTTTAGGTTTTCCTCCTTCAAAGCTTCAAGCTGCGCAGAACGAATCTGCTCAGGTAAAGAAGAATGGATAGTGAGCTGTAAAGCCCTAACACGTCGTGGTTTCGCAGATTCCTTCCAGCTCAAGGCGTCAGCCACAACGTTCGCCTTGCCAGGGTGGTACTTAATGGAACAGTCATAATCGTTAAGGAGTTCGACCCAGCGACGCTGCCGCATGTTCAACACTTTTTGATCGAAAATGTGTTGGAGGCTCTTGTGATCGGTATAAATATCGCACTTGGTACCGTACAAGTAATGTCTCCAAATCTTCAGAGCGAAAACCACCGCTCCCAATTTCAAATCATGGGTAGTGTAGTTCTTCTCGTGAACCTTAAGCTGACGAGAAGCGTAAGCAATAACCTTACCGCGTTGCATCAACACACAACCGAGACCACGAATAGAGGCGTCGCAATACACAACGAAATCATCCGTACCATCAGGTAAGGATAGGATAGGTGCAGTACAGAGTTTAAGTTTCAGCAACTGAAATGCTGATTCCTGCGAATCACCCCAGTCAAACTTCCGTCCTTCTGGGTGAGAGTAGTGAGGGGTTGAGCGATCTTCTAAAATCCCTCTATAAAAACGACGATAATAGCCCGCGAGACCTAGGAATCGTCGTACCTCAGATGGCGTCTTTGGTGCTTCCTAGTCTTTAATAGCTTCGATCTTAGCCGGATCGACATGAATCCCTAGTTCATTCACCACATGACCTAGAAACTGAACTTCGCGTAACCAAAAGTCACACTTCGAGACTTAGCATACAGTTGTTCCCGCCTCAAGAGTTCCAAGACAAGTCGCAAGTGTTCCTCGTGGTCCTCTTTGCTCTTGGAATAGATCAGGATGTCATCAATGAAAACAATGACGAATTTATCAAGGTAAGGCTTACAGACACGGTTCATTAGATCCATGAAAACCGCTGGTGCGTTGGTGAGACCAAAGGGCATAACCAAAAACTCAAAGTGGCCATAACGGGTACGAAAGGCAGTCTTCGGAACATCGGCTTCCTGCACACGCAACTGGTGATAACTGGACCTCAAGTCGATCTTCGAATAATAGCTAGAACCCTGAAGCTGGTCGAAGAGATCATCAATACGAGGAAGAGGATAACGATTCTTGATGGTCACCTTGTTCAGCTCACGATAATCAATACACATACGAAGGCTCCCGTCTTTCTTCTTCACGAACAGAATAGGGGCTCCCCACGGAGAAGAGCTAGGCCGGATGAAACCCTTTTCCAAGAGTTCCTGTAATTGGTTGGACAACTCCAACATCTCAGGAGGTGCAAGACGATAAGGGGCTCGAGCAATAGGGGATGCACTAGGTGCAAGATCAATACCGAACTCAACCTGATGATGAGGAGGAAGACCAGGTAGGTTGTCCGGAAACACATCAGGAAAGTCTCGAACCACGGGAATATCCTCGATCTTCTTCTCACCATCAGAAGAAACAGAAACAAGTTCCAGAATGGCCGAATAACCCTTCCGAAGATACTTGTGGGCTTTCATACAAGAAATGATACTCAAAGGAGCACCGCTCTTTTCACCACGCACCGAAAGAATCTCTCCATCAGGGAGAGGGATACGGATAATCTTATCGAAGCAAACGATCTCCGCACGATACAAGGACAACCAATCCATGCCTACGACAACATCAAAACTACCCAAGGATACCGGCATAAGGTCAATAGGGAAAGACAAACCCGAAAGTTCCAAACGACACTCCTGAAGAATATGTGTCGCTTCAATGTTCTTACCATCAGCCAGCTCTATCAAGTACTTAGCCTCTAAGGGTGTAGGTACTATGTCTAGCAAATGACAAAATCCTACCGATACAAAGCTCCTATCGGCACCAGAATCAAATAAAACAGAAGCATAACGATCATTAAGAAGGAACGTACCGGTAACAGTGTCTGGGTCCTGTCGGGCTTCCCTCGATCCAATGACGAAGACACGTGCGTTTCCGTCGCCGCCTCCGTTCCTGTTACCACCACCGTTCTTCCCACCATCACCCTGCTTCAATTTGGAACAATCCCGCTTAAAGTGACCAGTCTGACCACTGTTGTAACAACCCTGGTTCGTCTGGTTAGCAGTCTGAGGGGCAGGTTTGTCACTCAAACTAACACGACAAGTCTGAACCTCATGTCCCGGTTTCCCACACCGCTGACAAGTAGTAAGTTTGTGGCATGGCCCATTATGATGATACCTACACTTGTTGCACTTCGGGTAACTACCATGATTAGAACCAGATTTCTGCCCAGATGAAGGGGTAGAAGACTCAGATCTCTTCTGCTACTGCTGGGGCTGGGATGGGGCAGAGTTCTTCACAGAGCTCTCCCACTTTCGCTTACTACCACTATCAGGGGCCTTCACAACAGAACCCCTAGGTGGCAGAGTTCCTTCTTCCACCTTCTGATTGGTCAGCTTGTGAGTCAACCGAATAGTACCCTGAAGAGTAGCACAGTCATTCGCGGTAACCAACCACGAATTTCAGGTACGAGTCCAGCAACAAAGAATTCAATCTTCTTATAGTTCGGAGTATCAGCATCCAAACACATAAGGACCAACTCATGATAACCAACAGCATACTCTTCTATCTCAGATCCAACCATAGTATGATTCCACAACTCATGCTCCAGCTTCTTAATCTCATCACGGGGACAGTACTCGGTCTTCAAACGAAACACAAACTCATCCCAAGGCATGGCATTGGCCTCAGCCAACCCAACAGTCTGGATAACGGTATTCCACCATGTCAAAGCACGATTCTCGAAAGTACCAGAAGCGTACTTCACATGATCCACAGCAGGACAGTTACACATCGCAAAAGCAGAGACAACCTTCTCCAACCACCTCAGTAAACCCACTGCACCCTCATTCCCACTGAAGTTATGAGGCTTGCAGTACATAAACATTTTGTAGGAACAGATAGGAGGATGAGGATTAACAGCATTACCTATATCAACACACCGATAAATAAAACGAACATACCACAAAGGTATAAAGGAACAGAAGTAGTAGTCAAATTACCACCGGCAATTCCTTGCTGAGCAGCCTGGAATGCAGCAAGAGCATCAAACACCCGTTGCTGAATCATGTTGTTCAGCTCAGCTTGGGTCATAGTAACCGGCTCATCACCACGACCGCCACCGCGACCACCACCGCCACCGCGGCGTCCACCACCACGAGCAGCTGGCATCCTCTGGAATACAGAGAGAACAAGAAGTTCAGATTCATCACTAGTATTAATGACTAGTGCTGAGAATAGAGAATATCTCTGATTTGACCAATCCGTATCAACTACAAATCATCCGATCAGAATGCCATGCGTAAAAGAGTTCCGAATGAATAATCATTCCAAAGTGTACTAATCTAAGTACAAGTAAAAGATAGTGTGTGAGTAAGTGTGTCCATCGGAGCAGAAAGTAGGAAATCCGAATACGGGACAGGTCTCGAAGATACTTCAAAGTCGCTCCAATGCACAACACAACCGTGCTAGGAATTAACAAGTCCATCTTGTCGTCTTCAACTCCCAGAGAAGAAGATAAATGAAGAATAGGCCAAGCCTAGGCAAGAATAGATGATGTAACACACAAGTATGATGATATGGACACCCTGACAAAGTTAGTAAATTTCCCACTAAAACGACTCATAACGTGTGACCGTCTAGTGTGTGACTCGGCTATAGACCAGACTCTACATGCAGTCCTACTTCACTATAACCATTGGCTCTGATACCAATCTGTCACACCTCAAATTCCACTTGCGGGGTTTTACCGCAAGGCGCGTAACATACCAGGATCCAAGACAACGGTCACAATAAACGACATCTATATGCATTAAAAGTTACATAGAAATACCAACCACGCAGTTTATAAGTAAAGTAGAAAACGACAGCGGAAGCAAAATTTAATGTTTACAAAACCAATGTCAAAATATGAATGCAAACACCACCCGGTTTGCTTATGTATGCAAGACTAGACGCAGTGCGACTCCAGTGCGCCTAAGACTCCCTGCTACCTTAGCGACCTGAGAAAACATGCGATGTTAGACAACACATAAAGTGCCGGTGAGCCACAGAGATATAGTTTGTAAAAGTTTGTCACAAGTAAACCAAACACAACAATCCTTACATCTATACCTGATGCTAGCTAGACATCGTTACATGATACTATAGTGTCGTGAACCACAGCTGGCAAGATAAGAATGCCTCAAACCCGTCACCGGTTCATCACCCGGTGCCGTAAGATATAGGACAAATATGCACCCGCCACCGACCTCCAGTCGGCCCGAGTCGGGCTAGTCAAGCCCAATAGATCTATTCACACCTTCCCCGCTATGTACCCACATACTGATGGTTCACTAAGACATGAGAGGACTTTAATGATGAAAGTAAAGGTCACTAAGTATCCATGAGGTATCATGTAATATGTTGGTTTAAAAGTTAGAAAGTTTTACCGCATGTCTCTCCCCCAGAGTGTTCCAAAAACAGTAAAGAATGGGGCTGTGACACTCACCTTAGTTGGCGTTCCCAAAACAAGAATTAAGATAAGTCTTGATGATCCCAAATACCGGCGATCTATCAATAAAGTTTGTATAAGAGTTGTGACTAATAACCCCAAGGCTAACTAGTCCCCGATTTTCCAGATCATGACTAAGTAAGTTTAAAAATGTGTTTGACAGTTTAACCGACGTACTAGACTGACCCGACATCCCGTTGGTGACCCATCACACAAGCTAATCAAGCACACATAGATTACACACAAGGTTCAAGCATAAAACACGTAATTTGTATCAAAAATCTCATTTTGAATAACATAGGGCCGAATGTGGTTTTTCCACTTCCACATTCACCCCCTTTTCCACTTTCGACCCATTTCGAGCCAAGTTCGACCAATCAGTGCATGTTCGACCATCAGAATCCAGGTTCGACCCTGTCAGTTTAATTCTTCCAAAAACGCATCAAAAACATCCGAAAACATCACGAAACATTATGAAACACAGCAGTCAAGTATGGATAATGTATCCCCACATAACCCTACCATTCTTACCCCCAAATCAGTTCGTTTTAATGTTTACCAAAAATGGCAAAATTATGAAGATGTCACATCATGCATGGAAATTTTACCCAATTTGGAAACTTTGTAAAATCACTTAATAAGCACGTCTTCATACTCAGATTATCATGTAGATCAAAACCCCTAATCATATTATCCCTAACAATATCATGCATCAATCCCCAAATTCATCCAAATCCCTAAATTAGCCCTAACATCAACATGCCATACTTTGTAATCTAGATAATCAAAACTTATCAGTTATAACCAACCTAGAACATTCCTACATCATCCATATATCATACAACATCAAATAATCAAATAACATAACCATGAAAGATCATTAACATATGTTTATACATAAGAAAACTCATGTTTTTTATAAGGTTTTGTTTGGAAAGGCTTTAGATAGGTTATTATTCATAAAAGTCATCTTAGATCAGATCTGGAACTTTGGGGTTTTATAAAAACGAATCAAAATTGCTTAAAAAGGATTTAGAATGAAGAGCACACCTTAGATCTTCCCTTGTAATGATTTAGAGAGTTGGATTATGAAAAACAAGCTCAAAAACTCCTTTCCCAATGATAAGAGTCGAAAGAGAGTGTTTAGAGGCGTTTAGGGTTTGTGAAATGATGAAAAATGACTAAGGATGGTATTTATAGTATGTCCAGGTTCGACCCCTACATATGGGCGAATGTGGAGGTAAGTGGTCGAATGTAGTGTTTTTAAAACAGATAGCCAGGTTCGACCCTTTATATGGGTCGAACGTAGTTTTATTTGGTCGAAGGAGATCTTTAACAGGCTGAGGGCTAGGTTCGACCCTTCGAATGGTCGAACCAAGAAAGTGCTTTTTTCCAGATTTCCAGTTTGTCGTGTTTAGCACATTTTAACGCACCCTAACACATGAACATGTAATCCTATTCTATGTTTAACATATATAAGCATGGACAATCATCTAAGTATAATTTAAACACGTATATGCATATAATCCACCACATAAGAGTCAATCTACGCATAACACTTAATCTAGTTTATGTAATTCACCAACAACGGGACTCAAGACTCTTGTGTATGTAAAAGACACCAATGATCCTCCAGATCATTGAACCCTGGACAATACGTAAGAAAACCCCGACTCAACTAACCCAGTTAAGTACGTAAATAAACTGTTTCCCGCTAAGGTAGACTTATAAGTTTAAATATGTCAAGTCAAATATGTCGGGTGTCACATCATCCCCTCGTTGAAAGAATTTTCGCCCCGAAAATTGCACGAAACCAAAAAGGAAAGAGACGAAAAGAAGGAAACAAAAGAGAATTTACCAGTTGTCACATTGCAAGTATGGGCTAAGACAAAATTAGAGAGACATGGATCGAGGCAAAAAGACTGTAAGCCTAACCATGAGAAAGCTGGGGACAAAAATCAACCCGAACTAAACATAATAAATACTACACGTAAGTCTCAACCACAATGGAAGCCCCGAGATAAGAAGCCCTTCACCAAAGATTACGAAAGCTTCATATGTGATGGACCACATCAAGCACGTGAATGCCCCAAGGAAATCAAGTTTACATGCCATGATCGCTCGAGAAGAAAGCGACCATGAGGAAGAAGACACTTTCATATGATTGATGAAAGTACAAACTGAGATCAACATCAAGTTTGGCGCATGCCCACCACCTAACAAAGGGTTGCAATTCGTTCAAGCTAACATTTGGGGTAATCAAGTCTATTGAGGAGGCAAGGCAACTTGGTGTAAACTTTGTCAAAGGAGTTGGACGATAAACACAATCAACACAATTGCCAAGCTGATACATGTAGAAGCAAAAGATATACAAGTTTGTATCATAGATCAATCAACTTTTCTATGGTAGAAATGGAAGGTTTCAAAGTCGTATTTGGCATGGAATTCTTCAATAAGGTATGGACTTCCCCTATGTTATTTGTCTGCTCTTTGTATAACCTCGACGAAGGGTAGAC
Organism: Ambrosia x helenae; assembly: GCA_030844895.1. NCBI lineage: Eukaryota > Viridiplantae > Streptophyta > Magnoliopsida > Asterales > Asteraceae > Ambrosia > Ambrosia x helenae. Next base: position 435,538 of record JAUTDX010007073.1, on the reverse strand, counting down.
ATGCACGGTGAGCAAGGAGCCCGAGCGGAAGAACGAAACAAAGAGTAGGCAAAGATCGATGAGGAAATGGCCAAGGCTGTTTGTACCGGAAAAAATAAAGAACTTCTTAGAGGAGTAAAAAAAACGTAATGCCAGCCAAATTACCCAAGAAACTTTTACTCCGGAAAGAAGTTAATCACGAGATTGAGGTTAAACAAGCTTACAAACCATAAGCCAAGGCTACGCACTGTGTACCACCACTAGAATTGGAAGAGTTACGAAAGCAACTAAGTGAATTGCAGAATGCTGGTTATATACGTCCTTCATACGCTCTCTATGGTGGCCCGATATGGTTCCAAAAGAAGAAGGATGTGTTGCTCCGCATGTGCATTGATTACATGTTGGTATTAAGAGGTGGTATAGTACAAGAACAAAAAGCAAATTGATAAATAATCGGCACACTTTATTAATCTTCAAAGTGAAAGTACATGCAGAATTGAAAGATAAACAAGATTATTATTATTATTATTATTATTTTTGACAAATGGGTTATCTTATAAACCTACGGGTGCTGCATTAAATAGCCAAAAACTAAAACTAAGTGTGCGATATTATTGGATCTTCATTTACCAACGTAAACATGAACGTTGGTCCTTCTTTCTCGGTCAACTCTGACTTCTTCAAGATGCCACATCATGCAACATTCTACCCTGATGTGGACACATTTCTTCACTGTTCCATACTCCTATCAGCTTCTGCATTTCAACAAATTTCAACCTTGGCAATGGCTTAGTGAGTATATCTGCTTTTTGCAGATTACCACTTACATGTTCCACAACGATCAGACCTCGTTCCACACATTCCCTGATAAAGTGATACTTTGTATCAATATGCTTGCTACGGCCATGAAAGACTGGATTTTTCATTAGTGCTATCGCTCCTTCGTTGTCTACCAGCAACTTGACACATTGCGACTCTTTATCGCTGAGTTCACTAATAAGATTTCGCAACCAAATGGCTTGACAAGCTACAGTTGTAGCAGCCATGAACTCCGCCTCACAGGACGAGAGTGCAACTGTTCGTTGTTTTGTAAAGACCAGCTAATGATATTATTTGAGAAGTAAAATACGGTACCTGATGTGCTTTTCTGACCCCCTATATCGGTGTCGAAAATACTATCACTATAACCAACCAATCTTCTATCTCCCCCGGATTGGTACTTCAACCCATGGTGAATCGTCCCCTTTATGTACCGTATTATGTACTTGACTGCCTTGAGATGCGACTCTTTAGGATTTTCCATGAAACGGCTCACTACTCCAACCGAGTAGTTAAGATTAGGTCGCGTATGCAGCAAATATCGAAGACTCCCTATAAGCCTTCGATAGTGAGTCGAATCAACTTTTGCTCCTTCTCCTTCTTTGGTTAACTATAGCTTGTTTTCCATTGGGTATTGAGTTGACTTACAATCTGTCATGCCTGCCAATTTCAGAATTTTCTCAGCATAGACTGATTGTTTGAGAGTTACACCTTCATTTTGTTGCACTTCAATATCCAAGTAGTAAGACGGTGGGCCCAAATCACTCATGTCAAAAATGGCCTTCATATTTTCTTTAAACTTGTCAACATCTTCTTTCTTTGAACCTCTTATGATTATGTCATCAATGTACACACCAACAATTAATATAGAACCTGACCTGTTCATTGTGTAAACTGCTGGCTCATGGATGCACCTTTTAAAACCGAGTTCTTTCAACGTCTTATCTAACTTCAAGTTCCACGCTCTCGGTGCTTGTCTCAACCCGTACAAGGCTTTGTGGAGCTTATACACCAAGTGTTCCTTTCCTTTAACTTTGAGCCCATCTGGTTGGACTACGTAAACTCTTCTTGGAGATCGCCATTTAAAAAACGCTGACTTGACATCTAAATGATGAACAAACCAACCTTTAGTTGCTGCCATTGCAATGATTACCGGACCATTTCCATCCTTGCTACGGGTGCGAAAGCATCTTCAAAATCGACTCCTTTATTTTGAACGTAGCCTTTCGCCACGAACCGAGCTTTATGCTTCATTATGTTCTCGTGACCATCCTCCTTCAACTTAAAAACCCACTTTAACCCTATTGCCTTTTGGTTTGGAGGCAACTGAGTTAATGTCCAAGTTTGGTTTTTCTCTATTGACTCTAGCTCAGCATGCATCGCCTTCATCCAACTTTCTTCATTTGAAGCTTCTTTGTAAGTGCCCGGTTCATCATTCAACAGCAAAAACTCCTCATTTTTCATACATTTCTTCAACTTCTCTTTCGGTCATGGCTGTTGTATCTTCGTATATATCATAAACGATTTTAAAATCTTGTATGGGTGAGTCATCGTATGAAGTTGTGGATGCTTCGTATGATTTGCTGTTGTTTTTTGTCCACTAGTATGAGGTGTACCTAAAACATGCATGGGAGTAAATAAATTATTAGAATTTGAGGTTGTAGAAGTATTGTGGTCCCGTCCAGAACTTTCACCAAACCATCAGAATTCCAGTGCTCTATCTTGTCTGCATCAACCTGTGCATAGTACCAAGTTGAGGTAACATTTTCTTTTGGTGACAAAGACTTGTCCTTCCAACACCATCATTTGTTTTCATAAAAAAAAACATCTCTTGAAACCACCACCTTTTGTTCTCTTGGATTAAACAATCGAAATGCCTAACTTCCTGGTTCCCTTCCTAAATAAATCAAGGTTTGACTTTTATCTTCTTTCTAACTTACGGAAGTGACCAGATAGCTTCAATGCATATCCAACAAAGCCAAAAACCTTCAAATATTTTAAATTTGGCTTCCTCCTCTTCCAAGCCTCATAAGGAGTCTTATCCTTTACTGCTTTAGTCACTATCATGTTGAGCAAATACACTGAATGACGCACAGCTTCTCCCCACAACGGTTCCAGCACGTTCATATATTTTAACATCGAACGGGTCATACCGAGCACCGTTCTATTCCTCCGCTCCACAACACCGTTTTGTTTTGGAGTGTAGGAGCCGTCATTTGCCTTCCAATACCTTCTTTATTACCATAATCTGTGAAGGCTTGAGAATTAAACTCACCTCCACGATCAGTTCTCAATATTTTGACTTTGCATTTGCTTTCTTTTTCAACTTGTGGTTTGAACACCTTGAATTTATCTAAAGCATCATTTTTTGTTTTTAGAAAATATACCCACATATAACGGCTAAAGGCGTCAACTATCAAAAGAAAACACCGATGACCTCCCACGTTTGTGGCGTTATCGGACCACACAAATCAGCGTGTGTACTAATTCCAAAGGTTTAGTTGCTCTCCATTCTGCCTTTTTCGGGAAGCCTTTTCGAGTTTGCTTGGCTACGAGACATGCTTCATAAAGTTGTTCAAGATGTGAAATGCATGGCAAACCTCTTACTAACCCCTTCTTACCCATGGTTTCTATTGCATGAAAATTGGCATATCCCAACCTTGCATGCCATGTCCATGCTTCATCATCTGTACCTACCTTTAAACATGCCGGGCTTGCAAGTTTTAAAGTGATTTTATATAACCTATTTGATGATCTTTGAATCTTCATCACAAGCCTTTTATGAACATCAAATTTCTTAAAACTTCTTCATGCATCCACAAATCATACCCATTCTCAGTTAATTGACCAAGGCTCAAAATGTTGCTAGTTAACGCCGGCATATAATACACATTGGGAACTAGCAATTGATCACCATTTTTACAACAAAACAAAAGTGAACCTTTACCTCGAATCTCGACTTTCGATCCATCTCCAAAACGAACATGGACCGTTACAGCTTCATTTGATTCTGCAAATGCATCTTTTCTTCCCGTCATGTGGTTACTTGCTCTGTTATCAAGATACCACATATCTTCATTCGACTCATTCCGTCTCTCATGTAACTTGGGAAACACCTTTTCCTCATTTAACAAGACCATATTTTGAGCTTCCTCACCACATACACTTAGTAGCAAGGAAGGTTCGTCTTCCATCTCTCTTGTTAAATGTACTTCTGGATCTTGATTCTTCTCATTCTTGCATTCGGAGGCGTAGTGACCAAATTGGTTACATTCGAAACATTTTACGTGACTCTTGTCACGTGGTTTGCGATAGGAATTATTCTCTACGTAATAATTCTTGCCTCCGTTATGACTACCCCGGCCTCTATTAGAACCACGACCACCTCGTGACCTACTTCTACCACCTCTGTCACCATTCCATCCTCGACCTCGACTTCCATCTCGTGACCTACTTACATGCACATTTGTCTTGGTAAGTAACAAAGTATTTTCTTTAGTAAGGTTTCCTTGTTTCAATCTTAGTCGGTCCTCATATGCCTTTAAACGTTCTATAGCCTCTTCAAATGGCATCGTTTCAACGTCCGAGTATTGCTCCATAGAGGCTACAAGATGTATATACTTATCCGTGACCGTGTCGAACAATTTTCGAACCAATTCTTCGTCTTCTAATACGACACCCACACTATTATATTTTGAGATCATACCGGATAGTTTTCCGGCATAATCTCAATGGACTCTCTGTCCTTCATTCGCATCGACTCGAACTCACTTTTGAACGTATGCAAACGAGCCTTTTGAACCCGGTCCGCTCCTACGAACCTCGTCTTCAACGAATCACATACTTCTTTGGTTGTTTTCTTCTTCGCAACTTGCAATAAGATCTCTTCTGGTATTGCTTGAAAAATAAAGGCCCGGGCCGTCTTGCTCTTCTTCTCATCCGCTACCACACTGGCTTGCGGTTCTATGGGTTCCCATAACCCTTGGGTATCCATAAATGGCCTCCATCTTGATAGCCCATGTTGTATAGTTTGAAGAGGTGAGGGTAGGACATTGGAACGGGAATGGATTATCTTTTGGGGTAGGGTTCGATGTAGTTGCAATAGACATTTCTTGTGATTTAATGATTTTAGGCATAAGCGGGATCAAGAACACAACTATTGCAGCCTAGCAGTTCAATGAATAGTACTATGGTATATACCCCTTGTGACTCTGTTGAGAGACCTTGGTCATTGCTATGTGTTTCATTATGCTGTTAATAGCGCATACTATATATAAATTTCATTTCACCTTGATATGGTTGATTTTGACCCAGATACTACTTAAATACATAATTGCAAACGGTATACAACACATGAATTGCGAAACGTTTTTCCTACTATATGTATGCAAAACAGGGTATGTTCACCAATACATTTTTGTTATTGACCTATATTATTTTGGTACATGTTTCAGGTTATTATTGAGATGTCTTTTTAGCTTTTGAAATTTATACTTAGATTTTAGATTCATTGTACTTCAGTTTAGATTGTTAGTTTGAATCATTGTATCTTGTATCTCTTTTCAATGTAATAAACAATGTATCAATGTATACACTTTTAGCCCATGAGCTATTGAACAATCGTCACTAAGTGACACCTCGATGATTCCATCGGTTAGGGTGTTACAGATTGGTATCAGAGCATGTGGGATATTGTTATGGTTTTTTTAATCCGAATGAAATCGAGTCTTGTTTCTGGATCGGATTTATTTGAATGTGTTTTAATGGTTTGATTTGTTACCAAAGATTGAGCCTATAATTAAGGAATGGTTTGACTAGAAATTTAAAAGATACTGAATTAGTGGATCTTTTTATAATGGAAAGCAATTTGAATATGGGATAATAACTTAGGGGCCAAGGTCTCTGTGCAGTTCGAAAATTTATTTGGAGATGGGCCTTAATTTTTTATCTTACATTACAATGGTGTTTGGGCCGATTAAGTGTTGGGCTTGTTTGTTGGTTGGAAGAATAATCCTAAACTCTAACCGACAAGGGCCTGTATGTGGGCCGATGGTTTGCAAAGGTATAGATTGTTTTTTCACTGCTGACTGAAGGAATATTATAACTTAGATTTAATGGATAATGATTGGTTTTCTATTGGGCTCACACTAACCTTTAGAGGCTTATGGTTGTGGACTCTTGGGCTCCTTACCTCGGCTGTGCATGGGCCGAAGTGTGCTCATACACACACAAAGTACCGGTTATAATATCTATAGGGTGTTCGCCTTTGGGCCGTGGGCATAAGTTAGGAGGTGATGTCGATTTGGGCTGCATGTTTGCTTGCTTTTGGACCAATAATTGGTCTCTACATCAAGTATTTGTTTTGGTTTGGAACTCTTTAGCGGATTGGAGCTGTTTGGAATACAACAATGGAGCTGTTTGGAATACAACAAGACGATGACTTGCCATTTCGAAGACTAAGGGCGTATACATGTTATTAGTGTTGTTTGCCTTGTTGTGAGTTTGTGTCATATGGACTGTGTGCCATTAGTATGTCCTATCTTTGTTTGGGCCTGTGCGCCATTTAGTATGTTTTACTTTTGTTTGGCCTTCGGCCTTTGTTTGTAACACTCGGTTTCGGTTTCCCCCCTCCAAGGTAAAATGTGCAGGCGGGGGGGGGGGGGGGGGGACCCTCTCTTTCGGGATTAATAAATTTTGCCTGAGGTACCGTCCCCCCCCCCCCCCCCCCCCCCCAAAAAAAAAAAAGGATCAACAACACAATGCTCTGATACCAAATGTTGGTATACAGATGTGATATGGTACAAGAATAGAAAGCAAATTGATAAATAATCGGCACACTTTATTAATCTTCAAAGTGAAAAGTACACGCATAATTGAAAGATAAACAAGATTATTTTTTTTCGACAAATGGGATTATCTAATAAACCTACTGGTGTTGCATTAAATAGCCAAAAATTAAAACTAAGTGTGCGATATTATTGGATCTTCATTTACCAACGTAAACATGAACGTTGGTCCTTCTCGGTCAACTCTGACTTCTTCAAGATGCCACATCATGCAACATTACAGGCCACTTAAAAAATCACGGTAAAGAACAAATACCTTATCCCACTCATTGCTGATTTATTTGATCAACTTGGCAATGCCAAGTGCTTTTCCAAGTTGGATTGCCATCAGTTTGATACGACTAAGGGGATGAAGCCAAGACCACCTGCATTACAAGGTATGGCTCCTATGATTTATTGGTGATGCCTTTCTGTTTTACTAATGCACGAGCTAAGTTTTCACACCTTGGTTGAAACCAAGTTGACGAAACTGAATTCGGATGCAATCCAGAATATGGGTGTTTTCGGGTTATTTTTCGGGTTTCGGATTTTTCGGGTTTTTTTGTTGACAAAAAGTGACCCGATAACCAAAACCATTTAAAGTTCGGATTGGTCGGGTTGAGGTTATTCGGGTCGGGTTGTTCTGTTTCGGGTTTATATGTAATATGAACAGTTTTTTTTCTTGCAAAAATATCATGAAAATTCATCGTGATACTAAGAAAAATATTATCAAAATTCAAACATTATTTAACGACATGATATAATAGTGTTTAAAATTCCTAAAACTTGATGTTTAAGATGCCAAAGAATCTAAACTTAAACACATCTATTAAAAAAAAGACATTACATGTTCAGGTTTTTATTCGGGTTTCGGATTTTGGGTTTTTGGGTCGGGTTGTTCGGGTTTTTTGTTGGGAAAAAAATGGACCCGATAACCGATCCATTTAAGGTTCGAATTGGTCGGGTTTGAGTTATTCAGGTTTGGGTTTTTCGGGTATTGTCTTATTCGGGTTTGGGTGGCTTAGAATTCGGGTCGGGTTTCGGATAAAAAGGACCACCCCTAGTCCAGAAAGCTATAAACCCTTGTTTGTTATGTTGTTTTTTATATGTTGCGCCTATTCTATTCTATTCTTTAACTTTTCACTTAATATCTATCCATGGTGTAACTCATTGTAAATTAACATCTATCTTGTTGATCAAAAAAATCATATAGAAGAATTATGAAACATACAAAATTACAATAACAACAACAACCGTACCCCAGGAAATCCCACGAAATAGCGACGCTATTAGTAGGGTCTGGGGAGGGTAAGATGTAGGCAAACCTTACCCCTATCTTTAGAGATAGAGAGGTTGCTTCCAGAGAGACCCCCGGCTCGAAAAAGACCAAAAGCACACTGTATATTTTTGTATAGTGAATGTATAACATAATATAACATACAAATATATTTATATATATATATATATACTAGCGGGTTAGCCCGCGCGATGCGGCGGGTGTCACCGAGTCTCTTTAGGAGAGCACAATCTAACCCGATCTGTCGTAAACACTGATTATATTTGGTATTACTTTTGGATAGCGCAATATTTATTTCTCATGTTCTTATAGTATTATCAAGTTTATAAAACTTTAACTTTTATAAAGTAGCTAATTTTGTATAAAAGATTATAACAAAGCATGAACCATTATGAATGGTTTTTTATATGGTTTCTATTTAATGTGTTCAACTTCAAAGTAATTGTAGAGTTAAATGTTATGAGCTCTCATAAACATTTCTTGACTTTTGATTTCTTATTGATTAAATATGGTGTTTAAAGACAACTTTGCCACTCAAAAGTATTTATTTTATGCATTATGTGTTGTATTATAAGCAATTAAACATGTACCTCTTAACTTTTAAGAAGTCCTTGTCAAATGCTTTATAATATAGTATAGATATAGATATATATACATACATACATACATACATACATGCATGGAGACCATCCCTAATTCCTAAGAAATCTTAAATCCTAAAAATCTTTAACTTTAATCCTAAGCCTCCACGAATTCCTATCTTGGACCATATCCTCAGAGAGGTGCAATTCTAACAAATCTTGCCTAATCCGATCGACCCAAGTCAAATTGGGTCTGCCTCTACTCCTCCTCCCCTCCACCGAGAGGTGTTCCACTCTTCTGAGTGGGGCTGTCGTATGTCTCCGCCTCACATGTCCAAACCATCTTAATCTCCCCTCATTTATCTTATCTGCTATGTTAGCCACTTCTAACCTCTTCCTAAGAATCTCATTTCTAATCCGATCTAACCTAGTGTGACCACACATCCACCTCAACATTCTCATCTCCGCCACTTCCATCTTTCGTGACTGTGTCTTTTTGATGGCCCAACAGTCTGTCCCATAAATCATAGCAGGTCGAACTGCAACCCTATAAAATTTTCCCTTTAGTTTAGTTGGGAACCTCTTATCGCACAGAACTCCAGATGCTGCTCTCCACTTACACCATCCAGCCTGAATACGATGTGTGACGTCACTATCAATCTCTCTGTCCCTTTGGACAAACGATCCTAAGTACTTAAACTTAGTTACTTTGGACATACAAAATTACAAATTACCTAATTAGTTAATGAACCCGATTTGTCTTACAAAGACATGTTAAGTACTAAAGTTAGTTTTAAAATATAAGATACAAAGTTTGCAAAAATGTCGTTGTTTTGGGAATTTTAATGTAGAACTTTGTGCGCACCGGTCTGCTTTACTTGTTGATATGAATTTCCTAATGGCTTATTTATAACCTCATAATCCTACTATGTATACATGATGAAATCATACATCAATCAACTATATCACTTAGTGAAATACTCGTTTGCTACCCTACCCTACCCGTGTCAAATAATTTGCTGCTCTGCTTGTATAAATTGCCATTTACATGATACTTTTAATTAATACGAATGTAAAAAATATATATATCAGCATTTGAAACTCAAACAAATAGCTTCGCCTTCAAGATATGAATATTATCTAATGTACTTGAAGTAGAGGGAAGTGAGAAAACAAACAAGTATGCTATAATTCTTAGGATGGTGTGAGTGGCAATACCTATTTGACTTTTTATCTTCACTTTAACTTCTTTAGTCCTTCACTGCAACCACACAAACATTGTTTAGATTAGGCACCTTACCATGTAATCTCTCTCTTTCTCAATCCTCATGGTAGTAATCTATAACTAGCCTTAGCATGTTTCAAATAATAGAACCCCCCCCCCCCCCCCCATATTTTCTGTATAAAGAGATCCAAGAACAAATGCAAGTACCATTTTTTAGCAAATGAAGGTAATAGCTCTTCAACCGCCTTAAGAAGAACCAAGGAGCCAGAGCCAGAGTCCTCCTCCTCTTCTAGGTCCTGGCGAGTAGCTGCAGCAATGATCTAGCTTTAGTACCACGCATAACAACAGCAAAAACAATGGCTCCCCAAAGCCTACTCAATGACAACAAAACATATAAAGAAAACTCAAAGGGTACACCAGGCAGGCAGGTACCTTTGCGCTTTTTTCGCTTGCTGTTTCCCTCCTCCACTCCAGCAGAAGACTCGTCTAGCTGCTCTTGTATATCATTCAAGATATGATCAATCAGACGATATGCTACCATACTTGCCTCATCAGTAGCAGCTTGGACAGCAAGGTACTTGTTATTTTTACAAATGCGCCTCTGGTCATCAGGCGTCACAGCCACAGGATGGCCCTCTTGTTGTGGAATTTTCACCCTTACCAAGTGGTGTCGCATCAAATGCATACGTTTTGAAAAGTGACCTTGACAATTGCCTGTACTTGCTGCTGCTGATGGAATGCTAACTTCTTCATCGCCATCATCATCATCATCATCATCATCATCGTCGTCCTCATCCTCATAACTGTCTTCTAGATCCTCTACGTATGCATCAGCAAAGTCTTGGTCTAGTTTTTCATCTTCGGAAGGAGGAATCATGTCCCACACAAGTTGTTTCATAGAAGCACTCAGACTCAAAATAGATTCTACGTCTCCCTCTATATCCGGGGGCGGAAGAGGAGATTTACAACTTTTCTTTATTATGGCAAGGACCTGCCTTAAGCATTCTGGAACAATCTCCATGTCACTGCACTCACAAAGAAACTCGGTCAACAGGTTCCTTACCAATGTTCGTAAACTCCTGTCGGCTATTTTCTCACCAGCAGCATTCAAAGCTTGTTGAATGTCCTTCAACACCCGTAATTCCACTCTCTCGTCAAGCAATTTGAAACATAATGCAATCTCATTCTGCAGAGCATTCGTTTCAGGTGAAGGCTGTATTACAAAGTTGGTTGCAAACTCACATCCTTGGACCAGCTTCATAGTCAAGCCTGCAACATCCATTGCTTTTGCCAAGGGTTCCTGTAAAGAATCCCCTTGTTTAAGCTTTGAAAGCAATTTTAAAGATTTCTTTCTCAAGTGCTGGATCAATGCATCCCGTCCCCACCCAGACTTTTTAGGAGGTATTAACTGAGGCATGTAACCTTTGATCCCTTTGATTTTCCTACGCATCGCCAAAAGAGTTTGAGTAGGTAAGGTTTCAAGCGCACCAAGTATCTTATAAACAGCAGCACGGTAGGAATCAGAGTCCGCTGGAATAAAACGGCACTCGCTACTCCAGCGGTAATTATGTGGATTCTTCAGCACTGCAAATTGATTCTCAGATAGCTTTAGCTTCTGCCGTTTATTCGACAACAAGTGTCCTTTGATGGTCTGGGTCATCTTCAAACGAGTTTTCTCAAAATCAACTACTGAAACGCCCTCCTTCAGAGCCTCCACAAAACGATCTAGCCCTTGATTTGTCATGTCCTTAATTAGGTGCAAAACCCCTCTCACATCTCGAGGTGAATGAACAAGCTGCACCTCATCCTCGGTAATATGAAATTTGTTTTTATTGTTACATACTTCCTTTTCAACCAAAGACTTTATAATCGCGTACGAAACCTGTAAACATACAGTAATTTAACTCGGGTGTCAAAATAAAATATATAAACACGGATGATGAATAAATTCCAATTAGGGTATATGTCAAAAAGCCGCTATTAGAAAATAGAAGAAAGAAGAAGAGCCTATAAAACGCCACCTGGAGGTTACATACGCATAGCATAGACACACACGTATTTTCTAATCTGATAAAGCCAGCCAGATGGTTAATTTAATAATGATCTAGGAGCCCTTGCTCAGTTCACTATGAATGTAATAATGACTTATTTAAATAGGTGCCTGACCATCACCAACTCACTGGAAGATTGATAGTAAGTAGGTATCTAGTGATAACATTGTTCTTTTTCATTACTCTTAAATCCAAACTTGGTGAAACATAACTTCCTTCCTTCCAAGCCACATTATAAAAAATAAAAAATAAATAAAAAAAAAGGTTAGCACTCACATCATCTTCCCTAAGCAGGGATTCAGGTATGGGGTGGCGCCTGCTGCACATAGTCACCACAAAAATATGTCATAATCTAACAGTCTGCCTGCCCCTATTACAAAAATAGTTACTTTGCATTAATAAACACACAAAAAAAGGATCTACCACATACATACCTTTTAGTTGCAACATCATTTTCATCATCATCTTCATCATCATCGTCGTCATCATCATCATCATCATCATCATCTTCTTCAAATGTTTCAAATGTTGATAATCCAAGCAACCACCTTGAAAGTGAGTATTAGTAAAGTGATGTAAGCAGCAATAATTTAAAAAAAAAAATAAAAAAAAAAAAAAACCTTGTCTTATTCCTAAGTTGCTTCTCCTGGGCGTTCACTTGTTCCAACAAAGATTTGCAATCTTCAACAACAGATTTCTTCTCACTTTAATCCCAAGGGTTCAAAATAACAAACATGTAAAGCCAAACATTTATTATCCAAACTGCTATATATATATATATATATATATATATATATATATATATATATATTATTTCATACAAACCTTCCATTCTCCTCAACATTCACCAAAGATTTGTCATCTTCATCGAAAAAGTCCATAAGATTGCTGCTTAATAATAATATCAAGTAAAAACAAGATAGATAGAAAGCCACAACAGACAGACAGAAAGAAAGAAAGAATAAAAGAAAAACATAGGTCTATGATTGTAAATCGTGATCAATACCTGTTTCAGAAAGAAGCAAAAAGCTTTTGGTTTGGTGGGTGTAGATTATTGTGACGGAGAGCTGATGATGTTTTCCTCTTTCTTTCTTTTTCTTTTTAAATGTAGGGCTTTCAAGTGGCGTTTTTGTTCAACCCAACAACAACCGGGGGTTGTTTCTTTACAGGATGTTTGGATAAACTTATTTAAGTAAAAAAGAATTTTTGGTTAAAATGATTTATTAACTTATGACTTTTATGACTTTTTAAAAGAAGTTTTTAGAAAAGTGTTTGGATTAGCTTATGTGGTGAGAAAAAAACAATATATTATAAATTATTTTGTAAAAAAAATATTTGGTTTAACTTATTTAGGTAAAAATGATCAAAAAGGGTATAAGGAGGGTATGTATAACTGTATAAGGATATAAGAAGGGCTTGTAGGTAAATAGTCATCAATAAGTTATAAGGAGGTTCAAAAAGTCACTCATCCCTTACTTTTCCAAAACAACTTATCATATGCAAACAAAAAGTTAAAACAAAAAGTCTTTTTCCTTTTGCCAAACACTTTTTTAACTTATTAACTTTTTAGAAAAGTTATAAGTTATAAGGAGGTAGAAATAAGGAGAGCCAAACATGCTCTAAATACCATATGAATAAAAAAAATTCCAACCAAATTATCAAACACAACTAGGTTTTTAAACTCTAATCTCGCTCTGCGGTGGGAAAATCCAATTTTTAATGAATCTATAATATATAATACATTATAAAGGATGAGTGATGTACCATATTGGAATTTTGACATGGGTACAATTTTTAAAGCAACAAGTATAAGAGAATAAAGCTTATTTCATAATGGTATTATAAGGATGTAAGTGACAATTAAGACACTTTCATCTACCATCTCCTTTGCAATATCAAAATAAATTTACAATATTACCCTCCTTCTTCCATGTCTGCCCCCACAATGGTGCAGATGAAGGGTCTCCCCTTCAATGGAATTTTGTAACCATGACCTATATTCAATGTTATAATTGTAAGCGTCAACCCCATTTAATTACGCCTCTTCATTTACAGACCCACCCCCGTTTATACTCACTCAGCCATTCCATTCAAGAGGCAACCTAGCTTAGTTAAGAAGACAATTACGTCACAAATCAATTGGTCAAACAATCCAGTGGTTGTAAGTGTATAATTACAACCCAGCCAACCATCCCCTTCCCAGTCCCTCCTCCTCTATGAATTGAAACTCGCCGCCGCTGGTTCCTACCTCTGTCCAGCCATTCGAATGTACAACAATTCATCTTATTTGGTCTCCAATCACAATTCCAGGTGACGATTCTTAACCCTTATCTTATAAAAATGATTCGATTATGATTCATATATATTGTTTTCAGGGGAGGAGGGACTTATGTGCTCTGAGAGGGTTTTGCTGTTGAAATCATTGATTCATAGCCAACTGGTTTACTGTGATCAGGCAGTGGTGGTGGGTTTTTGGTGGAGATAAAGTTCATGATGGTAAGTTGTGTTTGTTTACTATGGTCATTCATGGGTGACTATTTTACTATTTACTGTGTTCACTTAATTTATTTTTTAATTATTTTAATTTTTTTATTGAAATTTTATAAGCATTATACTTATCGTTGGCATATATAAATTCCCATTTAGGTGATGAATATACTGACAGTTTCTGGTTATTAAATAGTAATAAAGCTTTGGGCAATCGTTAAGGGTAGCCATGCTCTTTGGTGGAGTTATTGGAGTGCTGGAATTACAAATATGATTGGGCCAGCTATGGGAATTGAAGCCTTAAAATACGAATTATCCTGCTCAGGTGTGTTAGAATTTATGAGGGAATGTTATTATATTATAACTATATTAGGATATTTTAGAAAATCACAAGATTAGCCATTTTTCAGTGTGTTATATTTTTATACCTCTATGTTTATGTCAAAACAATTTCGCGGATGTATCTAAGAGATGACGAATCTTTGGCAGTGCATCAACGTTTAATCATGTGTCTGCCTTTACCCACCAAAAAAACCCTTGATGTTTTCATTCTTTACACGAATGACGAATAAAAGTAGAGTCGCAATCCCATGGCTAAATGAGCAAATTATTTTTGACATGACTATATAACACACTCATAAAAATAGCTACTTTTATGATTTTCTCATATTTATATTTTGATACTTGATTTAGTTTCCCAGTCTAAGTCATTTATGTTACATATACTAGGCTCTCACTCTCATGTAACTCTATTTTGTACAAGAACAATAATATACAAAAAAAACTTAGTACATAATCATTTTCTAATATGAGAATTCATTATTACTTGCAAAATCCTCAAAATGATTACTAATGAGTTCTGTCTTTACTATGAATAACAACTTGTAGCAATTAATGAAATATTAAATTGTAAAACCAAGCAAGTTATCAATTATGTTCTATTATAAGAATTGTTTTTTACTGGTAACCTGAAGTTAGTACCACTGTACCAGATAACTTCTGAAACTATATCAGAAACTTATGCATTAAGAGTCTGAGGTTTGACTTCTAATTCAATCCAAGCACTTTAGTTTGTAGAATCCTGGACCTTGTGAAGAAACCAAGGTTAGAACTAGAATGGTTAGAACTGCATTGGACTGTCTTTTTTGTTTCTGTTCATTAGTTTGTATTACATTTAAGTTTTTATATAGGTTGCAAGTTGGGGTGTGTATCTGTTTAAAAGTGTCATTTGCACCAAGAGACTCCCACGAAGCACAAGTACAATTTGCTCTTGAATGAGGTTATCCAGCAATCATCGGTGTTCTGGGAACTATAAAGCTTCTGTATTTTTCTAGATCTTTTGACATGGCTCATTGTTCACGGTGCTTGATACCATGGGGCGGAAATAGTAATCTCATAAACTCTGTCTTTATCTTCAATAATGCTATTAAAGATTTGTATAAATAACTAAAATATGATTTCTTTTGTTAGGTGGAAAGTACATGATGGAAGTTGATAGAGTATTGAGACCTGATGGCTGTTGGGTTCTTTCTGGTCCACCGATTAATTGGAAGGCAAATTACAAATCATGGCAACGCCCGAAAGATGAACTTGAAAAAAAAACAGGGGCATATTGAAGAAACGGCTAAACTTATCTGTTGGGAGAAAAAAATATGGAAAAGGTGAAACCACAATTTGGAGGAAAAGAGTAAATAAATCCTATTGTCAAGAACATGATTCTCGTGTTACCATGTGTAAATCCACAAATCCAGATGATGTCTGGTATGTAGTCTGAATATCTGATACTAGGTTTAGATTTTTAATCTTAAGCACGCTCACAAAGAAAAAGATGTTAATGTCTTAATGATTAAATTTCAAATGACCATGTGCGCATAGGTAGAAGGAGATGGAAGCTTGTGTGCCATTGTATCCTATCCTGAAACATACAAAGTAGATAATGTTTCTGGTGGAGTGGTGGTGAATTAAAACCATTTTCTGAAACATTAAATGATGTTCCACCTAGGATTAGCAGCGGGTCGGTTTCTGGAATCACTGTTGAGTTATTCCAAGAAGACAATAAGTTATGGGAGAAACATTTGAATGCTTATAAAAAGGGTTAATAAGATCACTTACTCAGGGCGTTATCGTAGTAATATACATATGTGTATATATGTATTTGAATATTGTATACATATGTATATAACAAATTAAATACAAAATCGGTTGTGTTGTGTTTGATATCGAAATATTTTAGGGTTTAGGTTATGAATACCATTTGATTGCGATATAGTTCTTCAGCATTGTATATATGTGTATCATAAGCTTCTTAAATAGTTGTTCAATCTACATGTGTGTACATTAACAAAACCATGATCAGAACCATGCTCTATACGTCATTATACATATATATATATTATAAAAACATAACGTCTTCTTTGATTTCGAAACCCTGCCTCATATGGGTCTACCCCAAGCACTGGCAGAGAAGGCGACACCGACCCGAGGCGTCCTCCTTGAGTTTGCGTCTAATTTGAAGTTGTAGATTTCCTGGTCTGGCCAACCAACGAAATAAATTGAATAGCAGTAAAAAACCGAAGAAAAAAAGAAAAAAAAAAGTACTCCCTCCGTCCCTATTTAAATGTCCATCTTTCTATTTTTGGTTGTCCCAAATTAAATGTCAATTTCCAAAATGAGAAATGCAATTTCCAGTTTTGCCCATAAAAGACAAAACACAATCACCACTTTTGAGGATATTATTGTAATTTTACCACATACAAACAAAAGATTTCTTAAAATGTGTGTTTTGGGGCCCATGACATTTAAATAAGGACGGAGGGAGTAAAAAACAAGGTAGAGAACAATTTAGTTGTAAAAAGAGTTTACTATAGTAGTTGTATAAAATTGTTGCCACAGAATTCATGTAAAACATATTGTAAACATCTTCTCCACTAACACTTAATTAATGAGAAATCAAATTACCTATTTAATTCTTTTATCAAAGAAATTTATATTTCTCCAATTAATATGTGGCAACGGAGCACAATTGAATTCTTGTTAGCCATCTAATCTATATCTATATCTATATCTATATCTATATCTATATCTAATAAACCAAAGCATTTTTAATGACATGTCATAATATTATGCAATCTCTCTTTTGAGAGATGTCATATCATTTTAAATGTTAATATCTTTTATATACGAGATTTTTTTAAGAAAAAATTACACCAAATTAACGAACGTTTTATTATCTTTCCAACGAGTACTATAGTGCTATATAAAAAACGGAGAAAAAAAACGACTATTTTTTGTAACCCGATAGGTATTGTGTCAGGTTTAGAATTAGTTTAAAAAAAATTGTGGGTTTGGGTCGGGCCTGGGATTAGGTGATACCCGACCCAATTACCCTTTTTTTATATTAAAATATGATAACTTATAGCAGAGATTTGTTTAAAATAATAATAATAATAATGTTCATTAATCATATATTGGCAGATGCCATTTTTATAGTTTAGATACTTCTCATTTTATTCACTTTACTAAGATTTCTCAACCCAAGACGCTTCCGGGATATAAACTAGTTTTGATATATATATATAACTTCCGAAACTCTACAAGGATTATTTGACGTGATGAATTGTGAAACTTTGTAACCAAGATTAACCAACTTGTTGATCGTAGATAATGAGCGAATTGAGGAGAAATTGTAGGGATATCAGTTAATTGCATATACTTAACAAAAATATAGAATTTATTACAAATATATTTTAAATATAAAGTTACATATATTTAGATCAAATAAAAATGGATGACTAGATTTGGTTCATATTGTTCATAACTATGCCCTAGGTTCTTATTCATATATATATATATATATATATATATAAATATATATGCTAAATTATACACCGGGAGCGTCCCGGGTTGTTGGATCAGTTTGCTCTTTTTGCTAAGTAAGAACTTGCTATCTTGACACTTAAGTGTTTAGCAAGCCCTTGTAAATCAGATTATAAGCACAGCGGAATGTATAAGTTAAAGCAACACTTTTTATACTAAGGAATAGTTATTACTGCCCCTTGATGATTGAAACTAATAAATGACAAGTATTTATTATGAATCCAAGCAGTAAATGAGAATTAGATACTTAGACAGATTCACAATAAATACTGAAATGGAATAGAACAGTGAGAGTGTTTGAAGGATTTTTCTATTAAAATCAATGTCTAAAATAGAAGGTTGAAGCCTCCTATTTATAGACGTTTACATACATGTATCTTGCCCAAAAAGCAAGTACAGAAACAACAGAAACAAGTTGCACAAGTTGCAACATTGAAACTAACAAATACAGCTAAAAGTAATAATAAACAATAAACTACTGATGCAAAAGGCGGTGGAAAATATCTGATGCTAAGTGCTGATGAATGACAAACTACTGATGAGTAGTTTGTCTTCAGTACTTCTGAAGTGAACTTGTCTGGTTTGGACTTCAGAACTTCTGATGAAGTTTCTTCTTCAGCACTTCTCATATCTTCTCTTCAGCAGTTCTTTGTTTTCTTTCAGTACTTCTATACTTAGCCAAAATGACAGAAGTGAATTAGACTAAGGTTTCCAAAAGTGGTTTCACCAATCCTCTTTGTCCTAACAATCTCCCCCTGGATTGATGAAGCCAAAACCTTACTAATTCCTTATGTTTTTCTTCTGTCTTGAACAATCTTCCATATCTCTTTGTACATGGTGTTCTTGAGCTGGTTTAACTGACCATCAGATAGAGATCCTCTCTGTGGTTCCAGATGTTGAATTGTGAGCAGGTCTTGTGTTGACAGTTTCTTCAGATCACTGATCTTCTTGTAAGCCCTGCTTGAGAGGTCTCTTCTTGTCAACAATACTGAGTTGTTATCAGTAAGTGACCATCTGATGATAGGTATCTTTGACTTGTTAAAGTCAGAAGAATAGGGAACCAGACTTGTCCCTTGGGTTGATGGTCCTGAGTGTTGGATGCTTTCAGTTTCAGTTAACCTCAGGTGGGAGTCTCTTCCTTGTTGTTGTTGCATATCAGGCATCTAAACAGTTGGGAGATGGTGTTCAGTCACTACTCTGGTATGCATCTTTTCTTTGATGGTCTTTTGGATTTGGTAGGCAAAAGTGGAAGGATCCCTGAATTGTGTTAACAGAGGTTTCTCCTCAATGTCAAAATCTGAATGGACTATTGAACTTCCTTCAAGTAGTACCATTTTGAAGTCAGTTTTGACATTGTCCTCTGCCTTCTTTCTCTGAGTAGCAGGTCTTCTTGTTGATACACCAGAAGTTCTAACTACTGATCTTGAAGGATCAGTAGTTTGAAACTTCTCTGGATTTGCAGCCTTGGCAGCCAAGTATTTCTTGTAAGTATCCATTAGTCTTTCTTCTTTCCATCTGGATACTGAGGCTTTTGAACCATAGCCCTCTGCTACTAACTCTTCTATTATCTGGGCTCTCTTGGCCTTTCCTTCTTTGCTAGTGGCCAGTTTATCTGCAAGCAGTTGTGCTCTTCTTGTCAGCTCTTGCATAGAGAGTCCTTTGAGTGTATAGGATTTAGTCTTGCTGTTCTTGGTAATGTAAGACACCAGTTGTTGTCTTTTATCTTGTTCAGCAATCTCATCAAGGCTAGCCTGCCTTTGTAGTTCAGCTTCATAAGCCTGAAGTTTTTCTTCATGGCTTAAATCTAGATCATCCCTTTCTTCCAGAGTTTTCCAAATCAGATCTTCTCTGGCCTTCTTGTTGGTTGCAACTAAGCTCTTCTCTAATAATTCAGTTGATTGAGAGATAGGAGAAGGGTTTAGTACAATCATTGTTGTAACAGTTGTAGGCCTGATGGGATCAGATGTTGGTTGAATGGGAGCAGTGGTTCTGGAAGGGTCAGCAGTTTGAGGTTTGGAAGTGTTAACCTCTGATGGGTTGACAACTGCTGATGGTTTGTCAACTACTGAAGGATTGTCTTCAGTACTTTCTGATTCTTCATCAGAACTTTTGCCATCAGAAGTTTCTTCATTGTGCCTTAGGGATTCTTCAGATGTTTGGGTCTCATCTTCTTTTTCTGCTGCTTCAATCTCTTCTATTGAGACACCAAACTGTTTGGCCAGTTTTTCTTTCCTGGCCTGATCTTTTTGATCTCTTTCAAGGATGGCCACTCTTGCCCTTATCCTGGCTTGGAATGACTCCTTAGGTTCCCTGATCTTCTCCCCCTTTTTGGATTCATCAAGTTTAACTTTTGAAGTTGAGGGTTGGGAGAATTGTCCTTGAAGATGAGCAATCTGTTTGCTGTTGAAGTCTATCTTGTTGGACAGATCATTCATCTTGGTCTTGATCACTCCAAATTGATTCTTGATAGACAGCTCCAAGTTAGCTGTGTATGTTTGGAAGTGATTTCTGATGAGAGTATTTATCATGTGGTACAGGGGACCCTCTGGGCTGCATAGCTGGTTCAGGTCTATGCTTGTTTGCCCAGGGAATTGGGTAGGCATTTGTTGTGAAGGGGGTGTTTTTGGGAGATCCTCATGTTGTACAGAGGATGCCACTCTAGGGGTTTTAGGGATTGAGTGGGCTTTAACCTGTGCAGGGGTGACTGGCTTCTTGAGCCTGGATACCCCTGAAACAGGACCTTCATAAAGTGCCGTCAATTCAGTAGTTTGTGTTTGTGAAACATCATCCAAATTAATGGAATCATCTGAATCCCTGATGTTGCCCTCAATGAGGACTGTCTCAGTTAAATCATGAGCTGAGCCCAACTCAGTTCTCTCATGAACCTCTTGTTCTTGGTTCTGAGGATTTCCTACTTCAGGCATTAAGCCTTCATCAGTAGTTGCCACATCTGAGGTCTTAGCTATGTTACTTCTATCCTCAGATCCACCACTGGGTGGTAACTGAGTAGTAGCAGCCTCAGATGCCCCAAGAGTCTCTAAAATTGGGCTTAAAGACTCTGGTCCACCCTCATCTCTTGGGATAGGGCTAGAGATGTCCACATCCATGTCTGATGTTGTAGTTATGTCCCCTGTTTGTTGTGGTTGTAGGGGACTGACATAATCAGATGGGACCTTCTCTTTTAGCCCAGAGAGAAGTTTGGCAATTTCTATTTCCTCTTGTTTAGAAATTTGAGGGGTTGGTTCAGTAGTTTGGGCAATAGGTGAAATTTGTTGTTCAGCAGTTTCAAAAGAAGAGTGAGTTTCAATGGTTTTTCTAAGTCTTTTTCTTTTGAATAAAATGGTTATGGGTGCTCTTGGTGGGGTTTGAGATGGATGAGACTGAGAGGGTGTTTCAGTCTCACCTATTTGAAGAGCAGACTGCTCATGAGCATGTTCAGACATCTCAACCTCCTGAACAGCTTTTCTTTTGGGTTGGTGGGTTTTTGTCTTTGTTGGCTTGGGCTTTTTGGCTTTTGGTGGTGTGAGTTTGGAAGATGTGGGCTTCAGGGGGACTTGTTGTTGTTCTCCCTGATCATCTTCTGGCCAGGCAGCCGGTTTGTTATGCCTTGAGTATGCTTGTGATGTTAAAGGATTTAAAGTTGAAATTTTTCCCACAAGCACCTCATTACCCAGTTCCCCTATTATGCATTGCATAATGAACCTTGGGTACAACAAAAACTTTTTCTTGGTATTATTGTGATGTAACACCAACTCATTGAAAAATAGTTTTGATGCCCTGAATTTAGTTTCATTCACAATAGAATGAAATATTGGTTGAAAAGTGGAGGGCATCTGGTCATAAGACCCTGTTTTAGGACTCAAACACATAATAATATAATGAAACAAAAGCTTGTATTTTGGTTCAAAATATTTTTTGAAGATAGTAGCATGGGAGAGAGTACCTTGATAACCACACTCAGTCATGGTTAGGTGAATATCAGAATTAGCAACATGGTCAGGGGCAGTTACATCATCCAGTCCCAGTCTTGTTGCCAGTGTGGCCGGTGTGATGGTCAGTGGTTTCCCTTTTATTCTTGAGTTGAGGGAAATGACTTCATCATCCGCAGTCACCGTCTCAGCATTTGCCCAGAACTCATTCAGAGTTTCAGTGTGAATTGGTGGGTTTATTGTGAGAGCAGTAAAATATTGGGATTTTACGACAAGATCAATGATCTCATCGTATTGGGACCAGCCTTCTTGTTTTACAAGAAAGGCCCTTTGATTGTGTCCCTGCTTTAGAACGAGAGCCATGTGGTTTGGGTTTTTGATAGAACAGTTGATTTGCAGGTTTTAGGTTATTGAAAGAGTTTTTGAGAGAGAAGGAGGGATATTTTTGAGTTTGAAAGGATAAGTGTGGAGAAAAGGTATTTATCAGAAGTTTTAACCGCTTGAATCTTCTTTATTAGAAGTTTTTAAACCGCCTTTGGTTAAAAAATCTTTTTATCAGAGGTTTTAAACTGGTTAGGTCAAACCTCTGATGATGGGAAAAGTCAGATTTGCCCTTTTGACTAAACTGCTGATGAAGGAATACTTCATCAGTAGTTCCCATTTCCTCTTCAGTAGTTTTAACAGCTGATGAGAAATGTTTTTATAAATACTTTTATTCATAACTTCTGAAGGTTATTTTATCAGAAGTTACACACTTTTCAGAAATTATCCCCATACTGATGTTTTGTTCATCAGTAGTTTCTCTTTTTTCAGAAGTTTTGTTTCAGACTTTGTGTCTGTTTGTAAGTGAAAAATGAAAATTTGCAAAATAATAAAATAAACACTTACAAATTTAGCATCCCAAGCATGGATACTAACTTCTGAAATGTTGATGTGTCAAGGGGTTTTGTGAAGATGTCAGCTATTTGATTAGCTGTTGCTACATGCTTCACTTCAATCTTGCCTTTTTCATAGCAATCTCTTATGAAATGGTACCTGATCTCAATGTGTTTGGTTTTTGAGAATTGTACCGGATTTTGAATGATGCTAATGGCAGATTTGCTGTCTACAAACAAAGGTGTCTTGGTCTCTTTGATTCCATAATCAAGAAGTTGATATTGGAGCCATTGTATCTGTGATGTACAACTTGCAGCTGCAATGTGTTCAGCTTCAGCAGTTGAAGTTGCAACAGATGTTTGCTTCTTTGATTGCCATGACACTAGATAGTTACCCAAGAATTGACAACCACCAGATGTTGACTTTCTTGTCATCTTACACCCTGCATAGTCACTATCTGAAAAAGCTGATAACTTGGTATTGCTTGAAGCAGGATACCAAATTCCAAGTGTTGGAGTTCCTTTCAGATATCTGAAAATTCTTTTGACTGCTATAAGGTGTGATTCCCTTGGTGCTGATTGATATCTAGCACAGACACATGTTGAAAACATAATATCTGGTCTAGAAGCAGTTAAGTATAAAAGGGAACCTATCATGCATCTGTACATGGTTTGATCAACCTGTTTTCCTTGATCATCAGGTTCAACTTCTGTGATTGGTGTCATGGGAGTGGAACACGATTTACAGTCTTTTAAAGAAAATTTGTTTAATAATTCTTTAACATATTTTGATTGATGTATAAAAGTTCCATTTGTTTGTTGCTTGATCTGCAGTCCTAGAAAGTACTGCAGTTCTCCCATGGTACTCATCTCAAATTTTGATTGCATGAGTTTCTTAAAATCATCACACAGTTTTGTGTTTGTTGAACCAAAAATGATATCATCAACATAAATTTGAACAAGTAAGACATGATTTCCAACATGTTTAATGAAAAGAGTTTTATCAATGGCACCTCTTGTAAAGTTATTTTTGAGTAAAAAGGTGGAGAGTGTATCATACCAGGCTCTTGGAGCCTGTTTGAGCCCATAAAGAGCTTTGTCCAGTCTGTACACCCACTCAGGATGAGAAGGATCCTCAAACCCAGGTGGCTGACAGACATACACCTCCTCTTTTATTTTTCCATACAAAAATGCACTTTTCACATCCATTTGATAAACTTTAATTTTGTTGGAAATGGCATAGGCCAGAAATAACCTGATGGCCTCAAGCCTTGCAACTGGAGCAAAGGTTTCATCATAGTCAATTCCCTCTTCTTGAGAGTACCCTTGAACTACCAGTCTTGCCTTGTTCTTGATTATCATACCAGCTTCATCTTGTTTGTTCCTGAAAACCCATCTTGTGCCAATTGGTTGCTTGTTTGGAGGTAAGGGACAGATTTCCCAGACCTGTTGCTTGTTGAACTGAAGTAGTTCATCTTG
This sequence comes from Ambrosia x helenae, assembly GCA_030844895.1. NCBI lineage: Eukaryota > Viridiplantae > Streptophyta > Magnoliopsida > Asterales > Asteraceae > Ambrosia > Ambrosia x helenae. The sequence goes on along the minus strand of JAUTDX010007073.1, from coordinate 411,115 downwards.
CATAGCTTGCACCCAATTATTGTCTTTGAGGGCTTCCTGGTACTTCTTTGGTTCCAACTGTGAAATAAAGGCTGAAAATAGGCAAAAGTTGGAGAGCTGGTTTCTGGTGAGAACACCTGAAGCTATATCACCCATGACTTGATCAAGTGGATGATCTCTGTGTTCAATCAGTTGTTGTAAACCACTGACAGGTGTAGGTGGCTCATGTTCTTCAAACAAACTACTGAGGTCTATAATATCTGGTTTAGCAGTTTTAGTTTCTTTAGTAGTTGCAGGTGCTGAAGCAGATGTTTGAGTTTGGCCTTCAGTATTTGTTGGATCAGAAGTTTGTGAAACTTCTGATGGTGTTGAAGTTGACTTAATGACTGTTTGAGGAGTCCATGGTGTAGGATCCTCATCTTCAAACCTTTGATCACCATAATAAGTAGGTTTGGAAGGAGTAACAGTCTTTTCAGGTCCAAAGTGGAAGTTGTCAAGGTCAAAGAGTTCAGCAGGATGTGCTGGAATAAGAGTGTGTTTTGACTCATTGAACTTGACATTCAATGTTTCTTCTACTATCCTGGTGTGAAAATTAAAAACCTTGTAGGCTTTTCTAGTTGAAGAGTAACCAAGAAAGTAACCTGAGTCAACTTTGGCAGCAAACTTTGAAATAGATTCCTTGATGTTCAAGATGAAGCATTGACACCCAAAAGCCCTGAAAAAGGAGATAAGGGGCTTCATGCCATGAAGAACTTCATAGGCAGTCTTGGAATGTCTCTTGACCACAAGAACTCTATTCTGAACATAACATGATGTGTTAACTGCTTCTGCTTACACCATTTTGTTCAGGAGTTCTGGGAACACTGTACTGTCTAATAATCCCTTTAGACAAACAGAATTCATCCAGAGTTTTGTTCCTGAATTCTGTCCCATTATCACTTCTAATGGTTTTGACAGATAGAGAATATTGTTTCTCTACTTGTAGAATGAAGAACTTGATGATTTCAGCAGCCTCATCCTTGGAGAATAAGAAGAATACCCATGTGAATCTTGAGTAGTCATCAATGATGACTAAGCAGTACTTCTTCTTACCAAGGCTCATAATCTTGACAGGTCCAAATAAGTCCATATGGAGTAGTTGAAGACATGCAGTTGTTTTTTATTCTTCAATAGACTTATAGGAGGACTTATGCTGTTTTCCCTTTAAACAGGACACACAGTGTTCTTGACACTGGTATACTTTCAAAGGTAGACCTCTGACCAAGCCCATTTTTGTGACTTTATTTATGGTTTTAAAGTTCACATGGCCAAGTCTCCTGTGCCAGAGATCTGTTTCTGAAGTTGATGCCCTTGAGAAGAAACAGGCAGTGTTGTTCAATACTTTGTCTTTCTCAATGTCCACTGCATAGACATTGCCACATCTTTTGGCAATCAGCAAAGTATGATCTTCAATGATCTTCTCTATCAACTTCTGGCCTTCTGGTGAGATGATCTTGCATGCTGTCTTTGTGAAGAAGGAAGAATATCCTTTATCACACATTTGTGACACACTCAGCAAGTTGTATTCAAGGTTTTCCACCAGATTGACCTTGTCAAACTGTATTTTGCCAGAGGAGACATTGCCATGTCCTAGCACATATCCCTTAGCATTGTTCCCAAAGGATACAGATCCTTCTCTTTGGCTGATAAAGTTGTTTATCAGGTATCTGCATCCAGTCATGTGCATAGAGCCTCCACTATCAACATACCATATGTTGTTTAAGCCCCTGGAAACTCTCTGCACATAAAAGCAAATTAGTTAGATCTAGGAACCCAAGCCTGTTTGGCTTTGGGTTTGCTCTTGAGAACAGTTACAGTTTGTTCTTGACCAGGTTGAGAAATCCATGTCTTTTTGGCAATGGATTTTTCATTAAGAACCATGGTGGTATCCTTTTCAGGACCACCATCAACCTTGGTCATCAGTAGTTGTACCATGTTCATTAGATTTTGTATCTCAGCAGTTTGTGAAACTGCTGATGATTCAGGTCTAACTACTGACAAAGAATTTTGAGAAAAAGATTTTGGTTGAGATCTTATCTTTTTCTGAGAAAAGGTGTTTTCAGGTTGTTGTTTCTTGGGTTTAAAGATTCTTTCATAATCATTTCTGATTTGATTTCCCACAACCTGTTGTTTAATTTTTTGATTGAACTGAATTCCTTTTCTGTATCTACAAAATTCAGTTTTGTGGTTGAACAGACCACAAATTTCACACTCTTTTGCCTTTTGTTTTTGATCTAAAGGCAAATTTCTGACATTAGTGTAAAGATTTTGCTCATCAGTAGTTTTCAGGGTCTCAACTCCTGATGTAGATGAAACTACTGATGGCTCATTGTCAGATTTTGTTAATACTTCTGAAGTACTTTCTTTGAAAATGCCAGGATTTCTATTTAGAAAGTTTTCATGGAAAGATGTGCAGTCTTTCCCTTCAGAAGTTTCATTTGAAACAATTCTTCTCCCATCTTCAGTAGTTTTGGGAGAGAAATCTGTTGGTGTTTCAACATGATGGTATCCTATGCCAAACTTAACATTTGAAGCACTTTGTTTGTTTAGCAATAATTGATACCCCTTACAAGATTCCACCCATTTTTCACATGTGATCCTGGTGTCAGCAAGCTCTTGTCTGACATCTCCCAGGTCATTTAGCATGATTTTAATTTGTGCTTGGGTTTCAATAGCTGAGTCAGTTAATTTAGAAACTTCTTTTGTTTTAGCACACAGTTTTCTTTCTAAATCACATTTTATCTGTGTGTATTTTCTTTCTAAATCATTGGCTTTACCTTGTAAGTGCACATTTGTCTCTCTTATGAGAGCAAAAGTTTCTTTGCAAGAATTTGAGCAAAGTTTTGTCAAAGATTCTTTTGATACCTGTGACAATGCAGATTTTGAAGTACAGCCTTCAAATGCCATTAAGGCAAAGTTCTTTCTGCCATTGTCTGGTTCTCCCCAGTTGATGTCAAACACTTTGTTGTCTGCATCAGGATTGCACTCTGTGGTGTCAAAAGGGAGACTGCTCCAGTCAACATACCCTGAGGTGAAAAGACTTTGTTGAGAGGGTTGTTGAGGCTGTGGAGGATGTTGAGCAGCTGGAAAGGGAGGGATTGATTGGCTCTGCATCTGTTGAGCAGGCACTTGAACATATTGTACTTGTGGCATGTATTGCTGTTGAGGAGCTTGTGCCTGTACAAAATGAGCACTCCCTTGAGTTCCATTATTCCTATTATAATTGGGGTTATAGTTATTTCCAGATTGTGATTGGTTAAAGCTAGAGCTTCTACACTCTCTAGCAAAGTGTCCCAACTTCTGACACTTGTGACATCTCAATTTAGATTTGTCAAAACCAATTTTTGTATTACTGGTCAATCCTGGAAATTTCCTTCCTGACCTTTTATAAAACTTGTTAGTTTTAATGCTTAGCATGGCCAGTTGGTGTAAAATGTCCATTTCTTCTAAGTCATCACTGCTAAAGTTTTTCAAATCATCCATGATAAAACATAGATTATCAGCAGTTTGACTTTGGTCATTATTGTCATAACCTGGGAAAGATCTTTCTGATGAGATCCCAGTTGTTATGTCAATATTGTCATAAGATCCATTGGAACAAGTTGGTGAGTCTTGTCCCAAAAGTGTTGTACTACCTGGAAGGTAGTCATCAGCAGTTTTACCAGATGATTGTAATTTCTTCATTTGATCAATTTCTCTCTCAAAAGTAAGTAATCTCCCATGGAGTTTTGTAAGAGTGAGGGAGCTAAAATCTGGTGAGGATCTTAAAACAATGGAGTATGTTTCCCATTTGTCTGGTAAAGACCTTAAAAATCTATGTAGCATAGACACTGTTGTATAGGTCTGACCATTTAACTTTAGCTCAGATATTAATGAGGAGAATCTTTCAAATTGTTGAGTCAAAGTTTCCCCATTAATATGAGCAAATGTCTCATATTGTTGAGCTAAGATCTCTCTAGTGTTGGCAATCACCTCTTCAGTTCCTCCAAAATGTTCTTTAAGACAATCCCAGAGTTCTTTGGCACTTTCACAATGTAAAAGGCCAGAGTATATCTCATTTGGGAGAGCCATTGCCAACATAGAGAATGCTTTTGCATCTAGCTCAAGTTTTAGGAAATCATCATCTGTATATTCTTTAGGGTCCTTAGGGACCTTAACATTAGTTTCAAGATTGACATTTACTGGTTTGTGAGGACCATATATCACAGATCTCCAACAACCTGTGTTGGTTTGTGACAAGGTATGTGCCATTCTCTTTTGCCATATGTTGTATTCATTTCTTACAAGCATGGCAGGTTTAGTGGCAGAACCAGTATTATGTGGATCCATTTTAAAGAGTATAGATTTGTCAGATGACTCTTTTAAGTGATGGATGTTGATAAAAAGTGAACTTTTGATCTTTTTATTGAGTATCAATAAGAGCTTTGTGTCTGATTCTCAATTTGTTAGATTGATATGTGATCAGATAAACCAATGCTCTGATACCAATTGTTGGATCAGTTTGCTCTTTTTGCTAAGTAAGAACTTGCTATCTTGACACTTAAGTGTTTAGCAAGCCCTTGTAAATCAGATTATAAGCACAGCGGAATGTATAAGTTAAAGCAACACTTTTTATACTAAGGAATAGTTATTACTGCCCCTTGATGATTGAAACTAATAAATGACAAGTATTTATTATGAATCCAAGCAGTAAATGAGAATTAGATACTTAGACAGATTCACAATAAATACTGAAATGGAATAGAACAGTGAGAGTGTTTGAAGGATTTTTCTATTAAAATCAATGTCTAAAATAGAAGGTTGAAGCCTCCTATTTATAGACGTTTACATACATGTATCTTGCCCAAAAAGCAAGTACAGAAACAACCGAAACAAGTTGCACAAGTTGCAACATTGAAACTAACAAATACAGCTAAAAGTATAATAAACAATAAACTACTGATGCAAAAGGCGGTGGAAAATATCTGATGCTAAGTGCTGATGAATGACAAACTACTGATGAGTAGTTTGTCTTCAGTACTTCTGAAGTGAACTTGTCTGGTTTGGACTTCAGAACTTCTGATGAAGTTTCTTCTTCAGCACTTCTCATATCTTCTCTTCAGCAATTCTTTGTTTTCTTTTCAGTACTTCTATACTTAGCCAAAATGACAGAAGTGAATTAGACTAAGGTTTCCAAAAGTGGTTTCACCAATCCTCTTTGTCCTAACACGGGTTGAGAAATTTAATATGATACATCAATTTTACATATGAAATAGACTGATGTATAACTCTAATATTAATATTTAACCTAAAACAAATTAACAATGTACAACTCCAATGCTAACACCTACCGTAAAAGAATGTAGAACTTTAATTTAACTCTAATATTAACACCTATCCTAAAGACTAAACAAATGTAAAACTCTAACATACTAATATTGATATCTAACTTAAAACAACGTATAACTCTATTAACCTATTCGGCTCTGGTTGGAAAAAAAAATCATATTTACTGATTTGAATATAATTAGTGACTTGCCTATAGATGACTAATGATTTACCTAAACACTTAGTGTTTTTTTCCTGTATGAACAAAACCCCACAAAAAATTTCTCTGTTTTTTATATAGCACTATGGTACTCGTTGGAAAGATAATAAAACGCTCGTTAATTTGGTGTAATTTTTTTCTTTAAAAAATATCGTATATTAAAGATATTAACGTTTAAAAATTATGGGAGGAAACATGAGGGTGAAAAATCCAATTTTGTTTTAAAATTATTTTTTTCCTAAAATATCTCAATGCCACATGGGATGACACATGACACACTCAAAGAAGAGAATTCTTCTTTGAGTGTCATGTCATTAAAATGGCTTTGGTTTATTATATGTATAGATATATATATATATATATTTTTCTTTGATTCGTACAGTTCGTACGAAAAAGTTGTTTGTATTTGATCTTTTGTCTCTCTCTCTCTCTCTCTCTCTCTCTCTATATATATATATATATATATATATATATATATAATGATTTTTTGAATAGGGGAAGGTTCAATTGAGAACTCATAGTTAGGGAGAGAACTTGAGAACTCCTACTTAAATTAAAAAAAAAAATCATAACTCAAAATTTAAGTCAAAAACCAAAAATCTGGTTCGGAACTTCTCTTTCCCACGTCATCCCGGTTCTATTAAAAAAAATAAAAAAAATAAAAAAACATAAAAAAATAAAAAATAGGCGACTTCTAATGCACCTGTGTAGTAAATGTCCGGTTAGCTTTAGGGTTTAGTTTTTGGGTTTAGTTTAGCTTTTAGGGTTAGTTTTTTTTTAGTTTAGTTTGTAAGGTTTAGGTTTTTGGGGGTGGGGTGGGGGTGGGTAGGGTGGGTTTAGGTTTTTGGGTAGGGGGTTAGGCTTTTTGGTGGGGGTTAGGTTTTTGGTTGTGACGGGTGGGGCTTAGGTTTTTGGTAGGCGGTGGGTGGGGTGGGTTTAGGTTTTTGGGTGGGGGGTGGATGGGTGGTTTAGGTTTTTGGGTAAGCGATTTAGGTTTTTTAGTGAGGGTGGGGGTGGGTAGGGTGGAATTAGGTTTTTGGGTGGGGGTAAGTTGGGGGGTAGGTGGTTTAGGCTTTTGGGTTATACTACACATGTGCAGTAGCGTTTTTTAGGTGTGTTTTTTTTTTATTTTTTTTTATTTTTTTTTATTTTTTTTCCGAACGGGTATGACGTGGGAAAGAGAAGCTCCGAACTAGTTTTCTATTTTTTTACTTAAATTTTGAGTTATGATTTTTTTATTATATTTTTTGTATTTAATTAGGAGTTCTCAAGTTCTCTCAATAAAATGAGTTCTCTATTGAACCATCCCCTTTTTGAATAATATATGAACAAGAATATGATTTGAGCAAAAGGTGCATATAGATAAATAATACATGGTTTGTGATTAAAACGTGGGGAATTTACTCCTCCTATACATTACCTAAGAATCAATCACTCTCATCGTCCTCCAGGAAATTGAGGTCATCGTCGTCTTCTTCTTCTTCATCTTCGGGCGGATGAGAGTCTAATGGTTGTATGTCTAATGAACCCCCCTTTCTACTCTCTCCATTGCCTTGTTCATATTCGAACAACCCATTCTCCTCATACTCCATTTCCTGAAAAAATTAAATTAAATTAAATTAAATAAAAATAATAATAATAATAATCTTGACAAGGAATGAAGGGAGATAACAGATAAGTGTGTGTTACCTCGTCTTCTTGTTTTCCAGGCTTTACAATCCAGTCATACAAAAGATTCTCTTGCACAAGTAGGCTGTCTGAGCTAGCAGTCGGCTTTATTTGGCGATCCTTGAGTCTTAAGTTGTAGTGAACATATATCAAGTCCTTGAGCCTTTTCTTCACCAGACGGTTGTGCCTGCGCTTGTGAATCTCATCATATTTATGGTCGCAACCATAACAAGAGCATGTTTGACTCAGTATGCGTACAGCAATCTGTTGCAGCTCTAAGCAGTTTATGCCATGCTGTTGCCACCACGCAGCTAAAACGAAATAATACATACTAGACTAGTTCATTATTTATAACATGATAAAGCATATTTTTTTTTTAAAAAAAGAAAGTATGTTTTAACCTGGATTTAGTTCGGTTCGCGTGCTAATAGCCAAATCAGTTCCGAAATCAGCTTTTGCAGAACAAAAATCTGAAATCTGCAGCAAATCCATCATCAAACTGACTGGAATAACAAAGGGAGGAGAGTTTGTTTTAACTACCTGCTTCGATGCTAAAACCCTCCTTGCATTGTTTGGCTCAAACCTAACAATGCATGAATTTAGACCACGAACAACTTCTGGGTACTAAATAAACCACATGTTAATAAAATGAACATAATTTGTTACTTATGGCAATAAGAGAGAGAAATGAAACGAAAAATTCAATGCAGGTAGCATACGGGAACAAAGTCAGGTCGATATCTGAAGGATGGATTCAGAAAGTAAGCAGCAAGATACAAAGGATGATTGAGAGAGTGATTGTCTATTATGCTGCACGCGTTACCATATTTGTGTGGGTCATCACCATGGTTGCTTTTGATTGTGAATTTCGCCTTGTACATGTCACTGTATATATATGGCATGGACATGGAGTCACCTCCATCATTGATCTTTTCAAGCACTTGCAGAATAGGGCCCACTGATCTCCTCACGCATTGCACCTTCTTCCAGAATGTTGCATTCATTACTAACTTTTCGACCTCTTCACCCTCGTGGGATTTTGAGAGTCGAGATGACAACCACTTTGTGGACTGAAACAAGCGTTTGAGAGCAACCCTGTGATCCATCAAGCTTTGTAATGTCAGAAAACTTGAAGAAATGCTGGTAAAAGATGCTCTCACAACTTCTTGTCCCCCGGTGTATTCTCTTTTCATTAGATTCCATAACCACATCTGGTTGTACACAAGCTTTGTGATCTTCTGTCCTTTCTCAATACATTCCGCCACCCATTTTATCTTTACAAAATCTTCAAGCATTTGTTCAATACAAGAAGCAGCACAAGGCGTCCAAAATAGATTTTGACGTTTTTCCTCCAGCATCTTTCCAGCGGCTTCATAACTGGGTGTGTTTTGTGTGATAATCTAGAGCGAATTAACACGCACACACACAAAACATGAGAAAAAAAAATACAAAAGAAGATATTCCAGTGTACTATTTTAACTAATTAATACTTAGTAAAAATGCAATATGATGATGTACCTGCACAACGTTTTCCTCGCCCATCTCATCCACTACTTTATCAAAAAGGTTAAATAAAGCTGGTGCATCATCGACAAATTCAGTGGCATCAACTGAAGAAACAAAGTGCAAACCGCGAGGACAGGAAACCAGAATGTTGATTAACGTCCTGCTGTGTGCATCTTTCCAAGTATCTGCCAATATAGAGCACCCAGTGACTGCCCAAGAGGCTTTATATTCAGCTAGGTGTGTTTTAATGGTTAGGACTTGGTCCTCAAGAAGACGAGGGGATAGCATAATGCTGCTGGAGGGTGATGGTGGTCCATATTGAGATACCATCTCCAGCATCTTGTGAAAGTAGGGTGAAGTTGCTGCATGTGTGGGAACTCCAGCATAATAAAAGAAGTTGGAAATTGCAGACATGACCTCCTCCTCCTCCTTTCGTCCTGATACTTTATTATTAGCCACCAACATCTGATGAGCATTACTAGTCTCAGATTTTGGTTTCTTCGAAAACGTGTCTTCTCTTCTGACAAATCTTTTCCTTTTATCTCCACTGGTGATTAGTAGATTTGCATCATCTTCCTCTTGCTCATCATCCTCTTCCTCGTCATCTTCATTTTCTGAATGCATCGTATAAAATGTGGATGCTGATGTAGACTGCTTATGAGGTTCAGGTCTTCTATGCCTCCTTCCGGTACGATGCCATTTCATATTCTCTTTAATTTTAAGATACACTTCCTCAGGAGCACTTTTACAAGGTGCAACTTCACCAGGTATTCTAGCAAGATGTTGCTTAAAGCGGTTAATGCCACCACTAACTATTTTATCACAATAATTGCATTTAACTTTTTTCTTCCTCTCATCCCGAGGAACTCCATGTTCCCATCCAGGGTCAACATATCCTAGTGATCTGAGAGGTGGAGGATGAGGAGGAGGAGCCATATTTATAACTAAACCCTTGTCCCCCCCTACCCCTACCCCTACCCCTACCACCACCAGTTGCTGCTTTCCTTTGTTCCTATTATTATCGTACATGTGTTCTTCTTCTTCCCCAACATCATTCTCAATATCATTAGAACAAGGTGGGAAGTTGAGATATGTTGTTTGTTCCTCGTATTCAATTTGCTTTGGTTTTTTACCAATACGACATCCCTCCAAGTTATCCTTCATTTTTAGGCACACCTCTTCAGGAGCCTTGTCACAATAGGTCACTTCACCGGATACTCTAGCTAAATGCTGCTTCAACCTGTATATCCCACCACTAACTATTTTCCCACAATAATTGCATCTCACTTTCTTCTTTTTCTCATCTTGAGCAGTACCATGTTCCCATCCAGGGTCAACAAATCCACCACAACGTATTGATGTCATTTCCTCACCCGCGTCATGGATGATCACCACACCACCAATACAATTCAATACGCCATCCTTGCACTGACGAGAAACAAACAGCCCGTGTTCTGTTCTGTTCTGAACCTGAGAAAAAAATAGAACATCATCATACTCAGTTAATCCCACCAATAGCAAAAGCTAAGGTAGGGGGTAAGATGTACCTTTACCCCGTGAGAATACTTCCCCCGACTCGATAGTGGTTTTGTATCAAGCCTTGGCACATAACACTTAGCAATCGTGACAAACCCGATTGGTGCATATACCCCCTTGTCTTTTGGCTACCAATGCCACCACATGATTAACCGTCCGTCATTTTTAACATTATTATTATTTTCACGAAATTAGTAAAAATAAAATAACGTTAAAATTAGTGCAACTTTACTTTTGGCCACACATATATACATTATATGCGCAAAACCGTAAGCGAGGCCAGCATCTTAGAACATGTTACACTTAATAATCTATGCCAAACTATAGCAGTCACTACTTGATCTAAGAAACTCAAAATCAAAATAATCAATTTAAACGACCAACACGAGGCTTTTCTAGTTGTGTAAAAAAAACATGCACAACAGTGTCACTAAAAGCCATGAATTAGTGAAATATGTATGATGTTTGTTTATAAGAAATAACAACGGTCGGGATGGGATAAATAAAATCAACCACAGAGAGATTAAGTTAATTTAAAGAAACAGAAACCCTAAAGTAGAGAGATTGAGGCAATTAAAGTGGGAGAGAAATCGGTTGATGGTACCTTTGATTCGAGGGTGGAGATTGTAGCCAACCGGATGATGCTGAACAAACCTTTGATTCAGATTGGGGCAACACGGTTGATGCTGAACAAACCTTTCTTTGATTCAAGGGTGTTTTCCTCTCTATTTTTTCCTCTCCTTTTTAACTAACATACTTTTTTTTTTTTTTTTTTTAACGGCAAATTTCTACTCCTTCTGAAACTTGAACCCATGACCTATCCTTAAGTGTTCCTAGAAGCTTTGCTTCTATCATTGGGCCACCAACCCCAATGGCAACTATCTTATACTTATAATTTAAAAGTTAAAAACAAAGTGTTAGACTCTGAGGTATGGGCCGGTCAAGGCATGGCCAAGCCGTCTTGGCCCGACGAATACCCCCTCCCCCGTCGTTCCAGGACCATCTCAAACGGCTCAAATCAGACGGGTTGGAAGCTCCTCTTTGATTGGTTGTTTTGAAATGTGTCATTTATCCCACTATTAATATTTGACTGTTAGTTTTAAAAAAAAAAAAAAAGGAAAAATTACAGAAATCGTCCTTTATGTTTACATCGTTTTTCAGTGGTTGTCTTTTAACTTCAAAATTGATGAAAATCGTCATTTATATTGTAAAATCTTGCAGGTCTCGTCCTTTAGGCCTAACCTGGTTAGTTCTTTTGGTTAAGTTTGGTCATGTGGACCCACATGAGTGCAAAATGACAGTTATGCCATTATCTCTATCATCTTTATCACCCCACCAATTAAATTCTTTAGTAACCACCACATCCATCACCAAGCCACACCACCACCTCTACCACCAACCTACCACCACCATCACAACTTGCCACGAACAACCCCCAGCTCCATAACCGTCCCCTCTCTTTCTTCTTCTTCTCTCTCTTGCTTTGTTCACCATCTTCGGTGAGACAAACACCACAGGTCGCGACCCAATCTCTCCCTCTCTCAATCAAAAACCATACATTCGGGTACAATCTTCAAGACCCAATCTCTTTTATCTTTTATAATAATAATATTTTTCCCCTAAATTTTCATAACCCTAGACACACAAATTCAATCAATTGCTTTTCGTTATTCAATCAAAGAACAAATTAAGCTATGGGTCTTTGTTCGTCGATTACTGCTCAAGACACATATATGAAAGGTCTCTGTTTGACGAAGAGGTGGTGGTGATGATGTTATCAAAAGAGGGAAACAGGCGGTAGTGATGATGTTATTAGAAGAGTTACTTTGTTTGGTGTTTTGGGTTTGTTGTAGCTGCTTCTAAAGGCTCTGCTCATCTTCTGGGTATTGAAGATATTAATATTGTTTTATGAAATCTTTAATTTCTCCTGGTAATGGTTTTTTTTTAATTATTGTTTGATTGGTGTTTTTGGTTTGTTGGGTATGTAAGTTTTCATTTCTTGAAAAATTTACAGTAGGGTTGTTCGGAGAGGGGACGGTGGTGATGATGATAATGGTGGTTGTGTGGTTTATGCTTGTTAAGGTAAAAGGGTTTAGGGTGGTGGTGGGAACCAGATGTTAGAGAGAGAGAGAGAGAGTTGAAAGATTTTAATTTTTTTTTATATGAGGGAGACATGTAGTGAATGACTGTTTTGCCCTCATGTGGGGTCCACATGACCAAACTTAACCAAAAAACTAACCAGGTTAGGCCTAAAGGACAAGACCTGCAAGATTTTACAACACAAAGAGCGATTTTCATCAATTTTGAAGTTAAAGGACAACCACTGAAAAACGATGTAAACATAAAGGACGATTTCTGTAATTTTTTCAAAAAAAAAAAATTCACCATTTATCCCACTATAAAAACCCAAATAACTTCCTAACTTTTTTCACAAAACCATCTTATACTCTTTACCAACCATACTCTTTCTATTCTTCTTTATACATCTTTTTTTTTTATTTTTTTATAAAATCCAACAACAAAACAAAACCCCTCATCTCATCAAATGACGACTTGAACTAACGATAACGAGATCAAGTTGGTGACGGCGTACATCAATACTAGAGGGATGACACACTTACAAGTTAATTCGGGTTCTTTTTGGAACAACGTTTCGGCGGAATACAACCGTTTAACCGGAACAAATCACCGCTCGGCGGATCTATTCGTTAATAAGTGGCGGAGTATACAAATAAGGTGTACGAGGTGGAACACTTTCTTTCAAGCCACAATGTGTTACACCCGACAGCGCACAACGAAATGCAAGTCATGAGGTAACGGAAGTTGTTACCGCAAAGTTTAGCAAATCACTCGTGAGTACGTATGGACATCTTGCAACCACCCTTTAGCCTAACACATTTAAGTTTCCGGTCTAAGAAACTTTAAAAACGTGTCATAGCCAAGGTGAAGCGAAAGTACATAATCATTGCTTTACAATTTATTTAAAATAAAAACATAGATTTCATATTTTTAAGGTCCGACATCATTCGTAGTGCCTGCTAAACCCACTCTCAAAATTCCCAGGCATCAGTACCTGAAAAACATGCATAAAAACATCAACATCATGTTGGCGAGTTCACGGGTTTAAAAGTAATAAATAAACTCTCAAGTTTAACGAAAACGTATGATAAGTATTACTAAAAGAGAACTAAGTAGACTCGCGAAAATCTAACAAGTATGACGTATCCAAAGGCTCCTAATCAAACCATGACTTTATTCCCGGGGTGACCTCTCCAAGAGGGACTTTTTGAAGATTACGTTCTTTCCCCATAAGACATCGCCTCTAGTCAGGAAAAAGGGGTGTCAACCCAATAGATCTATAACATAAACTACGGCTCTAACCAAGAGCTAATGATTAAGAAGTGCAGGGAATGTGTCAACCCGAAGGGACACTGGTGCCACGTAAAACATACCCACCGATACATCGACCAAGACGCCTCGAACGACCCGACACTTCAACAACGTCGTTCACAGGTTTTTTTGGGTACGTGTACTGCCGATTTCAACCGCCAAGTTGGCACCAATGACCGCACAACCGTCAGCCTGCAGCGAAAGTGGACCGATCTCACCAATAAGTGTGATCGGTGGACCAACATGTACCAGAACACGTTGAGGGAGGAGTCGGGCATTGACCCGGAGTTGGCTATCGAGCTCACGCATGTGGAGTATGCGACTCGATACGACAGCAGCTTTGACCGTGTCGAGGCATGGCAACTGTTGCGCCAACTCTAGGTTTTTTTTATTTCTTTTAATGTATTTTATTTTTAGTTTTTTATGTTTAATAGTTATGAATTTTAGTTTTTTATGTTTATTTATCTTTAATGTTCCTATTAAACAAACCGTTTAAAAAAAAGGTAGAGATATACATAAAACAAATGGTAAAAATAAAAGAAATTACAAAAAAAGGTATATATAAAAAAATCAAAAATAAAAGAAATCAACGGTACCAGCACGGTAAACAACACCAGCAAAACGGTCCACGGACCACTACCAACGTGTATGGCGACGGTGATACCGTGCTGGTAGTTGGTACCCATGACCAATTCGGGTGGCGCCCCGTCCCCCTTAGAAAACCATCATATTTCCTTCATTACTTTTCTTTGTTGCCCTTTCTCTCCTAATATACATAAGTTTTTCAATCTTAGGATGGGGCTTTTCTGATTTTTGAGAAACAAATGTTCTAATTTTGCACCAACAACTTCCTGCAATATTTATCTCGACGGATTCCGGTGGGTGCTTCATGGTAGAAAGCATGAAATCGCCTTTGGCAGACGGTGGGCACCGGCCCACCGTACTCATGCTATGAATCCGCCACTGGTACGGACAATGTCCTAAAAAGCCGGATGTCACACAATGGAGGCGAACCCTCGTCTTACCGAACGAGCGGCAATCCAACTCACACAACAAGACTATCGTGCTGCTCACAGGGCAGGATTCGCCGTCATCTATCTTCTCTCATGGCAATTGTTGCGTTTTTTCGTGTCGATTGGTAGATGGTTTTAAGCTTTCGGTTGTTTTAAAATGTTCTAGGCTTCGGCTTCTTTTTTTTAATGTTTCGGTTTGTTTTTTTATGTTTCGGTGTAAGTTTTTTTTATGTTCTAGACTTCATCGGGAAAGCGCGGAGCATTTGTTTTCAGGATGCGTTTTTTCAGCGGGGGTGTGGGCGACTATGGCTAGTTGGTGTAGGGTCCCGAATTATATCACCTTTTCACTAAAGGATGTAGTTACTATGTATAATTAGGTTGGTTTGAATGGTGTGAAGAGGATTGCTTTCCAGGGTATTGTTAATGATGCTATGTGGCGCATTTGGAAAGAGAGGAACAACCACATAATAAAAAGATTCAAATGCCAGAAGTGATTGTGGATGTAAAAACCTTGAGTTTCCTTTTTGTTTAGGTGTAGGTATAAGGATGGATGTATAGATTAGGAAAAGTGGCGTAAATTTGACATGATGTAATATTTGGTTGTGCGCGTCTTGAAGAGAGGCGGCGTTGGTTTTTGTTTAATGAATTTACCTTTAAAAAAAATAAAATAAAATTTTAAAAGTTGATAAATTGTTAGGCGGTTTGTTGTTGAAAACAAAAGTCCCTATTTCCCTGTCCATTATACATAAGTTAGGAAATTCCAGAATCATCATCATCCTCCCGTTAGTTAATAGAGGAAGCGATGACGGCTAACAACAATGTTGACGATGACGGCGAAGAGAGTCTGGTGGCTCTATTGGACCATCTCCAAACACGCATCGCTTATTACAAGTCCAAGGTTCCTTCCCTTGTTAATTACAATAATAATAATAATAATAATAATAGTATGCTTTATTTCTGTTACTATTTATTCTCTCTCTCTGTTTTGTATGTAGCTTGATAAATCTGAGAAGAAGTTGGAGGAGACTCGAAATAAGTTGGCCCGCATTCGAAGTTCAAGTTCCACAAGTGGTGCTTTAGCAATCGATAGTCCAGAAGAAGAAGTTTTTGAAACGACCAACCACAAACCACATTACCAAGAAGATGAAGAAGATTGTAAGGTTATTAAAACGAAGAAGCGGAAACCGCTGCTTATCATCCCTCATATTCCTCCTGTTAAGAAGAAAATTAGGAAAACTGGTAGTAACACTTGCATTTCATTTCATTTCATTGTATATTTATTATTATTATTATTATTTGGAGGATTAATAATTAATATAGTATAATTTTGTGTTTAATTAATGTTACAGAGAGGGATGATGTGAGTTTGATTGAGATGGTCTGTAGCTCTTCCTCTCCTTGTAACATAAATTGTGAACCACCCACCACAATGCTCAATAGTCAACATAAGAGGAAGCTCAGATGTCTTGTTCTGTGTCCCACAAATCATCAACAGTTTGTCACCAGGTGCTCTAGGGTTTGGTTTTCATACTACGCCTTTTTTTATTCATTCATTTGGATCTTACTTACTTTTTTTTTTTTTTGCTTGCAGTGCTTTGGATGGTATTGTAAATGTCTGGCAAATTCAGGATACAGGGTATGCTATGATACACACACTTTATAAATGTCACGGATTACACATATATTATTTATGTGACTTGACTTATGATTGTTGTAAATAATAATAAGATTGAACGGGGTCTTGGATGGAGGTGATTGGTGTAAATGCACACCACCTTATGGTTTGGCTTTATACAGTTAAGCTTCTCTGGTTATGATTTAATTTGTGTTGATTTTCAATCAACTTTGGCTTTTGGCATCAAATAATGGATATCTATCTAATCTAAGTTAATACACGAGGAGTTTGAATCACTAAATTACACATGTTGAGTTTAGATCTCACCTGCTTAGATAAGATAGCTAGTTTGTATTAAAAAAAAAGTCAATTCTTATTGCCTTGTAGTTAATGCTTCTTTGACTGACTCGGTCATATTTTGGAAAATCAAAGTATTGTGTCTTCTTATGGAGATGAAGTTGCCGTAATTATATCTGAAAATTGATTCATATGGCTAAAAAAGCATGCCTAGTAATGGGTGGAAGAATTAAAACACAATCCATTGAGTAGATTAGGACACAGCTAGGGCTGCAAACAAACTGAACTTTCAGCGAACGGTTCATGAACCGTTCGGCGAGAAGTTCGTTTGTGTTCGTTTAATTAAAAAAACGAACATGAACAGAGGTCGCGTTCGTTCGTTTATGTTCGTGAACGTTTGGTAACGTGTTCGTTTATCTTCGTTTATGTTCGATAGTTTAGTAAGGTTATTAATTTTTATACTTTTTTGTATTCTTTTATTTTTATTTATCTTAATGTATGTGAATTCAATTTTATTCAAAAGTTAATATGTGTCCGTTTGTGTTTGGTTCCATTCATTAACATTTCTTTGTGTTCATGAACACTTGTTTGTGTTCATTAATGTCCGTTTGTGTTCGTGTGCGTTCATGAACAAAATTAACAAAAGAACACGAACATAAGTGTTTTTTTAATAAACGAACACGAACAGAAAATCTCGTTCAGTAAGTGTAAGTGTTCACGAGCTGTTCGTGAACACATAATTTTCTTAACAAACGAACAGGAACAAGGCTTTGTTCGTGTTCGTTCAGTTCGTTTGCAGCCCTAGACACAGCCACACGCACACACATATTATATATATTCAATCTATATAACAGTGGTAACTAATTAATAGAGAAAAACCTTTAAGATTTACCTTTTAGAACCAGTGTTGTAAAAGGCGCCCTAGGCGCTAGGCTGAAGAAAAAATAGGAATTATGCCCTAGGCGGATTCTTGGGCGATTTGGCAGTTAGGCGGAGCCTAGGCGGGCCTAGGCGGTGTTATTTTTTATTTTTTTTTATTAAATTTCTAAGTATTTCTTAGTATTCTGTGTATATATCTAAGTATTATGTGTATATATCTTAACATATTTTCAAAAAACCCATAAATTTGTGTATATATATATATATATAATACGTATAAAATACCAAAACGCCTAATTCCGCCTAATTTTCGCCTAGTCCTGACTAGTCCCTAGGCTGGACTTCACCGCCTGCCTAGCGCCTAGCGCCTTTTACAACACTGTTTAGAACCATATATTTTTTCATTAATCACTTATTAGTTGGTAATATGGATTGATCAGATCACATGCAACTCTTGTTAGTTCTATCAATGCTGTATCCCCTAAACAAAGGAGATGGCCGGAAGATATTGCGTGGCATCCAAATGGAGGCAGCCTGGTATCTGTGCACAACGCCGATTGTGGGGACTCTCAGCTAGCAATCTTAAACCTGAATAATAAAGGAGAAGAGGTAACTAAAGCATTTAGCTTTTATCTTTAATTGTTTACACTCCATTGGTTCTGTCTAGATAGATTTCATGCAAGCGTTGAGTAGGTTATAATGTTGATGCCAACAGGCGGTTTTCTTGGAAGATAAACCTCATGTCAAGGGTGTGATCAACAATGTAATGTTCATGCCATGGGGTGACAATTGTTTCGGTACTTGTGGAAATGATCATGCTGTAGTTCTTTGGACTGGAAAACAAAACTCCTGGAAACCACAAGTGCTGCACGCAAGTTTGCATTCTTCCGCTGTGATGGGAGTATCTGGTATGCAGAAAAAACGTATGGTGATTTCTGTTGGCGCTGACAAGAAGATCATCGGGTTCGATTTACAGTCTGAGATGGCAGAGTACACGCATCGGATAGAAAGCAAGTGCATGAGTGTTGTACCAAATCCTCGCGACTTGAATCTCTTTATGGTTCAGACCGGGTAGGCTACTCTTATAAATGTTTAAAAAAATTAATATGAAACCTGGTTACATTTTAATGGTTATATTAAATACCAATAATTTGTTACATTTTTTTTTTTGCAAATAGTGCTCCACAAAAGCAGCTACGACTGTTTGACATGAGGCTGAAGGTGTCACAAGTTCATGAATTTGGCTGGAATCAAGAAAGCAGCACGTCGCAATCGGCGTTGATAAATCAAGCTTGGTCCCCTGATGGTTTGTATCTTACATCTGGTTCTGCAGATCCAATGATCCACATTTTTGACATCAGATACAATGGTAGCCAACCCTCACAGTCCATTAAAGCTCACCAAAAACGTGTCTTCAAAGCTGCTTGGCACCACTCTTTGCCTCTCCTCATTTCCATATCGTCAGATCTCAATATTGGATTTCACAACATCACGTGATAACCAACCAAAGCATGCGGGTTTGGATGTTTTAACTTTTTTGTACATAACATGGTAGTCGCATCCTATTTTGTGATCATCATGACTTTCTGTGGTTCCAAAATCAGATCAACTGTTTCGGTTCTAAGCAAGGTAACTAAAAACTAATGATAAAATAGGTTTTGGTCAATTAGTTATCATTTTAAAATTAAGCAGAATTTATGTAAAAGAGGCATTTAAAGTTTTAAAAACTAATTTGACTGGACATCCATTTATGCACTTGAATCTTTAGCTTTTTGGACCTCCCCAGTTTTTAACAAAAGTTTCTCATGTAACTTGTGTTGCAGCATAATTATTATATATAATAATTCTTGAAGTCTTTGTCTACAGTGTGTTTTCTTTTTTGTCTTTTAGTGTATGTTGATGTTTTATAGATTATTTTGCAAGTGTAAATTTCTAAAACCTTTCTTGGTGGAATGGTTTGGTAAGTTGTTAAATTATAAGAAGGTTATGGGTTCGACACCTTCATGTTCCTTTTTAAACAGGATTTTTTTTTGTCTTTTTATATGAAATATAGTTTTTTTCTTGACAGTTTTGTTATTCTGTCTAAAAATGCAAAGGCTATCAATGATGTTTCTGTTTTGTTTTTCACATATAAAGTTTCGTATGTTGAGGTTTTCACGTTTATTTTTTCATGGTTTTGCGTTATATTATTTGGTTGCTCTAACGACACAGAACGAAACCATAACCAATCAAAGTCTCGCTACAACGCTCGTGGTTGACGCTCATATCTAAATGCATCATTGCAATGTGCTTTTATATATATATTATATATTATATATATATATATATATATATATATATATAGGAGGGTTATCTTGAGAACGCTAAATATTGTGAGAACCGTGTGAACAAGTAAAAAAATCAATCAAGGTCAATTTTTTTTAACACAAACATCATTATAATTAAAATACAACATTAATAAATGAATTTTCTTTCCAAATAATACATCTTTTCTTGCAAAAACACTTTCAAATTAACTGTTTACACATGTGTAAATGAAACAGTTTACACATGTATAAACAGTAAATTTACACATGTGTAAAAACAATTTATTTTCGTATACGTTTGAATTTTTACGCGTAAATTGTGTTTTTCGGATTGTATTTTAGTAATAAAGATACGTGTAAAAAGAAATTTTGAATTTGAATGGTTTTAGATACCGTTCTCACGGTTCGCACGAAATATAGGTGTTCTCAAATTAACTTTCCCCTATATATATATATATATATATATATATCTATATATATAAAAGAAAACGTATATGCTGACGTGGCGTGCAATGGAGGCCTCAACCTCCACTTGAGAGTGCCACGTGGCATCATAATTGAAAGATTTTAGTGTTTTTGAACTATTTCCTTTTTTAATTAAAAAAAAGATAAACATAAAACCCTAAATTAAATTGAGTTATTTTAGGAAAAAAAAGAATTTAAAAATAAATTTAAAATTTTCTCTCTCATGTTTCCTCCCATAATTTTTAAACGTTTATATCTTTTATATACGGGATTTTTTAAAGAAAAAAATTACACCAAATTAACGAGCGTTTCATTATCTTTCCAACGAGTACCATAGTCCTATATAAAAAACGGAGAAAAATCGACTATTTTTTGTGGGGTTTCGTTCATACAGGAAAAAAACACACGTTATTCATTAATCATGTTTTTTCTTTTAAACCAGGTTCTTATCTACGATGTTGAAAATCAGCCCAATCGCCATGTTATCATTGGAATTTCACTAGGTATACTTCATCAAGAGTAGTTAGGAGAAAGAATCGCGCAACACTGCAACACATGGTGTCACCTTATAGCAAGGTTATTTTTTTTATTTATTTAATTACAAGAGTAATAGTTATTACTATTAGTATTAGTATTAGTATTATTAGAATGGTTATATTTTTCAACCCCGGGACGCTCCCGGAAAGAATTGATAGTTGCTGACGTGACGTTCAATGGTGGCCTCAACCATCTCTTGATTATGCCACGTGGCATAATGAGATGCAATGATTACAACTTCCAACTTAAGTGTTTGTTTAGTTGATTAGGTTAGGAATTATAAGAGCCATTAGAATGTGAGAAATTAGAGAGATGTGATGAGTTTTTTAATAGTTGCAGCTTACATAAGTGATTCTTTAGATGATTACTAATTAGGTTTTAGATTAGGGAATATGAGTTATTATTGATTAGAATACTATGAACATGCAATGATTGAGAGATTTTGTGGTTAGTTAACTTGAGCCATTTGCAATAGGTTATCACGTAAAATTAGATTTTTTCATCCCCGGGACCTTCCGGGGTAATCAGCTAGTATATATATATATATATATATATATATATATATATATATATATATATATATATATATATATATATAATATATAGGGGAAGGTTCAATTGAGAACTCATAGTTAGGGAGAGAACTCGAGAACTCCTTAAGTATAGGGGTATTTTTGTCAAATATTTCATCAAGCCTCATTAACTGATATACAACCCCAAAACTATGGAGAAACCCTAGTTATTCTAACGTGCAGATCATTGGACCATTGAAGAACATCTTTCATATGATCGTATACCTTGATTCATAGTTTCATCTATTCTGTAATCGAATCAACATATGAATTCTGCATCTTCCTCTGTTATTAATGACAATCGAAGGTTATTACTATTATTTGTAATCTTACAGATTTGTGTATGTATCGATTAATTGTATGGTTGTTGTTATTTAGATCCAACTTCTTCATCGAATTCAAACAACTATGCGATAAACATGGATTATCTATCATATATAAAGGTTAATCGATGAAAAAATCTAGGTATCTTGTTAGGCGATAATGCAGAATCGACATCAAACGTTGCTTCTTCTTCGAATTGTGGTAATTCCGCTTCAGATGATACAAAGCTTTCTAGCATTGAACATAGAGGTACCTGTTCTTAAATTTTCATATTGCACATGTGCACTGCATCCAGTTTATGTTTACTGATGTTTTACACAACCTAGATATATATGTTTTTTAACATTTACGTATTGCACATGTGCACTATATTCAGATTGTGTTTGCTGTATTTTTTTAAACAATATGTACATGTTCTTAAATTGACGTATTGCACATGTGCATACATTCGGTTTGTTTCTGTTGTATTTTTTACACAACATAGAGGTATGTGTTCAAAAATAAATGTAAGAGATTGTGATTAATTCTTGACAAACATTATGAGGTTGATTGTTGTTGTAGGAATTGGTAGCTAGCTTTTTAGTATTGGATAATGTTAATGCAGAGTTCAGATGGTGGTATTAAGACAGATGGTCAAGTTGAAAGAGACATTGAGCATGTAAATTTGGGTGTAATTAGGTAGGATTTTATATTTTTAATTATTATTATTATTATTGTTATTATTATTATTGTTTACTAATAATCATGCTCATTAACATAGACATGATCAATAACAATGAGTACTATTGTTTAGCATTGAACAGAGAGGTACCTGTTCTTAAATTTTCATACTGCACATGTGCACTGCATCCAGTTTATGTTTACTGATGTTTTACACAGCCTAGATGTATGTGTTTTTTAACATTTACGTATTGCACATGTGCACTATAATCCGATTGAGTTTGCTGTATTTTTTACACAATATGTATGTGTTCTTAAATTTACGTATTGCACATGTGCAATACATTCGGTTTGTTTCTGTTGTATTTTTTACACAACATAGAGGTATGTGTTCAAAATTTAAATATCGTACATGTGCACTACATTATTTTTGCGTTTACTGTATTTTTTATTCTACATGTTTTATAATTTGTGCACATGTTCACTGTAGACGATAATACTAATACAATTTTTTTAAATGCAGGTCGTCTATCAAATTATGTCTATATAACTCCTGGTGGAACTGCCTATTGGGTACCTAAAGTATTGGATGATACTGTAGCATGTGACAAGTGTGGTCATAGAGGCCACAATACGATAACTTGTATGGGGCAATCACAATATGATGGGGCTAATCAGTAATAATACGTTATGAACATGTCTTTTGTATGATGTATGATATGAACATATCTTTTGGGTTATATTTGTTATGAACATGTTTTATGGTATTAGGTTATGAACATGTCTTTTTGGTATGTAATCAAATTGATGGTTTTATGCTATGGTATTTATCACTTATCACTTACGTAAAGTTGTTTGATTTAGTATTTATTAAAAATGTGTTAAAAAACTTCTATAAAAAACAGGAATGGACATTCCATTGCCAACAATAATATTTTTATTAGTGCACGAATTAAAATTAGACGGGGAGTATATACCTTGCTGGTTGGCCGAATGAGAAGATGCGCCAGTGTCCATGAGACCGTGGTCAGGCGGGTTCAATGACATGGAGTAGAGAGCTTGCTCAATGTCTGTGGGGCGTAACCCGAGTAATGCGCCTGATCAGGATGAGCCCCGAGGATGCCTTGAGAATTGTTAGTGGGCTTCGAGGGATATGGGCATGGTGGGGCAGACTGCTGAGATGAGTTGTCTGTGTAGGCCCATTGTTGTATCTAGCCCATTGGCTTTGGGCCCAATTAGGTGGGAAAATAATATAAGGGTGGGTTTGCTGTGAAAATGGAAAGTGTGTACCATTATTATTACCGCCGCCACGATTAGAGCCAGACCTTCCACGTCCACGTCCACAACGGCCCGTGGGACGACGACGATCAGACCCAGATGAAGACGCTGGGGCAGCAGAACCCTGAGCAGACTGATTGGTAGAAGAGGCCGAGGCATGGAGAGTAGTGCCGGCAATCTGAGCAGACCGACTCGCTTGTCTTTTCTTCTTGTTTTCTTCCATAGTCAAGCGGGATCAGAGCTCGTTGAAGGATGGTAAGGGATCACGGTTCTGCAAGACGGTAGAGATGCCGTCGTACTGTTCCGTGAGTCCGGTGAGAATCTTGACAGCAAGTACATGATCTGCGACGGGGGCTCCGACAGTGGCAAGTTGATCTGCCAATTGTTTTGCGTGTTGCAGATAATCAGACATATTAGAAAAGTTCTCGAGGCACAGGTTTGCAAACTCCTGGCCGAGAAAGATGGCGCGGGCAGTTTTGTTATCATTAAACTCCTCCTGGATAAGAGTCCAAGCATGGTGGGTGGTTTGACCGGGTTGAAGAATTATATTGAGCAGGGGGGGGGGGCAGAAATCGTGGCATATATCCACTGAAGCACGATGGCGTCAAGACGAAACCAAAGTGTGTTAGCGGAGGCAACCGCGTTTTCTGCGTCAGAAGACGAGGCAGCAGGGGCAGTGCGAGGAGATAAGTGATCTATGACTTCAAAGGCACGACAATGGACCTGGAACAGGGTGGACCATGTCGTATAATAAGGCGAATCCTTCTCAAGAACCAGAGGTATGTGGGTTTTGATATTTGATACAGTGAGAGCCGGGTGAAGTTTGGTATCCATGGGAGAGATTGAGAAAGGTGAATAGAAGGAAGCAATAGGAGGCAGAAGCAGCCGGCTGCAAAAGAAGGTTGCAGCGACGATAGAGGGCAGTAGGGTTAGGATCGGTTTTGGAGTGATACCATGAAGGAATGTGTAAATGCTTGCCCTTTCTCATTCATTTACAATCAGTATATATAGATACAAACAACATCTCTTATTTTTGGGAGATTATAATCAATTCAATTACATTTAATTATTTACATAATTATAATCTATTAATTATGTTGGTAGTTTGTGGATTTGGTTAATGTTGATTCTTTAGTAGTTTGGTAAATGTTGGTTGTATATGGTTTGCCATATAAATGTTATAAATTTAGTTTTATTATGTTGATAGTTTGCCGTTGGGTTAATGTTGGTATTATGTTAATTTGGTTTATTTTGATATTTTAATAAGGTTATTTTAAATGTTTCTTTGAAAATGCGGAGTTTTGCGAGGAACTTGCTAGGTATTTGGCTTCGAACCCAAATTTAGACTCCACCAAGGTTCCAAATGAAGATGCCGATGATGAAGATGCCAATGATGAAAGCGGCGATGATGCGGAGTTGATGTAAAACAACAATTTGTGGTTGAAACGATATGGATTGTGACTTATTAGGATGTTAACTATTTATGTTTATGTTCGTTTGGATTGTGACGTAAAATATTTAAGTTTATTTTGTTTCGTTGTGTCGTGAAACTAGAAATGAGCAGGTTTAAAACAGGAATGCGCAGGTGCGAAATTCCAAAAAACTGGGCAGAAAAAAGCCGAAAAAACCTGAAAAAAATAAATCAAGGCTTTAGCGACGACTTGTCGTCACTAAAGGTGACTTACACAAATATGAAAAGGTGGTCAATAGCGACAGAAAACATCGTCGCTAATACTATTAGTGACAATATTGCTTTAGCGACGACAAAAGCATTGGCGACGAAAAAGTGGGCAATAACGACTAACTAATAGCGACGACACTTTAGCGACGACATGTCATTGCTAATACTATTAGCGACGATTTTTGGCGTTATTAGCGACGATTCTTGTAGTGAGGTTATTACAGTAGGTTTATCCAGTCCTTTGGGGTGATTGCAAGGCCTCTAACAGATTTATTAAGGAAAGATGCATATATTTGGAATGAAGGGGCAAAACAATCATTTCAACAGTTGAAAGAAGCCTTAATTACTGTCCCAGTATCGGCCCTTCCTGACTTGTCCAAAGAGTTTGTAGTAGAAACAAATGCATCTTCTATGGGGTTGGGGGTTGTCCTAATGCAAGGAGGTCATCTCCACTAGCCTTTATAAGCAAACCTTTATCACTAAGACAACAGTCTTTGTCTGTGTATGAGAAAGAACTTTTGGCTATCTTGATGGCTGTCAAACACTGGCACCACTTTTTGATTACCAAAAAGTTCTTAATCAAGGCAGATCACAAGAGTTTGAAGCACTTATTGACTTAGAAAATTATTACACCCATGCAACAGACCTAGCTAGCTAAGCTTATGGGCTATTATAATAATTGGATGTTTGCACCTGCAACATTATCAGTGCATAAGATTTTCATCATTATTAGGGCATACAAAGTTAATTAAGTGTTGGCAAAATGTCATGAGAAAGAATCATATAAAGCGCTCAACTGTCCGGTCAGGCACATTGAGGCTAAAAGTCAAATTGGGTCAACCTCTATTAATTGGATGATATATAAATTTAACGTATGGAGTGTATATAGATGCTTGAAATGATGCAAATAAATCAACAGACAGGACAATTGAACAAAATGTTAGTTTTTGTTGATGTTGGTATATGATGTATATGATGTATATTCAGGTGTTATCGTTGAATCTGGGAATTATGTTGATTTTTAAGAAGAATGTATAATCCGTGCGGTCAAACAATATGCCATGTCAACGATGCATGTGGTATGTTTGCTTGTGACGAGTTCTTTGACAAATGCCATTTGTTATGGTCTTCTTATGTGGTTATGACTGTTAAAGAGAATTAGTTGGGGGCTGACATGTGCATAACAGAATAGGTGATTGAAAAGCCAATATTGACTCCAACCAAAAAGTCAACGCTTCCTTTGACCAGAAAGCAACACCGTTTTAATTGGCATTGTTGAGCAACATGTGAAGTTTCAAGTCTTTTATTTGGTGATTAGCATTGGGTACTTGTATTCTTGTATACTTGTATTTCTATGTGTTTTGACCTTTGAGGTTTGTTTTCTAAGTTGGGCTGCAATATTATACACACTAAACTAAACACACACAAGAATTTTAGAACTCTTTTCTGTGTATTAACGGCAAAGAATTACAAGATCTGAATAAACACTTTATGTGACCTTAGTAGTTTAGTTTGGAATGTAACTGAATCCAATTTTCTTGTTTGTTTTACACGTGCAACTTCTTGCTTGATGGTGCATTAGATTAATTTTCTCTCTGACTCGGAGAAGGGATAAGTATGCTATCCTTGCAGCTGTTCGCTTCATTCAAACCCTAACAATACATAATATATAAGTACAAGATCCTATTTACTACATTATATCAACTAAATGTCCCAGTCCATTATTGACCCATTTAGTTGATTTAGCGAATGAGACATCGGGTGTAGGTGTTTTTTATACTCATAGGGGAGTATCAACAATGGAAAGACAAGACCGCTTCACACCAGGTGTACAATAGAACAATATTCTCAACCATGAAATTTTACATTTTTAGAACCTTCCTATGCTGTGAAATCCCTAATAACAATAACAACAACAATAAAAAAACATTCCACTACTGTCAACAGTCTTTTCCTTTTGTTATCTTAACAGTTGGGTTATTGGGACTTTGGGCTGGTAAAGAAAAATAAGGTCAGATAGAAGTCAACTGCTTGTGGTTGATGGTCAACTTACAGGAGTTATTGGGTCAAAGTTTTCTATGAAATGGTAAAATGAGTGGCAACTTAATGAGTTATCGGAAAGTAAAAAATGACACAATATGGACGTTGGTCATGGCAGTCAATTTATATGGTTTTTTATGGTTTGGATTTGGTCAACGCTTCTAAAAGGGAGGCCAAAGTCATACGATTGCAAACTTGTAGGAAAACACTCCTGATCAACATAATTCAAAGTTGGAATTCTACTATGTTCAGAAAACTTGTGAAGCAGAAGATAAAATAGACAATGCACAGGAAAAATGCAGATACTCCGTTGGGTTGGTCAAACTGGCAGGTCAAATTTTGATGCGATTATGTGACAAAACCTTTGGCCACAAAAGAAGGTCCCAAATTGGTAAGATACATTATTTAGTAGGATAAAACCTTAAATCAAAAGAAAGTTTATTGGCTACACATTGCAATAGACTTCGACTCTAGCCAAACCCATCTGCCTTCGACTAATGTTGACTTTAGCCATACCCATAACATATCTCCAGATTGTATTCATGTAGTTAGTTAACTCGCCATTTCTGTTTTTTCGCGGTCAAATATTTTAACTTCACAGTTGCAAAATTCGAGCTTCAACATTGCAACAGACTTTGACTCTAGTAACATCACACAATGTTGACCATTTTTGTTGACCTTTCTATAATTAAAAACATACAACAGCAGCCAAATATCCAACCATTGGCTATTTGTCATCCTCATTAAAGCATGGACTTCTAGTGAAAAACCATTTACAAACCACAATAAAAAAAAAAGTTTATTTGCTACATGGTTATGCTCGACTTTTTGACATGAACCATTACCTCCTAAGAAACTTAATTGCAATTTGAAGGAACTGGATTTCGAATTGAAATTTGCTAAAAGTAATTAGAATTTATTGGAATTGGAATCTATCAAAAGCATTTTAATTTGTAATGAATTTGGATGACAAAACAATAATAAAGGTATTGGAATCTATCATTACGGTACCCACGAACCGGTGGCACCACATCCCTACGATCACTTCTGCAGCCCCAACCACCTCCTCCCCCTGGCCACCACCGCAATTGTCAACGCCCACCACCTACTACCCACGACCGCTGCTGCTCCGACCACTCTCCTTGACCACCCCGGCCAACCCTTCCCGCCAGCTAAGAATTAAGAATTGATATTATTCAAGGATATGCAGATTGTGGAATTGAAAGGTAAGATTGGCAGAAAGGTAACTTCAAAGAATTACAAGAGGCGAAAACTACAAAATGCGTTCATTGCTATTCCTATTTATATTAAAATAAACAAAACAAACTCCTGCTTGAAATGTTCCATGTTCTCCTGCTTTCATGCGGCTATTTGCGACGTCTATTTCAGGTTCAATAAATTCAATCAACTCCTGACCAATTCTTTACACATGACTCGTTAACCTTTTTGACCCATTTAACCGGCCACTGCTGACCCGAATCATCTCTTGACCCACTAACCTGCTAACCCGTATGACCAGCAAACAAACCGATTAAACCAACATGGGCCATATTTGGGACCCATGTCAGAATTGTTTTATGTTGGCTTAAATTAAAATCAACACGTTAGAAGTGGACGGCTGGTAAGCGGGCAACAAGCTGTGCCGCCACCCCCTTTTGGATAGCAAAACCTACTCTATTGAAAATGAAACTTTGGTCTCTGGCTGTCGAGCAATTACTATGCATCACCTTTTGCACCCTATCCAGAAACCGGATGGCTTCGGGGGCAAGGCCCCCAAAGGTATCAAAAGCAAAGGGTACGAAGACATGCTGATTTTCCATGCAGGCATTTTCATGTTTAGCGACTTTCTTAGATTTAGCTTTTAATACTGTTTGCCCTGCTACAAACCCCGAAACCCGAAGCCCCACCAGAGGGGATACCCGAGTGAGGTCAACACACACATGCTTACCTTGCGCCCACCCGAACACAAGGACATCCGATGGCCGTAAGGTGGACCGTCCGTCTAGCGGGTCCGTCAGAAAATTAACTGGGGCTTCTTTCTTAACTGAGATCCCAGCCTTTCGCAAAACATCCCACAAGGCATCCCTGACTAAGTCATGTCGGTATTTAAAGCTCGACATTTCCTTACAATGTAGGGCGTGATCCCCAAATTTATCCAAACAAGCTTTCTTACAAATCAGGCACGACTCGTCAACCGGGAACATGGGGATCATAAGTTTGTACTTAAGGATGGCCCGGTATTCGATAGCTGACATATGTTGCCCAAGCCCATCGATCGGGAGGATAGTTTGAAAATCTTGAGCATGTGCCCCATTAGGCATTCAAACACCGCTTTCTGACGGGGATTCATACCAAACTTCTCTCCCATATTTTGAAGGGTCTTCTAGGTAAATGCACTCGCCAAGGTTTTTTGTGCTTTCTTGGGGGCGGTGTCTTTATCCATGAAACTACCCAGGTCCAAATCAGGGAGAGAGTTGCGAACAATGTCCAGCGCCAGCATGTAATCTGAGTCGATCCCCACCACACCACTGCTCCTTAATATGTGGTCTTGCAACTTCCAGGACTGCACCCTGGAGGCAACAAATGCATACGCAGCGGCGTCCTCTGCCAAAGAGAGCCCAAGCCCTCCCGACCGTATCGGCAAGGACACCACCTGCCATTAATTGTTTTGAACTGGATAATCCATTTGGGCCGTGTGCGGCTCAAGGGTTAG
Source organism: Ambrosia x helenae (assembly GCA_030844895.1). NCBI lineage: Eukaryota > Viridiplantae > Streptophyta > Magnoliopsida > Asterales > Asteraceae > Ambrosia > Ambrosia x helenae. Next base: position 381,090 of record JAUTDX010007073.1, on the reverse strand, counting down.
GGGATTGTGAATATTTAGGCCAGTATTGAATGCCAGCTTGTATAAGGACGTAGGCTACTGGCCTAAACTTTTGTATTTCCTTATTAGACTATAAGGAGTGGTGGGGGGGGGGGGGGGGGAAGAGGTGGGGGGAAGCGCCATGTGGCACTTGTGGGGCCCTTTTGGGGGGAAAATAATTGTGGGGAGTGGAAGGGGGGGGGGGGGGGAAGGGGTGGGGGGAAGTGCCATGTGATATTTCTTTTTTCTTTTTTTTTTTCTTGTTTTTAACTTTCTTTTTTAATAAATATAAAACAAAATTTTAAAAAAACATAATATTAATTCATAATAAACTACAAAGTTATCGCTATATACTTTCTACGCTTGGTGGTTCGGAGGTCCCTTCGTCGTCCGCTATAGCTTTAACGACGTTCTGAACGGTTGCCATTAACATTTCTGCGGCACCTTCGCCCAAGTCATCCAAAGCGAGTTGATCAAACATATCGTCTGAACTCGAAGAATCGCTCGACATCTTGCAATTTTTTTTGAAAATATATGATAGTATTGAGAGGATTTTATGAAAAAAAATGAGTGTGTTGTGTATAGGAAGTTATTGTTATATATATATATATATATATATATATATATATATAAAATAAATTTTTTTTAATACTAGCCGTTACAACGGATAGTTTTTTTTTTTTTTTTTTTTTTTTTTTAAACGGTAATAATATGCCCCCACCAATCATCGCGTGCCACGTAGTCCCCCACATCTCCCCCACGCCGGTGAACCCCTCCCCGCCCCCAGCCCCACGCCACTTCTCCCGCCCCTATGGCGGCGGTGTTCCCCCCCCCCCCCCCCCCCTTCCCGCCCCTCTCCCGCCCCCACTCCCACTAGTCTTAATGTTACTTCACCGGAGCACTGTCCCCTTTACCTAAAAAGTTTCCTAGCGTTTCCTAAATGCCTCTTCTATTTGCAAGAAAAAGAATCCATACATTTTATATGTGACGATAAGTATTTTTCTGTGTTTTTAACACAAGATTTTGAATTAACGCAGGAATCAATATGCTATCCATTTTAGTAAGACAACAAGATATATTAATAATCAAACACAAATGTCCTGAGAAAAAAAATGCTTTAGGGCCTAGCAACTCACCAAACAAACACATACAACCCAAATTTAGAAAGACCCATCAGGATCATGAAAACACCCTGCACCCTGCACCAACATAACAGCCAAGGAAAACATTTGATACAAACAAGGAGTTAAAGACATAAATACTGACTCGAGAATAAGTAGGCGACCGTCACAAACACAAAGCAGGTCTCCAAATATTGTACTAGTATACAAAGTGAAATTACACCAAGTGAGCTTTGACCTCAACTAATTCTGATTGGATGCAACTACCAGAGTTTTACCGCAACAGTCAACTTCATTGCTTCTGTAGCTTTAGCGTCTAGCCAAGGGTGTTATTCTTGTCTTCACTGTTTTCTTCCCAACTACAAATCCCCTGCTAAACTTCTTGTTCTTGCTTACACTCCCATTAACCTAATCAATAACTTGTTAAACTACATTTTAGTAATTGAAGACTACAAATTGATTTAAAAATTAGTGATGGGGTGGCAGGTTGTCGTTAAAAGTGGTGATGGAAATTAGTTTTTTTTTTCAAAAAAAAACCCTCTATAATGATGATCAAATGATCATAACGTGTTCATAATATAGATTGTAAACAATGAACAATTATGATAAATGCCCCATATACATTAAACATGCACTGTACCGTGTTTTCCATATGTTTTAAATTAAGCCTAGATGCCTTACTTTAAATTCCAACAATGTTCATCGACAAGAAAAAAAATGTTCCGTTTGATTAAAAAAGGCGAAGCTTCAAGAACTTTAATAATAGTTGAAAAGGGGTTTAGGACTTAAAACACAATAGAAGTTAAAAATGGTGGGATGCTTTTAGAAAGGTATTAGATTATTATAAACAATGAACTTAATTATGTATTTGTATGTATTATAAGTGTGAACATATGTATGTATTTAGTAGGTAAATATTATGTGAATGTATGTAAGTGTGTCTAGTAGTATTAAGTTGGGATGATACAAGATTTGGCTGCATATTATCGAAGACAATGACAGAAGACTGCAAAGACATAAGGCGCGCCTCAAGCAACACAGTAAAAGGACAGAAATAACCCTGAAGCAAAAACGGTTATAAACAGTTGTCTTGGCGCCAAAACAGAAAAACGGTTATGTCCTAGGAGCAGTTACAACGGTTGAAACATTACATTTAGTATAAATATGTATCAATGTCATCAATTGTAAATTACCAAGATTGTTTCATATTTTCTGTTCGGTATTATCATTGAGTATCAAGAATTCATTGTTCATTTGTTCACTCAAATTCTTCATTGTTGTGTTATTGTTTGTCTGGATCATTTTCTATTCTAGTAAATCTATCCGTTGCCAACAAAAGGCTGGGATCTCAGCTAAGAAAGAAGCCCCGGTTAATTTTCTGACAGACCCACTAGATGGACGGTCCACCTTACGGCCAGCGGATGTCCTTGTGTTCGGGTGGGCGCAAGGTAAGCATGTGTGTGTTGACCTCACTGGGTTGTCCCTCTGGTGGGTCTTCGGTTTCGGCGTTTGTAGCAAGGCAAGCAGTCTTGAAAGCTAAATCTAAGAAAGTCGCTAAACATGAAAATGCCTGCATGAAAAATCAGCATGTCTTCGTACCCTTTGCTTTTGATACCTTTGGGGGCTTTGCCCCCGAAGCCATATGGTTTCTAGATAGAGTGCAAAAGGTGATGCATAGTAATTGCTCGACAGCTAGAGACCAAAGTTTCATTTTTAATAGAGTAGGTTTTGCTATCCAAAAGGGGATGGCGGTGCAGCTTTTTGCCCGCTTACCGGCCGTCCACTTGTAATGTGTTGATTCTAATTTAATGAAAATATAAAATTATCCTTAAAAAAAAGAAAAAAAAAAGTTTAATCAACAAGCATTTTGGATGTGTACAGAGAAGGTTAGTGTTTTAGAACATTGACTTACTTGAAAGAATAACGCTTTCTCAAGTTCCTTGACAACGACTTTCATTGTAGGACGTCGGTCTTGAGTTTCTGCCACACAATGATTTGCAATTTCGATAAATGTGTGCAAAGAATCCCTGTTCGGTCCTCTATTTTGAACAAAACTGTGTTCGCTAATATCTTCCTTTAATATAGGATCGATCATGTCCTCTAGTGTTCCGGCGTAGAAACTTCGTCTTGCCACAACAGCTAACCCTTTGCCACTGTCCTTCATGTAAATTGGGTCAAAGGCTTTCCTCCCACATAGAATTTCAAACAAAACAACACCAAAACCATAAACATCTGATTCTCTTTTTAACATACCAGTCTTCTCGTATTCTGGATCTATGTAGTGTTGTCTGCCAATCCAGTCGAGATAGAGAGCTTCGTCTTCTTGATTTGGAGACAGGAATACAGTGAAATTAAAGTTAGCAATCTTTGCCCCCCAGTGCTCGTCCAAACCAATACTGTAGCTACATATATCACGATGTATTATCACCTTTTGGTCTTCCATCTCATAGTGAAGATAATACAACGCGTGTGCAACATCAATGCAGATTTTCAAACGCTTCTCCCATGTCAAAATATGCATATTATTGGCATTTTGCAAGTACTCAATGAGGTATCCATTAGAAACATTCTCAGTGACAAGAATCATCTCAGAATCTTCAACACAAAATCCAATTAGAGTGACTATGTTTGGATGCTTAACACTGCTTAGCATTTCAATTTCTGTACAAAACTCCTCTTCTCTGTACACGTCATGTCCAGAAGGGTACTGTTTTATAACTCCAGTGCTGTGTCCCTTTGGATATTCTCCTTCATACTTCCCCTTTCCAGATGAAAGATTTTCTTTATCAAAATGGTTGAATTTTGCTCTGTACAAAGTACAGGCACCCCCTAATGCAATTCTGGATGCCTCTGAAAAATTATCTGTTGCTAGTTTAATATCACTGAGACGAATCTTCAAGTGTTTTAAATTCTTTTCCTGCATAAAAAAAATGAAAAAGAAGGTTACAGTTTATCCTTGCAATAAAAATTAGAATAAAACTGAATAGAAATTGTGTAGTTGATAGAAATACAGAAAATTTGTTTTCACTATGTTTGTGTTAGGTTTGGTGTGCCCTTATTTTCCATCAAGAAATGGGCCTTTGAAAATGGGCCACACAAACTCTATTTTCCAAGGCCATAGCCTGTTATAGATTGTCCAGCCCAAGTTTTCATAAGCCCATAAACCTTTAAAAGTTTAACCACTTTGTAAACAAGACCAAACACAATATTTGATATAGTTAAATACTTACATTATGTTTTAAACGATGATCTAAAAGGAATCCAAATTCTGTGTTTTAGTACAGATTAATTAAATTTAAATTCCCATTGCATATAATAGCCATAATAATAAATTTGCAGGACACCATCCAGACCAGACCCAGCACCATCAATATGGTTAGTACCCCCTACCCCCTCACCCCTCTTTCACAACCTGTGTGCATCCGCATGTAACAGCCAGCCTGGATGCTTTTGTCACCTCTTCCTGAACCCAGTTTTGATTTGCTTAAAATTTATTACCAATTTTGATACATAGGGCTTCTTTAAGAATCTTGGTGTTCTTTAAAAACCAATGATTGAAGTTACCTCGGACGATAGACGTCCATATGCAACATGGGTTTTAGAAGAACACCAAATCCTTGAATATTTTTTTCCCAGTAGACTAGGTTCCGCTATACAGAAAAGGGTGACGGCGTAGCTTGTTGCCCATCTACCCGCTATTTTGATGTAATGTTCGCTTTTATGGTATGAAAAAAATATTGTACTAAAAAAAACAAAGGGTGAAATGATAACAAAAATAATATAGTACTATAAACAAACATTCAATGGGTTATGATAGAGTACTAGTGAGAAACCCACGCGTTGCGGCGGGACAGTTAAACTAGACAAAAAATAGATGAAAAAACGTTAAATCACGCACATGCATGGCGGCGAGTTAACTTGCCATATTAAAAAAATAAAAAGTTAAAAATCATCATAGAAAAAACTACTAAGTCGAAACCGTAACAAATTCACATAAAAAGAGACATAAAAAAACTAAAAAAACACTTTAAAGACTTGTCTGCCTCTACTTAGATGACTTGTACATTATCACATGCAATTTTGTTTTAAACGAAGCTTACATTGAAACGTATATAAAAATAGCACCAATAAAGGAACTTCTCCTTTCACTTTCTTCTAACACAAGATAAACTTTACGTTGTTTAGTAGGATAAGCTCGATTTTGCTCTCAATAAGCCAAGTTATTCATGCTGTAGATATTTCCTAAACGACTCAAATACCTAAAAGTTTAGTAATATTGTTATGAATAATAATAGATTAACTAACTTTTTATAAAGTAACTAATTGTATATAAAAGATTATAATAAAACATGTAGCATTATGAAAATTCTTTTTACATGTTTCGTATTTAATATGTTTTGTAGAAATAAATGTCATGACCTATCATAAATATGACTCTTGATTTCATTTAGATTATTAAATATGATGCTTTAAAGACTAATTTGCCCTTAAAATGTAGTTATTATGTGCATTGTATGTTGTATCATAAGCAAATTAACTTGTACCTCTTAAATTTTAAGAAGTCCTTATCAAATGCTTTATAATATAGTATAGATATAGATATAGATATAGATATAGATATAGATATAGATATAGATAACTAGCTTATACCCCGGGAGCGTCCCGGGTTGAGAAATCTAAGTAAAGTGAAAAAAATTAGAAGTATCTAAACTATAAAAATGGCATCTATGTATCAACTTACATTAGATACTTTAAAAAAAATACCAAAAGATCCATTTCACCTTACAACATCAACACCTAAAACAGAATATTAAGATCCCAAGTACTTCAAGGGGACATAGATTGTTTAGCACCAATACAATCAGTCAAAGGTCTTTAACTACATACAATAAGATTTGAGCTATTTTAGAATATGGTAGAAAAAGAAAACATAGCAATTACCTGTTGAAGAACGTCTTGGGCTGAAATATCTAATATGACATAATAAAATATCTAATATGACAACATAATTAATGACTTGCCAATATATGATTAATGAATATTATTATTATAATTATTGATATTATTATTATTATTTTAAACAAATATCAGCCATAAGTTATCATATTCTAATATAAAAAAAGGGTAATTGGGTTGGGTATCACCTAATCCCAGTCCCGACCCAAACCCACAATTTTTTTTAAACTAATTCCAAACCTAACACAATACCTGTCGGGTTACAAAAATAGTCGTTTTTTTCTCCGTTTTTTTTATATAGCACTATGGTACTCGTTGGAAAGATAATAAAACGCTCGTTAATTTGGTGTAATTTTTTTCTTTTAAAAAATCTCGTGTATAAAAGATATTAACGTTTAAAAGTTATGGGAGGAAACAGTAGAGATAAAAATCTAATTTTGTTTTTAAATTTTAAATTATTATTTTCCTAAAATAAAGGTCTTACTAATAACCGATAATCATGCCTCCATCATATGCCAATGATTATGCCCTCATTATTGTATTTATTGTATATGTTTAATAGTTTCCTTATTGTACTCTTGTATTTCCCCTATATAATGGGGACTCATTGTTCATTCTAGACACACACAATAATACAAATACCTTTGCTATTATGGTATCAGAGCTATTCTAGCTCTTTGCCTTTCCTCCTTTCTTTTCTTCCTGGTTTCGATCAGCAGCCCTACCATCTTTGCAGCACCATGTCTAAACCCGATGATTCTTCATCCTCTTCCTCGCCAAAACCTCAGCCCCTCCACCCGGCTTACACCGTATCCAACATCCAGTCGAAGATCCGTAACCTGGATGGCACCACTGTAACATACTCATCCTGGGTAAAATTATTCCATCTCCATGTTACTGCTTACAAAGTTGGTCAACACATCGATGGTACTCCGGCTCCTGACATAACCGCCCCTGATTACGAGTTATGGAAGGAGTTGGACGCCCTCGTGTTACAATGGATAGTTAATACTGTTTCCGATAAGTACCTTGATCGTGTTCTTGGCCACGCCACTGCTCGTGATGCTTGGGTTCAACTTGAAAAAGTTTTCCTCAGCAACAAGAAAGCCAGAGCCGCCACTCTCGAAACCCGCTTCTGTAACCTCACCCTGGCTGCCTGTTCATCTCTTGATGATTACTGCCAACAATTGAAAACCCTGGCAAACCAACTTTCCGATGTCGATCACCCGGTCAGTGACTCCCGGCTTGTTCTCCAACTTGTTCGGGGTCTCCCACAAGAATACAACACCACAGCCTCATTTATCAATAACCGCGACGCGGATTGGGACATGGCCCTTAGCCTGCTTCATGATGAAGAAATTCGGATTGAGGCACAAAAGGGTACCGCTTCCTCAGTTCTCGTCGCCACCACCCCCAACACCCAAACCGCCGCACCGAATAATCCTCCTGATCATGCCTCGGATACCCCTGCCAACAACAGCCGCAACCACAGAGGCCGTGGATCTGGCCGTGGATCTGGGCGCGGATACCGGAACAACAGGGGTCGGGGCTCAAGTTTCTTCTCTGGAACTGCTGGTCGTTCATTTTATCCAGGTAATAATCCTATTTATGGACCACAGCAACATAACACTTATCCAAATTGGGCCTGGTGGACCCCCCCACCTTGTCCATACCCCACACAACAAAACTGGAAGCCCACTGGTCAGCAAAATCAGCCCACTAATTCAGCTTCACAGGCCCACTATGCTGGTTACTCTAGCCCAGCAAGCTTCGGCCATCCTGGTGCGAGTCCGAACGGATACGATGCACTGTGTCCCACCGATTTGAGCGCTGCTTTTGCAAACATGCAGATGAATCAGCAAAATGCATCCTGGCAACAAGATATTATGGACACCGGAGCCGAAGCACATGTCTCACGAGACCAAGGTAAAATTATTATCCCTGACTCATCTCTTTTAAATAAGTCTATTCTTGTCGGTAATGGTCACTGTGTCCCAATTAAAGGATCTGGCACAGGCTTTCACACCCTACCCAACCGCACCTACATATTACCAAACATCCTATACAGCCCACATGTTATTAGAAATTTAATTTCAGTACGACGATTTACTCGTGATAATCTTGTATCTGTTGAATTTGACCCCTTTGGTTTTTCTTTGAAGGACCTCGTCACTAAGAAGACCCTTTCGCGTCATAATAGCACCGGGGACCTTTATCCATTTACACCACCACAGCTTCCACCTCAAGCCTGCTTCATCACATCTACCTCCCTACCTTGGCACGATCGCCTTGGTCACCCAGGGGCTCAAGTTTTCAATATTTTACGTCGTACTTTTAATTTTTCATGTAATAAAGACAATTTGTCTACTCTTTGCAACTCATGTCAAATTTCTAAAAGTAAAAGATTACCATTCTATGAATCAAACTCTTATACTTTTGCACCTTTTGACATTATACATTGTGATCTTTGGACATCACCCATCACCAGTAAATCCGGGTATAAATACTACATGGTTCTAATTGATAATTTCTCTCATTTTGTTTGGGTCTACCCACTCAAATTTAAATCAGACACCTTCCCCACTTTCTCAAAATTTCACCAACTCATCCAAACCCAATTTCACAGAAAAATCAAAACCTTTCAATGTGACCTTGGAGGCGAATTCGATAATCATGCCTTCAAGAGCTTTGCTTCCCACCATGGCCTATTATTCCGTTTTTCGTGTCCCCAAACGTCGCCACAAAATGGTCGTGCGGAACGCATGATTCGCCGACTCAACGACGTCATCCGGGCACTCCTTCTTCATGCCAACCTTCCACCTTCCTTTTGGGTGGAAGCGTTACACACCGCCGCCTACCTCCACAATATTCTCCCCACCAAACGTTTAAACTTCTACACACCCACCTTTGCCCTTTACCTCCGACACCCTGACTACATTCATCTCCGTGTCTTCGGATGTGCGTGTTACCCAAACACCTCTGCCACTTCTCCTCACAAACTTCACCCTCGCGCCATCCGGTGCATCTTCCTTGGTTATCCACCGGATTTTCGAGGATACCGGTGTTTTGACCCTACCACCGGTAAGGTTCACATTTCACGACATGTCACCTTCGATGAACATGTCTTCCCATACACCATCTCACAATCGCCTTCTTCATACTCCTTCCTTGAAGACACACCCCCTCTTAATTATCCCTTTCACTTCCCACCAACCCGTACATCACCCACTACTCCACATCCGATCACCTATTCCCGCAGGCCCCGCCCCGCTCGCCCTGCTCAGCCCACAACCACATCTGTACCACCCTCGGCCCATCCCGTCAACCCACCCACCCCCCAACAACCGCTCCAGCCCACTTCCCAAACCATACCCCAGCCCATACCACATCCCGTAGCCCAGCCTGAGACCCAATCTGATACCCACTCTCACCCACACACCAACCACCACCCTATGACCACCCGGTCTAAGTCCCGAACCCAACCACCACCTGCTGCCACTTTCACCACCACCACAATATCACCCGTGCCAACCACCTATGTTAAAGCCTTAGCCGATCCAAATTGGTCACGCGCCATGCAGGCAGAATTTTCTGCTTTATTAGAGAATGAGACTTGGGAACTCGTTCCTCGACCTTCAGACCGTCCCGTTATTAGATGCATGTGGCTATTTCGCCACAAATTTCATGCAGATGGGTCGTTGGAACGTTATAAAGCACGCCTGGTTGTAAATGGTAATTCACAGACCGTTGGTATTGATTGTGATGAGACATTCAGTCCGGTCGTAAAACCGGCTACTATTCGCACGGTTTTGTCTCTTGCAGTATCTCGGGGATGGCCTATTCACCAATTAGATGTCAAGAATGCTTTTTTACACGGGGAGTTGAAGGAAACGGTTTTTATGCATCAACCCCCGGGATTTGTCGATCGGCGTTTTCCGCATTTGGTATGTCGCCTCAAAAAGTCATTGTATGGTCTCAAACAGGCACCCAGGGCCTGGTATACTCGGTTTGCTACCTACATCACATCTCATGGGTTCAAAGGCAGCGCATGTGATCACTCGCTTTTCATTTACAAGCGAGACTCAACGAACATTGCTTATTTATTACTTTATGTCGATGACATTGTCCTAACAGCATCTAATGACACCTTATTACGAGAGATTATTGGCACACTCTCACGAGAGTTTGCCATGACGGATCTGGGCCGCCTACATCATTTTCTCGGCATTCAGGTTGATCATCTGAAGGATGGCATTTTTCTCTCTCAGAAACAATATGCCAAAGACATCATTTCACGTGCAGGAATGACCATGTGCAAGCCTTGCACAACTCCAGTTGATATCTCCTCCAAACTAAGTGCTACTGATGGTCCTCAGTTCTCTGATCCTACGCTATACCGTAGCTTGGCTGGTGCATTGCAATACTTGACTTTCACTCGGCCAGACATCACTTATGCCGTCCAGCAGGTTTGTTTGTTCATGCATGACCCACGGGACACACATTTTGCGTTTATGAAACGTATTATAAGATATATTCAAGGAACGGCAGACTATGGTCTACGGATGATTAAGTCAAACACCACCTCCTTGGTCGCTTATTCAGACGCGGACTGGGGTGGATGTCCTGACTCCCGGCGGTCCACCAGTGGGTATTGTGTATTTTTGGGTAATAATCTATTGTCTTGGTCCTCTAAACGTCAACCAACTGTGTCTCGATCGAGTGCTGAAGCTGAATACAGGGGCGTGGCCAATGCAGTGGCTGAAGTTTCTTGGGTGCGGAATCTTCTCCTTGAGTTACATACTCCTCTTCGACAGGCATCCATAGTTTATTGTGATAACGTTTCCGCGGTTTACCTGTCTGATAATCCTGTACAACACCAGCGTACCAAGCATATAGAACTTGATATTCACTTTGTCAGGGAAAAGGTACGGGTCGGCGACATTCGTGTTCTTCATGTACCGTCAGCTTTACAGTATGCAGACATATTCACAAAGGGCCTTTCTAAGCAGCTGTTCCAGTCTTTTCGATCCAGTTTGAGCGTTTGTCCTACGCCCGCTCAAACTGCCGGGGAGTAATAACCGATAATCATGCCTCCATCATATGCCAATGATTATGCCCTCATTATTGTATTTATTGTATATGTTTAATAGTTTCCTTATTGTACTCTTGTATTTCCCCTATATAATGGGGACTCATTGTTCATTCTAGACACACACAATAATACAAATACCTTTGCTATTACTTACCACATGGGATGACACATGACACACTAAATAAAGAGAATACTCTCTTTGAATGTCATGTCATTAAAATGGCTTTGGTTTATTATATGTATAGATAGATAAAAGACCAAAATTAGAATTTAACCACACCTGGTAGTTTACTCTAATAATAATAGAAGTGCTATAAAAATAAAAGATTAATAATTACGTAAGTAAACTGTAAATAAGTTAGTAATTAAAAATTACAAGTTTTTATAGGTTGCAAGTCAAAAAAGTTAGAACATAAAATAGTTTAGTGTTGAAAGTATAAATTATTACCATAGTGATAAATACATAAAAAAAAAAGTGTATAACCAACGCGTCAACCCAGCCACTCCATCTGATTCACTATGAATGGTAAATGATTGATGGTAGCGTTTTGGTAGTCTCAATTGCATAACCGATTATAAATTGTGTCCAATATTCATACACGTTTCCATTACCCATCGGCTATAGGATATAACCGCACGTATCGAGTATACCTCTATGGTCATATGTGGTAAAAAACTTAGCTGTTGGGGACACCCATTACCCAAAATTCAATCTTAAACTCACCAAAAACCAACTTAAAGTATCGAATCCTCACACAAACTTCTAACAATTTTAAGTTTTATTTAGAAATTTCAAGTTTGTAACAACTTAAAGATATTATTTACTACATTTCTTACAATTATATATAACATATTCTGATGCGATTAATTAGACGGTATCGCCTAATACCATGCATGTCCCAAACCCAAAAAAAAAGTAAAACCACATTACCCATCCTGGATATTTCGGGTCTTTTTTTGTTCATTTTGGATTCTTTTACCATCCTCTTTTGACTTACTTTTAAGTAGAATAGGAAATAAAATACAAAAACAAAAGTAAAATTACTATGCAAGAATGATGAACGCAAAAAAAAAAAAAAAAAAAAAAAAAAAAAAAAAAAGAGATAATAAAATAGAAAAAGGGTCTTACAATATTTTCACGACGTTGCTCAAGTTCCAATGCTTTCTCAAGTTCAGCCACGATATAGTGCATATTTGGGCGGCGTGCTCGGTCCTCATTTAAGCAAGAATATGCTACCTTTGAGTATATGAGGAGTGACTGCGGAGACAGAATTTGACTTAATAGATGAGGATCGATTGTATCACGGAGTGTTTTGTTTTCATAATGGTACTTGGCCAGTGGAGCTAGAGAACTATCAGCCTCGTTCTGAATAAATGCTTTCCTCCCGCACAATGTTTCGAATAAAACAACACCAAATGAGTAGATATCTGACTTGTGCGTCACACCTCCCGTTTCTACAATTGCTGGGTCCATATACCCCATTGTATTAGCATGTTCACAAAAGCACACCTGGTCCTTGTAGTTAACAGATTGTTTGATGGAATTTTCAAAACAAGATAACTTGGCTTCCCAGTTATCGTCTAATAAAATTGTGTCACTATTGATGTTACAATGTATAATAGCATAATCGCGTCCCTCGTCATAATGGAGGAAACTCAACGCACGAGCCACACCTACACATATCGTCAATCTTTGCGTCCATGTGAGCTTCGGGCTGGTTAGATAGTGCGCAAGACGTCCATTGGCTTCAGATGCTGTGACGATGATCTTCTCATTTTTTGCATCACAAAACCCAATGATAGAGACTAGATTAGTATGCTTGAGATCAGAAAGCACCGAAATTTCCTTCAAGAACCTGAGGTCGCCTTCTGTGTGCTTACAATCAAACCTTCGTGCAACAATTTTTATCTCCTTTCCAGACCGTAAGAGTCGTCCTTTATATGTGGTACCAAATCTGCAGCTTTCTATGATGTTATCATCATGAAAGTTATCAATGGCCTTTACTACATCTTCAAGTGGGATTCGTAAGGGATCGAACTTGGTCATTGCTGATGGCATGTTCTGTTTATCAAGTAAAAAGGGATGTAAAAACAACGGGTTTACAAAGGAATGTGAATGTAAGATCTAATTAGATATATGAAAAATCACACATGCATAAATATACAGGATCTAGCAGCCTCCATCCATGAATTTGAATGTATATAAGCATCTGCACTATTTTTATTTGGTGATATTCAAATATGACACAAAATTCAAGTATTTTTACCATGAAGATATAAATAACTAAAACATGCAAAGTAAAGCATACACTAAAATATCAAGAATAAATACTGCAAGAGCCAAGAACCTTTTTTGATGAACACTTAAAGAAACCCTGCTTTCATAGAACTGTGATAACTTACTTGAAATGCCAATGCATTCTTAAGTTGCATCAAAACTTCTTTTGTTGTCGGTCGTTTTTCTCTTTCAAGATGTAGGCATTGGTAGGCAATCTCTTGAAACGTAGTCAATGATTTCGGCAGGATCTGTTCCCTTATTTGTTCAAACACCACCTCATTATGCTTTCCTTCTTCAAATCTGTTTTTAATGAAATCCGGTAGATGGTTGCCCTCATGTTTCCGGATAGCAAATGTTGATCTCCCACACAAAATCTCAAATAAAACAATACCAAACGAATAAATATCAGATTCTATGGTTAGAAATCCCGATTGACTATAAAGAGGGTCCACATATCCTTTTGTGCCACACGCGTGATCGATGATATAGTCTGTTTCCTGATTTATTGAACATATTAATGAAAGCCCAAAATCAGCCAATTTTGCTTTACAATCATCATTTAACAAGATGTTTTCAGTTTTGATGTCCCTATGTATCACCCTTGCTTGTCTTCCATGTCCTCCATGAAGAAAATCCAACGCACTTGCAACATCGATGCATATATTAAGTCGTTTCTCCCATGTAAGAGAAGTGTCATTCAAATGCCTATCAAGACTTCCTCTGGGCGCATACTCATAAATAATGACTTTTTCATCATTTTCATCACAGTAGCCTACAAGACCAATGACATTCTCGTGCTTATAATATAAAAGAATTTGGAGCTCACTCAAGAATTGTTCTTCCCCTTGACCAAACTTCGTATCCAATCGCTTTGCAACAATGGTTTTAAAACCATCACCATTTTGAAGGTCTCCTTTATATACTCTCCCAAATCCTCCTCCCCCGATGCAATTGTCATTATGGAAGTTTTGTGTCGCCCGTTTTATGTCTTCAAGTGATATTTTGGGGTTGTCCTTGTTATTTTTCTGTCAAACATGACACGCCAAATATAAATACACATACTGATAACTATAAATTAGTTATAAAAAAAACTAAATTCTTAATGTCTTTATTGTAAAACACCATAAACAATAACGATCGAATTCAGTTAACCAACGATTAACTAGTTTATTATTGATATAACGATCATACAAAAGGAATTGAAAGAAAGATGAATACCAAAGAATCAATTTGACACATTCAGTCCCTCTAGTTTGAGACACTTACTAAAAACAGAACAAACTAAAATATAACACTGATAAAACTTTGGATATTGGCAGAAAACCCCCTGAATTTTATCAGACCAATTCTGCCTTTGACTTTTATCTTTGACTTCTTGTTTGACCATTGATATTGACTCATATTTCCAACAGTGTTTTTAAATATTATGGAAAACCATATAATGATGATGACACTGAGAATACGTAGAGCTCAAATACTGAACAATAGGACTTTTATTTCATGATAAATGTGCCTTATGAAGTTGTATTTTTATTTAAATAGTCAAAAGGGATTTCATTTAAAAACAAAAGAGAGGAAAAGCTTAGCAAGAAGCTAAGGAGGCCCGATACAGCCCAGGCAAACAACAAGAAAAACAGCAAAAAGAAAACAAGGACAGAACAGGAAATTACAAATCTTTTTCTCCATTTCTCCCATGCCAAATTTTGTAAAACAGAAACTATTGTGCCTCTAAATTCCTTATCATTCCGATGTATCCACAGCCTCCAACATGTCAATAAGAAACAACATTTATAATCTTTTTCTTCAGCTTTCCAACATTAATAAGGACTATAAAGTTAAATGCCTCTGCGACCAAATTGAGACCCGTAGGAATAGGAACTTTGATGTAAGCGCAAACTTGCCACGAAACATATTTAGCAATAGGGCAGGTTGCGGGGATATGATCTGGGTTTTCTGGCTCCAAACCACATCAAGGAAAGGACATAGACGTAACTGAGATTCCCTGCTTGACTACCTCCTCTTTGGTTGGGATTTTTCCTGTCATGGCTCGCCACACAAACACATAGAGGCCCCCCATAATTATCCATTCAATCCATAACTTAACCTTATCTCCCTTCCCCAGCCTTGGGAAAATATTTTGGTTGATAATAATACCAAATTTGGCCAACTCCTTTCTACTCTTCTACTCCTCATATGTTTTTCCCTTATGAATTAAATATGCACAATAAAGCAATTTAGCAAAGTCCTAAATGGATAGTCTAAAAGGTAGGATTGAGGAGTCCCTAAATTGTCTAAAAGGTTGAATGCTAGACGTTAGAAAGTGGAAAGTATTTTTTTAATGTAAACCAAACAATTTGTGCCTTTTTAATTTGAATTTGATAGGTATCTAGACGCAGCTGAAATCACACAACAATCACACACACACACACGAAAGCAAATAAGAAAGACATGGGAATTATAGTGGTTCGGTCTAGGTGACCAACATCCACTCTATTCAACTAGGTATTTTGTATTAGGCTCGAAGGCATATTAGATTACAGTTACAATGGTCCTATTTATAGGCTGATTTTTTTACAACTTCTAACTAGTTGCCTGCCAACTTGACCCACATGCACAAGGCTCCTAATCACCCCACAACATGTTGTAATTAGATAACAATTACAATGGTCCAAAAATATGTTAATAGGCTGTCCAAACAGCTAATTAGTGGCTGCTAAATCTGTCAAGTTAGTTCTTAAACAAGCTGTCCAAACAGCATTAAACAAGCAGTCCAAACAGCATTAAACAAGCTATACAAATCAGCCTTCACAGCTAACAGAATCTAACCTCATCAAGCATTCTACATTTGTTTTTGATATCACAGTTAATCATCACACATATTAATTTTATGCATTGACAATAAGAAGTAAGAACAATGACTTACTTGAAATAATAATGCTTTCTCAAGTTCCTGGACTACAACCTTCATTGATGGGCGTTGATCTTGAGTTTCTGCTATACACCTGTGTGCAATTGCAATAAAAGTGTGCAAAGAATCCTTGTTGGGTCCTCTGTTTAGAACAAAATTGTTTTCACCAGTTTCTTCCTTTATTATAGGATCTATCATCTCTTCTATTGTTCGTGTGCCGAAGCTTCGCCTTGCTACAGGGGCCAACCCTTTGTCACTCTCCTTTAGGTAAATTGGGTCAAAGGCTAACCTCCCACACAGAATTTCAAACATGACCACTCCAAAACCATAAACATCTGATTCTCTTTTTACCTTTTTGGTCTTCATATATTCTGGATCTGCGTACGAAAGTCTGCCAATATAGGGGAGATAGAGAGCGTCGTCTTCTTGATTTGGTGGCAGGAATACAGACCACCAAAAGTTAACAATCTTTGCCCCCCAATTCTCATCCAACACAATGTTGTAGCAGTATATATCACGGTTGATTATAATCTTATGGTCTTCCATCTCATAGTGAATGTACCTTAAGGCATGTGCAACATCAATGCAGATTTTCAAACGTTTTTCCCAAGTCAAAACACGTTTGTCTTTCAAGTTTTGTAGATACTGACCAAGGAATCCATTAGAAAAATCATCTTGAAGGAGAAGGATCATCTCAGAATTAGGTTCAAAACAAAATCCAAGTAGAGTCACTATGTTGGGATGCTTAACTCTACTTGTAAGAATCTCAATTTCAATAAGAAACTCTTTTTCTCCATACAACTCATTTTGTCCAAAAGAGGGGTAGCGTTTGATAAGAACAGTGGAGAGTATGTTGGAAGAAGGATTTTCTTTATCATAATGCTCCACTTCTGCTCTGTAGAAAGCATAGCCACTAGGGAAAGATGCAATTATGTATTCCTTTGAGAAATCATGTGTTGCTGATAGAATTTGAGAGAGAGGAATCTTCAAGTGTTCCAAGTTATTAAGCTGATTCAAGGTTTAAAAAAGAGTTACAGGTAGAAGAATTACAAGGAAATTATGTGAAAGCTACCAAGAATTGAAAAGAAAATACGCAGTAGACAGACCCTGGTCCCTTCTTTCATGTGTTTTGTGTGCCCTTGTTTTTTCAATTAGACATAAGGTTGGGCTTACCAAGGGCCAGCCCAATGCATTTAATAAGCCCACAAACCATTTATGGTTAGGACTTAACTAGTAAATGAATAAGGCCCAATACATAAAGTTATAACTTATAATTCAGTTAAACCAACTTAATTTAAAGATAGTTTGCTGGATTAAATGATAATATAAAACCAATATAAATCCTTTGTCTTAGCTAAATTAAATTAATTTTTCATTGGTTGAATAAGCCTGATAACGGATTTGCTAAATTTATAAATTCTTGTTAGTAATATTTGTATTTTGTTATTGTTAGATAAGTGAAATAGATTGTTGGACCAACTAATAAACTTAATTGTTGGTATCAAAGAAGGTTTATATATGTTAATCCTCAAGTAATTTATTGGATGTAATGATATTTTATACAATAAATGGGAAGTTGAAAAAGTATCTATTGTAGCACTTGTAATTATAAAACGTATATGATTGTGTGATTCATAAATTAGGGTCAAATTCTCAATGTTATAAATAATCAGATAATGAATAGGAACACGCATGTTTGTAAAACAACTTAATAGAAATAAAGAAAGTTACATGTTTGTTTAATCTACATTGTTTGTTTTGAAGGTTGAATAGGGGTGTGTGAAAAAGAGATACTATGAGTTGAATTCTACATTAGTGTAATTCTTTAATTCCATTAAGCTTTACACTCTTTTGTGTTAGTAATTACATTTATGCATATATTTTTTTAACAGTAAATTTCATTCAACAACAAACGCGAAACCTGAAGAAGAGGCCGCAAAAACAAGGCTTACAACATATACAATGGGTACATATTTCAATCCTTCCATCTCAAATCCGTAAACCTGTCTCGACTCTATAACCATAAGAATGACAAAGATTTCACATTCGCCACAATATCGTGCATTTTAGCGTCTATACCCTTAAAGATCTTCTCATTCACCGCCTTCCAAATAACCCAACACGTGACCATAACAATACCATGAATTATTTTATTTCCTTTATCCCCCGGGACTTGTTTAAACACATGAAGTATGTCTCGAACGTCAAAGGCGAACATATTTAGAATCTCAACTGTCGATTTTAGCCCACACACCAAATGTGAACCCTCATGCCGTGAAAAGATGTTTTCCAGACTCATCCTCGTTGTCACAAAAAACACAAACCGGATTTGTGACCCCCACATTTCTTCTAAGCAAAGCAACACGAGTTGGAATAAGATCCATCTCTAGACGGAATATAAATATATTGCATTTTAAAGGAACCCATGAAACCCACTTCATCCGGAAAGTATTTGGATAGTCCCTTTGTTTAATCATAATCTTCTTAACTGTGCCCACTGAAAAGTCCTCCGGCCTCACCTTCCCAAGACCATTTATTTGATTGGTTGCTCAATGTGACCATATCCATCATAGCCACACACTCATTAAGTTGTGCAAGCTCATCTATAGTATTCGGCTCCCTAACCGCCCGCTGACAATCAAAGTCGTCTCTAGTAACGCGGTTTGTGACCACACAACCTTTATCCGCTTCTAGAATGAAGAGTTTTGGCCATTTTCCTTCAAACATATGTCACCACAACACCAATCCAACCAAAATCGCACCTTGTACCCTTCGCCCACCACACCTTAATCAATCCATGAATATTTTTATCTCCCAGCTTCACTTTTTTCCAACCTTGACAAAGGCATTCCAACACCCTATAATGTATTTATTTAACGATAATGAATACCAACATTTTCTACTTTTATGACAAACATCGATAACCTGTTTCCACAAATTACCGTTTTCCACTTTATACCTCCAAGCCCACTTAAGGAGAAGAGCTCCATTAACATCTTTTAATTTACTAATACCCAAACCTCCCGAATTTTTAGGCGTAGTGATTTTCTCCTTAGCTACCCAATTAATCTTTGTACCCGTACTTGATCCTGCCATAAAAATTGTCTCATCATGCCTTCCAATTTATCAATCACCTTTACAAGGGCTTTATAAAGAGAAATATAATACACCGGTAAACTGTCTAGTACCACTCTAATCAACGTAACACTCCCTCCAATAGAAAGACATCGAGCTTTCCAAGTCGCCAACCTAGCTTCAAAAACTTCAATCACCATATTCCAGTTATTGTATCAATTCATATTAGCGCCAACCTTAATGCCAAGATAATCGAAAGGAAACGAGCACACTTCACATCCAAGCATCAAAGTCAAACCACCCACCTCATCCCCGTTAGTACCACTCCCAAATAAATGAGATTAGTGAATATTTATTTTAAGGCCCGAACATAAATAAAAACATCTCAAAATTCTCGCTAATCTACCAATATTATCCCTAGATCACTCCCCCATCACAAAAGCATCATCCACGTAAAATAAATGTGATAGAACCGTCCCATCACTGTCCAAGGTTACCCCTTCAAGTTCCCTTCGCAAACTGCTTTAACCATCATATATGACAAAGCTTCCATCACAATCAAAAATAAGAAGGGGGTTAAGGGGTCACCTTGTCTAAGGCCTTTTCGCACTGGAATTTAAATGTGGGAGCCTTGTTAACCAACACCGATGACCTAGCAGACTCTAACACCCCTATAATCTCCATGTCGTATTTACTAGGAAGCCTATTTGATTCATCACCGATAACAAAAAAACCCTAATTAACATTTTCATAAGCCTTTTCAAAGTCAAGCTTCAACAGAAAAAGCCTTTAAACCTTTTTTCTGCATCCAAGCCAAAATCTCATTCACCATAAGAGGACCATCCAGAATAAATGTATCTTGCAAAAAAGTCAATTGAGATTCCCCAATCAAAAGATCCCATCACTTTCTTTATAGGTAATGCAAGAATTTTAGAAATCACTTTAGTGATCATACCGACCAAAGTTGTCAGCCGAAATTTTTTTAACCCCAAAGGCGTTTTATACTTTGTGATTAAAGTAATAAACGATGACCCACATCCCCTGCTAATAGTACCCACTTCGTGAAAGTGGATCATAATCGCATAAAAGTTGTCTACAAGTAGATTCCAAAACTTTTGTACGAATCTAAAATTAAAGCCATTTGATCTCTTCTTTAGAAAAAGGAGCAACAAAATCATTCAAAAATTTCTCCGGAACATTTTTTAGATTGTCACAAGCCAAATTGGGTCTCGACGTAACTTGTTCAGCAAAGTGATTGCTAAAATTGCCGAAAAACCTCCCGTTTGACAAGACTAGGTTTACACACCCACACCCCATCCACCATAAGACCTGGAATCGCATTTTTAGCCTTCCTCCCGGTAACAATTCAATGCAAAATTTCTGTGTTATCATCACCATGCAAAGCCCATTTGACGTGAGATTTCTGGTTCAAGTCTTTGCTACAAATTGTTGCAATGGAGTCAGTTCCTTCTTGCATTCTTCCTACACACACTCCTCTTCCTCATAAAAATTTCTACTTTCCATAATCTCTTCCAAAGACTCCATATCTTTCTTCGGTTTTTGAATAGCCTCCCCCACTTTTGTGCAAGTCTCTTTTCTCCGAGTACCCAAAACCTGTCTCAGGAATTTTAATTTTTTGATCAATACTGTGTCTGGAGCTCCACCAAAGTTGCACTTTTCCAAGGCCCCCAAAATCACCTCTTCGCACCCATCTCTATCTAACCTTGAATTAAACCATCTAAATGGTCTAGCACCGTAATTAAGATCCACAACTCACAGCACCATAGGACAATGATCCCACAAAGTTGTGGAAGTGCCCTCAAACACGCTTCCGGCCACTTGTTAAAAAAGTGACCATTCACAAGGACCTTGTCAATCTTGCTCATCTCCCCCCTACCCCATCCATTTCTAGCAGAAAAAAGTAAATTTCTTCCCTCTTATAACTTACTCTCATAATCCCAAATCATCTATAAAATGATTAAAATCGTTAGCAACAACTGAATTAAATGAGGTATTTCTTCTTTCTTCCCTGTACCTAACTGAGTTACAATCTCCCATCAGAATCCACAACCCTTCGAAATACCTAACAACATCCTACAACCGAGTCCATAATTATTTCTTTTGCACCGTTTGTTGTGGACCATAGACGTTCAAGACATTCAATAATTTTCACTCTGCTTTAACCGTGAGGTTCCTAAAAAAATCTTAGAATCCCACACGTTAACCCCCCCCCCCTATCAGCTTGTAGAACCAACAAAATCAAAATCAAATTCTACATCTGACCCGCCGATAAAGCATCACTATTAAAACCTGTCTCTTCCACACAAAGAGTCTCATGTAAAGCCACAAAGGAAGCCCTATTATCCCCTTTTAACCGTAATTTAGATTTAGTCATGAGGGAAAAAATCCCGAAATGGGAGAGGAATTTGTGAGCTAGGCTTTGATGGGAAACTTTGAAGGCCGACAAGATTTGAAGGGCGACAAGATTATATTGTTCCAAGATAAGGCCATCATAGTGACATCGGTTCGACTGAATGGGAGACAAACCGGGATGTGGGAGGCTATGGAGATCACCACCATTAGTCATGTGGCGAATGAGACTCTAGGGGGTACAACAAGAAAGGCAAGTGAGCATAAGGAGTCTAGGTTGTGGAGTGAAGATGTGCAAACCAAAATAAAGGATTAGAAAGGGAGTTTTAGGGACCTTTTGATGTTCATGGATAAGGACGAGGAGGGATGTGACACAAGCAAAGAACACAACCTATATGTGGATGTATAGTCTAAAAACAAAGGAAAAAATTAGGGAGCGTAGGAAGTAGGATCTAGGAGTAGTAAGGTTTATAAAGGGAGAGGATGGACCTGTTATATTCAAGGATCAAGATATTATGTTGAGATGGCAAGCCTAGTTCCATAATATTTTCAATGACATGAGGGCTTACTGATGTGTCATCAATTACACATATAACACATGTATAAATAGTCTCATAATAGGGCAAAATTGAGATTAAATTGATGAATATAGTTACTTAATTGTTCCTTTTTGTGTTTATCAGGAAATTGGAGCTCTAACCTGAAAACAGGCGATTTTCGGGTAAAACAACTAAAACCGGAGATTCTTGAGGACACGATACCCGAAGCATGTTCCAAGTATGTGTAAAGACCTTCTTGGGGCTTAAACGATGATAAAACTGACCTGGGGTTGACCAAGCACGCCCATGCTCACTTACACGGAGGTCCCACACTCTAGAAGACAACGCAGCCAACTTGGGAGACAAGAAAAGACACCTTGACAGCAAGCACGGTCGTGCCCACCAAATGGCACGCCCGTGCACGACCTGAAGTACAGACAAGACAGATTCTGCAGCAACAGGACGTACGTGGGCAAGTGCACAGTCGTGCACCACTACTGAGCACGCCCGTGCTTATGCTGGCAGCTCTATAAATAGCAAGCTCACTTCAATCATTTGCCATTCCTTCTTGGGTTCTTGTAGGAGGCCTTAGGGACATCCTAACATCCCACCAAGGTTAGGACTCATCCTACCTTGATTATCTTGTCCGAGAATGGAATCGTAGGAGTAGTTACATGCAATAAAACATCGAGGGTCGTGAGGATCATATTAGATACATAGGATCAAGGAGGTGGAAGGCTTGTCTAGGAGTTGGAAGCATCCATGTTCTTCTGTTGATTATCATTTATGGTTATATCCATCTAGTGTCCTCCGTACCTATTTCGATTTGTAGACTTTTATTATTAGTACTAGTTTATTGTTAGTTATTTGATGTGTTTATCTTCTTAACTAATTATTGTTTATCTATCTTTGTGACACGTTCAATTAGTGATTAACTTGATAAACCTTTAAAATCAACCCTGACTTAAATAATAAAACAAACTATAATGGGGTTTGATCGGCTTCTGATAGTCCCGAGCTAGATCCCAGGCAAGGAAACCGGTAGTGAGACAGATCCTCTGGGTTTCTGATATCTAAACCAGGTTCTAAGCAATGGCTTCTGAAGTTCGTTTCTAGTTCTTACCTGATGTATGAGTGATTTTCTTGGCAAAGGGAGGATTCCCTACGGGTGCACCAGTGATCTTCAGATTGCACACCCTTAGGATTATGTTCCACCTTTGTTAAGAATTTCATTCATCTCAGGAGGTTATGGGTTGGGTTTGTTAACTCGCATAATCACCAAACCAAACTTAAATTTATCTGATCAATAAATTATTAAGTTGTCACTTTTAAAAGATAAATTAAACAAGGATACTTTATCCAGCTCTCGTTAGTACAATGCCGTTAACTTCTTAGAGGATCCCCCGTCACACAAGCTGATGGCATGTGAGATCTTTCGGTACGGAAAGCGAGAATTGAGAGAGGTGGATGGGATTCCCGGTCGGAATTAAGCCTCTACACAAATTTAGGGAAATAAATCAGAGAACCCAGTGCTTAAGCGAGTGGCTTGGCAGTGGTTTAGGAAGTGCCTAAAAAGCAGGACTCAAACATTCCAAAAAGTTGCATGGCAATGTGAGTTAGGTAACACCGCATTGTCAACAGGAGAAGACCGGCTTACTGGCTAGTAGTCCGGAGACGCCTTTATGGGGATTCGTAAAATTCCCCTGTGCGTGACCCATAGAGTTGCCAGTGCGTCATCCCTTGTTTATGTCACACCCCGCCCAGGCCGGGGCACTTACAGTGACCGGTCGGCGCAAACTTAAAGCGGAAACGAAATCTCATTACATAACTTAAGTATTTATTACAAGCCAGTACGCTCCAAGTACCACCAAACTAAATAAAGCTTAACTATAATAAGATGAGCCGTCTATAATATCCCAACACTCAGCTAGGAACTCCCATTCCTCACACCATCAACCTGTGATACATGCTCGAATAATAAAAATACGTCAACACACAGCTGGTGAGTCACATAAACTGACTCATCAGTAAAACACCCACATAAACATTTTATTGATCAAGTATGAGCTCCATGCATGTCACCATAATCATATATCCGTACTAGGCATTATATATTCACACCTACAGCCTCAAAACCCGTAACAAGGCCTGTAAGTGTATGTCCACGCCTGGAAAATATAATGATCATTATAATATATATAGCACCCTGGATGCCACACCTATGGTTCGATGCATATACATGATCAATCACCACCAAAACAATTTTATGAGCAAGTATCACGTTTTGAAAATAGTTTAAGTAACTCACCTCTTTATCACTCCTTTAGCAGTTGACAATGCTAATACAACCAGGTATTATCTCAAGGTCTTGATCCAATTATACAACCCTAGGTTAGGTAACGGTACACCTAACAAATTATTATTACAGTTGGGTATTGGTTAACGCTACCTTATTTAAGCATGGATGATCAGTTCATGCCTAACTAAGGCTAGGCTACCCGATACCCACCCCTAATAATAATCCTAACACCTAAAAATAATAATGCTACACTATCACTAATAATAATGCTAATGCTAATAAAAATAATAATTAACTAAACATAACTTAAATGAGAACATACCTCGACACTATCTACGGCAAGTTGATGTAAAGTCTCCCATTACTCGTTTTCCTACTCGCGTTCTAAAAATGACTACCAATAACACCCAATGGGGTATCGTAAGCCCGGGATCCTCTTTATAGTAGAGTGTTGCCAAATATTTAGTGTAACTAAATAACTTACTGACTTCTGTATATATACATGTGAAGAGACAATATTTTCTTACGTTTCTTCGATGTGGGATTGCAAGTGACGTGCTAGCTAGCTTGGTTACCTAATTATAATTCTTCAAATGCTTCTATATGAGACCTTGCTACTCCACCTATTCTTTTCAAAATCTGGATATGGATATGCACATTATTATGATATATAAGAGTTTTAAACTTATATTAGTATATTATAATAATTAATTCAGCTGCTTCACTTGTTTTTCTTGTATAACTTTTAAGCTATAATGTTTTATAAAGTTACAAATATACGGTTGAGACGAGCTTATTTTTCTTTTTGTTATGAAATAAGTTTCACTAAAAACAGAGTAGGGTCAAATATTATATATTATATTGCTTCTAAACGGTCCCCTATAATACTAATTACTCGCCTAGATCTCAAATGTCAAATGATCATACTATCCGACACTTACTCATCAACTAATTCTAAATACACGAGTATCCATCTCATATGTTATTGGTTTGTTTTACTGATCAATGACCCGTTTCATTCACTAATAAATATGAGCCAACACATTTTATTTATATAACAAAAACGGATGTTACAGTTTATTTCTTTTCTCATCCCCAACTCTGAAGGGACCGTTCACCCCTATTCTCCTCACCGATAATTAAACTTAATACTACTTTTATTAATAATATTGACTACTTATACGCAGGGTCCCCGAGATGTGCATATTTGCTATCCCTACTATTTTTATTTTTTTTATTTTAAAACTAAACCCTTCAAAAACCATTTTTCTTTTAGAACCCCTCTGTTTTATTTTCTTCTTCAAAACCCTATTAGTTAATGTAATGAAAGGTTGAGTAGGGGAAAGTGTGTTCTCTGGAATACGATAATTGGTATTTACCCTAGAAATCTATACTATACACGTCAGGTTCTCTGCCTATGTGTTGGTTTTAGTTTCTAAGTAATTATCGTTTCCTTATAAATTTAAAATTTGTTAACGGTTTAGTAAAAATTCATCTTTTTTTCCCAAAACCAATGTTTTGAAATTAACACAACATGTTTTTAGCACCGAGAAAAAGGATACATTTTCTAATTACTAAAACCAGGCACATCACTTACCAACATGTAAATGATAATACCGTTGCTCAAAGGAGACAATGTAATAGCTGCTATTGTCCCAATATTAGACAGGCAGAGGTGAGGACAACACTAAGAAAGATAAGAAGGGCGAAGTTAGTTGGTCCAAATAACAAACCAGCTGATGTGTGGAGGTGTTTGGAAAATGCAGGAGTTCGGTGGCTAACTATTTTGTTCAATCTTGTATTCAAATATCAAAGCATGTCAGATCAATGGAGGAGTGGTGTTGTAGTTACTATGGATGATCTCGGTTCCTGCATTGAAAATCGGTAAAAATGGGTATTGGTATTGAAAATGCTCGGTACGGTACTCGTATATGAAGGTTACTGGCATATGAAGGTAAAATCTGTAAAATGCCGGTACCGAACTGGTAACGGTACCCAAAATGCCAAAAATTAGTACCAAATTGGAACGAAAATGGTTCAGTACGGGAAATTTGAAGCCTATACCCAGTACCATTTTCTCATCCCTGCTAGTGCCTTTATATAGGAAAAAGGGAGGTGCCCAGTGTTGTGGAAATTACAGAGAGATTAAGCTACCTAGCCATAATATGAGATTATGTGAGATGGTAATTAAGACTAGAATTAGAAGAGAAACTACGGTTATGGTAAACCAATTTGGCTTCACGCTAGGGCAGTCAATTATGGAAACAATGCACATTCTAAGGAGATTGATGAAAAAATATAGAGAGAAAAAAATGAGATCTACATATTGTGTTCATTAACAATGAAAAGGCATATGATAGTGTGCCACATGGATTGATTTGAGATAGTTTAGAGAGTAGAGGAGTTCCTGTAAGTACATAGACTTAAATAGATATGTATGTTAGGACTGAAACTAGTGTTCATGCACCTATAGGAGATACCAATTTCTTCCCTAACAGGGTAGGAGTCCATCAAGGGTTTGTGTTTAGACCATTCCTATTTGTGGTTGTCCTAGATGAGTTGTCTAAGTTGATTCAGGGGTCAGTTCCTTGGGGCTTCCTTTTTTTTTTTGCGGATGATACTATGTTAGTTGTAGTGGAGTAAACAGACCCTGGATGCGATGTTAGTAGAGTGGTTAGCAGCTTTAGAAGGCAAAGGTTTGAGGACTAGTCACTCTAAAACAGAGTACCATTGCTGTAATTTTAGCGGTGCGGACCAGGATGAGGACACTTAAATCACTGTTGTGGGGCAAATAGTTCTATAGGAAACTAAATTTAAGTATTTAGGATCATTTGTTCAAAGGGATAGGGAGATAGATAGTTACGTAGCCCATTGCGATCAAGTTAGATAGTATAGGTGGAGAGCCACCGGAGTATTGTGCGACAAGAGGTCCCAACTAAATTAAAGGGAAAATTTTATATGGTTGCGATCAGACCTGCTATGTTATACAGAACAGATTGTCAGACCATTGAGAAGATGCATACGCGTAAGATAGAGATAACAGAGATGACGATGCTAAGATGAATGTGTGGGTACTCTATGTTTGATAGGATAAAATAGAGGTTTTTAGGGAGAGGTTAGGGTAGCTAGTATATCGGATAAGATACATGAGGGAAACTGAGATGGTTTAGCATCACTGTCGATGCGTCTAGGTGGTTTAGGCCTTCTTTCAACTCAATATGTTGGGGTTTATGCCTTTGTAGCATCTAGATCCCAATCCTGGAAACTACAGGATCATATCCTTCAAAACAGTGGGGTCGTCGGGCTTAACCCGGACTATTAGCTGGCACTTGAACGTTTAAATTTCTCTCTCCCAGACTATGATATTGGTGGTTATTCTAATAAGAGCACCGCCCCCTCGAAGCCACAAGAAAATTTGGCGAATGCCCTGTTTAGCAAAATCGCTCAGGGAAAAGTTTTTTATTTGTCCCCCGTCAGAAGGCGATGATTGAATTCCTGAAGGGTCCCCATGCCCAAGACTTTTTAACCGTTATCTCGATTTAGGGGTTGGGTCAATGCATGTCTGCAGTAGACTACAAGACTATTCTCAGACACCGGTTGATGATCCCTATGTATCCGGAAGATGAAACTTGCGTAATGTGACACCCCGCATTTTCAGGTTTCTACTTTAACTAAACTCTAGTTAACTATACTTACATTTACAGCATGTTACTTAACTAGGGTTAGTTAGGTGAGTCACACGTTGCACAATTATGAGATAATAACTGCATAAAGAGGTAATTCGGGGAATTACCGAATTACGCACACGAGTATTGAACCCTGAACGTTGGTGAATTGAGAAAATAGATAATTGTGAATTA
Source organism: Ambrosia x helenae (assembly GCA_030844895.1). Taxonomy (NCBI): domain Eukaryota; kingdom Viridiplantae; phylum Streptophyta; class Magnoliopsida; order Asterales; family Asteraceae; genus Ambrosia; species Ambrosia x helenae. The sequence continues at coordinate 352,595 of JAUTDX010007073.1, read as the reverse complement.
AGTGTTTGATATTAATTGTAATTACGTGTTTCTGTGAATCTATGTGTAAACTGTTATGTGATTACGTGAAATTAAACCTAAGGTGTTATCAAAATCGTAATTGATGAATCGTTATGATGCTTGGGGTCTAAATACACGGGGTTACACTTGGTATGGTCCAAAATAACGAAAACATAGAAGAAAACATGCAATACGCTAAACTGGGCCGCCCGAAACGGGCCGTGTCAAAGTGAACGGCCGTTCACTGAGACCGAACGGCCGTTTGGCGGGCCCAGACGAGTTAAACCGACTTAGTCACCTATTTAAGCAACCTTAAACCCCATGCTTCTCATAACCACAACCCTAATCGTCCATAACAACCCCCATACGAAAAATAAACCCTCTAACACTTGCTAAAGCTCAAGAACATCATCTGGGAGGATTGGAAGGTGTTCGGTTCTTGATTGTGAAGTGCTTTAGGTATATTATCTTATACCTTTGTGTTTTAATCATCTTGATCATATTTTAAACACCATAATATAGTTTGTCCAGATCTGAAACAAAGTTATAAAGATTAAAACATGTGTTTTCAAAAGATTAACGTGTTAAACATAAGGTGTCATGATGGTTATATGATTATGTTTGCATGTTAGGGTTTATAGAGGATTGTGTTCATGATGAATCTTGCATGTTTTGGTCATATTAATGTCCTAGGGTTATTGTATGATGATTTCTCGGTGTTCTTGATCGATAATACACATGTAGGATTTGATATAGTTAAGAATGTTGCATGTTTAAAATCTGGACAGAAGATGATTGTCAACTTGTAGGCTCTATAACTTGATGTTAAATATTGGTTTGGATCAATTCTTGTTATGTGCATGTCGTACATAGTCTTAGGTTTCTGGAATGGGTAAGATCATGCGATTTGGTTGTCGTTTGATATGTTTTTGGAATTTTATTCTAATAAAGGTCAAAACTGATTTTCGGGTTAAAAACTTGGGTCAACTTTAATCGGCTATAACTTGAGTTTTACAAAGAATTAGGTCGTGAAATGTGGTCAGTAGATTGATACGGGAATAATTTGGCTTTTCCAAGTCGATTCATTCTGTTTGGATAAATACACCATTTTTGAGAATTTTATAGTAAACTGACCTGATGTGAAAGTTTTCAGAACCTATTCGTAGTATCTGATTTTTTTCATAATTTTTCAACAAGGTTTTGATGTGAAATAAAAATAGTGACATGACTATTGGACTCCTAGAAATATCAGAAAACGTTTGGGGGTCTAATTCATCGTGTAGGTATTTTTAATAAAATCATTTCTGTAGTGCATAATCTGTCTTGAAAATGCAGATTGTGATATATGTGTGTATGTGCTTATTTGGAGGCTCGTATGACTTGATTTTGATGTGGTCTTGCATGTACACTTATATGAGATGTAAATGACGTGAATGATTGATAATAAACATAACATTCACCAACAAGTTTGTAGGGTCTACTTGTGCATGTAGTTACTATATGTGTCACTTAAACGTTTTCGCATAAATAAATGTTTTGGCAAACGAGTTATATGGTGTATCGTGCATACACATGTACTCACATAGTGGCACATATAATAGGGAGTCGGTAGCACGTCCTTATTACTTCTCGATTGGATTTTAGCTTTGCAACCTAAGGTGAGTTTCACTACTCTTTTCTCAAAAGTATGCGTCTCGGGTCGGAGACAACTTTCTAAATTTTTTCTAGTCCGGTTTGGGACTACTTTTACATCCCGGGTTTTGGGGTACTTTGGTTCGCAGGGTGAATCGGATTTTACTAATTCATGTCTTTGTCCTTCTTTATACCGAATGAGTTGCCGGGTTGGCAAGCGGGTTATTAGTTGATAGCACTATTAGGTTTCACAAGCCTCACATCGTGCTGGGAGCATGGGTGTGAACTATAACTTAACATGTATTATCATTGTTGATAGGCAATGATGTAAGGCACTTTGCTCACTGTTGTAAGAGCTCGTTGTTTAGCAGTTCGGTATGCCTGTGTTTAGTTATCATGAGCGGGTTAGCTACCCCTGGCATGTGATGAATTAGCGGTTACGAGGTTTTGGAAACCTGCGCATTTACTTACTCATTTACATTGCTTTGTGAACTCACTAACTTTATGTTGACACACGCTAGCATGCTTTTGCATGTCGCTAAGTGGAGCACGTGTAGGTTATGCATCATTGAGTCGTGGGATTTTGAACATTATTAAACTTATACTTTATTTATTAATATTTGGTTTTCATATGGGCGCGTTGTTTTGTGCATGAACTTAAAACGATTATGTTCGGTTTACGCTTCCGCAACTTATTTAAACTTTTGGTTAAACGTTAAATCATATTTTTGAAAACGAACTAAATGGTTTGGGAATTTAGAATCGTTCTTATGACTTATGGCTATGAGATTCTGGTGTGTCACGTGCCTCGCGGTATAAACCCCGCAGTAGAAATTTGAGGGTGTGACACGTAATCTGTCGTAAAGCTTGTATGGATAAATATGGGGGGCACGTAGTTCATTGCAAAGAGCTTCCCGGTTTCAAATACAGGCATGGCTGGGTGAGGGACGTTTTGTGGGACATCTTGAGAGGAGCTGGGATTTCTACCAAGAAGGAAGCCCCTGTGAATTTTCTCACGTACCCTGCGGAAGGGAGATCTACTCTAAGACTAGCGGACCTGCTTGTCTTTGGTTGGACTGGGGGAACATGTTTATGTGAATCTCATAGGGGTATCTCTTTGGCCAGTTTGAGGGACAACGGGTTTGTAGTTGGACACGCATGGAGAAAGGCGGAATCGAAGAAAGTGGATAAGCACGTTAAAGCTTGTGCAGAGAACCAACATGTTTTTGTCCCCTTGGCTTTTGATACCTTTGGTTCCCTAGCACCAGAAGCTATTCGTTTCTTGACCATGGTCCAATGGGTAATCCACAACAATAGTTCATCTCTACGGGTACAGGGGTATGTATTTAGTAGATTGGGTTTCGCAATTCAGAAAGGGGTGGCGACACAGCTTGTTGTCCGTCTACCTTCTACTTTGATGAATGTGACAAGTTTAAGAAATGAATATAAGTAAAAAATTAAAAAAAAAATTCTAAAGAAAAAAAAAAGTTATTTACACACCAACTTGTAACAAAAATGCATTATAGATTTTTTCAATGTCTTAACATTAAAGTTTAATTGTATGGTTGTTTACAAGAGTTTTTTCTTTTATATATAGTAATACTATGTTAGAATTATGTGTATTATACGAGGCGAATAAATATAATTTTATATGCTGAGTAATAAAAAAAATTATATTAAAAAAAATGTCATTATATAAGGTGAATAAATTTATGTCTCTACAGCCGTCAACATATGTCTTTAAAAATTAAATTTTGATGTACTCTTTATTAATTAAAACGCTTTACTTTGTTTTTTTATTTATTGTTAGGTTATAAACCATGTATTATACTGAGGTTGGCTTAATAAAAATTATTTTTTTACTAATAAACGAAAAAAAACAAATAAATAGTTGAGAAAAAAGTAAATGAATAAGAGAGATTAAGAAAAATTATGATTTAATATTATTTAATTAGAAGAAAAGAAAAAAAAAAAAATATCTATATCTATATATATATATATCTATAATCTATAACTATATATAAAAGAATTGCACTATGATGACATGACATTCAATGGGGCAACCCTTCACCCTTTAAATGTGCCATATGGCATCATGTGATGCATTCTTTTTAATTTTTTAATTTTCTTTTTTTAATAAAATTAAATCACATAAAATCCTACCTATCATTATATATAATCCTCATCTTCTCACCCAAACCCTAAAAATCTTAAAACTTCTCTCAGCCACCCAAGGTAAATCCCACGATTCTTAATTCACGTTTTATTATTGTCCATCGTTTTATTAATTATGAAGATGGTCAGATACATTTGTAACTCTTCTTTTACTAGAATACATATCATTAAGTTTTGGTGCTTCTGTTGTTTTTGTTGTTTAGCAATTAATTACTTGAATTCCTTCAATTTATTCATTTGATGAACATTAATTAATAACTTATGTGTTAATGAAAGATGTTAATTTTTTTTCGAAGGGTGGAAGGTGTTGTTAATTATTTAGGTGTCGTAAGTTTATTGAGTTCCACATAAGGTGCCATTTTTTTAATACTTCAACTTGGTGGACTACCGACTATTTATATCAGGAAGTTTTTTTCCTTAATGACGCAGTTTTAACACTTCAGCTTGCCAGAATAGAGCCCCTTTTAAAATTTGGGAACAGCGCGGTAGTTTTGCATGTTGTAAATAGGGAGAGAATAAGGATGGATGGTATGAATTAAAGGGTTTTTTATTAGTCTAAAAGAAATGTTTAAAGGGTATATGATTTGTACATAATGCAATGATGGTTGTACGATTGTTATAGATAGATAGCACCCATAAGAAGGGGGAGGGTTGGGGAAAAAGAGTAGTCTAAAAATAGGACAGGAGGAGCCAAAGTGACGGAGTACTCTACAATCTACCGTGCAAACAAGGAGCACATCTCACAATATGTATCATTTAATTTATAGCTTTCCCAGGTAGATCTTTAACTGGTTTAGTTGATTTTATCTGATCTAATCATATGTAGGATGGCTGGCATTGGCTAAGAACCAGGTGATTATTTGTTTAATTTGATACTTATTTATTTATTTTTGTTTCTGATTCATTAAGCTCTTTTAGTTTCTTTCTTGACATATGTGAAGTGGGTTAGGTTAATAAGCTATTAGTTGTTTTTTAGGTTCTGTCTTCTGTGTCGTATATGTAATTTCCTTACCAGTGGTTGTGAGACTTGGTATAGAGATGTGATAAGTTTTTTAATGGTTACAACTTCTAACTTAAGTGATTGTTTAGTTGATTAGGTTAGGAATTATAGGAGTCATTAGAATGTGAGAGATTAAAGAGATGTGATGAGTTTTTGAATAGTTGCAGCTTACTTGAGTGATTGTTTAGCTGATTATTGATTAGGTTTTAGGTTAAGGAATATGAGTTATTACTGATTAGAAATACTATGGACATGCAGTGATTGAGAGATTCTGTGGTTAGTTAACTTGAGCCATTTGCAATAGGTTTATCACGTCATATTAGATTTTTCAACCCCAGGACGCTCCCGGAGTAATAGGCTAGTATATATATATTGCAAAGGGATTAATCCTACATGTCATACTCTTATGCAATCTCTCCTTTGAGAGATGCCACATAGGATGTGATGTGGCAACTCTAGACCAATTAAAAAAAATAAATAAATATGGTTTAAATATGATTTAACCTAATCTATTAAATACCTAATCTACTAAATGTAAATATTAAACCTTTATTATTTTCTCTCTCATGTTTTCTCCCATAACTTTTAAACGTTAATATCTTTTATATACGAGATTTTTTTAAAGAAAAAAAATACACCAAATTACCGAGCGTTTTATTATCTTTCCAACAAGTACCATAGTGCTATATAAAAAACAGAGAAAAAAAACGACTATTTTTTGTAACCCGACAGGTATTGTGTCGGGTTTAGGATTAGTTTAAAAAAATTTGTGTGTTTGGGTCGGGCCTAGGATTAGGTGATACCCATGAATTTTTTAAAATAATAATATGATAACTTATGACAGAGATTTGTTTAATAATAATAATAATAATAATAATAATAATAATAATAATAATAATAATAATAATAATAATAATAATAATAATAATAATAATAATAATAATTGGTCTAGAGTCCAGCCCAGCTGGTCGGAGGAATGCGCCAATGATGTCCAGCCCAGCTGGTCGGAGGTGGGAGGGTTTACTTCTTAGGGAGGTTCCCGTCTGGGCTTGGTCTAAGGTTCGAGTCCCCCCACTCGCACTAAGGGGTGAGAAATTCAGCACCCGCGTTTGGCCTGGATTCAAACTGGGGTTAAGGGGTTGTGCGTCGTTTGGATTCTCCGCTGAAACACACTTTCCAAAAAAAATAATAATAATAATAATCATTAATCATATATTGACAAGTCATTAATTATGTTGTCATATTAAATATTTTATTATGTCATATTATATATTTCAACCCGGGACGCTCCCGGGATAAAAACTAGTTATTTAATATGAGAGAGGTTTGTAGATACGATTTCATAGTTAATGTTATAAATAGGTTCATGTCTTATCGTGTTAACATGTTATAAATAAGTTCGTGTTCATGTTTGAAAGAATTGACAAGATAAGTTTTCGTGTTGTGTTCATGTTTACTTATTTTGTGTTCGTGTCTTAACAGGTCGTGCCTAACACGATATGCGAGCCTAATTTCAATTATAATAGTTTATTATCTCAATTGTTTTCTATCGCCATTCAATTATAATAGTTTATTATCTCTACTAGATTATATCCCGGGAGCGTCCGGGTTGAGAAGTCTAATTTGAAATATCAATTTTACATCTGAAATAGATGATGCGTTTTACAGTTACATGCACGAAAGCTTTGGGTAGTACTTAACCTAAAACAATTAACAATGTATCTCCAATATTAGTGCATAACCTTAAACAATGTATAATTCTAATATTAAAACCTAACCTAAAACAATGTACAACTCCAATGCTAGCACATGTTGTAAATAAAATTCATATTTACTGGTTTGAACATAACTGATGACTTGCCTATACATAATTAATGAATAACCTGAGCACTTTGTGTTTTTTTCCTGTATGAACAAAACCACACAAAAAATAGTCGTTTTTTCTCCGTTTTTTATATAGCGCTATGGTACCCGTTTGAAAGATAATAAAACGCTCGTTAATTTGGTGTAATTTTTTTCTTTAAAAAATCTCGTATATAAAAGATATTAACGTTTAATAGTTATGGGAGGAAACATTAAAGATAAAAATCTAATTTTGTTTTTAAATTTTAAATTATTATTTTCCTAAAATAAAGCCTTGCCACATGGGATGACACATGGCACACTAAATGAAGAGAATACTCTCTTTGAGTGTCGTGTCATTAAAATTGCTTTGGTTTATTATATGTATAGATTGTTTTCTATCGAATGAATAAACATTACCATTCCAAGTTTATCATATTCGCATTTTATTAGATTATGGGCATGTTTGGATAAACTTATTTAAGGCAAAAAAGACTTTTTGCTAAAATGACTTATTAACTTATGACTTTTTAAAAAGGAGTTTTTAAAAAAGTTTTTGGATTAGCTTATGTGGTGGGGAAAAACAATAAGTTGATAAGTTAGTTTGTAAAAAAGTGTTTGGTTTAACTTATTTAGGTAAAATGACCAAAAAGGGTATAAGGAGGGAAAGGGTAAGGATATAATAAGGGCATGTAGGTAAATAACCATCAATAAGTTATAAGGAGGTTCAAAAAGTCACTCCTCCCTTGCTTTTCCAAAACAACTTATCATAGGCTTACAAAAAGTTAAAACAAAAAGTCCTTTTCTTTTTGCCAAACACTTTTTGTAACTTATTAACTTTTTGGAAAAGTTATAAGTTATAAGAAGGTGGAAATAAGGAGAGCCAAACATGCTCTATAATTCAAATTATGGATTTCATTTCCTTAAAAAAATTAATAAGAAGAAAATAAAGGTAAACCAAAAGGAAGGTCTTACAGGAAATTCATTAGGTGCTATCTCATATTCGTCAACAACTTGATTCTTATGTGGTTGCACTTGCTCCTCCTAAAGGAATAATATATGAGCGAGAAAAATTAAGATACTTAATTACTGCTCAAACTATATTTTTTTGATAATAACTATAAAACGATGAACACATTGATAATATAATAGATGGCTGTTAAAAGTATTATTTGTTATGTCTAATTCAAATCTTTATATTATTGGGCCATAAGATGTTAGTGGGCCATATTATTGTTTGTATTACAGGTTGCTTATTGGGCTGAGGATAAGTTTGTTATGCTGGGCCCAGATGTGTGTAGCTCGTCCACTTGCAATATCAACGGTTGAGATCATTTCTGATCTCAAGATCAGTCGAACCTTCTGGACTGGAGTATATAAGCTTTATGATTGAGATATTTTTCATTATCTCTCTCATTTGTGTATTATTGTTCTTTGTATTCGTATTAGGGTTTCATAGCTCTTTCTTCTTCTGTCTGTAAGTATAGTCGATATTATTTCCTTGTATTTTCTTCATTATCGTCTACTGATCTAAACAATCAGTAGAAGGTGTGTATTGTATCATTCTTTTGGATCTCAGTATTTGCTGAGATTCTAGGGTTTTGGTGGGTAAATTTTGGGTTGGGTTAATAAGATCTTTGGTCACCTTTTGTCGCTAAACTTCTGTTCTTTATTTTGTTTGTGCTTGTGTTTGTTGAGTTGTGATATCCATAAATTTGACATGGTATCAGAGCTCATTGGCTCTTGATTCTGGTATTGTCTGTCTTCCGCTGTCCGTCTTGGTCTTGATTGTCTTGTTCTCTTTTTTTTATTGGTCTTTGTTCATTGTCTGGTAGGGTTTTGATCTTCGTTATAGATCTTGACCTAATCTGTGGTCTATAGTAGATCTGATCTGTCTAGATCTGGTCTATTATTTTAGTTTGGTATTTTGTGTAGATTTGGGGTATTTGTCAACTATTGTTGGCGTTAGACTCTTGGTATTGGTTCTAAGCTGGTTGGATTCAAAGGCTGATCGTGATTGTGGAGTTATACTTTGGAGTTTATTGCTACAATTGCTCTCACAACACTGTACCCTAAGTGAAGGTGCAGGTTGTGAGCTTAGGAGAACCCTAACTTGGGTCCCCCTCCTGGTGAGATCTTTCCTGTCTATTCGTCTTTATTTTGTTGCGTGTCTAAAGGCAACTTGACCGGGTTAGGGTGGACCGGTAACTGTGCCGACTACTTGGTGTCTTTGTCTGGTTCTTGATTGTCTGATTGCTCTAGTTGTTTTATCTGTGATTGTTCTTGTCTATTACATATTAAGTAGTATATATATAGATAATAAAAGGACGCATGTGTTAAGAATTGGGTGGGCACCCTTGAGTGATGAACCCACTATCCTTACACTGACACAGCCTCGTTCTTCTAGGATCTATTGTCTGATATTCTGGTCTTAGTTCTAATTCTGTTGGTTGTTTTGTGTGTTTCTGTTTCTTTTCTCAAAATTGTTTGTGTTCTACTTGATCTAGAACTGTTAGTATGGGTGATGCTGTTATTACTCCATCATCAAACTCTGGTGGTGGTAGTGATCCCAATTCTGGTACTCTAATCAGTAAGCTTGACATTGGGGACCCTTTATATATACATCCAAGTGATACAAATTCTTTAACTATAATAACTATAAAATTAAAGGGTACTGAAAATTACAAGGTATGGGCTAATGCAATGAGGTTAGCCCTGGAAACTAAAAATAAGTATGGTTTTGTTGATGGTACCACTGTTAAGCCTACTGATGATGAGATATTAGGAAAACAATGGGATAGGTGTAACTCGGTTGTTTTGTCTTGGTTGTTGAACTCTGTTAGTGAGGAACTGTACTTAGGTTAAGTATTTTCTAAATTGGCTAGAGATGTTTGGTTAGATCTAATGGAAACCTATGATAAAGTTGATGAATCTGTGGTCTTTAATTTGCATCAAAAAATTTGTTCTATGAGTCAAAATGGTAGTTCAGTTTCAGAGTATTACCATAAACTTAATACTATGTGGAAACAATTTGATTCAATTGTTCAATTACCACCTTGTACATGTGAAGCATCAAAAGATTTTAACAGTTTCAATGGTTTAATAAAACTTATGCAATTTTTAATGGGTCTTGATGATGTGTATCAATCTGTTAGAACAAATTTATTGATGTAGGATCCACTACCTTCTGTTAAACATGCATTTTCTATTGTATCTAGGGAGGAGTCACATAGGGGTTCTAGTATTAATAATGTTAAAGGATCTAATGTGGCTTTCTTAACTAGAACTAATAACCCAAATAACACTAGAAGGTTTTCTGGTCCTAATCCTAATCTGAAGTGTACCCATTGTAATCTGCTTGGGCACACTATAGATAGGTGTTATGAGTTGGTTGGTTATCCTCCTGGTGTTAAAAGGAGGGGAACCAATCAAAGTGTTAGGGCCAATATGTCTTCAAGTAGTTCTTCTGTGTCTAATAATAAACAGTCTATGTCTAGTACTGTTGGTTTGCCTTTTTCTTCTGAACAGATATCAAAACTCATGAATCTGATCAGTGAGAAAGGTGGAACAGAAACAAAACCTCATGAAACTGCTAATTCAGGAGGTAAAAGTGTGCTTATTAATGGTTTTTCTTGTATGTCTAAGATTTCAAATCTGGAAAATATTTTTAAGAAATTTGTTAGTTGTTCAAGTTTTATAAAAGCTGCTATTAGTTATGGTTGGATCACTGATTCTGGTGCAAACCAACATATGACTAATAGTGATCAAGAAATGTTTAACTGTATTGATGTGTCTGAATATGATGTATTAGTAAAACATCCAAATGGTTCTAGTGCTAAGGTTACAAAGATAGGAGACATTAAACTTGCAGAAGGTGTTATTCTGTATGATGTTTTCCTAGTTCCTGATTACTATGTTAACTTGATGTCTGTTCACAAGCTTGCTAGAGATAATAGGTTGTGTCTTATTTGATGAACAAAATTGTTACATTCAGGATTCCAAATCCAAGAGAATCCTGGTGTCTGGTAAACAAAGTGATGGATTGTATTTTGTAGGCAAGCATGTAAGTGTAAATAACAGTTGTTTTAATAGTGTAAATGATGCCAACTTATGGCATAGTAGACTTGGTCATCCCTCTAATCAAGTTTTAGCTGTGTTAAGAAAAGATCTTAGTTTAGGACATAGAGACTCACAACCCTGTGAAGTCTGTCATAAACCTAAACAAGTTAGGGTACCCTTCCCTATAAGTGATCATAAGACCAAACAAATAGGTGATCTTGTGCACTTGGATGTTTGGGGTCCTTATAGGATAACAAGTAGGGAAGGCTACAAGTATTTTTTTAACTGTGGTAGATGATTTCTCTAGGACTGTTTGGTGCTATATGTTAAAAAGTAAAACAGAAGTGTTTGAAAACATTCTTATCTCTTATGAATTGATTAAAACACAGTTTAAAAAACAAGTTAAGATTTTCAGAAGTGATAATGGTACTGAATTTGTTAACAAACAAATGCAGTCTTTTTGTAATCAAAATGGTATTCTTCATCAAACCACATGTGCCTATACACCTCAGCAAAATGGTATTGCTGAAAGAAAGCATAGGCATCTCTTAAACACAGCTAGATCCTTGTTATTTCAGAGTGGTGTTCCACTTAGATTTTGGAGTGATTGTGTATTGACTGCTACATATTTAATTAACAGGATTCCCTCATCAGTTCTATTAGGTAAGAGTCCATATGAAGTTGTTTATGGGTTTCCCCCCACTCTCAGTCACATTAAAAATTTTGGGTGTCTTTGTTATAATATTGTATTAAATGATCCTGATAAGTTGTCCAGTAGGTCTGAAAAATGTGTTCTTCTTGGGTACTCAAATTTTAAAAAAGGTTATAAGTTGTGGTGTCTTGAAACTAAGGTTGTTGAGTACTCTAGGGATGTTAGATTTTATGAAGACATTTATCCTTTCAAACAACTTTCTGATAAAAATGAAACAATGGTTAATGATGTTAACAACATAATTTTTTTAACTTTTCTGAGTCAAATGATCCTAAGTTTTTTAATGTGACTGAACAATTGAAGGTTCCCAATGATGAAGGGGGAACCAATATAGCTCAGGAGAAGTCAACTAGTTTGCAACCAGGTATTCCTCCCAGGACTGCTGGGGGGTAGACCATGATCAAGATCAAGGTCAGCAGCCTGGCAGTCCAAGTTGTAGGACTCTGGTCAGGCAAGCCATGATGTTGACACTCCAAATGATGAAGAGCAAAACCCATCTGAGGGATCATCTGTCTTTAGAAGGTCTGAGAGAGTGTCTAATATACCTAAAAGATTTAGTGATTATATTATTGAAGGAAAAGTGAAATATGGTGTTGAGAAAGTTGTGAATTATTCAAATCTTTCTGTTGATAATATGTGTTTTGCATCTAGGTTAAATAAAACTTTTGAACCCACCTCTTATTCAGAAGCTTCAAAAGACCCAAAATGGGTAGAAGCTATGAATCAAGAGATGGAAGCACTCTATAGTAATAATACTTGGGAACTAACTGAGTTACCCAAAGGTAGAAAACCTATAGGGTGCAAATGGGTTTACAAAATAAAATATAAAGCTAATGGTGAGAAAGAAAGGTATAAGGCAAGACTTGTTGCCAAAGGTTATAATCAGAGAGAGGGTCTTGATTTCAGTGAGACATTTTCACCAGTTGTGAAAATGGTCACTATTAAGTGTGTTTTAAGTTTAGCTGTTCAATATAACTGGTCCTTATACCAGTTAGACATTAATAATGCATTTCTGTATGGGTCAATTACTGAAGATGTTTATATGTTGCCTCCTAAAGGCTACTGTTCTAAATCTGATAACAAAATATGCAAATTAATTAAGTCTTTGTATGGGCTGAAACAAGCCCCTAGGAAATGGAATGAGAAACTTACTAGTGTGTTGATTGAGTTTGGTTTTGTCCAGAGTATATGTGATCATTCTTTGTTTATCAAATCTGAAAATAATGTTTTTGTAGTTTTGCTTGTCTATGTTGATGATATAATTGTAACAGGAAATAATGATGATGAAATTAAGAAAATAAAACAGTTTCTAAGTCAAAATTTTAAAATTAAAGATTAGGGAAACTTAAATATTTTCTTAGGATAGAATTTCTATACAATAATTCTAGAATGTGTTTAACACAAAGGAAATATTGTTTAGAACTTTTACATGAATTTGGGTACTTAGGGTGTAAACCTGTTAGTACACCTATTGTGTTAAGTTATATTGTGTCAAGCAAAACTGGTAAAAATGAGACTTTGTTAGAAAATGTCACTGGTTATCAAAAGTTGATAGTTAAACCTATCTATCTTTCTTTAACCAGGCCAGACATTAGTTATTTTGTTCAATTCCTAAGTCAGTTTATGCATAAGCCCACATATGGGCATTTACAAACAGCTTTAAGGCTTCTAAGGTATCTTAAACTTGCACCTGGAAAAGGTATACAGTTTAAGAAATCTGATAAGTTTCAGCTAGAAGCTTATGTTGATGCTGATTGGGCAAAATGTCTAATAACTAGAAAATCTATAACTGGTTATTGTTTGTTTCTTGGTGAGTCTTTAATATCATGGAAAAGTAAAAAACAAAGCACTGTATCCAGATCATCTGCTGAGTCTGAATACAGGGCTTTATGTTCTGGTGTTTGTGAGATTTTATGGGTCAAAAATCTATTGAATGAGTTGAATGTTAAGTGTGAACTTCCTATTAGTGTTAATTCTGATAGCAAGGCTGCTATTTCTATAGCAGCAAACCCAGTCTTTCATGAAAAGACAAAGCATTTTGATATAGACCTTCATTTTGTGAGAGAAAAGATCTCTAATGGTTTGATCAAGACTGTTAAGATAGGGTATGAAAATCAAATTGCAGATATATTTACAAAAGGCTTAAATGGGTCACAACATGAAGTGTTGTGCAAGAAACTTGGTATGGTGGACTATTTCAAGAAGGATTTGAATTAAGGGGGAATGTTAAAAGTATTATTTGTTATGTCTAATTCAAATCTTTATATTATTGGGCCATAAGATGTTACTGGGCCATATTATTGTTTGTATTACAGGTTGCTTATTGGGCTGAGGATAAGTTTGTTATGCTGGGCCCAGATGTGTGTAGCTCGTCCACTTGCAATATCAACGGTTGAGATCATTTCTGATCTCAAGATCAGTCGAACCTTCTGGACTGGAGTATATAAGCTTTATGATTGAGATATTTTTCATTATCTCTCTCATTTGTGTATTATTGTTCTCTGTATTCGTATTAGGGTTTCATAGCTCTTTCTTCTTCTGTCTGTAAGTATAGTCGATATTATTTCCTTGTATTTTCTTCATCATCGTCTACTGATCTAAACAATCAGTAGAAGGTGTGTATTGTATCATTCTTTTGGATCTCAGTATTTGCTGAGATTCTAGGGTTTTGGTGGGTAAATTTTGGGTTGAGTTAATAAGATCTTTGGTCACGTTTTGTCGCTATACTTCTGTTCTTTATTTTGTTTGTGCTTGTGTTTGTTGAGTTGTGATATCCATAAATTTGACAATGGCAGATAAGATGTTGACAAAATTAGTGTTCAAAGTTGATACCTCATCAAATAAGTTTAAAGTTAAATTAGAAGTCAAAGTTTGTACTAAGGTAATTAATAGGAAAAAAAAAAAATTAGGAGAAGATAGAAACAATATCGTATGCCTTGTCCAACTAAGAGGGTGTTTGGGATTGAGTTTCAAAACAACTTATTAACTTATTGGTTTTTTTAAGAAGCCAATAAGTCAATAAGTTGTTTGTAACCCAAAAGCACTTTCTGTTTTGACTTTTAGCTTCTGGCTTTTAAAGGTGAAAAAGCTGTTTTTGAAAAGTTAGAAATCTTAGCTTTTGGCTTTTGGAAAAAAAAATTACAAATCTACCACCCATACGACCAATATTCACAATAAGTTAAGCGAAACACTTAAAAAAGCCAGTCTATTGACTTTTTGACGTTTCTCATCCCAAAACTTAATCCAAACACTGTTTTTAAAAATCTTTTTCAAAAAGTCATAAGCCAATAAGCACTTCTGACCAAAAGCACTTTTGCATTTCCAAACTCAATCTCAAACACCCTCTAAAATGAAAATATGCATAATTGCATAAACATTCCATCAAAGAAAGTGGACGTTCCATTGTAATCTTTATATCTGAAAACTATTGATGGCAAGAATTTGACCATATAATGTTATGGAATATGCACTAATGCACATATGTCTAATCAAAATGAAAAGATGAGCAAGTAAAAAACATTTGACACATGAGGATCAAACACACACACATATGACTACATATCGCTAATTAAATATATATATATATATATTTCTATTCAATATTATATTCCCATTTGATTCTGTATCCCCATTTCTAAAAATTTAAAGAAAATACAAATAATTCTATCCCCATCCCCATATCCCATCCCTGCAAAACACTATTTTTTTATATGAAAATAGTGGAGATTCGGTTGCCTAAAAAATGGTGGAGGCTCGGCAAGGGCCTACAAGGCTACAATCCATCAAAGGATGAGCCACATCTGAATCTCATAAGCTTCAGCCAAAGGCCCAGCCTCTTGGACCAATTCTTTAAATGAAAATGGTGGAGATCGACTCAGTTTCCTATAAAATGGAATTTCACTTATTTGAAAAAAAAAACATATACGCAAACACACCTGACTTACTTGAAGGACCAATGCTTTCTCAAGTTCGTTGAGCACAACTTTCATTGTTGGGCGTTCATCTTGAGTCTCTGCCACACACTGGTTTGCAACTTTCAAAATTGTGTGCAAAGAATCCTTGTTGGCTCCTCTATTTGGAATATTACCCTTTATACCGGTTTCTTCCTTTAGTGTAGGATCTACCATATCCTCTATTGTTCCATTGGAGAAGTTTAGTCTTGCAACATGAACGAGCCCTTTCTCATTCTTGTTGAAGTAAATTGGGTCAGTAGCATGTCTTCCACATATAATTTCAAACAACACTACTCCGAAGCTATACACATCTGACTCTTTTTTTAGCTTACCGGTCTTCACGTATTCAGGATCCACGTGGTACTCTGCCTCAAAATATGTTTGTTTACGTAAAACTTCCTTTTGATTTGGAGGCAGGAATATCGCCCACTCAAAGTCCTCAATCTTTGCCCTCCACTTATCATTCAACCCAATTTTGAAGTCAGCTATATTACCATGTATTATCACTTTTTTGTCTTCCATCTCAGAGTGAAGGTAAACCAAAGCATGTGCTACATCGATGCAAATTTTCAAACGTTTTTCCCAAGTCAAGGAAGACATCTTTCTTAAATTTCTCAAATAATCCTGAAGGTATCCATTAGAAAATTTCTCCGTGACAAGTATCATCTCAAAACCTTCAACACAAAATCCTATTAGAGTGATTATGTTGTGATGCTTAATGCTAGTAAGCATTTCTAGTTCTGTAAAAAATAACTCTTCTTCGTCCTCGTCATCTATAGGAAGAAAGCGTTTAATAAGTACATTGGTGTGTTTCTTAGGTTGTTTACTTTTGCTTGTCCCTTCCACAGAGGAAGGTTTTTCTTGATCAAAATGGTCGAGTTCAGTAGTGTAGAAGATGCAGTAATCGCAAAAGCCAATTTTGAATGAGTCTGAAAAATTATTGGTGGCTAACTTTATATCGTCGAGTCGAATTTTCAAGTGTTCCAAGTTATTCCCCTACAAAAATATGACGGGGCAAAAGAGAATTAGATATTATTAGACTATAATACATATAGTTGTTTGAAATAGGAGAACGAATATATTGGTTAACAAACGTTTTATCGCTTGTATTCTCCATAAATATATCGTGCTCCAAGGTTTTGTTTTATGTTAGACGACTGTTTGACGAAATCTGTTGTTTTGTTGGTCGGAAATTCATTGCCAGACGACTGTTTGACGAAAAGCCAAAGTTAGAGTTCTACTAATGTTATTATGGGTTTTTTTGTAGATTTTGAGAATCGACTAAAGTAAGGGCAATGAAATGACAGGGGATGTAGATTTTTATTGCTATTGATTTTCCTATTGTTCTAGCAGAAGTTGTAACAATTTATTAAACATGACTAATAAACTTTTGTTCCAGATCTTTTGCAACTTCATAAATAATGAGTGTGTCGATTACCATTACCATTACAATTGTTAATTTGATATAATAATAGCCCGCCTTTTCAAATTAAGTGATTCAAGAGGATATTACGCGTCATGAGAACTTTGGTACACACACATATGCATACGTATCATTTACAGTACTTGATACATATACAACATATATAATTATAGATCTGCAGGAGAAGATTGTGAAGGTGGGTTCTGTTAAGCTTTTAACTGGTTATCTTTTTCAAGAACAATTATACCTTAAACGGTAGAACAAAAAGGTGCCAACTTGGTCTTGCTTTGTCATTTTTTGTAAATGTTTGTGAAAAGCTAGCTTTTTTTACTTCTCGAATGGGTCATAATAAGTATTGTTGGTACAGGTCAAAACATGTCCGTAACGCTTAACTAATTTCTAGCTATTGAGATTAGTTTTCCGTTGTAAATTTTTGGGCAGATTAGTGCGTATGAGTTAATTTCTATGTAAATTATAGTTTAGCATTTAATTCATTGATTGTGTAGTTAATTGATTCAGATTCCCATATTTTATGGATCAGCTTAAGAATGGGTGACCAAATTGGGCTGATTGTTATTGCAATGGCATAAGTTGTGATACATTATCATTTTGTTCAAGTATATGCAGATGTCAATTTGATCTTAATTTTGTCACTGTTAATTTCGCAATCTATTTGTCACTAAGCATCTATTGTAATAAAAGTAATGTTTTGTTATCATGGTATAATTCCAAGTGTTGCTAACCAAGCATGAACAGCCGTAACGTGCGGTGTCGCTAAATATTTTAGATAAGGTTTAGATATAAAGTGGTCACTTGTTCGACTCTTTTTTTCCAGAACTGTTTTTATCTTTTTTTTTTTTTTTTTTTTTTTTTTTTTTTTTTTTTTCATTTATCTATACTATAATGCATGAGACAAGGGTAGTTTAAGATATCCAAAAGTTAAAAACTTTATTTTCATTAACAACCATAAAATGAGGGTAATATAGTCATTCAAACACTTTTACACTTTAATACCTCATCTTAGGCACACTTTAATCTCTTAAACTTAACTTAATTTTTGCTTATTTAAACTTCTTTTCTTTATTTTAAATAAATTATCCCCCATGATTTTTAAATAGTCATATTTATTTCATACATTGATACTTTATAAAAAAAAAAATTACATCATAATAATGAGCATTTTATTATCTTTAAGTTGAAGAAACACTAGCAAAGGGCAAGAGAAAGAAAAGGCCATCTGTAGAAAAAGGAACAAGATGTCTAAGCAACTTCAGAAGATGACTGCTAAGGCTAAACATCAAAGATTGAATCTTATTGTTCGTTCTTCTATTGTACAGACAACAACAACACCAACATTAACTGAAAAAAAAATTAGAGTATCAGCTACAACCACACCTGTTCCATCCACTTTTTCAATGTCAACGCTGCATGTACCTATGCCCATAGTCGGGGCCTCTGTAGCTACTTCAGTAACAACTTCATTTGCATCATCTACCACATATGCTTTCTAGCCGTTGCAGTCTTCACCGTCTGTTGACGAAACCTTTCGCAATCATGTGGAAGGGTTCAGTATTCCTCAAGGTCAACAGACGGCTGGATCCTCGTATGGCAGATCTTTACACCTACTTCATAATTCCAATTTGCAACCCATTAAGCATAGAATAACAATGTTCTTAGTTTAGTCCAAGTTCAAGCATATGAGAACTTGGCTAAAAGAAGAATTATTGAAGCAATGGCAGATAGAGAGAAGTCCTTTATGCTTATGCTGAAAAGTGCCAAAGATGAAACAGACTCACTGAAGTCTTAAGTAACTCTACTGAGGTTAGCAAATACTCAGTATGAAACAAGAATAATAGTGTATGAGTCAGAAAACAAGAAACTGAAGGAGCAAGTAGATAAACTGTTTGGAGATCTTCCCTAGAATCGAGGCAATGAGGAGGAGGGTGATGAATCTGATAATGATAAAGATGAAGAAGATGATGATGGTGTTGGATATGATGATGGTGGTGATGGTCAATGTGGTAATGGTGGAAATTAGGGTGGTGATGGTAGTGGTCAAGGTGGTAGTTGTTTAAGTGAAACCGGTGCTAGCATCTCCTCTGCAACAGCCAAAGGCTCAAGTCCTAGATGTACTCTAGAAGGTCTAACAAAAGTGGGAAGAAAAGCAATGATCCTCAAGGTGGTACGTCCACTCGGGGAGAGCTTTCCGTTAATGGAAGAAAGGTTATAGCGAATTATGTGGCCACGGGGATGGTGCAAGCTAAAGTTTTTGAATCTTTTAAAGATTACTTCTTTTGTGATGATCATGGAACCCCCATTACAGTTCCTCAAGACCAAGACCTCGAAAAGGGAGAAATTCCACCTGAAATGACCAGGGAAGAAATGATTGAGGTATTCAGGATTACACTTGAAGAGCTGAAAGAAGATAAATCTCTAGCTTCCATATTTTCTAAGTCTGGAAGTAATTCGAATGAAGGGGCAATTGAAGATTTTACTGATGAAGAGTATCCAGAGTATATGGTAAATGATGGGAATGCTAGAGTACCCTGTTATTGATCTCAAGAAGATCAATGGTTGTCGAGACACAAGGAACACAAGGCAGCCAAACTTAATGCACCCAAGCCTACTTCTGTCTATAAGAAACATCAGAACAAAACATCAAGAGATGTGTTGAGTTGGACACATGTTCCACATGCAAGAGCCATCGTAGTGAAGCTTGAAAGAGGCATCTTTTGATCATGTAGTCCATTAAAAGAGCTTGCTTTTTGGTATATCCAAGATATGATGAGGTTGAAGCCTATTCACTCCAATTATGAGTTGGATCATTTCGAGGCAGTTGTTTCCGGAGAAAATGAGTATGGTTGGAAATGGTGGAGGTCTCAATACACAAAGAGCTTAAAAATGAGGGAGAAAGACCCAAGAACATGTAATCCCATTTGGAAAAGGAAGATAGGGCTACCAAAGGTCATGAAGAAGATGCGTTTAGCTCAGATTGAGCTGGATTTCTTAAACAAGTATATTCTATGGCAGTATGACTTCTCTACTATTGAAGCGGTGATTATTTTGAAGAATGATCCGAAGATATGTAGGAAGCTCATAGTATTTAACCCTATGTGGATGGTAAATTGTTCAACACAAGATGTGAAGAACCTCTATCATCATCCAATTCACTTTCTTCTAGAAGATATTGAACAGGCGATGAAGTTTCAGCATGTGATCTGTTTTTGTTACATCAACAAGATCCACGCTGGGTGGGACTTGTCAAAACTTCCTCGCGCTAGTGTTTGAAGCTGGTTGCTGGTTGATGTTTTGATGCAGACGTGGATTGAATACACATTAAAGCTTTTGAAGACCGAAGTCACAAGCTAGGTCCAAGGGGGGTTTGTTAGTGCATTGTGTCCTCAGCTAGTGTCGTTTATCGTTAATTATATTACTTCGGTCTTTATTATTATACATTTGTGTATAGTGGTAGAACTGTAAATAGATATGCTATGAAGACTAAGCCTCAGTCTCAGTCTCCTAGGCCCTAGAGACTTAAAAAGGGGAGACTGAGATGGGGTATAAATATCTCAGTCTCACCCATGGTTGGTAGCTCTCATTGTTGGTGTGTCCAAGTGTGTGTTTTGATAATGTGTCTTTGTAACAATCCTTTGCTTTAAGCAAGCTTTAATTAATCCACGTTATTTGATTGTATTCATGTGTTTGTTCATCGATCCATAACATTTAGCTTATTCTTTTCGCCTTTAATCTTAAGAACCGCATCAATCCTTTTCTTGTTCGACAAGAAAGGGTCCTATAATATGTCTCTCTCAATTAATTTATTAATAATATATTGCGTTTATTTTTCTTCTATTTTCTATCAAATAATAATAATAAATTATAGTTTTGCTGCGTCATTCTATTATCAAATAATAATCATATTTTTTCATTTCTCTCTCCTACTAAATAAAAATACTAAATCATAATTTTTTTGCTTCTCTTTTATTTATTTAATATTTTTTAAAGAGAAACTTCTATAGGGTTGTAGTGAGACCTGCTATATTATATGGGATAGATTGTTGGGCCATCAAAAAGACACAAGCTCGCAAGATGGAGGTAGCAAAGATGAGGATGCTAAGGTGGATGTGCAGGCACACTAGAGTAGACTGAAAGAGAGGAGCCGCCAGAATTTGGCTTAGATGTCGTCGGGTATGGGCATGTGGGGTTGGGCCAGAAGGATGGAGGGTATTGGGCTTGGGGAAAATAGGGTGTATTGGGCAGTCTGGTTGATACGGTGGGTAGTATGGTGACCAGGAGGTGTATGGTGGATAGGAAGGAGATCGATCGCGACCGTTTCCTCGACCAGAACGACCTAGGCCACGGCCTGGACGACCCCTGCCACAGTTGGAGAAGGTGTCTTCGGTTCGGGTAGATGGTGGGTTATTGCGGGTGGAAGCGGTGAGGGCGGTGGAGGCGGTTTTGGAGGACAGGAGGGCGAGATCAGCTTTGCTAGACTCGACCTAGATGAGTTTTGACCTGGCAGTGTAAAAGTTGGGTAACGGGCTTGTGTTGGTTAGGATGGTGGCAATACCCTCGTATTGTTCATTCAAGCCAGCAATGAGTTGAAGAACGAGGCGTTGATTATCAACGGGTGAGTCAACGTTTGCCAGTTGGTCAGCTAGGGTTTTTAGGTGTTGACATGGAAGGGAAGGTTTCAAGGCGGGTATTGGTAAATTTTTGCATGAGGTGTATGGCTCTGGCGCTTTTGTTATCATGGAAAAGGTTTTCAATGACGACCCAAGCCTCGACGGTAGTGGAAGTTTTGTCAATAACGGTGTGGAGGGGATCATTGGAAACAGTACTGTATATCCATTGTAAACAATGGCATCCAGACGTTCCCAAGAAACAAGGGGGTGGTGTCGGTTGAGGAAGAAGAGTCCTCGGCCGGCGGTGGTCTAGGGGAAAGATGATCGTGAACAAGAAAAGCTTTACAATGTATCTTGAACAGGGTTGCCCAAGAGGAATACTGGGATGAATCGATTTCAAGGATAATGGGGATAAAATTTTTGATGTTTGAGACGGTGGTGGTTGGGTGAAGTTTGGATTCTATGGTGATGGGAGCAGGGGTGAAAGACTTAGGAGATTGGTTAGCCATGGGAAGAAGAGGGAGATCGATCGGCAGGGGGACAAACCGATCAGAATAGGGGAAGAAGAGAGGTAGGCGATTAGGGTTAGGGTAGAGAAAGGTATCTAGACACTGATACCATGAAAGAATAAGATCCGTACCTTTCTCTATTGATTAATCATCTATAAATAATACAATCGGTTGCGATAATTATGGACACAAATAATTACAATAAATCATTCCTAATATACTATATCCTATTAGTGTTGTTGAATTTTTGTAGTTTCTTTTAAATTCTTTTCAAATTGAAGCAAATCTATTATCTATTATCTATTAATCTATTAATATATATAAAAGAATTGATAGTTGCTGACGTGGCGTTTAATAGTGGCCTCAACCCCCCTTGAATGTGACAAGGTAAAGATTTTATTATTTTTTATTTTTTTTGTTTTTATTATTAATATAAATAAAAAAAAACTATTCTAATCTCACAATTCCTCTCTTAATTGTTTCATTCATAACCTAATCTCCCCTCACCATCTGTGTACCCTCCTCTAGGGGTGTTCAGAATTCGATTCGAATTCGAAAAATTTGAAATTCGATTTAGTTCGATTCGATTACCAAGAATTCGATTCGATTATTAAGAATTCGAATTCGATTCGATTCGAATTCGAGTCCAGTAAATCGAATACGAATCGAATACGAATTTATGATTTTAAATTCGATTCGATTCGAAATTCGAATAAAAAATTGTACATGTATATTTTTTTAAATATATATACACATATACACATTATTATATACACAAGTATACACATTGGAAAAAAAAACTTCTAAATTTTGGTCAAACTCTAAAAACCCATAGTGTCTATAACTTTTAGCATAACCATGTTTTATATATTTACCTTATATATCACAAAACTCTATAAAACTATACTCTCTACTATTTTTACTATTCTCGTATTTGACATATTATTGTTTATCAATTTTGTAGATTTGTATTTTATATGTTAAAAATAATGAGTTTGTATTAGTTTTAAAACTAAAAGTAAAACAATTTGTTATTTAAGGTGAATTTGAACTAAATCGAATTTATTCGAATTCGATTCGAATTCGAGTTTCTTATTCGAATCGAATACGAATCGAATAAATTGAATTTTAAACGAATACGAATCGAATACGAATTCAGGTAAAAATAATAAAAATTCGAATAATTCGATTCGAATAATTCGAAAATTCGTTATTCGATTCGTTGAACACCCCTACCCTCCTCTTCCCATTCATCATCATCTCTATTGATCCTCCATCTACATAATATCGGTTTGCATACAATATCAATACCAATACAATCCATTCTTTACAGCAGCATCCTGCAAAAACTTTTGTGTTATTTGATTAACCTTCTTCTTTGCTTTAGGTATGTTTTTTGATCTGGGTTTTTGTTTATTTTAAATAAAGCTTTATTTTTTGATGTGGGTTTTTGTTTATTGTTAATAAAGTTTTGTTTTTTGATGTGAGTTTTTGTTTATTTGAATTGGGTATTCATGGGTTTTGTTATTTGATCTCAATTGATACGTTCTTAATTGGCAAGATGTTGATTAGGGCTAAAGATATATATATATATGGGTGGAAAAATAGGTAGGTTGGGTTACGTTGGTTGATGGGTCAGGATGGGTTTGGGTTATGATGGGTTTGGGTCAAAATGAGTAGATTAAAAAAAATAGGTTTGGATGAGTTGGGTCAGGATGAGTTTGGGTCTGGATGGTTTGAATTAGGATAGGTTCACATCAAAATAGATTAATTAAAAAAAAATTAAATAACAATAAAAAATTAAAAATTAAAAAGTAAAAAAAATAAAAAAAGTAAAAAAAATTAAAAAGTAAAAATAGAAAACAAATTTAAAATTAAAAAAAACAAAAATAAACTTAAAAATAAAATTTTTAGGGATCCGCAATATTTCATTTAGAATTGAACCGGTTCAACCCTATAGGGCTAGTTAACCACCCGGATCGTTACGACCCGGCCGGGCCCGGTAGTGACACGGACTGTTTCGACCTGACCGGACCCGTTAGCGACCAGGACCGTTTCGACCCAGCCGGGCCCGTTAGCGACCGTAATCGTTTCGACCCGACCGGGCACGTTAGCGATCCGGACTGTTTCAACCCGATCGGGCTCGTTAGGGACCCGAACCACTTCGACCCGACTGGATTCCTACCCTTTATACACAACAACTGTGTCGGTTCATCACCACTAAATCCTCTTCTCTGCAACTAACTACAACCATCCATCCATCCATGTCTTCTTCATCTCAAGCAAGTCTCCTTCTCCAGAAACAGCTCAAAGGTCTTATTCTAGTCTTCCAATTTAACTCCAAGTTACTTCTTGACTCTCTATCTTGATGACCCAGTTGCTTGTTTTGCATATCTTTGTAAAAACCCGGTTGATGAATTCTCAGCCGGTCTTGTTGATGAAAGCAATCTGTTTGAATGGAGTGTCACTGTTATGGGCCAACCCGATGAAAGCAATCTGTTTGAATGGGGTGTCACCGTTAGGGCTAAAGTGCACAAGGGGGTGTGTATAGGAGAATTAGAAAGGGGATTAGGGAAGAAGGTGATTGGATTCACCTAATGGATTTCTGAATTCACCTAATTAGAAAGGGGATTGAGGCTAAAACCAGTTCCTCCACTGTTTTTTGAATAAATGGCGTATCCTCTGTTTTTAGGAACCATATAAATCTCAAGTAACCTATCATAATCTTGGGTTTTTCTTAATTAAGAAATTACCATGAAAAGTTTTATATGTATTAGTGGGTGGTGGTGGTTGGGTGGTGGTGGTGGTGCAGTGGTGGTGGTGGGTGGGTGGGTTGGTTGGAGAA
Source organism: Ambrosia x helenae (assembly GCA_030844895.1). Lineage (NCBI taxonomy): Eukaryota > Viridiplantae > Streptophyta > Magnoliopsida > Asterales > Asteraceae > Ambrosia > Ambrosia x helenae. The sequence continues at coordinate 327,820 of JAUTDX010007073.1, read as the reverse complement.
GAAGATGGAAGGGTATAATAGTGGGTGGTGGTGGGTGGGTGGGTTGGTTTGAGAAGAAGATGGAAGGGTATAATAGTGGGTGGTGGTGGTGGTGGAGGAGATGGTTGAAATTACCAACTTACCCTCATATGCAAGGCACATGACCAAAGTTAACTGAAATTTTTAGCTGGGTTAGTGCCTTAGGACAGTGGTTGTAAGATTTTAGATCGGTAAGAACGAATCTTATCAACTGAAACGCTAAAGGACATCCACTGAAAAATGGGTTAAACCTAAAGGACGAATTGTGCAATTTTTCCTAAAATATAATTGGCAATACTAGTTTGTTAAAAACTAGTAACTTTTAATTATATGGTAATTTTAGTTACATTTTTTCTCTTAAATTGTTATTTATTAAAGTAAACAAATATGAGAAATTAAAAGGGTGTTTGGGATTGCGTTTTGAATCTGATTTTTAGATTATTGTGATTTGAAAACGTAGATAATCAGTTTTTAGTGTTTGTGATTGCGTTTTAAAAACGCAGATACCAGTTTTTAGTGTTTGGGATTACGTTTTAAAAACGCAGATAATCAGTTTTTAGGCTACCAAAACGTAATAATATATAAGCACCTCTACCCCTGCTTTTCTAAAACGCATAATCTGTTTTGAATAATCAATTCTAAACACCCCTAAGTAAAAAAAAAAACGTAAATAAAAAAGACACGAAAAGGGTCTTACAATAGTTTCAAATAGCGGCTTAAACTTTAATGCTTTCTCAAATGCCTTTTGAAGTTCATCAACGATAACGGGCATATGTGGGCGATGTGTTCGATCTTCCTTTAAACAAGAATATGCTGTTTTTGAGTATCGTTTTAACGATCCCTTGGAAATTTGAATACGGGACATTTGATTCCTTAGATCGGAATAGATTACATCTTGCAACGTTTCGTTTTCATAATGTTCTTTGGCAAGATGAGCTAGAAACCTATTAGCCTCACTCTTGCTATATGCTATCCTCCCACATAATAATTCAAATAATACAACTCCGAATGCGTAGACGTCTGACTTGCAGGTCACCCCTTTGGTCTTAACAATTTCTGGGTCCACATACCCTATTGTACCAATAGGTTCAGAAAGGATGACATTGTCCATTCGGTTAAGCGATTGTTTGATGGAAACTTTAAACCCGGATAACTTTGCTTCCCAATTCTCATCTAATAAAATTGTGGAGCTATTGATGTTAAGATGTATAACACCATAACCACGTTTTTCATCATAATGGAGGTAACTCAGCGCACGAGCCACACCAAGACATATCTTCAATCTTTGCGTCCATGTGAGGGTTGGACTATCTAAATGCTCCTTGAGACTTCCTTTGGCCGCATAGGTGGTTACAATAATCTTCTCACCTTTCTCATAACAAAAACCAATAAGAGAGACTATATTTGGATGCTTGAGATCCGAAAGCATTGAAACTTCCGTCCAAAACTCGACGTCTCTTCCACCATGCTGACCATCTAACCTGAGGGCAGCAATCTTGATCAACTCCCGGACCACTGGAGTCGTCCTTTGTATACATGTCCCAGTCCACCATGTCCGATGATGTTATTTTCATGAAAGTTGTCGGTGGCCTTTACTACGTCGTCAAGTGGAATTTGTAAGTGAGCAAACTTTGGGATTGGTGTTGTCATATTTCTGTTTATAAGTAGGAAAGAGTAGCAAAATCACAAAAGAGTTGCAAATGAATGAGAAGGTAAACATATACAAACGAGCAACCACAAAATATATGAAATTCTTTAATGTATTTTGTTTCAAAAAGGTATTATTAATTAGACTATAATAATATAGCTTTCACTTTGAACAGTGATTCGGATTTTAGGCTTTTTTTTTTTTTTTTTTTTATCTTATTAAGTGAATAAGTATTAGTGATTATGGATTGCTTTCAGATGTGTTGGGTATGGCTTGGTGGTTAGATGGAATCTTTTACATATAAAAGGCGCCCGGTCGAATCCTGCCATATGCCTTAGATGGGTTAAAATATTTTTATTTGTGGTAACATCTGTCACGTTTATAAACACGTGTCTCACCCTCTCCCCTTCCCATTTCCCAACCCCTCCCATTTATCCTTCCCTCTTCTGTCTTCTCTCTCTCTTTACATAGCCTACACCAACTGGCGAATTCCTCAACCGCCGCCCATTCTCCGACTCTTTACACAGCCACACCAACCACCGACTTCCTCAGCCGCCGACCATTCTCCGACGATTCAAATGACATTAACACCAACCATTTCCTCAATATCATCTTACACCAAGATTCGAGCTCCCAAACAGGTGCCTGTTAATTCGACCTTTAAGAAATAAAAATCCCGTTTCAAGAACCGTTTGCATGGCAGTAAGTTTGAAGTTTTACTCGATAATTGGGTTTGTGTTGTTTTTTATGATGTGGGTTTTGATTGTTTTGTGTTGGGTATTTATTATTTAGGAGCCTTATCTGTTGAAGAAGCTTGAATCTGCTGAGAAGACTTGGAAGGATCTTTTGGTATCCATGTTTATGTTTATTTGCGATTATTTAGTATTGTTTTGAAATCATGTGTGTTTATATCTGAGTAAGATATTATGCAGAAATTTAACCAGAATTATTCATGTTGTTTCTAAAATTGTTATACTTTATGTAGTTTTGTTGTTGGAGAGGGGTTATATGTTTTATTGTGTTTGGTTTGGTTTTATGCGGATTTTGGGAATAGGTATGGATACTCTAGACATATACATTCATTGCTGGAGAGGTAAGCATTTTTATGTACTTTTATCAAACATTTGGCTTGGCTGTGATGAGATGAAGTACTTTCTGACAATCAATGCCACACATTATTTGTTTTTCCCCCTGATTTTTGTATTTTGCCAATCCGATTTAAACGCTGCTTTTGGTTTTTCATTTGCAATAGCTCTGGGTTTTTTTCAAGAAGATGAAGGTTTGGAGGATTTGCTTAAGAAATTAAATGGATAAGTCCCAAGTACCCGAAAGATTATAATCTTATATGTCACTTTTGATTGAGAACTACGGTTCCTTCTAAAAAGCAACTTAAAATATGTCCACCACCCATGTGATAAGAATTGCTTCCATTTTTTGAGTTCGACTTTGCTGTTAAAATAGATAAAAGCAATATGGTATATGTAAGTTGTAACTGTGATGTTGTATATGGAAAAGAGGTGGTACAGGGGGTTCACATAAACAAAAATAATCATTTGATTGTGTGATTGTGTGCAGGCAAGTAGGGTGTCAAGAATTAAGCGCATGATTCAAAGTCTTGAATTTAGATTATAATATTATTTGTGATTATCAATGAGACGTTTCTGATGTCCAAACATGGCTAGAATCTGATTTCTGGAATAAATTGAGGTATGATCATAAGTTTGACTTATTCTATTTTAGATAGTTTAAGTGTTTAACTCTGCCATGTATGGTCTTTTGGTGCTTATTTTGATACAAGGTTAAAAGTTAAATGGGTCAAATTGCATTTGAAGCTGTTATTTCGAGTATATAGAAATGAGTAAATGCATATTTACAGTTTGAACAAGCTACATAATGGCGATTATGGATTAGAAATTGAATTCTTAAATGAACGCTGAACCCAAAGGCATTTTACCCTTTTGGGTTTTAGTTAAAGGTTGCATAGAGTGGATGTTTCTGATATGTGAATGATTATTTTTCACATTTGGGGATATTAAGATTCAGGTCACTAACTTACAAACATAGATAGGTGATGTTGGATCATTTCTAATCCTCATGGCTTTTTTTGGATGAATTGTTTGAAAAGGTATCTTTGTATCTCAGAGTGGCGGTATCATATTTATAGCTCTGCACATTCATTTTACATGAATGTTTTGGCCCATCAATTGTTTCAAGTTATGGGGCTGGATAAATTGCACTACATAAAAGAATCAAAATGAGGTAGGCATCATGTGTAGTGTATTCAAATTTTTTTAAATATTGAGTATTAATCATTAAAGAGGGAATTGTATCAATAAACTTGTACATATTATCTCAGGTTTGTGTACCGCTGGAAGTTGTACATTTGACAGATGAATATTGGGACAAACAGGTACGTAACAACATTCTTGATTTTGATGATGCTTAATAGGAAACAAGAGTTGATCAACAGTTATTTCAAAATAACTTTGCCTTATATGATTTATTGCTAATTATACCTATAGGGTTGGAAAATGTCAAGTACTGCTTCATATGGCTTTTAGTTCGAGTAACCGCCAACGGTTTTATCGGGTTTTGCAGGCGGTTGTAACTGAGGTTGTCGTACCCTTTATCTTTTCATTTTCGAGCCTTTTTGAATGACGAATTATTATTAATATTTTAATATGACAGGTTCAAAGACAAATTAAAATTGTGAAGATCTTGCAAACAAGTCAACAACTCAATTCCATAAGGTAAGACACACTACCAGTTAGAGAGAGAAACCAAGAGACAGAGAGTTTTACAAATAGGATTGAAGACATTATTTGGGTATGACAATAAACACTAGGCATTAGGCAATAAGGAAGCCTAACTTAAAAGCTGCATTTACGCCTCTATATGTTAGGATCGGCTACAACAGCTGTCTAGAAGAAAAGAAAACAGGAAAACGCTGCAGCTGCGAAACTACTGCTTTTTGACCTGCATTTGTCAAAGTTTGCCAGCGTTGACTACCAACATCGAATCGGCTACTGTTGGCGGCGGCTAATGGTGGCAGTAGTGCCAGTAGGCTTGGGCGCTTGGTGATAGCAGCCGAACAGAAATCACGCACAGACGAACACATAAAGAAAATAACTAACACGACAATTTAACATGGTTTTGTCAACCAAAAAACTGTTCTGTAACCCGACACACCAATGTATGCGGTTTCATATGTGTTTAATTTATACATCATGCCTCATTGTTACTATTAACTTTTTCTCTTTGAACGACCTCGATTTAGGGTTCGGTGGTTGTGGATACGGTCCGGTGGCTAGATCGAACGACATAATATGAGCACTGGCGAGGTATGAAACAAAAGCCAAAAAGTTCAAATCCACTTTTGTCCACCTCAAACTAGATAACCATTCAGAATGAGATGATATAACTTTACTTTTACTTGCTTTGTTTTTTGTAACATATTTGAATACCATTTTTTTTAATGTGTAAACTATAAAGTTCTTGTATTTTTTTTTATTTGCAGGAAAGAAGCATAAAACATGGACATGGGGTGGTTTACACGATAGAGAATGGGTTTATAATCTTCAAGGCTTTACTAAAGACGTAAAGATATGTGTTCGAAAGGGAGAGGTTAACGGGCCACATTGAAGATATTGTGAACGGGTCAAATAGGAGATGTTTAAACATACACCGCCTAAAACCACTGACCTTGTCACCGAAGCAGAAGGCAAGAGGGCATAGATCGCTGGGTCGAAAACTCTAAACAAAATAGCTGCAACCAGCAGTAAGCAATCAAAAGTACAGAACTGAACATTTTATATATTGTTATATTGGCATCTCTTTCTCAAGTGGTGAGGATTCAACTCATTTTCAAGGTAAACGGTGAAGATTTTTTGTAGTAGTAATTTAGGTTAAAAAAAAAGAGGTAAAACTAATTAATTACAAAAGTGGTCCATGCCATGTGTATTGACTATATTCAATAATGTGTATTCATAATCGACTTTAGTTTAGTTGCCTTCAAATTCAATGTAACTTAATATTTGGCCCTCAAGGTAATTGCCATTTATTTGCTTGTCATATACTATACAATAGAGTAAATGAAATCGTACTTTGTAAACAATATACGTTAACAATCACTTTTTGACTCGATTACCTGCGTGATGCATGTATGTCCCACGGCCGCAACGCGGCTGTTAAAAACCACTAGTTGTAAATAATATCCTTTGTTTTAGATTTCAGAAGTATTGTACGTAAACCGCTCATCAATCATATTTATAGTTAAAAAAAGGTTGAACCGACGAACCTGGGAATGGGTTGAGCCTGATATGAAAAGGAGCAGAGGCCTAAGAGAGAAAGGGGATAAGTACAGAAAGAGGATGATGGAAAAGAAACAAATTATGAAAAGGCGAAGTGTGTCAACTTGGCTCTTTGAGTGAAAAAGAAGATAAATAAGGCATTAGATTTAGGGTACCTACTGCCCTTACCTATATTTAATTTTTATATTGATATTAAGTTTTAATTTCTAAATTTTTAATATGTTTAATTTTTTAACGGCAAATAACGACGTGACAATCACCGTGGCATCGGGTGTTGTGGTCAAGGTCGACTGTTCGACCGTCATCAGCCCCTTGGCTCTCCTAGATACATTGAAACCTGACCTCCATCCGCCCAAAGGCACGATAGTGGAATAATCGGTAAAACCTTACTTCCATCCTAGTCGAACCGGCGCCACCCGTATTTGCTCTTCACCTGGATGCACAAAAAATAATGAGGAGAGTGGGAATCGAACCGGGGTCACAAAGAACACCAAGTCTTTTTCAAACCACTCCACCACTATCACATTGGCTAATATGTTTAATTTTTAGGATATTGAACTATAGTTTTAAGGGCATCCACGATATATCCATCCATAGTGGTGGAGTGGTGGAGAGGCCTTATGTTCACTTAGGTGATCAAGGGTTCAATTCCCACTTCCAACATTATGGTTTGGCATCCGGGTGAAGATCGAATACGGGTGGCGCCGGTTCGAATCTGACGGGCGGCGAGGTTTTACCGAGTTCTATAACACTGTTGTGCCTTCGGGCGGGTGGGGCTCGGGTTTCCGCGCATCGGGAGAAGGCGGGGGCTGCTGGAGGTCGAGTAGTCGATTCTTGGGCACGGCGCCCCGCAAGGGTAGTTGCCACACAGTTGTTCGCCGATCAGAAAAAAAAGGGCATCCACGATAGTGAAAGTGGTTTGGAATTCTAAACCGGCATATCATTATGTCATATCACTCTAAACATAATCATTTAAATTTTACTTTTTTTTTTATAACTACAAATCATAGGGATGACAAAAAAACTCAAGCCTGATGGGTATACACGAAGCCCGATGAGTATTTGGCCGGGTATGGGATTAGGTGATACCCGATCCAATTATTCAAAACACATACCTGTTTACCCGAACTATATATACCCGATCATAGACCCGCGATTTTTTATGCATATTCTTATTTTAGTGATTATTTTTGTGGGTTCATTATGTGGAAAAATATATATTTTTTTTAAATATGTATTTGATAATTGTTATTTATACTTTATATGTTGTGAAGTATATGTATCAAACTATTAAATAATTATGATGTAATGTATATTTTAATCTATAATAGTTGTGTATAAATATAAATTATATAGTAATCATAATGGAAAAAAGTGTATATATAAATTTCAATGGTTATTTTTTAACAAAATAATGGGTATACTCGATATCCGAAGGAATACCCGACCTCGATGGGTAATTACCCGACCACAACCCTTACACCTCTGGAGCCCACTTTGAAAGGTATAAATATTTGGACTCCAACTTCATTTGGGGACACTGGTAAACCTCTAAACCAAACACTTTTTCTCTCTACTTTACTATTACAGAAAACCATACTTATTCTCACCCCGGATGGTGGTCACAGAGAGAGCTTCCCTCTCCCATGTGATGAGCCTAACGGTGTCTGTTTTGCAGGTTTATCCCGATCTAGATAACAACAACCAATCTTTTTACATCTTTGATTAATCCCTTTATTCCGAATCATCGAGAGGTAACTTTTTCCTTTTCAATTGGCACCATCCGTATTATTGTGTGTTTTGTGTTCTTTTTTTAAGAAGCATCATGCAATCTCAACCCATGACGGTGATCTCCAAGGGATTCACAATCCAAGATGTCGCAGCAAGCGAGACTGATGACGAGGTGATAACCATCCCATCGTTAGCTATGGTTACTGCTCCCACAACAACACAGGCCTCAAGGTCCAAGATCTTTAATTCACAGCCTCTCACCGATGCCTCAGCATCCAAATCAGCAGATCTATCCAAAGAATTCGATGATGCTATCCTCCAGAAAAATTGGGAGATGTTACTCCGATTGAAAGAACAGCAAGATCGAGAGGCTAGGTTGCAAAGTGTGAAAGAGACTTTATTCCCCACTGAAGGATTATCCGCTCCACCCAGTACTAGCGCGAGCCTCGCCTATCATCCCTTCAGGTACTCTGGACCTTTACCAACCGGACTTCTCTCTTTGGAGAAAATACCGGAAGGTACAATCCAGGTCGAAGATGAGCTCACAGCGCCATACAGACCTACCTACATGGAAACACATTCCAAGTTCTCCCAACGAATCGCCAGGGCCCGATTCCCAACAAAATTGAAAATGCCAACAACGGTAAAGAAGTACGATCGGACCACCGATCCGGACAACCATATCTTCTCCTTCGGAGGAGTAGCTGAGATAGAACTGTGGCCCATGCCTGCATGGTGCCACATGTTTGTCTGAACCCTTACCGGAGCAACAAGGGTTTGGTTCGATGGGTTGCCGGCCAGAGAAATCACGAGTTGGGAGGACTTTCAGAAATTATTTTTGTTAAATTTTGAAAATCAACGGGGTTGCTCAAAAGACATCACTGAAATACATAACATTCGAAGAATTGATGAGGAATCCCTTGAAAATTTTATGATCGATTCAGTAAGGAGAGTATAGAGATCAATGGTGCAGTTGATCAACTCTGGGTCTCAGGCTATTGCCATGGGTCCGAAACAATCAACTCGTTGAAAAGTTACATGAACACTTGCCAAAGACGATAGAGGTGTTGATAGGGAGGGTAGAGCTTTTGTTCGAGGAAAGAGTGCTTGTGGACATTCCTCTAAGCCAGACTATAAAAGCTCTGATAACCGAAGCTCATGGAAGAAGACCCCCCACAATGCTTATCCAAGGGGACATTGGAACAAGAGTTTCCAACATCCCTATGACAGGTCGGAACTTTTCTCCAGACCATCGAACCCTCCGAGAATCAGTGGGATGACTGAGATGGCTAAGACTCCAATGGAAATTCTCCTAATAGAAAATTTGCATCTCCCAACCTGTAACACCCCAACCGATGGCGGAAACATCGAGGTGTCACGTATGAATGATTGTTTAATAGCTCATGGTACTAAATGGAAGTTGAATGTTACTAAACAACTTAAAATTTGTCATACAATTTAATAAATACATAAACTTGATTACATAAACTAGGTCCAAAGCTCCTATGTGATCCAAGACTTGTACAACTTCCAATAGCAAGTAAAACCTGAAACATGTTAAGTTGGAAAGATGGGGGGTCAACTATAAATAGTTGATGAGATTACATAGGTTTTGCATATAATTTAAAACAATATGTTGTATAGCAATCATAGTTGAAGTATAATAATGAATAATGTAAGAATATGAGTCCGACATGTAACAATGCGTCTTTTTTACAATCAAACCTTGTGTCGACTGAGACCTAACTCGCAAGTTAGTAAAAGTGTAACTGTTATCGATCATCCCTGAATTTATGCGGGGGGATGGGTTTGTCAGACCTATAGCGCTATAATCTAAACAGGCATCTTGATCAATATTGATGATTGTACTGTGTCTTTTTGTTACAGTCACAAGTTTCAATAATGTAAGAATGAGTAATTGCTAGTGTATAAAAATGTTTAAACATGTTTCACCCCAAAAATGTAAAATAGAAAAAGGGGATATGTAAACTCACCTTCGAAAAGTCTCAAGTCCTTTGTAATGGAATAGGTGTGGTCCAAACGTTGCCAAGTATTGCCCTATGTTTAAGGCAATAAATAAGTCTAAGTTTTTCTAGTCTACAAGTATTTCTAGGGTTCCTAATTTGGGGATAAGTTTATCGGCTTGTTTAGGTTGTATAACAGGGTTCAATTTATACTACAACCTAGGAATTTTAAGAATGGAATGATTGGCCCATTCCTTTATTATTCACGCGTATACACATATATTTGGTATGTTTTTAGACAAATTTCTGGCGTGGGGAACAAGCTGGAGACCTATTACAACTTTCCATAACTAATCACAATCAAAATATGCGGTTTAGCACTTGATTTGGAAGGGATCGAGTTGAGTGTTTGACTTTTGGTTATTGACTAAGTTATAAAAGGGAGATGTTAAGTCTGTTTGGTTTGGGATATAAAACAAAAGGAGCAGTAGCTCAGTTGGTTGGTGCGTGTTGTTGAAGAGGGTTGGACGCGGGTTTGAGTCCCGGCTCCAACACTTATTTTTTAAGCCTTTTAAACTTATAAACTATATTATTAATTACATGTTATAATTATACAAGGTTAAAAATGTTACGAAATATATTTTTAAATCACTTAAATCGTCGGGAATCCAACGATTTTATTAAATAATTATTAGTTTAAGGTGTTTAAAACATATACTGTTTAGAACACGTTCTTTTTCTTAATTAAAAATTTGGGGAAAATATGCGACGTTACACAACCCCAGCTAAACAACGACCATCGACAGACAAGAACTCGAAGAAATGCTGTGAATATCACCGGGCCAAGGGACATAACACCGACGATTGTTGGTCCCTTCAGCAAGAAATAGAGAAGGCCGTTCGGTCCAGCAAACTGTCTCACCTAGTCAAGGAAGTTAAAGATGGCAAACCAGCCCCTATTCCGAACGTGAACAATCAGGCTGGGATCAACATGATTGGCCCCTCTTGCCACATGGAATCAAACACCAAGGCTTCCATTTGTCTCCATTTATGAGTCAGGTCAAAACTCATTTCCACCTATATTATAGGAAGTGAAATTTAAAGAATACACTTGCAAATAGTGATCGAATCTCCAAACATAATAAGTGTTGACAAAATTTCTTGTGTTACAGGCAATATCATTTCCACAGATCACTCTGGGAGAAGCTATAGACGGACTGATAGTCATATCGGCCGTCATAGCTGGTCATAGAGTTCAAAAGGGTATATATCGATAATCATGTACCACCATTGCTTTAAGCAGTTAGCACCGAACACCCAGAAAAGGATGGTCCAGGTATAAAAACCTAATCCTAAGACCGACCTAAAAACTATAGTTGGGTTCATGTATGCACTTAATCGGGTAAGGTACTTTCTCGGGCCGGGTCACTTTAGGTTCGGTTCGGTTATTGGTTATCGGTTAAAAAGAACACCCCTACTAGGAACTCTCCTACGACATACTCTTATACTTAAAACTATCATGCTTTTGCAATAGGTATCTATGCCGTTACTGAGTTTCTCCAGAGAAGTGATTCAACCGATTGAACAAATCACTCTCCCAGTCACTCTGAATGTTGTACATTAAGTCGAACTGTTATGTTGACGTTCCTGGTTGTCGGAGCTCACTCGGTACATAATGTGATATTGGGACGTCCGAGGATGTGTGTCTTCGGAATGGTGGTCCCTTCGATACACGGAGCCATCAAATTCCCAACGGAGAATGGAATAGCTACCCTAGTCACCGAGCAGATGCAATGTGTTGCCGAAGTCCGCCAAGCATCCAATTCCCAAGTTGCTCCAAACACACAAACACTGTTAGAGAAATGGTCGATAAACTTTAACTTCTCTGAGCAGAAAGTTACCATCGAAGCTCAGCTCTCGGTGGAACAAAAAATTGCACCGTGGAACCTCCTTACCGGTTATTTGGATGTGTTTGCACGGCAACACTCCGATATGAAGGGGGTCCCAAGAAGCTTGGCCGAACATAAGTTAAACACCTATCCCTCCGTCCGACCAGTGCATCAAAAAAGACGCAGTATTGGAATCGATCGAAACAAAGCGATAGCTGATGATGTCAAGAAGTTGCTCGATGCCGGTATCGTTCATGAAGTTCAATACCAAACCTGGGTCACTAAGGTGCCATCATTTACACATATTAAACATGCATAATTAGTCTCATAATAGGACAAAATTGGGCTAAAAACCGGTAAATACTGGCCTGTTATACCGGTATTACCGTTTTGGATGGAAATCCGGTATGAAACACTCTGGTAAATATGAGAAACGGTATCGATTTTATACAACCGGTAAAATCCGGTATACCGGTTTGAGCCGCTATACCGGTACCGACAGGCATAGGTTAGTTTTTGGGTTATTTTTAGATTATTTTTTAATTATTGACTAACCTTTTGATATTATTTTAGGTAGCGTTTGGTATGAAAGAATCAAATGTGGAATGGAATGGATAATTCCCATGGAATGAAATTAAACATGTTTGGTTACCATGTAGTAATGGAATGGATCATTCCATAAGGAATGCGATTCCTTCCATTTTAAGAATTTTCATTCCTTGATAAGGTGGTATTTTTTTTCATTCCTTCAAGGAATGGAAACAAATATATTATTATTATTATTATTATTATTATTATTATTATTATTATTATTATTATTATTATTATTATTATTATTATTATTATTACAACCCACCATCGTTGTCATCATCCAACGACCACCGCCTATTGTCGCCACCCACAACCATTGCTACCATCGTCGTAACCCACCATTTTCACCACCGTCCAACCACCACCACCACCACCTGCGTCACTGCCACCCACTGCCTCCAACACTGTCATCGCCACCACCATCCACCGTCACCGCTGCAACCCACCACTGCCGTCGTCGCCCACCCACCATCGCCCACTGCCACCACCACCGTTGCCGCCGCCACCCACCACCACCGTCACTGCCGCCACCCACCACTCACCAACGATTTTATATTTTCGTTTTTTCTTATATACCAAATAACACAAAGTAAGAATTCATTCCATTTCCACATGATAACCAAACAAGATAGGGAATGGTAATGATCCATTCCATTACCCCTCCATTCCATTACCTCTTCCATTTCATTCCCTCTCTCATTCCATTACCCCATACCCTTAGTATGCAATTGTGTACTTTTTAATTATTTTTTTTGTTTTAATGTCGTAATTTATCACATTATATAGCTAACTAATCAATCTGGTTAAACCGTCCGGTACAATGCGGTTCAAGTGTTCAACCATTTTTAGCCAAATCCGGTATAATTAAAAAACCGGTTTTTAAAACATTGGTTTCTACAATTAGTGCAACCAAGTATACTAAAAGAAGACGCGGTTTAACTTCTTGCTAACGGCCGCACCAGTTCGAGTAACTTGTAATAAAGGAATTTATAATTTTGCATTTATTATTATTCGTTTTGCATATAATATTGTATTAAATTATTTTCTTCAAATAAAAAGAGAGTATTAGTATATCATCATTTTATTAATTTATTAATTAAATATCTTAAAGTTTGATACTAAATGGTGAAATATTTAGTTGAAATGTTTTGGTATCAGTTGATCAAATTTGACCGTTTACTTTTTATTCACATCTTACAGTTAGATATGATAATGATCCTTTTTGTATGCATTGAATTTTGTTGTTAAATTCTTTGTCACGAGGCTAATAATTTGCAATGCCCACGAGTCTAACAAGCCAAAAGAAGGTGGTCCTGATGTGACTAGAAGACATGTAGACGAGGGAGCTTGGAGAAAGATAAGGATGATTACTTCAACGAATGGTGGTAATTCCAACCCATTTAACGAATGGTGGTAATTCCAACCCATTTATCAATTAACGAGTGATTCAAATTGTTCTCTCTATTTGCTTCATTTTGACCCGCTTGACCCGTTATCCAACCTATTGGCCCATCCACTTTGGAATGTCATATTTTAGTTTTCTTCCAAATGAAATTTTGACATTTTTTTGTTTCATTTTCTTGTTATCTTTGTCCAAAAACAGCTGGTGGATTATGATGATGAAAACTACAAACCACAATTAAAGAGAAAGTTTATATGCTGTATTATGCTCAACTTTAGTTCATGCACCATTTACCTACTAAGACCATTAGGTGTGGAGGAGGCCCAACTTCCATGCCTTGCCTCCACCTCAGCTGCCACGTCAGCGTGGGGTAGGAGCATCCATGAGATGATGCTCCTAGGGGTGTGGAGGAGGCCCAACACCATTTAATGCTATTTCCTTTTTTTTTTCTTTTTTTTAATTAAATAATATTAATGTTACAATAAAAAAGTTAATATTCTAATATTAATATTAAAAAGTAAATATTACATAAAACCATTACAAATAATTAAAAAAAATAACTAAAATTAAAGTAACATACTCGACATAAAAAAAATACAAATAATCTACTCTTGACCGTTGTTCCAAATATATTCAACCAAGTCTGCTTGAAGATTTTTATGTGTGAACTCGTTATGTAACGAGAAGTCGTTTAAATCTTGTTGATGTGGGTTGACAGGCACCGTATTCTCCGGCGGGGCATTCTCGTCATACACACAAATGGCGGCGCCTTCGTCTTCAAGTATCATGTTATGCAACAAGATACAGGCATACATACAGTAACGCAATTTTTTAGGGGTGAACATACGTGTCGGGTGTGAAATGATGTGCCATCTTGCTTGTAGAACACCAAAAAATCGTTCAATGTCCTTTCTTGCCGCCTCTTGATACTTGGCAAATTTCTTTCTTTTTTCATCGAACGGGTGGTGAATACTTTTAATGATCGTCGAGTAAGATGGGTAGATTCCATCAGCAAGATAATAACCGCGCCTATACTCCACCCCCGATACTGTAAAGCTGGTTTCCGGACTGGTGCCTTTTATGACATCGTCAAAAATATGCGACTGGTTAATAACATTAATGTCATTGTTCGAACCAGGAATGCCAAAGAAAGCATGCCAAACCCATAGATCTTGTGAACATGCCGCCTCCAATATTATTGATAGATAATCTTGATCCCCTCGTTTGAACATTCCGCGCCATGCTACGGGGCAGTTTTTCCAAGGCCAATGGTAGCAATCAATGCTTCCGAGCATTCCTGGAAAACAATGTTGTTGGTGGTGAAACTGATACAATTGTTGGACCTCACTGGAGTTTGGTTTTCGCAAATATTTCTTGCTGTAAAGCTTCACCACACACTTTCTAAACCTGTACAGGCACTCTCGTGCAGTTCTTTCCGACATTTGTAAATACTCGTCCCACGCATCCGCCGTGGTCCCGTACGCTAGTTGCCGAAGTGCCGCCGTGCATTTTTGTAAGGTGGTGAACCCCCGTTTGCCTCTAGCGTCATATCGTAAGGTAAAATATGGCTCAAAGTTAGCCATGTCGTCGGCTATACGTGAGAACAATCTTCTACTCATTCGGAACCGACGCCTAAATAATTCCGCCGAGTATAAGGGTTCGTCGGCAAAATAATCGGCCACCAATCTATCATGGGCACCTACACATATTTACAAAAAATATAAACACACTAAAAATCTACAATATATTTACAAAAATATAAACAAAATAAAATTCCAAAATGTTTAAAAAAATAAATTTAATACTTACCCTCTCGGTCTCTATTTATAGCCGCTTTCCTTGTTCGAGGTGCCGAATCAACTACATCTCCTTGCTCCTCGGCAATAATCTGCGCCGCTTGCCCAACGATGTTTATAACAAAATTTACGGCTTCGTTTGTAGATGACGAACCCGAAGAAGACGAAGACGTCGTAGAAGATGATAACGACATGGTTGTTTGAGGGTTTGTATTTTATAAATATAGTGAGAGTGTTTGAGAGATTTTATAAAAGTGGGAGAGAGTTTTTAAAAATTGTGGGGAAGAATGTGGGATTGTTTTGGTTTAAATATTGTTTGAATTTTTTTTTTTATTAATCGTCCCAACGGTCAAAAACGTGGTCCCCACCTTTCAAACCGGCCCGGCTTCAACGGCAGAAAAATGCCGGTCTTGCCCATGCCGCGCCTAGGGGGCGGTGTAGCGAGGCCCGGCATCCGCATGATGCTCCTATGCCGCCCCCCACACCCACTGGTCTAAGAAACCAACAAACAATGCACAAATACTGTATCATGAAATTAAACGGCTTGCCAGCCCATCTGAATATATTACGTAATTACACGAGGTGCACAATAAAGCCGGATTCGTCGTTGTGAACGTCTGACAATCAATTCACTAGTCTAAGAGGGTGTTTGGGATTGAATTTAGAGATGCAAAAGTGTTTTTGGTCAAAAGTGCTTATTGGCTTATGACTTTTTGAAAAGGAGTTTTAAAAAAAGTGTTTGGATTAGTTTTTGGGATGAGAAACGTCAAAAAGTCAATAAATTGTTGTTTTTTTAAGTGTTTCGCTTAACTTATTGTGAATATTGGTTATTGTCAGGGACGAATTTGACAACAAAAAGTAACTAGAAGGATCCAGATGTAAAAAAGAAAAAACTATTTTGGACTGATGTGGCAAAACTGGCGAAACCCTAGGGACGATTTTGGCCATTAACTCGAGTGATTTTAATCTATTCTGCTCTTGATGAAAATATAATTGCTAGTTTGAACATGATTAGTGACTTGCCTAGACATTATTAATGAATTATCTGAATATAAGGGGTATGTCACATGACACACTCAAAGGGGAAAGATGACACGTTTGAGTGTCATCTAGGATTTCATGCTTTGGAATATATATATAAAGGGTTAGGGTAAAATGAGAACATACTTTTCGTGAAAGAACACCGGAAACCATTTCTATCCATTGATCTTCGGTGATCTAATGGTTAATATTATGACACATGGGTTTTTTGTACTTTTATACCCACTTGCATTTTTTTGTATAAGATAATATTAGAATATTGTTAAGGGATAGTATTGTCTTATTACATCACTCTCTCTCTCCTCCTTTTTCCTTCTCCACTTGGGCCCACCTGACATATTCTCCCAAAAGTCAATTCATCTTTCTATCTCTCCTAAAAACCCCCTAAGACATTTCCAGAACTCTTTTCTTCTTTTTTCTTATATTTTATTTTTATTTTATTTTTATTGTTTAATTCTATTTTTACAACAGATCATTCGAATAATATTTTTTAAAGGTAAAAATTATTTACACCCAAATATATTTATAATTTTGAGGGTAAATAAAATAACAAAGGACATAATCCATTTACATCAGTGTATAAAATTACAAAATACAACATGGCAAACCCATTTACATCAGTGTAAAAAAAGAACTGTACCTACCTTGCTAGCACGACGCGACCCCTCCCCCGTTGCGCATTTGCCAACACCACCTTGCGCACATGTAGGCGCATTGGCAGCACCAATTGCCAACACCACACTGCGCACCGGTAGGTCACTAGCGACCGTAGCCTATTCAACCCCGATGCTCAAGTCCGTTGTCGCATCGCCAACACAACAATGTGCACCCGTAGGCGCAAACTTCGTGAACAGCCAGCTGTCTTCCTCCTCCATAACGGACGTATCGTCACTAGTGTTTGCACTCGTGCCCTCCAATGCAATAGCCTTCCATCTGGGGTTTTTTGTAGGCATACATTAGTTTAAAACAGTTATCTTAAAAAATGCAACCAAAAACAACAACCGTTTCTCTCGTACCTGCGTTATCACCAGCTGGACGTGCGCGACCGCTGTGCACATCATGCACTACCCTAGAAGGTGGATCGTCATGCATACCAAAACAACCTGTTTACATTGGTGTAAACAAAATGACACAATGATTAAATACAAATGACACAAACCGTTTACATTAGTGTAAACAGCCCCATAAAACATACAAAACGTTTTGACTTTAAAAATGTTGGAATTTACCCCAGTGTTTACGTCAGTGTTTACATCAAAAAGTACAACATAACACTGTTAAACATACTGATGTAAAAAATAAGCAGTTATTTTTGTTCATTTATGTAAAAGAAACAGTTTAATTCACACACTCTTATTGTTTTACAACAAAAACAAACAATTTCTACACCATTTTCCAGTTTACATCAGTGTAGACACACAAATTTACATTTGTAAAAACACAGAAATACAGTGTTTTACAAAATATTCCCACTACCAACCTTACACCAATGTAAATAACAAAAAATCACACTCCAAAGCAAAAACATCATACCTTGTCCGCAACTTGTATTTTGTAATATGTATTATGTGCTACGTATCTTTAGTGGATTCACCCATCCATCCATCCTATAATCTTTATTCATTAAACAAAAATCACCGCTTCCTCCCACCACCACCATCGCCACCATCTCCTTCACCACTACCGCCTCCTTCACCACTGTCACCACCATATAGATGCCACGTCCTTCATTTACACCTCCATCTCCTACACCCCACCATCATCCAAAACATAACAATAATAATAATATTAATAATAATAATAATCACTACTACTACTACCACCACCACTACTACTATTACTACCACTACTACTACTACTACTACGACTACCACTACGACTACTACTACCACTACCACTACTACTACTACTACTACTACTACCACTACCACTACCACTACCACTACCACTACCACTACTACCACTACTACTACTACCACTACTACCACTACTACTACCACTACTACCACTACTACCACTACTACTACTACTACCACTACCACTACTACTACTACCACTACTACCACTACTACCACTACCACTACGACTACTACTACTACCACTACCACTACTACTACTACCACTACTACTACCACCACCACCAGCACCACCACCATCACCACCACCACCACCACCACCACTACTACTACTTCTACTACTACTCGAGAACTTTATATTGCACATGTGTAATATATATTACACATGTGCAATTTGCACATGTGTAATATATATTACACATGTGTAACATATGATATATTACGTATGTGCAATATATGATATATTGAGTGTATTATATATGTGTAATATATATTACACATGTGTAACATATGATATATTACATATGTGTAATATAGAGTTCTCGAGTTCTCTCCCTAACTATGAGTTCTCAATTGAACCTTCCCATATATATATATATATATATATATATATACCTATATAGGGTGGGGTTCCTGTACAAAGTGCATTTTTCGTACAAAGTGTGAGAAGTCTATATATGCATTGTGTTTTAAATTTTTGGCATGATGTTTTATGTTCCTTTGGCATAGTATTATATAGAAAAACACAAAAATTAACAATTTAAAACACTAATTAATGTATTCTCAACATGCAATCGAAAACACCCTATGAAGAAAGTAATAAGTGTGTTTTAAGTTTAATGTCTAGAATACATTTGATTGTTTTTTAAATTGTAATGTTTGATGGTTTTCTATATAAATCAATACAAAAGGAATCAAAAACATTATAGCCAAACTTTAAAACACAATGACTATATAGACTTCTCACACTTTGTACGAAAAATGTACTTTGTATAGGAACCTATACCTATATATATATATATATATATATATATATATATATATATAGGGGAGGGTTATCTTGCTATCGCGAGATCCGTGAGAACAAATGAGAAAAACCAATCAAAATTATTTTTTTTCAATACAAACATCATTATAATTAAAATACAACATTAAATAATTCATCTTTTCTTGTAAAATCACTTTAAAATAACGTTTTACACATGTGTAAATGAAACAGTTTACACATGTATAAATAATAAATTTACACATGTGTAAAAACAATTTATTTTCGTATACGTTCAATTTTTTACGCGTAAATTGTGTTTATATAAATAATAAAGATAAGTATAAGAAGAAATTTTGAATTTGAATGGTTTTAGATAGCGTTTGTGACATCCGTCACTTTTTCCTTTTATATATATATATATATATATTTTTAATAATAATAAAAATAAAAAAAATAATAATAATAATAATAATAATATTATTATTAATAATAAAAAAAAAATCAGATTTTACTTAGAAGCATAATATGTTATTTCTCTTGGACCCAAGACATGGCATAACCCAACATCCCTAGCCCACTTTGTTCTTTTCTTTAAAGAGTTTCAGAACCCACAAGGCTATTCAGCCCAGATCAGCTTACACCGGCCCATCAGGTCCGGCCCACTTGTTCCCTTCCCCCTTATCTGTTTAAGAAAAAAAAAGAAAATAAAAACGTGGCTCCATCTGAGGTTCGAAACCCGGCTGCCACATTTTTTTTGCCCTTTTATTTTCCTTGTTTATCAATTATAGATATATGTTATTTATATCTTATAAATTCATTCAAAAATACCAAAACTCTTTTATTAATTCCACAAAAATTATTTTAGGTAAATCTGATGTTAAAGTTTCACCTACAATTTTTAGTTTTCTAAAATTTATTTATTTAATATTTATAATAATTAAATCAATTTTATGCTATTATATTTATAAAAATCTATAAAAATGTCAAAACGATCTATTTAATTTCCACAAAAATTATTCTAAGTTTTCATAACAATAAACTTTTCTGAAATGATTTTTATTTCAGAAAAATCATTTATTTTATATTTTTAATCAATTTATGTTAGATTTAATCATAATTAAATCATAATAAATTCATTTCACTATATTTTTGCACCAAAATTTTACATAAATTATTTCTATCCATTTAGAACTGAAATACAATTTTTAATTCAGCAATTCTTTGATTTTAATATTTTTAGATATTAAAGTCATATTTTGACAATTTGAAATAATTAGATTAAATATTCTATATTTAGGAAAATAATTTTATAAAAAAATTATTTTCATACTCAAAACCTTATGTTATGATTATATTCAACTTAAGATTTTACAAAGAGACTTTTATTTATTTATTTATTAAATAAACAAATTGTTTATTAATCAAATAAACGTTTATCCCCAATTCGAAGCCCTAGAAATACATGTATCCTAGAGTTATTTCACTTACACATTATCAATTACTTTAGGTTAATCATTTGGGAGTAATCTCAATTCATATTTCGTTGTCCAAGTCCAATTTCAAGTTATTACGTGAACTGTGAGTATTCCTACCCCTTTTTGCTTTTATACATTTTTGGGGTGTTACATGTACACTATTACAATTTCAAATACAAGATTACATTTTTACAATACAATTCTAGTACTATGTGCATTGCTTACAACGTGCTTTATGCTTAGACAATACATGTGGATTACATTTGTACTTAGTGAAATCATTAACATGGTACAAGCCGACCTTAACATTGGATAGCGCTATTTGGATTGACAACCCGCCTAGATTGATTCTCCCCCTTTTTCATCGGAGAATCCGTGGCCAGTGTTAAGTTATCATCCATTTATTGGTTGAGTACACTACAGTTCATACAGTACATTATACAGTCACAGGGTTGATTTCGCTCATTTGTTTGATACATGGTTTACATATTTGCACTGTAGCTTGCACTTGAATTGTATAACTTTTTAACCTACTATATATATCAAATCTAGGAATGCTCACCAACATTTCATATGTTGACCAAACCTATTTTTGTACATGTTTCAGGTGCAGTTTGATCTAGTGCTTTAGCAAGAGACATCTAGTGTTTTATTTCAATTCAGTTATTTCAATATTTACATTTCATTTAGACAATGTAATTTCCATTTCCCTGTAAGACAATTTTGATTATTCAATAAATATTTACATTTTAGTACCATGAGCTTTTGAACAATCGTCACTACGTGGCACCTCGATGATTCCGCCATCGGTTGGGGTGTTACAGATTGGTATCAGAGCCATGGTTATAGGGAACTAGGTTATTAGATAAAATGGCCTAGACTATAACCGAACTTTCATGCATAATATTTCCTAAATTGCCTTACCCTCATTTCCCTCTACTTTCCTTCCTCTATCTTTCTCTTCTTCTCCATTTCTCCTCATCTTTCATCCTGGTGCATAGAGATGGTGTCCTACAAGGAGTGGAAAGCCTACATCACCATGGAACAGGAGCAGTACCTTTCATGAAGACACTCTTAGGCATAATGCCTACTCTTATTTTTGCTCCTTCAAAGTTGTTGAACTTTAATGAGTGTGATAAGGACACGTGCAATCTGGAAGGGTGGATGCCTGTACACTGGGTTTTCTGGCATAGGCAAGCATAGCGCATAAATCCAATAACGGACCTGTTATGCTTACCTGGGGATTCCTGGAGTGAGTGTCCACTTATAGGCTAAAGCACGTCTTCTTTGATCACCATTGGGTTCAATTCCTTTGAAAAGTCGACGTTCTTGTTGGGCTTTACAGCTAGACAAGGGCACTCCAAGCATTTTATGCAAGCTTTTTCAATAATACTCTCTCGGTTCATATACAATATTTTGTATTTCATGATTTTCATATATTGCTTACAAGTTCATACTTTCATAACCATCTATGGATTTCACAATCACACTTCACCTTACCCTCTTAGCCACTTTTTAAATATTCAACACCCTACCCAGATCATATTATTTCTTTTCTCCACATGTTATTTATTTTAAAAACTATAACCTCATACTTTAGCACAAACTAAAGATTTCTAAAACTAGTTGTATTACCTAGCAACTTTACAAAGTACATATTTTCCTCGAACTTAAATTCAATTGATTTATTTATTGACGTAACAAACGATTTTCTATATAATGTTTTAAACTATTACAAAGCCTACTTAGCTTGTACTATTTAACAACTTTTGCCTTATGTACAAAACCAATTTTGAAAATATTTATTTTTTTGGAATAATATTTAGTCTCTAGATTCTCCATCAACACTCACTCATTTTCAACTTGTTCAAATTTTTACAATATTTGGCATATACCACAATCATGTTTTCTTATACACTTGATTATAACCTTTGATCCAAACCCCAAAATTTACACTGCTATATAATCTCCTTACTATAAACTCTTTATCAACTATCTTCACATTCACCATCTCTCACAACCTTGATTCTGCTTCAAAATTTTTCATCATCCTCTCAAAAACTAAATTCATATCCTTCACCTTCTCACACATGAGCTAGTTACCCATGATAATCAAACTACTAAAAACCTGATACTTGATTCTACAAGATTTTTCCAAAACATCATTGTTTATGAAACTTGATTTGACTATTCACTGGACATTTAATTATTCATGATACTCGTGTTTTCATTTTCTGGATCTTATTATCATTTTGTACCCAATTATGTCATACTCATAGGCATATAACATCTAGAGATTTCCTTGCATACTATTATGTACGAACACAAATTGGTAATCTATCATATTGGTTACGTTTATTTTAATCGTACACTTACATTTATTTGAAACGTTTAGACTTGATACTTGATCTTACAGAGCTTTTCTAAGAAAACATCATTGGTTATTACATGAAACTAGATTTTTCCCTTAATTTGACTACGCATTGAACATCTAATTATTCATGATACTCGTAAACATTTAATTATTCATGATAACACTTACACTTAATGGTTGTAGTACTTACAAACTTGCTTGCATAAACATGCTATCAATTTGCAATCTGTGTGAATAGTAATTGCTGCACTTAATAGAGGTCATCATGCCTTTTTCAACAGTCGGGAGAGGCCCTACAACCTGCTCCACGACTGGTGGAGGCTATCGAACATACTCAACGATTGGTAGAGGTCACTATGCCTTTTCAAACAGTCGGGAGAGGCCCTACAACCTATTCCACGGCTGGTGGAGGCTATCGAACCTGCTCAACAATCGGTGGGATCATAGAAGGACATAAAACCCTAATGTAAGGTAAATTGATGATTCCGGTCCGGAACGTAATCATGAATTTACAGGTACGTTAGGGTAGTGTGAAATCCTATTAGAGTTTTTGGAAGACGCTCAGTACGTTTTCAAGGTATCAAAGGTGTGGTGGGTTAGCTGCGGTACACCCTGTATACAAACACTAATGATGCGTTGAAAGTGAGACTGGAAGTCGAACCAGGAACAAGCTCTGTTTACTTAGTAGTTCATTTAGTATTTCTGTAGTCAATCAACTCGTACATTTATTCTAGGATACCTAAAAACTTGAAACTTAATGATTTACTCGATTCTTATTCTCTTTATTATTCGAGACGAACCTAATCCTTGACTCACACCTATCAAACCTCTTATCCAAATCATTCGAAACAATTCACTTTGTTACCTATAAATTCACATCGTACCTTAACTCAAATTCTCCAGACCACAGTTATCTTAATTTTTACCCAAGCATCCATAACCCTATGTTTCTAATAACTTCGGGACGAAGTTTCTAAAAGTAGGGGATGCTGTGACATCCGTCACTTTTTCCTTTTATATATATATATATATATATATATATTTTTAATAATAATAAAAATAAAAATAATAATAATAATAATAATAATAATAATATTATTATTAATAATAAAAAAAAAATCAGATTTTACTTAGAAGCATAATATGTTATTTCTCTTGGACCCAAGACATGGCATAACCCAACATCCCTAGCCCACTTTGTTCTTTTCTTTAAAGAGTTTCAGAACCCACAAGGCTATTCAGCCCAGATCAGCTTACACCGGCCCATCAGGTCCGGCCCACTTGTTCCCTTCCCCCTTATCTGTTTAAGAAAAAAAAAGAAAATAAAAACGTGGCTCCATCTGAGGTTCGAAACCCGGCTGCCACATTTTTTTTGCCCTTTTATTTTCCTTGTTTATCAATTATAGATATATGTTATTTATATCTTATAAATTCATTCAAAAATACCAAAACTCTTTTATTAATTCCACAAAAATTATTTTAGGTAAATCTGATGTTAAAGTTTCACCTACAATTTTTAGTTTTCTAAAATTTATTTATTTAATATTTATAATAATTAAATCAATTTTATGCTATTATATTTATAAAAATCTATAAAAATGTCAAAACGATCTATTTAATTTCCACAAAAATTATTCTAAGTTTTCATAACAATAAACTTTTCTGAAATGATTTTTATTTCAGAAAAATCATTTATTTTATATTTTTAATCAATTTATGTTAGATTTAATCATAATTAAATCATAATAAATTCATTTCACTATATTTTTGCACCAAAATTTTACATAAATTATTTCTATCCATTTAGAACTGAAATACAATTTTTAATTCAGCAATTCTTTGATTTTAATATTTTTAGATATTAAAGTCATATTTTGACAATTTGAAATAATTAGATTAAATATTCTATATTTAGGAAAATAATTTTATAAAAAAATTATTTTCATACTCAAAACCTTATGTTATGATTATATTCAACTTAAGATTTTACAAAGAGACTTTTATTTATTTATTTATTAAATAAACAAATTGTTTATTAATCAAATAAACGTTTATCCCCAATTCGAAGCCCTAGAAATACATGTATCCTAGAGTTATTTCACTTACACATTATCAATTACTTTAGGTTAATCATTTGGGAGTAATCTCAATTCATATTTCGTTGTCCAAGTCCAATTTCAAGTTATTACGTGAACTGTGAGTATTCCTACCCCTTTTTGCTTTTATACATTTTTGGGGTGTTACATGTACACTATTACAATTTCAAATACAAGATTACATTTTTACAATACAATTCTAGTACTATGTGCATTGCTTACAACGTGCTTTATGCTTAGACAATACATGTGGATTACATTTGTACTTAGTGAAATCATTAACATGGTACAAGCCGACCTTAACATTGGATAGCGCTATTTGGATTGACAACCCGCCTAGATTGATTCTCCCCCTTTTTCATCGGAGAATCCGTGGCCAGTGTTAAGTTATCATCCATTTATTGGTTGAGTACACTACAGTTCATACAGTACATTATACAGTCACAGGGTTGATTTCGCTCATTTGTTTGATACATGGTTTACATATTTGCACTGTAGCTTGCACTTGAATTGTATAACTTTTTAACCTACTATATATATCAAATCTAGGAATGCTCACCAACATTTCATATGTTGACCAAACCTATTTTTGTACATGTTTCAGGTGCAGTTTGATCTAGTGCTTTAGCAAGAGACATCTAGTGTTTTATTTCAATTCAGTTATTTCAATATTTACATTTCATTTAGACAATGTAATTTCCATTTCCCTGTAAGACAATTTTGATTATTCAATAAATATTTACATTTTAGTACCATGAGCTTTTGAACAATCGTCACTACGTGGCACCTCGATGATTCCGCCATCGGTTGGGGTGTTACAGCGTTCTCGCCGTTCGCACGAAATATATGTGTTCTCAAATTAACTTTTCCCCCTATCTCTCTCTCTATACACACACACACACACACACACACACACACACACACACACACACACATATATATATAGGGGTGGGTTCAATGGGGAACCTAAAATAAGTGGGGAACTAGGGAACCATGCATTTAACATGTTAATTATATCATAAAAAATCAATTTAACATGTAAAAAATCATTTTTGTCAAAAAGTTTAATTGGAGATTTTGTATATAAATGTATGTAGAAGCTTTTTTGACAAAAAAAAAATCAAAAAATAAAATAATTAAAAAAATGCTTAAAATTAGTTAAAAAAGGTAAAAAAAAATTATTTTTTACAAAAATTATTTTTTTATTGGAATAGCTTCTACACATGTTTATATGCAAAAGCTCTGAAGAAATTTTTGAAAAAAAATATTTTTTGCATGTTAAATTGAATTTTAAAATATATTTAACATGTTAAATGCATGGTTCTCCAGTTCCCCACTTTTTTGAGGTTCCCCCTTGAACCTTACACTACATATATATATATATATATATATATATATATATATATATAGGGGAAAGTTAATTTGAGAACACCTATATTTCGTGCGAACCGTGAGAACGGCATCTAAAACCATTCAAATTCAAAATTTCTTTTTACATTTGTCTTTATTACTAAAATACAATCTCAAAAACACAATTTACACGTAAAAATTCAAATGTATACGAAAATAATTTGTTTTTACACATGTGTAAATTTACTGTTTCTACATGTGTAAACTGTTTCATTTACACATGTGTAAAAAGTTAATTTAAAAGTGTTTTTGCAAGAAAAGATGAATTATTTGGAAAGAAAATTCATTTATTAATGTTGTATTTTGATTATAATGAGGTTTGTATTAAAAAAATTTGATTTTGATTGATTTTTTTACTTGTTCTCACGGTTCTCACAATATTTAGCGTTCTCAAGATAACCCTCCCCTATATATATAGGGTAGGAATCCATAGAAAACTCTCCTTATCTAGAAAACTCTAGAACTCTGACTTCCCGAGCTTTTTAGGACCTGAAAATTTTAGGGCATGTAATATACATGATTTTAAGCATTTTGAGCCAAAAAAAATCAAAAAAACGCCAAACACTTTTTTTTTTAAAAAAAAAATAATAAGTTTTCGAGTAACACATGTTAAGCGAAATTAACATGTGTTAACAATGTGTTACCCGAAAACTTATTTATTTTTTTTTTAAAAAAAGTGCTCGGCGCTTTTTTGATTTTTTTGGCTCAAAATGCTTAAAATCATGTATATTACATACCCTAAAATTTTCATATAAAAAAAAAAAGCTCGGGAAGTTAGAGTTTCCAAAGTTTTCACTATAACAAGGGTTTCCAATATATCCTTTACCTATATTATATATATATATAGATATAGATATAGATAACTTATATTTGTTTCCTTTTATCAATTACAGTACAAATTATATCTAGATGATCTGTTCATCGCTTTGGTTTTTGGTTTATTCAGGTTAATAGTTTTTTCACCCGGAATTGAAAACTGGACCGAATTCAAACCCAATTTAATTTTGATCAAATACACCAAATATTTTATTTTTCTGTTTTTATCCCTCGCTAACTGTTATTAGGTTGTGAATTGTGACTTCTTGAAACCAAATGTTCTATGGATGGTAGATTTGTAATTTGTATTGCAAAAGGCAAAAACCAAAACTAAATGTCAAGATTTATGATTTTTTGAAAACGGGTTTTTAACATATATAAAAAAGCCTAAACAAAAATTACTTCTGCTATAGCCAAACAACTTATTGACATTTTGAAGATGTCAATAAGTCAATAAATTGTTTTTCAACCCAATCTCAAACACCTTCTAAGTATAAATATGAAATATGAAATATAAATATGAAGTATTTGTAGTGTTTAGTAATTACTCTGTGTTTATGTTCAGGGCCGGCCCCAAGGGTGGGCGAGCCGCACTCCCGGCCGAGGCCCGTTTGTCGTAGGGGCCTAAATTTTGATTTTTTTTTTTTTTTTTTAAATTTAATATATAAATATAAAGGATAACAAAAATAAACATAACGTGCATTGGCTCAGTGGTTAAGTGCCTTGTATCTCTGCAAGTCGGTTCCGGGTTTGAGTCTTGTTTGCGACCATTTTAATCTTTTAGTCTTTTTCTAGGCAATTATTTCTAATGTTACCATTAATACAAACTTTGGAATCTGTTTTGCCATTAGTGTTGAAGTACAATCACACTTTGTAAGATGTAACACGAATTTAGAAAAGTGCACTGCAGAGTTGGAATATATAGCAAAGTTTTGACAAAATTAACTCATTTTGCAGAGCACCATATGTGAGTCAAATGACACTATTAAGAATCATTATTTTGATATTACATAAGGTGAACTTTTAAAAATATATTTATGAATATTTTATTTTATAACACTTTTTACTATTTTTTAGAACAAGAGTGTAAATTGCGAACACGTGATCAAACACTATCCTATTAAGAATGCTCGGAGAGCTTCACGAATTAACGGCTAACTATTACTGTATATCATTCAAACAATTTGTCCAAGGGCCTTTTTTTTCGGCTCGTACAAGGCACTTGAATTCTCAGGACCGGCTCTGTTTATGTTGATATTTGTTCTATGTGTTTCGTGTAAATCCAACTTACATGGCATGCTAGGGGACAAAGGAGGGGCATGTATCACGAAAATGAAAAATGCAATTAATTAATTTGTTTAAAAGACAACCAAGTGGCCGGATCTTTCTATTTTAACAGCTATTTTAGTGAATATTTTTGGGTGCCAGAAAGAGATGGATCTTTGTAAGATAGTTGTCATGTGGGCTACAAATTGATTACGGAGTCCACTTGGGGCTTATAATAGAGCCTATTTTGAGCTTGTAAGACAGATATTGTGTGGAATAATATCTCAAGAGACACGTATCATGTATATGTCATGATAACAAAACTTATTCTTTGCATGAGCTTTAATTGGTTGAAATTATAATAATTATTTGATTACTAATTTTACAAATCTAATTACCTAAGTAAAGGAAAGAGGTCTTATGAATTATGATGCAAGAATAACATTTTTAAATTAGGTTCTTAACTAATTGATAAACAAGGTAATCTTAGTTACCATTTGATAAGCCCTTGGCCATTGGGTTGGTGGCCCAATGGTAGAAGCAAAGCTTCTAGAAACACCTAAAGGGAAGGTCATGGATTCAACTCCCACAAAGAGAAGAAATTTGCCGTTCAAAAAAAAAAAAAAATTGATAAGCCCTTGACATTATAGCGCATAATGTATATATGTGTGGTCCTTGGGGGGCAAAAGTAAAGTTGCACTAGTTTTAACGTTATTTACTAATTTCGTGAAAATAATGTTAAAAACGACGGACAGTTAATTATGCATCATGTGGTGGCGTGGATAGCCAAAAGACAAAGGGGTACATGCACTGATTTGGTTTGTCTCGATTGCTATGTGCTCTGTGCCTTATGTCCAAGGCTTGATACCAAACCACATCGAGCCGGGGGTCTCACTGGAAGCAACTTCTCTATTCTTAGGGGTAGAGGTAAGGTTGTCTACATTTTACCCTCCTCAGACGCTACCTTAGGTTTGCCATAGGTGGGATTAACGGAGTTAGATAAGGCTTATCGACCATTTGGTCCTGAATTTGATTCCTGCAAGAAGGTTTTCACATATTTAACAGGGTTCCTCCTGAATTGGTGTGTAGTCATTATTGCCTAGTGGAGATAGATATGATTGGGTATAGTAGTTTCGTTGCTGGCACAATGATACTCAAGCGATTCATCAGTGATCTAACTTTGCCGTTTAAAAAATTGCCATTTTATAATTAATTAAAATACTAACGGCTTAACATTCGGCTATGTACCAATTACTTGGGCTTCTGCTACGTTAGATAAAAAAAATGATAATGCTTGTCGACATGTACTGTATTTT
Source organism: Ambrosia x helenae (assembly GCA_030844895.1). NCBI lineage: Eukaryota > Viridiplantae > Streptophyta > Magnoliopsida > Asterales > Asteraceae > Ambrosia > Ambrosia x helenae. The sequence goes on along the minus strand of JAUTDX010007073.1, from coordinate 297,833 downwards.
ACATGATAAAGGGGTGCTTAGGCTATCCGTGAACTCGTGAAGGGGCGTGAGAGAACCACGTAGGACGTGGAGCATGGTGAATACCGCCCCTCACAAGCCTAATGCGCGGAGACTATAGGCCTGGCCATGTCTACCATGGACCACACCACAACCAGCTTAAGTTTTGACTGTTCAACGGTCTAAAACTTTATTGTTTAATTTCCAATAAATAGGTATGGAAATGACAAAATGAGTAAACTACATGCACTAATCGTGTAATTAAATACTGAAAGAAAGTTACATCTAGTCCGGCAACCATCCTGTTGGACATATCAGGATATCAAAGGCTAAAACAATGTAGTTTTGTGGTACAATCATTTTCTTATTCAAAGATCTTCAATAGATGTGATTTATCATATCGCGTTTGTTATACATAGCTGGTTCTTTTCTTTTCTATCCAAATTCTATTATGGGATAATAGTATAAGGACCAAAATTGTAATTGTAAATAAACCAGTGACTCTGTATGATAACAAACAACTTATACCAAACCATGATTTGAGAATTAGCTTCTTTACTGAATGATCGACGGCCGTTAAAATTGAAAATAATATAGCTAACAACATAATTTGATTGTTTCCTTACTGAGCAATTAGCATTCTGTGATTGCTACATTTTCTTCTTATTCCTTGAATATGGTTGGCATTTTAAGTTATTGTTTCTGACAATTTCACCTAAGGTTTATTTTTTGGGGAAATAGATTTAAATACTCTCAATTATCACGTATTGGCGGATAATTGATAACTCACAAAATTAACATATAAAACTGGCATAAACAGTCTCATAATAGGATACAATTAGGGTTATATTGTTGATATTTGATACTTAATTTGTTCCTATTTGTATTTGCCAAGCACGCCACGCACACTTACACGAAGGCCCTGAACCCGAGAGGACAACGCAACAAACTTAGAGAGCAAGAAAACACAGTCAGCAAGACGTGCACGTCCGTGCCAAAGACTAGGGCACGGCCGTGCCAAAGACAAAAGGTACAGACATGCTCTGAATTTCAGCAACAGAACATACGTGTGACAGCGAGCACACCCTGACCACCATTGGCACGACCGTGCTTCCCCTAGAGCTCTATAAATAGCAAACTAACCCCCACCATTTATTCATCCCATTCCACCTTGACTTGAGCACTTCTTGGGTCGACTTTCAGGAGTCTTGCTTAGATCTTGGAGTCCCTTGGGAGGCCTTAAGGCCCTCCTAACATACCTACCAAGGTTAGACCTCGTCCTACCTTGGATAATTCGGTCAAGCATGGGATTGTAGAGTAGTTATGCAATAAATATCGAGGGTCATAAGGATCATATGAGTTACATATCACTTGAAGATGGAGAGCTTGTCTATGAGTAGCCATGTTCTTGTGTTGACTATCTCTTATGGTTGTATCTTTTCATTATTCACGAACCCCCATCGATTTGTAGACTTTTATTATTATTAGTAGTAGTTTATTTTTAGTTATTTGTTGTATTATCTTCTTCTAATATTTGTTTGTTTATCTTTGTGGCAGGTTTAAATGATGATTAACTTAATAACTTAAAATACTTTAACTTAATCAATTAACTAGAGGTATAACCAGCTTCTGGTGGCCCCGAGCTAGATCCAAGGCGAGAAAACCGGTAGTGAGACAGATCCTTCGGGCTTCTGATATCCAAACCGGATTTTAAGCAATGGCTTCTGAAGTGGACCAGATCTGAGTGAGACATTTCTAGTACTTACCACATGATTGAATGATAGTCTTGGTAAAAGACGGTTTCCTACAGGCGCACCAGTGATCTTCAGATTGCACGCCTTTAGGATTATGTGCCACCTTTATCAAGGATTTTATTCAGTTCGGGAGGTTTAGGGTTGGGTCATTAAGTTGTCATTCATTTTACCAACTATATATTTAATTGATCACTAAATAATAAAGTGCCACTTAAAAGATAAATAAATTAAAGATTCTATTTCTAGTTCTCGCTAGTAGAACGCCGTTAGCCAATAGGGGTACGAGTCGCCTGAGTCAACTGTAAGAGAGATCCTTCGATCTTCATGATCGTTAACCTACATAGGGGATACGAGGTTGCCGGGATTGACCGTAAGGAGAGACCCTTTAGTACGGAATGCGAGAGCTAAGGGAGGTGTACGGTGTTCCAGGTCGGAAGTGAAGCCTCCAATTCAAGAAGAGGATAAGTTCAAGGACCAGAGACTTGACCGCGGTTTGAGGAGCCCGCTATATGCGAGGACCTGGCGGAGTACTTTCATGAGGGCCCACATTGGAAGGTTGTGCATGCTACTTAGTAGTGGCTCCGCTTCTCTATAAAGGAGTCAACACTTCCGCTGTGTTCCTGAGTTAACTTAAAGAGGGAAGCGAAAGGAAAAGAATTGAAGGAAGGGAAAGGAAAGGAAAAGAAAGGATAAATGTTCTTTCCTTCCGTTTCCTTTCAAATCGGAAGGAAAACTAAACTAAAGGATTTTAACTAGTTTTCCTTTCATTTCCTTTCTTTTCCTTCCTTTAATGAAATTCGGGAACACACCATATTTTGTTTTCCTTTCTTTTCCTTCCTTTAATGAAACTCGGGAACACAACGTTCAAGATCCCTCTCGTCTTCCTCACATTTAATTATCTTAAATTATTAATTTTAATAATAAACTTAACTATTTATATGGAGGGCCCCGAGATGTGAATATTTATCTACTCTACTATTTTATCTTTTATTTTATAAAAATCAAAACCTTTTAAAACTATTTTCTTTTAAGAAACCCCCCTCGTTTTAATTATTTTCTTTTTAAAACCCGATCAATTAATTGGTGAAAGGTTGAGTAGGGGAAAGTGTGTTATTTGGAATACGATACTCGGTATTTGCCCTAACAAATTATAAATTGCAACTTAGGCTAGCGCAACCAAAAAAAAAAATTAATATGTCATGATCAGTTGGCATGCATCTTTGTCAATCACATGTACGTTCTTTATTTCCACTATTTCCCTTCTCTAATTATCGTCACCACCCTCGTCTCTACAACGAATATCATGCGAGCCTCTAGTTCCAGATTTCTCATATTATATGTTCCCTACAATTCTCTTAATTTTGATGGATGAAATGCGTCAAATAGTATACATTTTCAGAAAAAAAAATAAAAAAATGTCATTTTTGTTTATTCCATTAGAAATAGTTCTTAAAGCACATATCATGTAAATTCTCTCCATGAAAACCATCGGTTATCAGTTTTAGCGGAATATTGCTTCGGGTTACATAATCCTTTGGTTTGCACTTTCCTGGTCTCACATCTTAAAAATCATTCGCTCTTAACAATATTCTATCGGTCTGGGTGATCCGATGGAGCACAAACACGAATTTGGATATCCATATCTGGCTTGGTCAAATATGGTGCACGTTGCCCTTGGATATGAAATAAACGAATCAATCATGAACGGACAATTATGTAACTAATATAGTATTACAAGTGATATATAATCAATGCATTAATATATAACTAGGTTTGAGACCCGTGGGGACCCACGGTGCAAACCATAGTAAATAAATTTTTTTTATTAAACTAAGAGTTGTATTATTCAAGTTTAGTGGCTACAACGTAAAGTGTTAAGAATAACGGTTAGCCTGATATTTTTTTTCTTATATAAACGTCATGTTTCAATGTTGCGTTGATATGAAATGGGTATTAAAATTAAAACTAATATATAACTATGGTTTTCATGTCAAAGTGGATATTTTTTGTAACCTATAAGTAACGTTAGTAACGAAAACCGATTACCTATTATGATCAGTACTCAACCAAAGTATAAACTTTAACAAAAAATAACAAAAGGTATGAATACATTGTGTTTTTGTAAATGACTTTTTATCATATTTTTATTTTTAATGTAATTGTAATTAGTACATAACTTGTTTTATTGACAAATGGCAACGCACTGTTCAAAGCACAAAAAAAAAATTTAAAATAATACTTTATTATTGAAGTTGTATATACATAACGTCTGTTTGTATTGCAAGCTTATTCAAATATATTTCGCAAAAAAATTGTTTATAATAATCGTCACATAATTGAACAGTTTGATAAATCTGCTATATCTGTTGTTTATGCAGAATCTGTCCTGCAACCTTTCACACGATGTATGTTTGTCACGAGTGTTTTGCAAGGCACTCTACTCGGTATCTATTTCTTCATTTATAAATTAACAGTTTACAGATTTAGTTTAACGTATACACAAGTATGACAAATTATTTATGAAAACTGTATAGGTAATAAAGATTGGCGAGAAAAAAGTGTCGGGATATGAACATACATAAACTTCAGCAAGTTTATGCACTAAGTGCAGTTACATATGATAATTTAGAATACAATTGTTCAGTTATTAACTAACAATGTATAATTGAAACAATAATAGATTGGTATTAACAATATCATTCATTACATAGAGAAAAGTTATCGATGTATGTACCTGAAGCTGTGTCTGAGGTACACAAAGAATCGTATTTTAATGAGGTTACATCGGATTGAAGAAACAAAAGCGAAAAGTAGTCATATGTATTACACGTTTTTTCTTCAATACAAACTCAAATTATGGAATTTATTCTAATTGGGTCGAAGTTTTATATAAACTGGTTACTTTTAATTGGCATATCTATTAAACTTTTGGTATAAAACCATGTCTTGGTTATCAACAAATCATAAGATGTAGATATATTTTACATAGTGTCAAACATCGGACATCTAAGTATGTAAACGACGGAATAAAATATGAATGCTTCAAAATTAACATAGTAAATAACATTATCTATAACATTAGGGAATATAGAAACATAGATGCATAAACTGAAAAACGGTAATTAGTATTTGTTATTGAAAACAATTAAGATACTAAAATTAAAAGATGCGACATTACGAGACATAAGAATATCTTATTCCATAACATTAAAAAAACCTTGGGCCTTTATCGCCTTAATGTGTTTCTTTCCTGCAAGATGGTCATTCAAGTTATCCATGCTGGTACATTGGATGTTGCAAACTCCACAGTAGAACAAATCTTGACCATACGCATGCCCAATCTACAAAAATAGCCATTAATACATACCATTCTTGAGTGTCAAAAAAAAAACTACGTATATTAAAATATCTTGACAAAAGGAATGCGCAATATATTATACGAATGACGTAAATGTAATACCTTTGCCCGATGTTTTTTGCCATTGCAATGTTGAATGTATTGAGCAAGGTCAATACAGTTTAGATCGCATAGATAACAGTAAACGATTTCATGCAAGACTGCACCGTTGGCTACCATTTGAACGGTTCTATTATCCATGACAACTAAAAAAATGAAAAAAAAATAGTATACATAAACACAAAACGTAAATAAATTAGATAACCAAACAAAGTTTTGAAACCTGGTTTTCAAAAGTGAAAAGGCTTTTAAATGAATTACATATTCATGGTTGCATAACTATTATATAGAGATGAATAGAAATATTTTTGTAAAGTTTATTAATAACAATATATATGTTCAATTGTTTATGAACATAAATTACCGTAAATTTTTAAAACATATAATCTCCTTTTCAATTTACCAAATATACTGGAAATTTATTTATGTATAATTGTACACAATTTTAGTTATCAAAGGCAAACGAATTTTTTGTATAGTCAATTCTAAAATTAGTTTATGCCAAATATTAATAGTTACCAAATATAAACTTGTATTTTTATGTTATTTGTCTAATTAAATTATTTACTACGAATTTTAGTAAAGGGTTATAACACCATAATGATCGGTGTATCAAAACGCAGAACCACGGAGCGGTTGTATTAGTATATTAAATGGATTGTTTCTAATAAGTGTATACAAATTTGAAAGAGGTCAAAACTTATAGCAGCATCTATTGTTTATATGAATACATAACTTGATGCAAAATTAAAACGGCATACATACTACAAACCAATTCATTCATTAATATTCGGATAAAAGTTAACACCTAAACATGAAGGTCATTCATAATAAGTAAGTTGCTAGTACAAAACGGGTACCCACAGTAATAAACAACCAAAATTTGGGACCACTAAACGTACATAAACGTCATGTTATATTTCATTTCTGCTACGATATCGTCATTTTCAACAACAAATGACGAAACCAAAAACATTGAACCTACAATGCCTTTAGCTAAGGCATGGAGAAAACCAAAATGCCCTTGTAAAAAGTAAGCTTATAACGAAGACCATTCCTTAACCCAAGCCTTTTCATTCTTGACTTCCATTTGTTCAACGAATACCTTACCTTACTCCCGCTTCCTTCAACCAGCACTCTTCTAATCATACACGGTCCATTTTCAAACTGGACAAAAACGGTGGCTTTCTTTTCGAAGTGATGGTGCCTTGCAAAAGCGACTGGAAAGCGCTGCGACAAAATACATAAAGATTTGAGTGTAATAAGTTAATTAAAAGATCACAATTGTTAACAAAAATACTTAGAGATTAAAATTTAGTAATGACTAAACAAATACTCACAAATTTGTTTGTGACTTTTGTAACAATGGAATCACGCTCAGGAGCAGCTTCCTAATTACATAAACCCAAATTGTGCATCCCACTATCTGAATCGCTTTCATCCCAATCGCTAAAGTCAGACGAGTCACTTGAAACTTCAATCACTTCAACAGGCTGTTGTTTAGCCTAAACGATTATAAAGTTAAGCGTAAATTGTATGTTTACAAAAAATAGATATAAAAATAAAGAAAAATCTAAGTGTTTTACCATTTTTTGCTACTTAAGCGGTAGGATGGCAAAAGGCTGAATTCATTTGAAGGTGAGAAATAAGGTTAAAAGCATAAGTATGTATACAACTACACATGTATTGAAAACAAACAAATCTAAATAAAAACGCATGTCTATTATGGCAATTTGTAGAAAATCAAATAAGACTAAACAACAAAATACAAAAAACAGAGCTAACATCATATGATTGAATATGGATTATTTTCGAAAAATCATCAAACATTAACCAACAAACTGACATGCTACTGAAAAAAACTGATAACATATCCGGAATGATTTATCGAGCAATTAATCAGTAGATTGGTACCCACCAGAGTAGACGCGGTATATGTTCATGGCAAACGAAAACAATACTATAAATCAGTTTCGATATGTATATTTATATAATTCATCAACTGATTAGTAGGTTACTAAAAAACAATTAATAACCATATTATACATATTTCGAAATTAACATAGTAATACAAACAATTATTTACATACATGCAAGAACAATAATTTGAAAATAAAACATTAATCAAAACAATCAAACATGATTAATAATAAATTATCACACCACCAATTCTCCAGATTTGTTAATGATATTCATCTATATTTAACACTGATTGTTTATCTACTTAACATTAAAGATCAAACAATGATTGTTACTCAATACATATAAGTGACATTACATATCAAGATACACGATTAATACTGTTAATGAGAGAATTAATAGCACATGCATTATCAAAAAATCATAGTGATAATAACAAATACATCGATTCCTAACAGATACACGATTATTAACATGATGTCTGAAAGTGTTTGATAGTATCGAAATTTCATAATAGTGAAGAAGATGAACGGTTACTTACATTTTGGTAAAGTAGCTTTTTGGAAGAGCCTAGAAATCTGAAAAAGTGAAACAATGTGGGGTATCGGGTATGTATATAATGAAACAATTGATGTTGGGCTGAATCAGAATGTAAGATTAAATAATCGGGCCTTTGTCTAATTAAAACATTCAACCCAATAAGTAATCTAATATGTATGCTATGTAATTTATATGGACTGGTGTTGGTAAGTTAGTGGGCCGATCCATGGTTGCTTGTATTATAACAACATATTTCGGTAACAAAATTAAAATGATATACAACATTTATGTTACAATTTTTTTGTTATAATTAGATACTAATCATACAAAATTAAAACTCACTATTATGTTTGATGACTACATCCACCAATCTAGTTGTATCTATATATACTAAACATAATATCAAATGGATGAAAACATACTTATCAATCAAGCAAACGCATTTATTAAATATTATCATCGTTATGAAACTTAATAAAAACAGTAAACCATATCATGGTATAAAGAGAAAATAACAAAGTAGAAATTGTTCAAAATTATTAAAAAAAAAACAAAACATAAAGCAATGAAACTGGTTGACCATAAGCATAGCAAACAAATCCTCTTCATTTTGGGTTTAGGAAGACGGGAGGCTCAACGGAATTTTAAGTTACTCCATACTACCACCACTTCCAATCTTAGTTGAAGGAATTGGTGTGCTTTCATCATCAGAATGTTGATCAGTTTTGATTGTAAATAAAGGAAAACATAATAATAATGATAATACCTGAAAGATTAGTGAGACCTGTCATTGATCCTGAGAGAGTGGAGGTTGACATGATTGTCAAGATGATTGGGTTCCCTTTAGGGTATGCAGTTATGATGGATTAAAGATTCTTGATGAAGAATCAATTTAGAGAGAGAGAGGGAGGGGATTTCTTTAAAGGTGTTATGATAATAAGTTGTGTAACCCCTAGTCCCTAGTAAGCTCTCATTCTTATGCATACCCAGGGGACACCCTACAAGGCCCATCTAATGACAAGTCCGCCCATCAAAGACTCATCTAGTTATTGGGCTTAGGATAATTAATAATTGATCAACATTATACAAATGATAATAAAGGCTATTGATAAATATACAAACGTCACGCATATTTATTCCAACATTCTCCCACTTAGCCGAGTAATCATTTGTTATGAGCATTACGTTAGTCTCGAGAGGTTAATGCTCATTTTAGTTCTAAACCCAAACTGTAGCAGAGAAATACAGTCGTTAAGTCTATATTCGACTTAGGACCCCCATTAGTCATACTACAATCCAAATTTAAAACTTAACATTAGGATCAATTTACGTTATGCCCTTAGTTGTTGATTTGTTACATTATTGTCATTATGTCATTATGCCGACTTAACATACTAATAGACAAACAAATCATAATGAGGAAATTTCATTAAACATAAGTCATTATTCATAAAATATAAGTCATAAGTAAACATAAGTGGTCAATAAGTACATATGCTTCTAAACAAGGTCATTAGTAAGTCCCATCTTCGAAACGTGATCTTCGAATACTTTAGGTGGGAGACCTTTAGTCATCGGATCCGCAAGCATATCCTTAGTACTTATATGTTCGATACAAAGATTGTTTTCCTCAACTCGTTCGCGTACGAATAAATACTTTGTATCTAAGAAATGACCAGCGCCAGTCGAACTGTTACTGTTCGAGAAACTAACGGCGGCTGAGTTATCACAGTAAAGCTTCAATGGTCTAGTGATGGAATTGACAATTTTGAGTCCAGTAATTAGATTCCTAATCAACATTCCATGGCAGGATGCGTTATATACAGCGATGTATTCTGCCATCATTGTGGATGTTGCTGTAAGTCTCTGTTTATGACTCTTCCATGAAATGGGTCCGCCTGCTAACATAAAGATATACCCCGAGGTGGATTTGTTATCATCCTTGCATTTAGCAAAGTCAGAGTCAGAGTATCCAACCACTTCTAAATGATCACTTCTTCTATAAGTCAGTTTATAGTCTTTAGTCCCTTGCAGATATCTTAACACTTTCTTAGCTGCTTTCCAATGATCATGGCCATGATTATTCAAGTAACGGCCTAGCATTCCAGTGACATAAGCGATATCTGGACGCGTACAGACTTGAGCATAAGCAAGACTACCGGCTACTGAGGCATAAGGTATCATTCTCATCTGTTCCTTTTCCACTTCTGTTTTCGGACATTAGAATAAACCGAATACATATCCCTTAGCTACTGGAGCTGGAGTAGGTTTACAATGTTGCATGTTATAACGTGTGAGAACACGATCAATGTAGGCCCTTTGGGACAAACCTAAAATCCCATTGCGTCTGTCTCGGTGTATTTCGATGCCAATAACATAAGAGGCTTCTCCGAGATCCTTCATGTCGAAATTAGACGAAAGTAATCGCTTCGACTCATGCAACATATCTAAGCTATTGCTTGCCAATAAGATATCATCAACATAAAGGACAAGAATAGTAAAATTACTCCCACTCATCTTAAGGTAGGTGCATTGATCGACTTGATTCTTCATGAAACCATTACTCTTAACGACTTCATCAAACTTTAAGTACCATTGACGTGAGGCTTGTTTCAAACCGTATATGGATTTCTTCAACTTGCAGACTAAATGTTCTTGACCTTCAGGTTTGAAACCTTCAGGTTGCTTCATGAACACTTCTTCTTCCAAGTCACCATTAAGGAAAGCAGTCTTAACGTCCATCTGATGTAACTCTAAATCAAAATGAGCTACGAGGGCCATAACGATCCTTAAGGAATCTTTTCTAGAGACAGGTGAAAACGTCTCCTGATAATCAATTCCCTCTTTCTGAGTGTAGCCTTTTGCAACCAATCTCGCTTTATAGCGTTCAACGTTCCCATTCGGATCTAGTTTTGTTTTGAAGACCCATTTACATCCTACGGCTTTTGCACCGCTGGGTAATTCAACCAAATCCCAAACGTCATTTTTCTTCATGGACTCAAGCTCGTCAATCATGGCTTTTGTCCATTCAGAAGATTGATCACTGCTAATGGCTTCGTTATAAGAGTTAGGATCAGTAAGCTTTCCAGTATCCATATCAGATTCAGTTAGGAAGGTTACATACTCATCAAAATTAGTAGGTCTTCTGGACCTTGATGACCTTCAAAGCTGGTTTTCAGGTTCAGCATTTTCATGGTGTTGAGTGTTTGATGGGCCTTCATTAGCTGGTTCGTGAAGATCTGGCTGTGAAGGTGTTGGTGCAGTGATATTAGGAATAGAATTGGCATTGGGTACAAGAGGAATCATCGGAGTTGTAGTAAGCGACAAATCTGTCTCCCCCGCATCTTGTATTTCTTGCAATTCTTCATAAGGATTTTCATTACTCCCACTGACCTTGAAATCCTCTAGGAATGCAGCACGCTTGGTTTCCACAATACGAGTGACATGGGAAGGACAATAGAATCTATAACCCTTAGAGTGATCGGGATATCCGATGAAGAAACAACTGACAGTTTTCATGTCAAGTTTTCGTAAGAAAGGGTTATATAACTTAGCTTCGGCAAGACAGCCCCATACTTTCATATATCTAAGACTCGGTTTCCTACCTGTCCAAAGTTCGTAAGGAGTTTTGGGGACAGACTTCGTAGGAACTCTATTGAGTATATGAACGGCTGCTTTTAAGGCCTCGGTCCAGAGGAACAAAGGTAAACCTGAGTTGGCTAACATACTGCGCACCATGTCCATTAGGGTTCTATTTCTTCTCTCAGCTACACCGTTTTGCTGAGGAGTACCAGGCATGGTGTATTGGTTCACAATCCCCTGGCTCTTACAAAACTCATAAAATGGGCCAGGGGCTTGACCCACATCAGTATGTCTACCATAATATTCACCTCCTCTATCTGATCTAACAACTTTTATCTGACGATCTAATTGTTTTTCAACTTCAGCTTTATAATCTTTAAAAGTTGTTAGTGATTCAGACTTTTCCTTAATGAGATACAAGTACATGTAACGAGAGTAATCATCAATGAAAGTGATAAATGAAGTATGTCCAGTTATTCCAGCAATGTTATAAGGGCCACTAATGTCAGTATGAATGAGTTCTAATAAATTAGAGCTCCTAGTGGCACCTTTCTTATTTGCTGATGTCATTTTGCCCTTAAGGCATTTGACACATGTTCCAAAATCATCGAAATCAAGAGAGGGTAATACCCCATCCTTCACGAGTCTAGTTAACCTTTCTCGTGAAATGTGGCCTAAACGTTGATGCCACAACATGGATGAAGTTTCTAAGTCTCTCTTGCGTTTCTTCTTTGTTAGTAATTCATTAACATTATATGATAACAAAGACTTGGAAAAATCATCATCTAGTTCTAACTTATAGAGACCACCATCCAGAAAACCATAACCATACACTTGGGAATCATAAGTAATCGTAAGTTTGCCATGACCGTGAGAAACGTCAAAACCATCCATGTCTAACTTAGGTCCAGATACAAGATTCCGAGTAATCTCAGGAATATATAAGGTATCATAAAGAACAATACATAAACCAGTTTTGAATTTTAATTCTAATGTTCCCACGGCTTCGACAATAAGAGACTTTCCATTCCCAACATTAAGTATTCTTTGGTTTCTTGCCAGCTTCTGGATTGAACGGAATCCCTGAAGAGAATTGGTCACATGGACCATAGAACCAGAGTCAAACCACCAAGTATTAGATGGAACATTTAAGTTAAAGGACTCAAGTATCATAAACAGATGATTACCTTTCTTAGTTAGCCACTCCTTAAATTCATGGCAGTCCTTCTGCTTATGTCCTTCTTTCTTACAGAACTTGCAGAGGAACTTGCCTTTGGAGTTCTTATGGCTAGATGAGGTACTTGCATCATTCCTCTGAGATTTAGCATTATGATTCTTGTTAGATTGCCTCTTCCTCTTCTTTGGATTAGCAGTCGTCAGGTAAGCAACTTCAGGTTTCTCCAGCTTCATCCGTTCCTCCTCTTGCACGCACATAGCGATCAACTCCTGCATTGTCCACTTTTCTTTCTGTGTGTTGTAGTTGATCTTGAAAGCATCATAAGCAGAGGGAAGCGAAGTCATGATGAAATGCACCAGGAAACCGTCATTAATCTCCATTTCTAAACCCTTGAGCTTATGGGCCATATCGTTCATGGACATGATGTGCTCACGAATACCGCTTCTCCCATCATATTTAGTTGTCACAAGTTTCAAAATCAGAGTGGAAGCATGCGCCTTTGAGGTTCCTTTGAACTGATCCTCCACAGAAGCCAGATAGACTTTAGCGATTGTAGAATCTGGAATAGATCCTCTAATAGGCATGCTAATGGAGTTCTTAATGAACATGAGAGACATACGGTTGCATCTTTCCCATTTCTCATGCACCATTTTATCAGCAGCGGTGCTTTTGTTAGTGAGTTGGGGAGGAGCATCCTCTCTCAGTGCGTAATCGAAATCCAGCAACGCCAAGGTCAACATAAGTGAATCTTTCCAGGCAGCAAAGTTATCACCAGTTAAGGTAGTGATGCCGCAGTTAGGAGCTAATAGTGGAAAAAAGATGAGAATAGTAAGATACTAAGTTAGAGAAGAACTTATAGTGATCTAAGGGGGGCAAGTAATTATCTAAGGCAGGCAGAACAAAGACCATTGTACTAATGAAGCTGTGATAACTTAATATAACACCAAAACATAAGCTACTTAAATAAGATGCTCTAGCTTTGGCTATACGCTATTTATTTAAGTATTAAGTTGCAAACAGTGAATGTAGCACATCACCTTTGGGTAGAAGTGAGACATTCAAAGTTTTAATGCAATACGCTCAGTTCACCAACATAATCTGTTACACATCACCTTTGGGCAGAAGTGAAACCTTATGGAAATTATGTGAACCGAGCTACAATGCTTAACGAGATCTTATATAACGAACTAATGTGACACATCACCTTTGGGCAGAAGTGACACGTAAAATGTTATTTCAAGTTAAGCAAGGTTTTTATAATGTTTTGAATAAACTTGATACGTTAGGTTTTATCAAAACTGTAAGTTTTATCAGAGATCCCGGAAAAAGTAATGGGTTCTCAGTAATTGAGTTCTCAAAAAATTTTAGATGAGTTCTCGAATAGCATAAGGAGTTCTCGGAAAAATAGCGAGTTCCCGGAAAACTTATGAGATCTCGAATAACATGAGGGGTTCTCGAAATTATGAGTTCTCGAAGACTTAATGAGTTCTCGAAAATGATGAGTTCCCGGAAAACTTATGAGATCTCGAACAGCATAAGGGGTTCTCTAAAATGATGAGTTCCCGAATATCAGAATTAGTTCTCGATATGCTGATGAGTTCTCGAATATATTATGAGTACTCGAATAACTTAAGTTTTCGGATAACTTTAATAGTTCTCGGATTCTTTAATAGTTCTCGAATAAATACTGGTTCTCGAATACATAATAGTTCTCGATAAATAAGATAGGTTCTCGGAAAAATTATGGAATCTCGGAAACATCATGGGTTTTCAAAGTAGAAGACCTTGACCGAGAACTCCTGTCCATGAACCTGATCAAAAACTTTATAACCGAGAACTAAAAGCCGAGAACCTGAATGCGTGAACTGACGGATCCTCCAAGAACTTAATTATTAATCTTTAAAACCGAAAACTAGTTATTATTACCGAGAACTAAAAGTGATAAAGTTAGGTGGTTCAAAAAATTAGAGATTTAATTAAATCTTGTTTCCATTTTTAGATAGGAACTAATTATCTCCTAAATTTCATAATATTTTGAAATTTGACTTTATCAATAAGATTTCAAAAAAAATTATGGAGATTAAGTTTCCTAAAATACCAGAAACAAGATTGATTCAATCTTGAACCAAAACATGAGGGAATATTCGAAAAAATTATGATGTTCTTGAAGAACATCAAGAACATCAACCGAAAAATTCCAAAACCTTAAGAAACATGCATAATCTGGAATCGAAATCTGAGAACCTTAATATTTATTAATAGATTTCAAAAAAAATTAATAAAACACAAAATAAAATAATCGGCCAATCTAAAATAAAATTGAACGATGAAGTTTTGAAACAAAACATTGAAAACTTCAATGTATATAATCACGTGAATAAATCAAAAGGGTGAAACTTTTAGTTTATGTTATACCCTTTTTTTTTTCTTTTGGCCGAAGAGAAAATTAATAATAATAATATGGAACCCTAAATAAAAATCATTATCAGGTTTCAATCATAGTAGTTTTCCGATTTTAATTCCAGATCTTAATGGAAAACAATCAAAACTGATAGAGCAACATTGCTCTGATACCACATGTTGATCAGTTTTGATTGTAAATAAAGGAAAACATAATAATAATGATAATACCTGAAAGATTAGTGAGACCTGTCATTGATCCTGAGAGAGTGGAGGTTGACATGATTGTCAAGATGATTGGGTTCCCTTTAGGGTATGCAGTTATGATGGATTAAAGATTCTTGATGAAGAATCAATTTAGAGAGAGAGAGGGAGGGGATTTCTTTAAAGGTGTTATGATAATAAGTTGTGTAACCCCTAGTCCCTAGTAAGCTCTCATTCTTATGCATACCCAGGGGACACCCTACAAGGCCCATCTAATGACAAGTCCGCCCATCAAAGACTCATCTAGTTATTGGGCTTAGGATAATTAATAATTGATCAACATTATACAAATGATAATAAAGGCTATTGATAAATATACAAACGTCACGCATATTTATTCCAACACAGAAATCGCATCAATCAGTTTACGCTTAACCATTTGATACTTGGAACTGATAGAACATTGTTCTCCTTCAGCATAAACTTTCTTATCAACAAAGTTATCAGCAATGGAAATTGGTGTATCATTATCGCCTGCGTCTGATTCCTAAAGAAAAAATAGTTACAAACATATGTTGCAAATTCATCAGTGATTGTGTATGAAAGAAAAAATGAGTAAAATGTATTAATATGAAATTAAGTGTTTGTGAAAATGGTACCTTGGAAACAGAAATAACATTAGACGGCATTGCCAGGAGAGACGTGTGAAGTGATTTTGATTCAGCATACTGTTTTTAAAAAAAAAAATATGCAAAAAATTAGAAATGTAATAAAGTCTTACGTAAATAAAATTTGCTAAGTTATATGAAATGGAATTCGAATATGTACCTGTCCTACGTACAACTTTTTCTTAAGATGCGAGATAATTGTTGGATCATCACTTATCTTAGTTACACCATAAACATCATATTTGTTGTTTAAACTGAACCCAGAGACAAAGATCTTAAAAGCAAACTCTCTGTCTAACAAAGTCTTAATCTCTTCAGGATATTCAACTGTATCACCAACCTATTTAAAAGGAATAACCAAATACATAAATATTACAAAACTATAATTAAGGAATTATTAAAAATAATTTTTTATTTAAAATTTAGTTAAAAATATGGAATACCGTATTCAAATCAAGCAATTTAGAAGCACTTTTACTAATAAGTTGTGCAACGTCACGATGAAACAACGTAAGAGATACAGCACCATTAACGTCTTGCACACGAACCTGAATTTTAAACCTAGAAAAAAAATTAAAAAAAAAACAAAAATTTATAACTAAGTTGGGTTGAAATCAAACTATATTTGTGTATATTAAAATTGATGTTACAAATATATCCGACCTTAGTGTAGGCTCAACTTGTTTGGCACTACAACTAACATTCAAACACTCGTAAACCTTTTCTTCCTCAAAATCTGAACTTACTTCACCAACCTGTTTGATTATATAATCAATACTACATTTTCTGGTGCATTTGGGGCATCCCATGTAGTACCAGCCAATTTCGGTAAACAGGTCTTTAATAGTACCCAATAATACCAGAGCCTGCTCCTGTATGAATATTATAATTTGTTACCGAAATAAGATAGTATATGGTATACAATGGATATTAATATTAAATAAAAATTAAAATTTTAACCTCATTACAATTTTTTATATTTAATTATAAATATCGTATTTAAGTATCAACATTATACTTACCTCTTGAATCTCACAATTGTCGCCAATGTTACTAAAAGGAATGTTATGGATAAATTCATCTTCATCAGAACAGAACATAGAAGTTCCATATGGTCGATGAGAAGAGGAAGGATTATCAGCGATTTTCTTATCCAACCTGATAAAAATAATTTGATTTACACATTACATATTTATTAATACTTTTTATAAAGGTTTTGTAATTCGTATTGAAAAACGTAATAGTACATACCCTTTTTTGTACAGGTTTATATCTTCAATATCTCCATTGATGAACAGTCGACTAACTCGATCTCCAAAAGAGTTAGAAACATACGGTTTTCCTATATAAAAAAAACATTAGGAAATTTTTTTTGAAATATTTAATAATAAGAAAATTTAGAAGTTAGAACTTAATTTATAATGCAAAATATAATGTAGCTATAAATATAAATATAACTATATATATTTATTAACATTATACAACCATTATAAAACTTCAAACGGCCAAACTGCATTATTATTATAAATTCTTTCTCTGTTTGATGAGTTGCAACATATTTAGACATCTCCATGGCATAACTATCCCACAACGTTAAATAGATGCGCAAGCCCCTTCAAAAAAGTACAAATTATTTTAGTAAAAAATAAATAAACAATTTATAAAGCTACGTACTTTTTTTGTATATAAAATGCAAACAAAAAAATAAATAAATAAAGAATACATACTCGATATCTTGAATTTCCATTGTTAACCTCTTTTTATCGGCGACAACCTTTTTATCTTTATCATCATTGCTGAAAAACTTGTTAACATGTCCTATAACATCTAAGATCAAGTATAAAATAAACATTAATGAAACATAACTTATAAAACTATTATTATGGTTTGGTTGTGATGAAAAAAAGACTATTAGAACGAAATATACCTATTGTAACATATTCATCAACCTCCCTATCCAGAATTCTTTGAAAGGGCACAAAAGAGAAACCAAAATCTGGACCTTGGAAACCATCATATTCGGAAACTTGAGTATTCATATTCAAGCAGAGTTTGTTTGGGTTTGGAGCATACTTGTATTTAGAGGAATTGACCCCAACTCCTGGATTTCTTATAATAAGAGAAGAATTTTCAGTCAGAAACCTCTCAAATCTAAAAAACAACCGCTTAAATACATTCGCTTGAATCCTGTCACCCTGTTCATTATAAAAAAAAATAAGAAAACACTATAAATATGTATCTACGTAATTGATGTATTTTAACGTACGAAAATAAGAAAATTCATATACATTAAAATTAAAAACATCACAACTAAAAAAAAAAGTTATGAAATTTAAAAATAATAGGATATAAAAAAAACGTGTTGTTGAGTTTTACATTTTCATCACATAGGATCATTTCAATTGAGTACACATCATTAGGATTGCGACGATCGGGTAGACGCCAAACCCGAATAATCTTTAGCTTTAACGCCACACCGTTTCGGTTTACATGAATTTGGTTAACCATTGTAAACTCATTTGCATCTACAGCAGCCATCGATCTTGTTAACTGGAAAAAAATGATGTAAAAACCAATAGATGACTTCAATAACACAACAAATCAAAATCAAAATAAATTATGTTTATGTATTTAAAGATGAGAAACAGAAATTAACCTAATAATATATCTTTGCAATTACTCAAAGTGCATTCAACGTGTCTTATTACAATCGTATGTGAATTGGTTTGACTTGTTTATATAGTTATTCAATCAATTCAATAATAAGAAATGGATGAAATAGTGGCCAGTTAATTAGCATTCGAATTAGCATTGTTATTATTGTTATAACATTATGTATTGATTGAATTTAGTCAACGTCAAGCATTTCTTGATTAACTGGCGTATGTCAAGCATTATATAGGTATTCATATAGGAATTCAATCAATTCAATAATAACAAATGGATGAAAGAGTGGAGGGTAATTAGCATTCGAATTAGGATTGTTATTATTGTTATAACTTTATGTATTGATTGAATTTAGTCAAAGTCAAGCATTCAAACCATAACTGCCTCATGTCAAGCATTATAATTAGTTGTGATTTGTTTTGATCTATTCAATGTTATTTAACTAAATGTTCTTTATATGTTATGTCAAGCATTATATAGGTATTCAATCAGTTCAATAATAAGAAATGGATGAAAGAGTGGAGGGTAATTAGCATCCGAATTAGCATTGTTATTATTGTTATAACATTATGTATTGATTGAATTTAGTCAAAGTCAAGCATTGAAACCATAAATGCCGCATGTCAAGCATTATACCTAGTTGTGATTTTTTTTTGATCTATTCAATGTTATTTAACTAAATGTTCTTTATATGTTATTATATGCTTTACATATATCATTATGCTACAGATTCGAAACTGCAAAAGGTTAGTGTGTTATTGTTTGAATGCTTGACATACATGATAACTATAGTGTATAGCAGCAAAGATCTTGACAATAACATTATGATTTTTATGAGTAAATTCGTATTTAAAGTGAATATGTTATTGAATCAGGATACCAAAAAATTCGTCTGAACATGTATAAATACCTTATGAATAATGTGAGTGAATATAACTATTTATCTTAATGTATATTTACAATTTTGTAAATTCGTATTCAAAGTCAAGATCAGTAAACATATTACTTTCCTTATACATTGAACAATGGAGTAGAAGGAGACCATCAATTTTGCCTTAACATGCTTGAAAATTGGACCAGTAAATTCATATTCAAAGTCAATTTGTTATTGTAGAAGGAAACCATAAATTTCGCCTTAACATGTATCAATTCCTTATGAATGCTGTGAGTATATTCATATACATTATGTATTCTAAATAATCGCGTCTTGCCACCACTGATTAACGTATACACATTCTTACAATTACAACATACTAAATATTCGGTAAAAATCTAAATGTTATTGTATATAATAATGGAATATAGTAATGATTTTAATGATTATTGACTCACACATTTTCGTACTCATTTAGACATGTTGACCATAATTAAATCTTAGTCAACGTGCATAATTACACATTTAAATTCCAATTAATACGAAGTTTGAAAATTTATAGCATAGTCAAAGGTCAAATTCTATTTAATAAGCAGTAAAATTTATTTAAAATAAGTATAAAAGGAAATCATAATAAATAAAGAAGTAACATTAAACTGACGAGTGTATTGAAAATGTGTTTAATGGAATGAACGACAAAATACATTGAACACGGATTAATTCATTTGTGACAAATCAATAACTTCTTGTGTGTCAATCTTGGTAACAAAAAGCCTACGTGGTATGTCAAAACTTTAATGTTGTTGTTTCGTAAGTTTTTAGATAACAAAAATCTGTTCATGGATTTCGGCAATGTCTGGACAAACACGTAAAAAACAACATTATAATAACGAATAAGCTTTTTTTACTTAAAAAAAATTAGAAACGTCATACCAAAACTCGTGCGGAAGGGTCATGAATAACCTTGAAGAATTTGTCACCCTTGTGATAAGCCATAATGAAGTTATTTGTCCTAATGAAATCCTGTTCTTCGTCTGCAAAACAAACTTTTGTTAAAGTATCCATAAAGTCACTAATACTCGAAACTGATTTCAATTTTTTTTTTGTATGAAATCCTGTATTTTGTTTTTTTTATAATCTTTTTTTATATTCACACATACTCGAAACTGATTTCAATTGCAATATGTTATTAAAACCACAATCATATCATCAATGATTAAACCTGATCAGAATTACTTGTGTGTCGATTTCATCCAAAGCAGAGACTTGATCCTAAACAGATTATCAAATGGTGTTAATAAAAAAAAGATTCTGATCATTACAAATAAATCCGAATTAAAACGATTGTATTTCTGTTGCTTTAATATGTTAGTAAACCGCTATGTATGGATATCATACAAATCAGAAACATAATCGAAAACAGATTAGATAGTTATTTTAATAAGAAAACGTGTTTTGTAGTTAAATATTTTGTAGAAGGTTGATAGCTATACGATTGTGATTTATCTTTGTAGAAAAATAATGATAGAAACCGATTATGTTTATCTTTTATGTAAGATGATTGCAAGCATTATGTATCAAACTAATCAAAATGCAGAAAAATTATCAAAAACATTTCGAGATTGATGTAAGATTGATGAACAATATACCTTGCAAAAAGAAGAATGAGAGAGGAATGAGGGATGAGAAAGGAATTATTTGGATAGGAAGGAGGAAGATGTTGTAACATACAAATGGATGTTGACAAAAAAAAAAAAAAAAGGTTTATATAATACCTTTTCATGGAGCCCCATTTAGAATTTGGATCCTTGAAGACCCTCTAAAAATCTAGGATTCAACCCTAGTGTTTTCATTTATTATATAGATAGATAATTGCCCTTGGATATGAAATAAACGAATCAATCATGAACGGACAATTATGTAACTAATATAATATTACAAGTGATATATAATCAATGCATTAATATATAATAATTGCCCTTGGATATGAAATAAACGAATCAATCATGAACGGACAATTATGTAACTAATATAGTATTACAAGTGATATATAATCAATGCATTAATATATAAAGCCCTCCTTTTTGATTGGTCCACGTGGTAGCTGAGTCAGCATTGAGAGATAAAAAGCCCCTATTAATATTTTATTATATCTTTTAAATTAAAAAAATAATAAAATAATAATAATAAAGAGAGAGAGAGTATGAGGTGTCAATTAGTGATTGGTTGGAGTTTTTTTTGGGCGTTACTTATATCATGCCAGAGGAGATTTTTGAAAAATAACCCCCCCCCCCCCCCCCGTAGCGGTGTGGGGGGGGGGGGGCGCTATTTTTGTTTTTTCAATATAACGCCCTCCACTACGGAGGGTCTAATAATTTGTTATCATCGATGCTTACATTTGCCAAATTAGGGGCTGTTTGGCATGGTCTGAATGACCTCTGAATGGGGAAAGGGTCTGATCGAATAAGAGGTAGTAGGATTCAGTCCGTTTGGAGCGGACCTCTGAACTGAACGAGTGTCTGAATGGAGGTCTGAATGATTCAGAGATGGGCACAAGTCTGGACGATTCAGAGATCGTTGCTGTTGTTCAAAAACGAAAAACAACGCCCCCACCCTACCTCCTCCCCTCTCCTTCAGCTCCGACCACCGGTCTCCGTCCTCACCCTTCCTCCTCTCCTCGGAAACGTGTCTCTGTGCTCGTCAAAGACTCAATACCCACGACCTCTGTGCTCGTCAAAACCCACGATCACCGACCTCCGATCACCGCCTTGAATCCCCTGCTTCAATCACCCATGCTCCGATCACCGCCTTGAATCCCTGCTCCGATCGCCGCCTTGAGTGTGTAAGAAAAAGAATGAGTGTGTTTGTGTGGGTTAAAGAAAAAAAGAAAGAAAAGATTATCTTTGTTCATCGGTAGAAAGAAATAAAAATAATATGGTGAAAGAGGTGAGAGAGGTGAACGATGAAAAAGAAGAATATTTTGGATGGTGGGGGTGTTGTCTGTGTAGTTAAAAGAAAGCTTTGTGTTGTTTGTTTTTTTGTTTTATATGAAGATATTTATTTATTATTAATCATTCACTGGCTAACCAAACACCACTTAATGATTCAGTACTTAATCATTCAGAACCTCTTAATTATTCAAACCTCTTATTGAATCAGCACTTACCCATTCAGACGTTGCCAAACGGGCCCTTAGTCTACTACTTTAACCACCTCACACTCTACTTTAACTTTATTATAGATGGAATTAACTAAGTATTAAGTATGATGATGATGAGTCTACTACTTTAACCAACATGTCTTCGCGTCTACAAATTTGAATAAGTGGGAAGATGAGTCAATGCCACGACGAAATGCATTTG
Organism: Ambrosia x helenae; assembly: GCA_030844895.1. Classification (NCBI taxonomy): domain Eukaryota; kingdom Viridiplantae; phylum Streptophyta; class Magnoliopsida; order Asterales; family Asteraceae; genus Ambrosia; species Ambrosia x helenae. Next base: position 275,231 of record JAUTDX010007073.1, on the reverse strand, counting down.
TTTAAAATATATATGTTTCTTTTTTTCTTTATAAAGGAAGTATTATCTATCTATCTATACATATAATAAACCAAAGCCATTTTAATGATATGGCATTCAAAGAGAGTATTCTCTTCATTGAGTGTGTCATGTGTCATCTCATGCAAGAGCTTTATTTTAGAAAATTAATAATTTAAAATTTAAAAACAAAATTAGATTTTTATTTCTAATCATTTCTCCTATAACTTTTAAACGTTAATATATTTTATATACGGGATTTTTTAGAGAAAAAAATTACACCAAATTAACGAGCGTTTTATTATCTTTCCAACGGGTACCATAGTGCTATATAAAAAAACGGAGAAAAAAACGACTATTTTTTGTGTGGTTTTGTTCGTACAAGAAAAAAACACAAAGTGTTCAGGTTATTCATTAATCATGTATAGGCAAGTCATTAGTTATGTTCAAACCAGTAAATATGAATTTTATTTACATCATGTGTTAGCATTGGAGTTGTACATTGTTTTAGATTAGGTTTTAATATTAGAGTTATACATTGTTTAAGGTTATGCACCAACATTGGAGATACATTGTTAATTGTTTTAGGTTAAGTGCTACCCGAAGCTTTCCTGCATGTAACTGTAAAACGCATCAGTCTATTTCAGATTTAAAATTGATATTTCAAATTAGAATTCTCAACCCGGGACGCTCCCGGGATATAATCTAGTATCACATATGTGTTAATACAAACATTTTAATCAAGTTTTTATATTGTTAATGTGATTAGTTATCATGTACCGACAATTAGTTACGTAATATAGTATTACATGTCATTATCAAAGCAGGTATGCATATATTATTATTATTAATAATTAATAAGATAAGATAATACTTGTACACATCCACTTTTGTTTTCATTTCATAAATCATCTCCCTCTTAAGTTCAAAATAAATTTCCATTTCTAAATATTCTTAAGAAAAGAACTTTTTTTTTTGCAAACAAATTTTCATTGACAAAAAAAAGTAAATTATATAAGGATGGTAGGTATGCGGGCAACATTATTAATTTCACAGTTACCGTTAAACTATATATGGTTGTTTATGGAATTATAAAAAAAACAAAAAAAAATAGTGGGAAATAGTTTTATTATTATTATTATTATTATTATTATTATTATTATTATTATTATTATTAATGATGATGAAGATGCTTACATTTGTAGGCCAAATTACTTTTCTAATTTACCAAAACCGTCTCTGTGTTTTGGTCAAATTTACCACTCCAGCCCAATTTTTTGAAAAGTGCATGAATAGTCCTTGATCTTTAAAAAAAATATGCCAAAACAGTCCAACGGCTTAACCCATTTAACTTTTTTTCGTTAAGTTAGGGGCATTTTCGTTCAGTCACTTATAAAATTTATCTTCTTCCCCAGTTGTTTATTCCCTAATCAGACCCACCACCCACCACCATCTTCACCTCTCACCAATACCACCACTACCCACCATAAGCCAAGTTTAATCTTCATCATCCACACCATCTTCATCATCCACACCACTATGCAATAAAAGAAAGAAAGAAAGCAGTGAAGGAGGAAGGAAAGAAGAAAGAGTTGAGGTCTTCGGTCATCCACGGCGGCGCCCCTTCCCCTTCGGCTGATACTGTTCCCGAATAACTTACCCACACCCACATAGATCTAAGATCTAGAGAGAGCTATAGAGAAAGAGAGAGGACCACGAAAGGGAAAGGAGCAGAGAAAGAAGAAAGAGGAACCGGAGAAGGAAGAGGACCGATTCTGGTCTCTTAACTGGCTGGTACTACCAATCGGTGTTAGGTTTCGATGACAATAGAATTCAATCAAATTCACAACATAACAAGATTACAGAAACTAAATTTGCAAATGAAATACAATAAATGTTTGGTGATTGAAAAGAAGAAAGTTGTTACCTAAATCAGATATCAGATATGATGAATGAATACAATCAAAATGAACAACAGTTAGTCAATTCCCCTTCATTTGTTCTCAATCTGCCACACACACACTACAGAGAGTGAAAGATTATAGTTTGAAGTGTGTATAGACTTAATGTTTGGAAATGGACATTGTTACGGGTCGATGGTCAACCTGGGAAATCCAGAAGTATTTGAATGAAGCCAACGTATTTTTTTTTATTTTGAATTAGTCTTGATTGGTTGCTTAAATAAAGGGAATAATGGGTATGCCCACATTTCTAGTTAACGTTTATTTCCTAGTTGTTAGGAATAGTTTTGAAATTTTCTAGTTGTTTCCCTTTATATTGTCATCTTTGGTTTTGGAATTAATCATCAGAAAATTTGCTCCAATTATCCTCTCTATTTTCTTTGGCTATTGAATCTATTGTTCGACCCACTTAACAGTGGTATCAGAGCAGTGCTGATCCAATGGAAACCCGTAAAAAATCCAACGAAGTTTTTCAACAAGAACTGCAAGAAACTCTTGATCGTTTTAACGCGCAATATCAGCGGTTCGCATCCGATATTCAAACCCTCCAAACTACAGTACAAGCAATTCAGAATCCACATGATAACCCATTTGGTAGAGCTCCTGTTGTCGTGAATGGTGGTAACAATAAACCTTATTTTAAGTTACACTTTCCTCAATTTAATGGGGATGACCCAACTGGCTGGATATACCAATCAGAGCAGTTTTTTGAATTCCAAGGCGTCGCGGCGGAAGATCAGGTTCAATTGGCATCCTTCCATTTAGACGGTATCACGCTTCAATGGCACCGTTGGTTCACTCCCGGGGTCCAGTAACATGAACGGAATTTTCAAGAGCGTTGCTTACTCGTTTTGGACCGACAGAGTACGACAACCCCTCTGAATCCCTTCATCGTCTCAAGCAGACCACAACGGTTGCTGCATATCAAGAGTCCTTCGAGCGGTTATCAAACCGGATCGATGGATTGCCCGAGTCTTTCCTTGTCGGATGTTTTGTCGGCGGCCTCAAGGAAGAGATCCGTCTTGAGGTTAAACTCAAGAATCCACACACGTTGACAGAAGCAATTGGATTGGCAAGAGCTGTGGAAGAAAAAAGTGGACTTTCAGCGTCGGGGTTTCCCTCTTCAACGATCGCAGGGTTATAATGCTTCTACGAGAAACACTTCCAGCCCAAGTATATTAGGCCCAGGACCCACCCAACGGTTGGCCCTTCCAGCTCCAAACCCAATCCGCAAGATTTCTGGAGCAGAGGCTCGGGAACCCCGCGAAAAAGGGCTCTGCTACTATTGTGATGAGAAATATATTTTTGGTCACAAGTGTAGCCGACCTCAACTTTTAATGATTAGCGAGGTAGGCGATTTAGAGGAAGAAGATAACCACGTTGAAGATACGCCTCCCGTAGATGTTCACGCTGAAATTTCGTTCCATGCAATCTCAAGGACCATCTTGCCTCAAACTCTATGCCTCCCAGGTAAGATTCATAACAAAGATGTTGTAGTTTTGATAGACGGGGGGAAGTACCCACAATTTTATTGAACAAACTATGGTCGATCGGTTCGGCCTTTCCATTGATACGAGCATCAATCTGGAAGTTGTGGTTGCTAATCGTGAGAAGTTGGCTTGTGTGGGTAGAATCCGAAATCTGACAATTGTTATACAAGGCTACACGATAACCACTAATTTTTTTGTTTTACCGATTGCCGCGTGCCCAATTGTCTTGGGAGTCCAATGGTTAAAAACATTGGGACCCATCGAGTTTGACTTTCAGAATCTCACTCTTGGGTTCAATCTTGCTGGGTCATCACATAAGCTACAAGGTCTAAAGGGTTCTGACTTATCCGCCTTAAAGGAAAATGAATTGATGGGGATTAATGGAATAGCTCTACTACTTCAGATTACTCCTGTCATGACTGAGACTCCCGTTACTTCGAGTCCTTGCATGGCAATCCAAGGAGTTTTGGCCGAATTCACACAAGTATTTCAAGAGCCCGCTGGTCTACCCCCTAAACGTTTCAACGACCATGATATACCCTTAATTCCGGGGGCCAAACCTGTGAGTTCTCGTCCGTATCGCCAACCGTATTTGCAGAAGACAGAAATAGAAAAACAAGTTAAGGAGTTGCTGCGAGACGGGCTGATTCGCCCGAGCCATAGTCCGTTTTCATCACCGGTATTATTAGTAAAAAAATCCAACGACGCGTGGTGATTCTGTGTCGACTATAGGGCGCTTAACGACATCACTGTCAAGGATAAGTACCCGATTCCAATGATAGTTAGGCTCTTAGATGAGTTATATTGTAACATTTCGCTTTAAATAAATGTACGTTACGTATAAACTGGATAAAAACGTCAAGTTCCGGTATTAATGTGTGCATTTAATTATTTTTGTAGCATTTTGGAAACCCTAATACTATATTAATTATTTATATATATGAATATATCATGGAAAACGTTTTAAAAAAAATGGTGCTTGGGCCGGGACTCGAACCCACGCCCAGGCCGGTTCAAACATACAACACACACAAACCATCTGGTCTAGCTATCATATCTGTTTCTAACCCGGTTTATTATTAATATAACACTAGTTAAAAATCCTCACAGTTGACTTGGAAAGTCAACTGTGAGACGCGAACATACCATAAACATCACCATTACTTGTGATTGATCTATAATTGGCATCATGACACAATTATCGGCCTATTATGACTCAGACACACGATAATTGACAACCAATTGATACCATATTGATCAAATACGCGTCCCACATTCAATACATAGTCAACACTTGTCAATTCGAACACCTAGACCTTTACACTATAAATTGAACCTTGCTGGACAATCACAACTCGCCAATTCATCTTTCTCAACCCCCAATTCTTCATAATAATCCTCTGTTCTTGATATTCATTCGCGTTTTGACTTTTTAAGTTGACTGAGCATTCGTGATCAATACAGCATTGTAAGTATAATGTTTTTGATGGGTTTTGATCTTCTGCATCCACACATCAATAGCCCTAAGGTTAATTGGGTTATTGATGTGTGATTTGATCAATTGGAAAAGTTAGGGCTCGTAGGTTTAATTGGGGATAAACACGATTTTACGTATTATATTTATTTTAAATAAAACAGGAACTAACACAACCACTGGTCTGGACCAAGTGGTTGTGTCTGGTGCCCACAAACCAAGCCACGCGGGTTCGAGTCCCGGCTGTGGCACATTCTTTTTCTTTATTTCTTTTTAATCAAACAAATCAAATAAATTATATATAATACTTATAATTTTATAAATTCGTTTTAAATTATTAAAACTCTTTTATAAATTCTAAAAAAATTATTTTAAGATAATCTGATGAAAAAGTTTCACTCACAATTTTTAGTTTTCAAAAATTAATTTATTTAATATATATAATAATTAAATCAATTTTATTCTATTATATTTATAAAATTCCATTAAAATATCAAAACAATTTTATAAATCTCTACAAAAATTATTCTGAGTTTATATAATGATAAAATTTTCTGAAATGATTTTTAATTCTGAAAAATCATTTATTTAATATTTTTAATCAATTTTTGTTAGTTTTAATCATAATTAAATCATAATAAATCCAATTTTTAATATTTTTGCACCAAAATTTTATACAAATTATTTCTGATTATTTAGAACAGAAATATAAATTTTAAACTAATAATTCTTTAATTTTAGTATTTTTAAATATTAAAGTTAAATTTTGACGATTCGTAATAAATAGAATTAATATTCTATTTTAGAGAAAATAATTTTGTAAAAATTATTTTTATACTTTAAACACATTATTGTGTCCATATTAAATTTAAATTTCATAAAAAGATTTTTGTTTATTTATTTACTAAAATTTCTCTCAATTATCAAACATTTTTTTAATATTAATCAAAAAAGCATTTATCCCCAATTCGAAGCCCTAGAACATATACATTTGTAGACTAGATAGACTTAGACATATTTATTACCTCATTATAGGGTGATATTTGGCATTGTTTGGGCAACACCACTATTCAATCTTTTCAAGAAGTATAACATTTTGCTAAGGTGAGTTTTACATAGCCCCTTTTCTATTTATCGCCATTTTTGGGGTGAAACATGTTACAACATCATTTATGCAATTCAATCATCAATGTGTCTATGTGTTTTTCTATGTTGCATTATGTCTTGAACATGACTAGGGTAAGCACAATTCTAGCATAAACATTGATCAACCGACGGTATACATTGATAGATCTATTGGACTGACAATCCCACCCGGATACGTGCCTCCTACAAAGGTAGCGTGGGTGTTTGTTACTGCAATATAAACGAGTGAACCATGAGCGTATGGGATGTACCACAATACAATAGTCACAAGGGTTGATTATGCACTCGATTTACTTCTAGTATGTTTTCACATATGGACTAGATTGCCATGACACATGAATTGCACAACAATTTTATTCGATTATCATAACCTATGTAATTCTCACCAACTTTTGTTGACCCAAAATATTTTCAACTTAACATGTTTCAGGTTCTACTTGCTTGAAGATTTGAGTTAATGCTTGAAGATGTGTGCATAGTTTTATTCAATTTGATGTACGAATTCTTGTAAAACAATTGTATGTAATTTATTTAAATCATATAATGAAATTTATTATTTACCATGAGCTACTGAACAATCATCAATACGTGACATCCCGATGTTTCCGCCATCGGTTGGGGTGTTACAGATTGGTATCAGAGCCATGGTTATAGGGAATTAGGTTATTAGAAAAATAATCTAGTCTATAACCATAGGATTCAACCAGTACTTGCTTCTTTACTTGCTATTCTCTATCTCCCTCCTACTTCTTATCCCTACTTTCATCCTTACAAGAAGGTTGCTTTCCATCACTGGATCTACTCTTAGACTAATAGGACAAAATCCTCAGGTTTAACCTGAACCACCTTGAGATCTCGTCGAAGTTCTAGATTTTAATGACGAACACGTGCAATCTGGAAGGGTGAACGCCTGTATTCTGAGTCTTCTGTCTAGGCTGGCATTGCGCATATATCCCAATCAGACGAGGGACCCGGATGCCTACCTGGGAATTCTCGGGATGAGTGTTCACTTATAGGCTAAAGCATGTCTTCATATGTTATTAGAATCTAGAATCTTTGATAAGTCAACGTTTTCGTTTATTCGTTTTAATTAATGAATAAATGATTACATTCCTTATATAACCTCATTCATTTCATTGTGTCTCTTACAGATCATGCCTCCACGTCGCAGCGCTCGTCTTAACAGTGGTGACAATCATGATGAAGGGAGTAGCAATCACAACCATGACACTAACCACAACAACAACAACAACAACAACAACAACAACAACAACAACAACAACAACAACAACAACAATGGTGTCGATGCCCAACTGGCTGCAATCATTTCTCAACAAATGGCGCAGCAAATCGCAACTCTGGTTCCCAACTTACTAGCTCAAGTCATCCAGTTGAACGGGAACGGTAACGGCAACGGGAATGGAAATGGAAACCACAACGGGAATGGGAATGGTCTTCCAGCCTGCACTCTCAAGCACTTTAATTCCTGTAATCCCCCAAAGTTCAGTGGAGAAGTAGGAGCTACAGGACTCCTACAATGGTTTGAGGGTATTGAGAATACCTTCATTAACAGTGACTGTCCCGATAACTTAAAGGTCCGTTATGCTATGAGTGTTCTTCACAAACGAGCACTCACTTGGTGGAATGAGGAAAAACACACTCGCGGAGCTGAAGCTGCACTAGCCTTAACTTGGGATCAAGCTAAAGACATTATGAAGGCAGAGTTCTGTCCTCGTAATGAAATGAAGAAGCTGGAAGATGAGTTTCATGATCTTGCTCAAGATAGTGGAGAAAACCTTGCCTAACAACACTCGTTTTCACGAACTTAGCTTACTGCTACCCCACAAGGTCACCCCCTTGCCTATTGCAATCGAAAAAATACATTGGTGGCTTACCGATGCAGATTCAAGACACGGTGTGGGGAAGGAACCCTGCTACTTTGGAGGAAGCAAAGCGTTTGGCTGCCACCCTAACAGATAACCATGTGAAGGCAGGAACCCTGACTCGGAAAGGGGAAAAGAAAACTGTTGCAAAGGATACTCCCCAACCTGCCGTTGAAATCAAAACCGAGGCCTCAACCAACGGAAAGTGCAAGGTCAGGAATTTTGCAATAGACACCACTGTCCCACCCAACAAGAAACGATACAACGGGAACAAGCCTAAGTGTGATACCTGCCAGTATCACCACTCAACCCAAGTACCCTGCCGACAGTGCACCAATTGTCAAAGGTATGGGCATCTTGCGGATGCTTGTCGAATCCCTGCTACAAACGCTCTTGATGCTCCAAACAACCCCGCTAGAGACCCTCCAGCTACTTAGCAGCAAACCCCACCATTTGAATAATGTCTACTTTTTAAATTCTATGTATCGACACTCTTTGATTCAAGTAATAAATTCGAGTATTATCATAACATCTGAGTGCATGCTTGTTTGAATGTGAACTAATTGCTATATCTAAAATCATACTTGCTTACTTGTACAACAATTAGTTGACTACCAAACAATCTACTTAACGATTGGTAGAGGTCATCATGTCTTTCCAACAGTCGGGAGAGGCCCTACCACCTGCTCAACGACTGGTGGAGACTATCGAACCTGCTCAACAATCGGTAAAGTCATAAAAGGACGCAAAACCCTAATGTAAGGTAAATTGGTAATTACGGTCCGGAACGTAATCATGAATTTACAGGTACGTTAAGGTAGTGTGAAATTTTATCAAGGTTTCCGGTAGTTGACCGATTGTAAACCTAGTATTTTCTGTTTTAACTTCGGGACGAAGTTCCTAAACCTAGCATCACCAAGGCATTATGTAAACACACAAGTAACCAAACAAGACAAGATCAAATGTAAAGTTTGTACAATGAAATTGATAATGAGCACCTCAACACGTGTGAGTCTAAAAGAGCACCATAACATAAAGTTATGTCTAAATGAGCACCGTAACATAAGTTACGTCTATGTGTAAAGAGCACCATAACATAAGTTATGTCTAGATATATGATTTTGTATGTAAGCTACGTTCATGTTCAAACATAAGCACAAAGATAAACAAGACACATATATGAATTGTAAATGAATAAAATGTATGTGTAAATGAATATGAAGGTTTTGTATACTTGTGCATGAATCACCCCAAAAATTGTAAAAACGAAAAAAAGGGATAAGTAATACTCACTTTAGCAAGGTGGTAAGTCTTGTGGAATTGAATAAGTATAATCCAACGTTGCCAAGTATCACCCTATGTATAATGTAACAAATAATTCTAAGTCTATCTAGTCTATAAGTAATTTCTAGGGTTTCGAATTGGGGATAGGGATTCGTTTGATTAATAATTAAACGTTTAATAAATAGGAGAAATTTGATAAATAAATAAACAAAAGTCTTTTTGTAAATTTTAAATTAAAGATGATCACAATATAAAGTTTTAAGTATGAAAATAATTTTTATAAAATTATTTTCTTGAAAATAGAATATTTAATCTAATTATTTCAAATTGTCAAAATATGACTTTAATATCTAAAAATAATAAAATTAAAGAATTTCTGAATTAAAAATTGTATTTCAGTTCTAAATAGTTAAAAATAATTTATATAAAATTTTGGTGCAAAAATATTGAAAAATGAATTTATTATGATTTATTTACGATTAAAACTAACAAAAATTGATTAAAAATATAAAATAAATGGTTTTTCTGAAATAAAAATATTTTCTGGAATGTTTAAGAATATACAAGTTTAGGATAATTTTTGTGAGATTTAATAAAATCGTTTAGATATTTTTATAGAATTTAATAAATATAAATGAATAAACTTGTATTATTAATAATATATGTTAAATAAATTATTTCTGAAAAACTAAAAATTGGGTGATGAACTTTATCATTTGAAGATCATATAATAATTTTTATAGAATTTATAAACCACGTTTATTATTTAAAAAAAACTATTTTAAAAGATTCAATGTATTAAGTATATATAAAAAAAATGGCAAAAAAATATTTGTTGATTATGGGAATCGAACCCGGGCCTCTGGCCGGTTCGGGTTTTATCACAAGCGTGGCCACCAACTGAGCCACACCCTGAGAACGAGTTAAACTGGATTCAAAATAATTATATATGTGAAATGTGTTAGTTTTGATAATAGGTTTAATTAAGAAAAAATAAAGCAATGTTGTGGGATTCGAACTCTGGCCAATGGCCGGTTCAATCTTTACAAACAAGTGGGTAAAACCAACTGATCTAGATCAGTTGTTTGTTTAATTTCTGTTCTAAAAAAAATAAATACACTAATAGCGATTAGTGTTCTTCCCCAATTTCTATCAATCAAACCCTAGTTTGTCAATCAAAACAATTAGAAACCAATAGCCCCTGGATTCTTGAGGCTATTGTTCTACATGTGCCGAAGGATGAAACCCACCAAAGAAAGACTTACAATGAGCCGTTAATCGGGTACGAGAGCTTGTCAAAGAAGACGTAAAAAAAAATGATCAAACGGCTTCAATATCACGTTCTTAACAGAAATTGGAGTTGAGGGAATGTTAATCGGCGAGTTGTGAAGATCTAAGGGTGTTCAATTTATAGTGCTACGGTCTGGTTCATCGAATTGGAAAGTTGACCCACCATAAATGAAAATGCAATGGATTGGCTTAATTTTTGGATGTAATATGATAACTACTTGTATAATTGACGCGTAATAGACGTGTTTTAGGAAAATCACGAAGCAATTGATGATTATTACCAATTGTGATTAAGTCAAAAGTCAAGAAAATCTTGACTTCTGTTTCGGCTCATACACAGCGAACAAGAAGGAGATGCCAAACAGAGCTTTATTTTGTTTTAAATATTTATTGCTTCATGATTCTATCACAAAAGACCTCATGGGCTAGTGGTTGTGTTTGTTCGTATAAGACTTGAACCGGCTTTAAGCCTGGGTTCGAGTCTGTTTAGGCACACTCTTTTTTTTTAAAAAAAAAAGACAACAGACTAAAGAGATGGGCTGAGCTGGAGAGAATGGGCCGATTCAGCTGGGCTTCGCTGATGGGCTCAGGTATGTGTAAGGGGGGTTTGGGTTGGTAGTTTAATGGATTAGGGTAATGGTTTGGGTTTAAGGGTTAGTCTAGACTAATATTATTTATTATCATTATTATTATTATTATTATTTATTACCATTATTATTATTATGATTATTATTTATTATCATCATTATTATTATAATTATGTAAAAATAAAAATATAATGAAAAAGTGACGGATGTCACAAATTTGCTCCAATTATCCTCTCTATTTTCTTCTATACTAGATATTTGCCCGCGTTGACACGCAGTTCAACGTACGATTATTTGAAGTAGTATAACGTATAAGAAAAATAAAGTAGAAAAATTTTATTAAAATTTAAAAGCAACGAATACACATTTATTCAAATATCGCTGATAATTTCCTTATAAACCACATTTTTTGTTTTAGTCATCACTTTCCCACCAGCATCAAGTATAAGTAACTTCACGCCTGCCCTGCTTTTAACTCTTGACAATGCGACATAAAGCTGGCCATGTGAGAATACAGGGTTTCTTAAATACAATCCAACCTGAATAAGGCGACTTAAATGGTATGTGTTAAAAATAGACTTATGGCATATTCAACAATAACAAAGTAATAAAAATAAAAATAAGAAACTAACTACCACCTAAATTTCACAATTTAATTTGACACGTCTGAGAAGATGAGCATTACCCATATCGACCCGCTAAAAAAGCTTTGAGCACATTTTATTCTATTTGACACATTTGAAAAGGCAAACATTACCCAAATCGACCCGTTAAGAAAAGGGAAGATTGCCCCAATTCACCTATGGCCTATGTATAAGTAAAAGGAACATCAATCTAATCAAAACACCATAAACAAACTGTTGGCGACTTTTACCCTATTTGACCCATTGGAAAAGTTGAACATTACCCAAATCGACCAATTTATAAGTAAACAAACATGAACCTACACCACTAAAACAACATTTTAACCGACTATTACCTTATCTGACCCGTTTATAGGAAGGAACATTATCTAAAGTGACCCATGTATAAGTAAAAGGATCATTACTCAATAATTTTAACCGACTATTACCTTATAGATGCTATTTATACGCTAAAAATAGTAATGTGACAAATCAAATAATTCAGCATTTATTTTGTGTTTAAATGTCTTTAATTTTAAAAACTGGATTTTTTTTTAAATTTTGATTTTGAATGTTTAAAAACAAATTTATAAATGTATTTATATATGATTAATAATTTTATGTTTAAAGGTTATTAATTAAATGGTAATCATAATTATTAACATTAGATGTTTTCAATATTGTGTAACTCACGATAAATGCTAATTATACGCTAAAAATAGTAATGTGACAAATCAAAGAATTAAGCATTTATTTAGTGTTTAAATGTCTTTAAATTTAAAAACCGTATTCATTTTTAAAATTTGATTTTGAATGTTTGAAAATAAAGTAATTCAATTGAAAATAGACGTATTAATTGTGATGAAAAAAATTCAAATTTAACTTTGTTTATAAATGTATTTATATTTATATATGATTAATAATTTTGTGTTTAAATGTTATTAATGAAATAGTAATCATAATTATTAACATTAGATGTTTCCAATATGGTGTAAATCATGATAAATGCTAATTATATGCTAAAAATAGTAAAGTGACAAATCAAATAATTAAGCATTTATTTTGTGTTTAAATGTCTTTAATTTTAAAAACCGTTTTTTTTAAATTTTGATTTTAAATGTTTAAAAATAAATTTATAAATGTATTTATATATGATTAATAATTTTGTGTTTAAAAGTTATTAATGAAATGGTAATCATAATTATTAACATTAGATGTTTCCAATATTGTGTAACTCATGATAAATGCCAATTATACGCTAAAAATAGTAACGTGACAAATCAAAGAATTAAGCATTTATTTTGTGTTTAAATGACTTTAATTTTAAAAACCGTAATTTTTTTAAAATTTTGATTTTTAATGTTTGAAAATAAAGTAATTCAATTGAAAATAGACGTATTAAGTGTGATGAAAAAAATTCAAATTTAACTTTGTTTATAAATGTATTTATATTTATATATGATTAATAATTTTGTGTTTAAATGTTATTAATGAAATGGTAATCATAATTATTAACATTAGATGTTTCCAATATTGTGTAAATCATGATAAATGCTAATTATACGCTAAAAATAGTAATGTGACAAATCAAAGAATTAAGCATTTATTTTGTGTTTAAATGTCTTTAATTTTAAAAACCGATTTTTTTTTTAAATTTTGATTTTGAATGTTTAAAAGTAAATTTATAAATGTATTTATATTTGATTAATAATTTTGTGTTTAAAGGTTATTAATGATATGGTAATTATAATTATTAACATTAGATGTTTCCAATATTGTATAAATCATGATAAATATCAAAATGCAAGAATTGTTAACACTAAAGAGCAAAATCATGTACCTTCTGTTGATATTTTGGATCTCCAATCCTTTGTGCCCGTGCAACAATAAACTCTAATTGCTCTATGCAAGAATCTGCCAGAGTACTATTACCTTGAGCAAACAAAGGATAATATATGAAGAATTGTTGAATCCACAGAAAATCATAAGGGTATAATACAATTAGATGACGAACTTACCTCTAACACAAATGCAATAATAATCTTCTGTGAATTCCAAGTAATCTGGTTTCTCTGTTAAATAAATAGATGACACTTAATCACATAGAACAATGCATATATTTGTATACTAATTAGTTACATGGTAAGTAAATTATTACCTGTAAAAAGGCATTATTCAATGTATTCAAAAATGGTTTACATATTTTTCAATTCCTTTTACAGGTTGATGATGAACTTGTTTTTAGAGTAGCTGTTGCATTATTGTCTGCATCCTAGTAGACTCCATTTGGCAAGAATAAAAATAACTAATCATTAATGTCGTTGTAAATTATTTTAAACAAAAAAAAAACACTAAAAAATAATATGAAAAAGTTCACTTACACAATTTTACGAACACTTGGTGGGCGTACTTTTAGAATACCAAAGAAAGCAAACTTTATACAACTTTAATAAACCCAGAAATCAAGAACCCAACTTCAGTTTACAAAACGAAAAACCCAGAAATCTTTAGTAACAAATAAATTAAATACAAAATAAAACAAAACAAATTGAAATAAAAAAAATATAGTGAACGGTACCGCATGAGTTTTGAAGTTTGTTTACGACCGAACATTACAGCAGGAACGAAACCTAATCAGGGATCTCAATGATAACGGCGGTTTACATTCTGAACGAATCCCAAAACAACACATTCACAAGTTATTGAAAAATATATAAAACAACGAATTAACAGATACAATCGGTAACGTTTCAGAAAGATAAATGCAAAAACGAATTAGCAGATCTGAAATACAGAGAAAGATCCGAACATTAAATCTAATTTGAAAGATAACATAAACAGAATAAAAACGATGAAGCAATAAAACATGTCAATCAAGTGAAAGGTGAAGAAAACGAATGTAAATCTTTACTGTCAATCAAGCAATAAACAGAATGAAAACGAATTAACAGAATGAAACGAAGATAGGTGAAGAAACAAATACCTTTACTGATGTTTTTTTTTCAAGGATTAGGGTTTAAAGTGATTGATATTGTTTGAGGAAAAGAATGTAAATATCTAAAAAAGAAATCGAATATGTGCTTACCTAGATGGATGAACGATTGATTGTCTTGTGGAGGAAGATGGAGCATTCATTAGTTGGAGAATATAGTGTTTAGGAAAGTTATTAAACACCTTGACCAATTTTGACTTTTATAATATTTAATGATTTTCGATTTAAAAAAAAATTCTAAATTAATGATTTTCGAGTTTAATTAGATTAGGAAAGTATTAAGTGATACTTTTTACCATATTTATGTATTATTACTCTATTTTTATTTTTTTAAAAAAGACAAATTTTATAAATTATGAGAAGGGGACACATGGCACAATATGGGAAGAGAGAGGAATTGAGGTGCAATATGGGAGTGCCAAGTGTCCTCATAGACTTTGTTTTATTAGATGTATAGATTCCTTCTATTTTCTTTGGCTATTGAATCTATTGTTCGACCCACTTAACAGGATCCAATGACAAGGTAGCAGTGAGTTGAAGTGTATAATAATATATATTGTTAAAGTGATGCAAGATGTGTGAGGTGAATTAATGTCAACGTAAAGGCACTAATTAATATGAAAAAAAATGTAGCTCGAAGACGGAGGAATGGATGGTAGTGGTGGTGGTGGTGGTGTTGAAAGGTGGAGGAGATGGTGGGTTGTGGTGGTGATTGTGGTGGTGAGAGGTGAAGATGGTGGTGGGTGGTGGGTCTGATTAGAGAAGAAATAATTGGGAGAAGAAGATGGATTTTATACATGATTGGACGAAAATGCCCCTGACTTAACGAATAAAAGTTAACTGGGTTAAGTTGTTGGACTGTTTTGACATATTTTTTTTAAAGATCAAGGACTGTTCATGCACTTTTTAAAAGATTGTGCTGGAGTGACAAATTTGACCGAACCACATAGACGGTTTTGGTAATTTACACTTTCTTAAACTTTATGTCTCCACGTACGGGTCACAATCCATGTGTAATTGCCATGCTTACATTTTTGTCTTCCTTTTTTGTTTTTTATTTTATCAAAGTTATTATTCTTTCAGACGCTTACATTTTGTTGTTTCTATCAGTGGGGTTACCAATAATGCAATATATTCTTTTGAGCGGACCTACTCATGCTAATATAGGGTGAGGTTAGGATACAAAGGATGTGTTTTGTAAGAAGGGTGAGAAATAAAAATGGCCATTGGATCAAGTTGATGGATGGATGAGATTAAAGGAGTGGCATTTTTATAAATTGTGTTATAAGTTAATTAATAAAATGGGTCTTATGAGGGTATAATTGTCAAACACAAAATAAAAAAACATTTAACACCTCCTTCATTTAAGAAGATTTCCATAACTCCCTCCCTCTCTCTCTCTCCCCTTTTTATTTAATATTATCTCTCTCATTCTCATCTCCTTTTTATTAAAAATTCTGGCGACGATTTGGATCTTTATAGCAAGCGTCATGTAATTTTGATAGTTGAAATAATAATTCTTGCCTAAAAGTGAACGTAAGTACATACAATAAATTAATTTCTATATCATTATCCAAAAGGAAGCATGAGTGTTTGTTATATATATATATTTATCATTTTTTCTTTCACAAGAAAAAAGTATCTATTATTTGGTGATGACATGAATAACATCTATTTCTTGTTTATGATGATGGCTTTTATGTTAATCCGATGGTGTTATAACACAATATAGATGTTTGGTTTTATGTTTATATGATATTGTTAAAACACATAGCTAATCTGATTGATGAATTTGAGTAGAAAGGTTGTGTTGTTATTGTTTGTGTGTTTTATGTTTATCAAAAAGTGTTAAAACACAATGTACACATTAAATCAACTGTTTTGTGTTTTGTTGTGTTTTATTGCTATACGATAGTGGTAAAACACAAAACTTAATCTGATAGTGATAAAACACAATGTACACAAATGATGATTTTAATTTTAGAGAAATCCTCAAACTAAAACACAAAACTATGAGATTTATATAGAAATGTATAATACTTGGTTATAAGTTTACAAAACAAAATCTCAAAAATCTCTCCTCATAAATATGAGAATTAATTTTTGAGAAAGTTGATTATTTATAAAATTACTCTATTACCCTTTTTATTTAATTAGAACCCTGCCACGTGTCACTCTCAGATGGCTTCTTACTCTTCTCACAAAAAGAGACCTTTGTATCCGAACCTTCACCTATATATATATATATATATTAAAATTTCGATATTTTGTATTAATAATTTGTTTAACATATGTAGTAGTTTAGAAATATTGACCGACTCCCTTTTACTTGTCCTGTTTGTCCTTGTTGTTCTCAGCTGATTGGTAGGAGATCACGGAGCAGGGAATTCTCTCATTTGACTAACTAGATGTCCCTTTCATTCTCTCACTGTAGTTTTGACGTCTTAGCTATCGTGCGGAGCCCACAAAAGCTTCGACCTTTATGGATGATGTGTGTAGATGAGCTTCCATTAAGCTTACATATTTGTGATAAGAATAGCCTTTAGCGACATTGTCTGATTAAAAGAAGTTAAAAAAAATCCTTAAAAAAACACGTAGTGTCATAATGCTTAGTCTTGGTAGTTAAATTCTTAGGGGCTGTTTGTTTACCCTCTTAATGATTCATTAAGAGGCTGACCTCTTATTCGGACAGAGGCTTGGTTGTTTGGTTGCAAAAATACAAACCTCTTAACTGAATCATACAGTCTGAATCATACAGCTCCACACACATGCTGAAAAGAAAATAGACAAAGCTACCCCCTTCTCCTCTTTACAAACAAACCCTACACACCCTTTCACCTCTCATCACCCAACCCTCCGCCCCTAACCCTCTGCTCACCACCGCTCGCCGCCGGCCGGCCCTCCACCTCCGGCCACAGCCCTCGTCGATCGTCTCCCCACCACCACAACCCATCTCTCGTCTCTCTTCTCCCCTCCTCCTCCTCCGGCCCTCCTCCTCCTCCAGCCTTCCTCCTCCGTCTCCCCACCTCCTCCTCAGGCCACTGCTGAAGCAGATCTGCGAAAACAGGTTGGTATCCCGTTTTTTTTAAACTGAATTTTCATTTGTATTATTATGATGTGGTTGTTTTATTTGGTTATTGTAATGGATTGTTTATTTTTTAGATTTTGTTTATTTTTCAGATTTTTTTTCTTTTATTATTTTCAGATTTTTTTTCTGAATTTATTAGTTTATTTTTCAAATTTTTTGTTGTTATGTTGCTATGTTGTATGTTATGTTGTATGTTGATTGTTATGTTGTATGTTGTATGTTGATTGTTATGTTGTATGTGGTATGTTGTATGTTGATTGTTATGTTGTATGTGGTATGTTGTATGTTGATTGTTATGTTGTATGTTGTATGTTGATTGTTATGTTGTATGTTGTATGTTGATTGTTATGTTGTATGGTAGAATGGTTATGTTGTATGTTGAAAAAGATACATGTTTTCTTTATGTTGTATGTTGATTGTTACTAGTGGTTATATTAGAATCATTGGATAATTGGTATGATTGAGGTGGTTTAAATCCCTAATCTTTAGGAACCAATATCCAAAGAAATGGCGAAAAGGATTAGGATTAATTGGAAGCAAGAAGGTGTTGAAAAAACCTTTCTTGAAGCATGTCTTCATGAAGTAACCGTTAATGGATGTGAAGGAAGTAGTCTTAAACAAGCGTCCCGGAAAACTGTAGCTGAAAAATTGAAAACTCAAAACAATTTCATAGTGGACCAACGTCAAATGAAGAATCACTATGATTTTGTAAAAGGAAAATTTGCAGCTTGGTTAAAGCTTAAAAACAAAACGGGAATGTCTATGATCCAGTTACAAACACTTTTAACTTGTCAGAAGAAGAGTGGCAAATTGAGATGAAGGTATTTGTTTTATGCTAATAATTAGTAGTGGTATATTTCATTAATGTTATAGTATTTTAAAATATTTCTTCACACAGTCTAACAAGCATGTAGAAGCTTTGAGAACTGCGCCACTTGCTTACCCCGAGCTTTGTTATCAATTGTATGAGGGGTCTACTTCAAATGGGTTTGATAGTTGGGGGCCAAGTGCTACGCTTCCTCATCCTTCTGAGGAAGTGTATGAGCAGAATTTGGATGGTCTGAATGTCAAATGCACTCAAGTGGATTCCCCAGGTAAAGGTGTTAGTCAGGTGTCAAGTATTCGGTCCCAAAAAAAAAAAAAAGAGAGGAGAGAAACGAAAACATAAGGCAACATTAGAGCAAATGGCCCCCTTTTCTTTTCCAATACAAAGAGACATAGTGATTGCTTGTTTCGCCATCCATAATTTTATATGGAAATGCAATATTTATGATCAGTTATTTATGGAGCATGATGAGAACATGATGTTTCATGAAATGCAAAGTGGGGAAATGATGGCCTGATAGTTCATGACATAGAGTGGGGTTCACAAGGTATTGACTATATGAATTCTTTACGTGGCCAGATTGCTAATCAGTTGCTTTCAAATGTTTCATCGATCAAATTAAAATTGTATGCAGAATTGTATTATTTGTATTTGGATTTCGTATGTTGTGTTATTTTGTATTTGGATTTTCGTATGTTTCCATGGATGTTAAAGGATTTATGTTTAATTTGGATTTTCTATGACGTTTTGTATTTTCATCAATCTGTACACTATTCAGAACTCTGGCCAAACAGATACATTCATTCAGCACATAATCGTTCAAAGGGGTAAAATAGTAATTCTGCACTGTCATTCAGAGATACAGCCAAACAACTATTAATGGTTCAGCACTTACTGGTTCAGAGCCTCTTACCCATTCAGACCTTTTACTGATTCAACACTTAGTGGTTTAGCACTTGCCAAACAGCCCCTTAGAGAAGTTTTACTAAAGTGGTGCATAGTTTAAGATGTTCAAGTTACATTGCATGAATATGAAGAATTAATATATTTATAAGGTAAGGTCATTCTTGACAGAACATTGAAGTTCAAACACACAATAGAGCAAATGTGACAATAGTTACATTTGTAGATTGATATTATTAGGGTCGTAAACAAACCAAACGTTCCGTAAATAGTTTGTGAATTGTTCGGTGAGAAGTTCGTTTATGTTCGTTCGTCTAATAAATGAACGAACACAAACAAAAAATTTTGTTCGTTTAGTTAAACAAACAAACATGAACAGAAGCCGTGTTCGTTCGTTTATGTTCGTGAACGTTTGGTAACATGTTCGTTTATGTTTGTTTGTGTTTGATAGTTCATTAGGGTTCCTAACTTTTTATTTTTAATTTAAGTACTTCAAATTTCTCATTATAGATTATTTAATATATATTAGTGTATCATATATTAATATTAATATAAATTCACCTATTTTGATTAACTATTATTTTGGGTAGATTAGATAAGAATTTCAAGTTAAATATGATAATTTTATATTTTTATGAGACATTATGTTATGGCAATTATATGATCAATATTATATCAAGTATTTGTAGGTAATTGTGTTATTATATTTTGGTAACGATGTATGTGATATAAATTAAAATTTTACTCGAAATTTAATATATGTTAGTTTGTTCCCAGTTTTGTTCATGAATGCTTGTCTGTGTTGGTTTACATTCATTCGTGTTTGTTTGTTTTCGCTTTTTCCCAATACCTAAATTTAACAAATAAACACAAAAGAACATGAATACGTTCATCTCTATAGAAAATGAACACGAATAGAAAATCTCGTTCGATGAGTGTTCATGAACAGTTCGTGAACACATTATTTCCTTAACAAACAAACACAAACATGAAATCTCGTTCGGTAAGTGTTCATGAACAGTTCGTGAATACATGATTTCCTTAACAAACAAACACGAACATTGTCTTGTTCGTGTTCGTTTACAGCTCTAGATATTATGTTATATAAAAAAGTGTTTTTTGGCATTGTAAGCTATAGGGAGTGTAAGTACCGTATTCCAAATATATTGTTCTTTTAGTATCGTAAGCTGTACAATGACAAAAAGAAATGAATTCAACTGAAGATCGATACCGGCGGCGTCTAGCCGGCGATTAGGCGTTCATCCAAGGGCCGGCGCCTTGATTTGGCTAAATCGGTCAAACTAGGCGGTGATAGTCAAAATCGATCGAATTCGGGAAAATCAATCCATAATCGCCCAAAATCGGACCTAGTCGGTCAAAATTTAGCCAAAATTAGGCCAACATTAGGTCAAAATTGGACCAAATCTAGGATGTGGAATGATTTCTTGCCTCAATTTGATCCAAAGAAGTGTATGTTGAAATGGGGTGGTGGGGTTCGGTTTAATTACGTTGGGTACTTTCATCATTAAACCCCCTTTCAATTTTAATAGTCTACATTTTGTCCTTAAACATGTAATTCTCTACATAAAAAGTTCAAAATTAACTCTCTCTCTCTCTCTCTCTATATATATATATATATATATATAATTTATAAAATTATACGTATATAGTCTAATCCAATTAATCCCTATTAACACCTTAGCTAGTCTGTACTTCACCACGCGACTAGAGCCTAACGATTTCTATATATAACACTAACACTGGGAAATATATTCGTTTTTATGGTTTCTTGCAATGAAAAACACGGGTTGATACCTTTTGGGCAAATCATAACTTTATTTTATAGATTTTATCCTTCAGTTGCAATACAAATTGTCGGTAACATACCGAATACGTTACAAACAGATACGGACCGAATTCCGGACGCATCACCCTCAACATCCAAAACCATATATCAACTTGCTACATAATGAATTCGCTCAAGTTTTGAGTTCTTGTATTACAAATCCAGAAACATCATGCAGAATATAAAGCACATGCATGTGCGTACCAGAACAAGTTTGAATACAGAATCTTTTAACATAAACTTGCATAACTTAGAATTTACTCAAAAGGAAAAATATTTAACATAGTTTATGGAAGTAGTGCATAGTTTAGATCTTGACTGCATCTCATGAGTCATGAAGCTGATGGATCCATCTTTCAAAAGGTTGAACCGTCCTTGTAAGATGCAACACGACATATATACGTCTCATGTTTCATTGTATAAAGTCAGTAGAAGGTACGGTGCAAACCTTGAGTATAAAATACTTTAGATCAAGTAAAAGGACCTTACATAAATGATAAATCTAAAGGTTTGATCTGAACTTTCAGTCTTTCAAATTGACAAAAAGTCTTTCAATTTGTTAAGTAAGATATGTATATAACTAAAAGCTTTACATCTTAAGACCAAATCTCTTATTAAATTCAATTTATGGGATAACCTTAATTATAAAACTTTGAAGCATAGGTTAGACATTTGACAGATAGTCAACATTTTATTAGTATGCATGTAGTCTTTTTTTCTTCTGTGATTTTCGTAATATGGATAAAATATGTGGTAACTTCAATATTTTGAGGCTGTTCAGAACAAGGTACAACCACACACACAGATTAGAAAGTCATACCTTGACCTGTTTAGCCTGGGAAAACAGCTGACTTTAACACATCACAGATGAGAACATATAAAGATGCCACTCAATCCAAGTCAAACCCAGTCTCTCATTACAGACCTGGATGTCTGGAACTGTGACTCAGTTATCTTTCAAATCACTAATTCATACTGTTAGAAGTCAGAGTAATAAGTCAACAATTAAGTTTGGTCAATAATAATAATAGTGGATAAAGTGCAGGGGTTGAAACTGTCAATTGAATTAAAGTTAGTGTGGAACTTCTGCAACAGTGTTCTGAAATTCTGTTAAAGTTCGTTACAAACTAGAGACTGACCTAGAATCTCTATATATAAATTGGGGATTGCTTATTACTTAGATCAGTTTCAATTGTATTCGTTTTCTTTCAATTCATCTTCATTGTAATCTGTGATGACTGTGTAATCAATAAAGGGTCGGTTTCTAAGTCGTATTTGGTTCTTGTTTGTTAATCTTCTTTGGTGTTTTACAACAAATACCTTTTAAAGTTTGCATTTTTTATAACAAGAAGTGATTCTTTTAGGAGTTTGGACATCTGTTCAACCTGCTGGTTTATATAACAGCACTCAAGCTGCATTACTCCTTTTGCAACCAGATCCCTACTAATCGTCCATGCTTAGTTCTATTCTGGTTGCAACTTCTTGAGCCTGACGAAAATCTTTTAACATTCTTCTTAACCGAGCAATAAAAGACCAACCCAAAATAACAAGTGACTTTTTAAAAAACATTAACCGACCAATTTGCCAATTGATTTTAACCGACTGATGCAAAATGCTACTGCAGAATACAAATACATTAACCACATATGTGTCACAAAATTACCAATATAGACTATATAGAGACACAAAATCAAAAGACTGGTTAAAATTTGAATTGATAACAGAGATTCACCAAATGTTAGTATGAAACTTAACTTACACAGTCAATCAAACTTTGAATTTGACTTCTGAAAGGCAGACAACCTACTTTTGAACTTTGAATTGATGTAAATCCATCTCATGACAGTTCTCATTATACATGAGATAGAAAGCACCAAAAAGATAAACAAAAAATTACATATTTTAGAAGAGCTATATACAATATCAAACAGCCTTGTTGCAACAAGTAGTGACATATTTATAATTTATTTTCAAACTTATAAGACATTAAATCAAACAGGTGGTGTCGATCCAAATGGTTATGTTAAAGCGACCAATCCATGAGAACTTAGGGCCACTAAAATGTATAGCAAGGTTTTTGTTAGACAAGTACTCGTATACTACAAAGTAATGAACAATGTTGTGTGTTTTTGTATTATGAAAGTTGTGTGTTGTGTACAATGATTTACATTACAATATATAGGGAATACAAGTTGAATGAAAAACTACAAAGTAAATACAAAGGCATGAATCATGGGCATGAGTCATGTGCAAGTATCATGGGGTCAATGATCTTGACTTGACTTGACTTAGTCAATAATCTTGACTTGACTAGGTAAATGAGAGGAGAGTATTCTTCAATTATTGATTGCTTGATTTATGTTGTTAATACGCCCCCGCAAGATGGAGGATCCGTTGGAGACTCCAATCTTGGACCGAAAATATAGGAAGGGTGCACGTGCAAGCGGTTTGGTGAGCACATCCGCGAGTTGATCCTTGGAGCTGACATGAAGAACTTTGAGTTGCCCGGAATTGACTTGTTCCCGCACAAAGTGATAGTCCAGAGCGATGTGTTTCATACGGGAATGGTAAACAGGATTTGCACATACATAAGTAGCTCCGGTGTTGTCACAGTAAAGAGATGGGGTGCTCTTAATTGGGAGCCCGAGTTCACCAAGTAAATTTTTAACCCATGAGAGTTCAGCCGCAACATTAGTGTCACACAACGCCTATGGCGGAAACACGTGGCGCGACGGTTCAAGAGGATTAAGCCAAGATTAATGCAAACCACAATAATAATTAAACAAACGGGCATTTATTCAACGCCGATAATCATGTCAAATTATTCGTACATAATCTTAAGTTGTTTTTGAAATAAATAAGGAGGCTCCTCCCTATATCCCGAAGTCCATGGGATAGAGAGATGAGACCCCTTCATGACATTCCAACGCCCGACTTGGAGATTTCCCCGACCCTGCTTGCCACGCTAACCTTCATCAGTCAATTACCTGAAAGATATGTTTGAAAATCGTCAATATATAAATATTGATGAGTTCACAGGTTTTGATTTAATAAAACTTTATTAAGTGGGAATATCCTTGTTATGACATTTATAGGAGTTGCAAAGTCCTACAATTTACTTGAGCCTATAACCAAACCAAGACAATTAACAATGCCCCCGCCCCAAGTCGTTACTCGGTATTCCTACGACTTGATTTCAGAATACGTGCACCCCAGGCATACGCCGATGCATAATCGACGCTATCGATTAGCGGTGGGCCTTGTCAGGCACCAATAGTACTATCCAAATATTCCTTCGGTTTCACTTTCCTGAATTAATGATTATAGTGGGGAGGTCTCAACCCCGAGTGGCGATCACAACTCAAGTGTCCAACCCGTCAAACAAATCCCAACATATCTTTCCCCCGTAAAAACGTTAAATAGTTTAGAAATGGGGCCGTGAGACTCACCTGTAACTGTGCTCGGCTCAAAGAAGAAAATAGTAAAGTTTGTGATCACACACCTACAAGCGTTTCTAGGCGTATAAGTCACTACACCTATAGCGTATGTGCCTTGGCAAGTTGTACACCCAACTTCCCGACCACGTCTTTATCCCAATTCCCGTTTAATAGTTTCGTATCCTAGGTTTAATGGCGATGGATTACCCTTTTCTTACAAGTCATATATTATTCTTATTAATATTCTTTGTGACTTGTACACTATTATACTCGACACGACTCTACCCAACGTATAATTATTTTCCCATTTAAATAATTATACTTAGGATCGTTTCGCTCGATATAATGTGATTTCTTATTATCCGACCCGACTCACTTTGCCACATATTTATTTTCCCATTCAAATAAATATGCTAAGTTCTTGTCGTTCGGTAACATATTCTTAACGCCCGACTAGACTCACCACACCGTACATTTATTTTCCCATTTAAATAAATGTACTAGGATCTTGTCGGTCACTCACACGTTCGCAGGTATATTTCACCTACTCGTCTCGGTTTTCCTTCTCGCATATCTATTTTCCCATTCAAATAGATATACTAGAATTTCGTCGAAAACGAGCATATGTACATATACCATCGCGTGGATACTACTTGTTAAGTTCGTGTGTCGTTTAGCGTTTTTAATTCGTTACGTTGTGTTTTCCTTTCCCCACGAATATTCTTTCTACACTTAGGAAAGTGTTTCGCACGTTTCACCCTTGCTATATATATTTTATTTCCTTAAAATATATATGTATATTTTTATCTTGTCGTAATGGCATTTTTCTCATATGTCCGTTTACGTTAGCTCATGTAACTAAGTTCGTTAGTTAGCGTTTTTCATATTTGTTTCCATTGCGCGTTCTTATGGAAGTATTATTCCTACTTCCGATTTCGAACGTTTATTTCTTGGAAAAAAAATATACTTTGTACGTTTAGCCCAACTTGTCCAACTTGTAACCCAAAAATGTTTCCGATACTTTTATATTCCCATTTATATAAAAGTATCCATTTTTGTACAAGTTTTCCCAAGTCTTTACTAATATTTTATAAAATCTTATTTTTATAAAATCCTCGTGTTACCCTTTTATTTTTATAAAACTTCCATCTTTATAAAAATGCCTCTTCTAATTTACACAAGCAAGTTTCTCATGATTGTCAAAAACTACACTTGGAAAAGTTATTATTTATGCTTTTGACACCGAACTCTTTGTTAGTGCATTCTCGGACTAAAGTTTCTAAAATACATATTTTAGTCCCTCGACTTTCCAAGTTATAATATTAGTCCTTTAACTTATATTCGTTGCATTTTTCATCTTATCTTTCATGGTTGGCATTTTCTTCCATTTTAGTGGACTTTGAAGACCCATTTTCTTAATGCTTAGTTGTTTTTACTTCATTTCACTTTTAATGATCTTATAATCCATCCTAGATGCCATCAACATGTTTGTTCCATACGTTTATCCAAAATATCAATTTTTCACTTATTCAAGTGAGTGGACTTTGAATATGGAACTTTTTCATCTATGGTTATTTAACCCATTTTAATCCATTTTTGTCATTAACTTATCATCTTATGATGATTAAAATCATCTTCCATCATATTCAAGTCTTTCTCATTAATCATACCCAAATCATCAACTTTCTTATGTGTATGTACATTTCATCACTTTTTCT
Organism: Ambrosia x helenae; assembly: GCA_030844895.1. Lineage (NCBI taxonomy): Eukaryota > Viridiplantae > Streptophyta > Magnoliopsida > Asterales > Asteraceae > Ambrosia > Ambrosia x helenae. The sequence continues at coordinate 248,686 of JAUTDX010007073.1, read as the reverse complement.
CCAAATATTACATTTATTAATATAAATCCAAGATTCATCTAAGTTATTATTATTCTTCCATTTTTAATCTAACAAAACACATTAACTTTATAAAATCCATTTTATTACCCATCAAGGTACAACTTGCTTTCAATAGCACAAAACATGAACATCTAAGAATAAAAACAATGTAATACTTACTACTAGCTCAAGGCTAGGGAAGACAAAAACCTTGGATTTGGGTGAGGTTTAATGTGTTCTTCCAATGGGTTAAGCTCCAAGCTCTTGAACACACAAAGGGGGTTTTGAAGAATGATGATCTAGAGGTGATTTGGAACTATAAAAATTGAAAGAGAATTGTTAATGTAGGGGTGTAAACCCACGGCCACAAGGAAGGGAAGAAGAAGAGTTTTTGTGATTTTGTTTAAGTGTTCTCAAGTGGGTTATATGATCTTTCCTTCAAATCTTCCAAGATTATGCAATCTTGCTTGGATTGGATGGAAGGATTATGGAAGATTATGTAGATTATGTAAGATCACAAAATAAGATTTTGGGAGATTAAGGGGTGTTTGGGCCGAGTTTTAGAGAGAGAGAGTGGAGACGATTTGTTAATTTTTACCCAATACACACTCATGCATATAATTCTTATGATTACAAGCCATCCTATTGGGTTAATGAGATAGAAAAAGATATTAATCATTTGGAGTGGGTCCCTAGGCCGGCCCCTTGGGTGCCTTGGGTGGGGTCCACCTTGCTAAATATTATCCAATATTATGTTTAAGTCACTCTCGTTCGGGTACCGTCCGGGTATTCTTGGGTTTTTAACCGCGTGTCTCCCGAATATTAAAATACCATTAATATTCCTTAAATTTTGCCCAGTTAAGTTACTGATAATTTATTTCGGCTTTTGTCGGGTGAAATTACGTGTTACGCGCGTATCGGGTGCGGTACGCGCACTTTATTCGTTTCCGGGAGATTTGTACAATAAGCTTTCACGTATGGCTTTGGGTTTCCAAAACTCATTATATTTTGTGAAAATATTATTTATTTTATATTCCGGGTGTCCGGAGTTCGTTTCGCTTATTTAATTTTTACCGGGTAATCGCCATCGTCCATACCGGATAGATTTGCCTGTGCATGATCCTATCATGCTTTGCCATTAAACTTATGCATTCCTATGCATTATTTGGGAACTTCTATCTTTCTAAGGCCTCAGTTAAATAATCAGCACATAATTACGTTTAATTATGTTAATCGCGTTTAATTAATTAGTACGCAATTACCTTAATTTTGCCGGTTGTTACATTCTCCCCCCGTTAAGAGAATTCCATCCCGGAATTTACTTCGAGCTCTCCGGTATAGGGGTCTTCTCGAAAAGGGCGGGATATTTTTGCTTCATCCGGTCCAGCCTTTCCCACGTGAACTCCGGTCCACGCTTGGCATTCCAACGCACTTTGACCAATCTGATCTTACTGCGTCTTAACTTTTGGACCTTCCAATCGGTTACTTCGATCAGTTCTTCGACGAAGTGTAACTTGTCTTCAATGTGGATTTCGTCTGCGGGGATGATGAGAGTTTCGTCGGATAAGCACTTCTTTAAGTTCGACACATGAAACGTGTCATGTACACCGTTAAGCTCTTGTGGTAACTTGAGCTTGTATGCTACGGGGCCTACTCTGGACAGGATTTCAAATGCTCCAACATATCGCGGGTTTAGTTTTCCGCGCTTCCCAAAGCGCACGACACCTTTCCAAGGTGACACCTTTAGTAGGACCCTGTCTCCGACTTGAAATTCCAAAGGCTTTCGCCTCATATCAGCGTAGCTTTTCTACCGGTCACGTGCCGCTTTGAGACGTTCTCTTATCAGAAAGACCTTATCCGTTGTCTCTTGAACAATTTCGGGCCCGGTAAGTTGCTTTTCACCAACTTCGGCCCAACATAGAGGCGATCTACACTTGCGTCCATATAGAGCTTCAAAAGGTGCAGCTTGAATGCTCGTGTGGTAACTGTTGTTATACGAAAACTCTACCAGTGGCAAGTGTGTATCCCAATTACCGCTGAAATCGATTGCGCATGCTCGTAGCATATCTTCCAAAGTCTGGATGGTCCGTTCACTCTGACCATCGGTTTGTGAATGATATGCGGTACTCATGTCCAGGCGAGTACCGAGGGCTTCATTCAAACTTTCCCAAAATCTTGAGGTGAAGCGACTATCTCGATCGGAGATGATGGAAATAGGTACACCGTGCTTCGACACAACTTCCTTAATGTACAAACGGGTCAGTTTCTCCAACTTATCCGTTTCGCGAATCGGGAGGAAGTGTGCAGATTTTGTCAATCGATCAACGATCACCCAGATCATGTCATGGCCGCTTGTTGTCTTGGGTAACTTGGTAATGAAATCCATAGTAATCTGTTCCCATTTCCATTCTGGTATTTCCGGTTGCTGGAGCAAACCGGATGGTCTCTGATGCTCGGCCTTGACCTTCGCGCAAGTCAAGCATCGCGCAACATACGCCGCTATATCTCTCTTGAAATTTGGCCACCAGTAAAATTCCTTCAAATCATGGAACATCTTGTCTGCTCCAGGGTGAACCGAATATCGCGAACTGTGGGCTTCGGCTAATACTAGTTCACGCAATCCACCATACACTGGTACCCAAATCCTGTTCATGAAATACAGGGCTTGATCCGCTTTTGGCTCTAGTGAATCAACCATCTTCCGCAATCTTTCACCTTTGACATTCTCGGGTTTAAGAGCATTAGTTTGAGCTTCACGAATCCGGTCAGTCAGGTTCGTGTGGATGGTTAGACCCAAAGCTCGGACACGCAATGGCTTAACCCGTTCCTTGCGACTCAAGGCGTCGGCTACAACGTTCGCCTTCCCGGGATGGTACTTTATCTCACAATCGTAATCGTTCAATAACTCGACCCATCGCCGTTGTCGCATGTTCAATTCCTTTTGGTCAAAGATGTGCTGCAAACTTTTATGATCGGTGAAGATCGTACACTTGGTTCCGTATAGATAATGTCTCCATATCTTGAGCGCGAATACCACGGCTCCCAATTCCAGGTCGTGCGTGGTGTAATTCTTCTCGTGGAGTTTTAGTTGTCTGGAAGCATATGCTATGACCTTCTCTCGTTGCATCAATACACAACCCAATCCCTGGTGAGAGGCGTCACAGTAAACCACGAAGTCTTCCGTACCATCGAAGAGTGATAGTATCGGGGCGCCACATAACTTATCCTTTAGCAATTGAAATGCTGCTTCTTGCTTTTCCGTCCATTCGAACTTCTTATCCTTTTGGGTTAGCATGGTTAAAGCCTGTGCTATCTTCGAAAAGTTTTCGATGAACCTTCTGTAGTAACCCGCAAGGCCAAGAAATTGTCGTACTTCAGTAGGAGTTCTAGGGGCGTCCCAATTCTTGATTGCTTCGATCTTTGCGGGATCGACATGTATACCCTTTTCATTCACTACGTGGCCTAAGAAGTGAACCTCTCGAATCCAAAAGTCACATTTCGAGAACTTAGCATAGATCTTCTCTTTGCGTAGTACCTCGAGGATTAACCGAAGATGATCCTCGTGTTCTTCCTTAGTGCGTGAGTAGATCAAGATATCATCAATGAAGACAATGACAAATTTGTCCAAGTATGGCTTACACACGCGATTCATCAAATCCATGAAAACAGCTGGTGCGTTGGTTAAACCGAATGGCATAACCAGAAACTCATAGTGCCCATAACGAGTCTTGAATGCTGTTTTTGGCACGTCTTCCTCTTGGATACGCAACTGATGATAGCCGGACCTTAGATCAATCTTGGAGTAGAAGCTGGATCCTTGAAGTTGATCGAACAAATCGTCGATCCTGGGAAGAGGATAGCGATTTTTAATGGTTAGCTTGTTTAGTTCTCGATAGTCAATGCACATTTGAAAAGTGCCATCCTTCTTCTTGACAAATAAGACGGGAGCTCCCCAGGGTGAGAAGCTTGGTCTTATGAAACCTTTGTCCAACAACTCCTGCAGTTGACCAGACAGTTCCTGCATCTCAGAAGGAGCTAGGCGATATGGCGATCGCGCTACGGGTGCAGCTCCTGGAACAAGGTCGATGCGGAACTCGACTTGTCGGGGCGGTGGTAGTCCCGGCAAATCTTCTGGGAACACATCTGGAAAGTTTCTGGCTATTGGAATGTCTTCTAACTTTCGCTCGTCGGCCTTCTTATCTACTACGTGCGCCAAGAATGCGACGAGACCTTTCCTTAGACACTTCCTGGCTTTCATGCTGGTAATAATTCTCAACGGCATTCCACGCCTTTCCCCTTGGATCGATAGGGTTTCACCGCTTGCGAGGGGAACTTGAATTACTTTGTCATTGCAAACAAAGACGGCGCGGTGTGCGGATAGCTCAATGCCAAACTCGTGACCACAGAGATCCAACTTACAATCCTTCTCTACTTCTCGAGTTTCTATAGTCTTACCGTTAGCCAGTTCTATAGAGTATGGTGTGTCTAGCTTACTAGTTTTTAGTCCAAGTAATCTTTTAAATTCGACAGATACGAAGCTAAAATCGGCACCAGTATCAAACAATACTGAAGCATAATGACCATTTAGAGGGAACGTACCAGTGACCACATTAGGGTCTTGTCGTGCATCACCGGCACCAATCACGAATGCCCGCCCACGGGCTTGGTTGTTGAGTTTGGGGCAATCCCTCTTCCAATGATCGAGCGATCCACATGAGAAACAGGGCCTCGCTCCTCCGTTCTTTGGCGCTCCTGGCCTGCAGTCTTCTGTCTTGTGCCCAGAACGACGGCACTTACCGCAGATCACTTCGTTCTTGCCCTGGTAACCTTGCTTTCCATTGTTTCCACGTCCAGTGGCCACATACCCTTTCCCTTTCTTTCCTGAACCTCCTGTTGATCCATCCTTTTTCCTCTCATCGCGCTTACGCTTCCCAAACCTTGGCTTATTTCCCTGTTCGCTTGACCCAACGGCTGAACTCGTACCCAGATTCTTACCCTCAACACTGCTGGACTCGGTGAGCTTCAATCCTGATACTTTTCGGATTAGGGTGCCCATTCGAATGGCGTCTTCAGTGAGGCTTAAGGCGAGGTCGATAGCTTCGCGCATGGTCGTAGGTTTGGAAGCAGTGACCATGCCGCGTATCTGTGGTGCCAGTCCGAATAGGTACCTTTCCACCTTCTTGCTTTCCGGGGGTGACCAAGCGAGGCACTAACCGGGAGAGATCATGAAACCTGGACGTGTACCCTGCTACGTCCGATCCAACCATGGTGAGGTTCCAGAACTCAGTCTCTAGCTTCTGCACTTCACTTGCCGGGCAGTACTCGGCGATCATTAGTTCCTTCAACTCCAACCATGACAAGGAGTAAGCAGCATCGTCTCCCAGTGTTTGCACTTGGTTGTTCCACCATGTTAGAGCTTGGTCCAGAAACAGGTTAGTGGCGTACATGACAGCCCGTCGCGGGGTACAGCTGCTGATACGAATCACCGCTTCGGTTTTCTCGAACCACTTGACTAGTCCGACAGAACCTTCAGTGCCGCTGAAGTTGAGCGGTTTGCAGTCCAGGAAAGCTTTGAACGTGCAGCCACGCTCTCGCCAGGCCGTTTCTGCAATAATAAAGTAACATGTTATTATGAGGTAGGAGTTTTACGAAAACTCCTGTTGCATATATCAGAAGTCTTCTTACCGGTAGGGGAGGTTTCGCGTCGGTCGCTCCCTGTTCGATCTCGCGACCTTTCGGTGCGCGTGGCATTGTGTTCCGCGAGAGCTTGGGCGATGCGTCCCGAAACTAGGGTTTCAAGCTCCTCGGGTGTCGTGGGTAGTCTTTCGTTTCCACTGTTGCTTCGGGTGGCTGGTGCCATTTTTCTTCAATAATCATTATCAAAGGTTAAATTGGCGATCATTCATACAATATTGTCATACATAAGGTATAAATAACAACACAACACAGGAAAACAATAGTCACCATAACAACATCACACAATCCCAATATATATACAGAACAGGTAATAATAATCGTAGACAATCATAACACATATTTTACCATAACAAAATTTTCATTAATTTCAATACCATGAGTACAATGATTTGTTCATAATAACAAAAACCGAGGATACATTCCTCATACATTGCTCTTTTGAAATACACTAGAAATATAATGTCATATACCGGCACAATCCCGCTCGGCTAGGCAAAAATGCAGATGGGTGCTATAACCCATACTGTGCTATCATACTACTACTACCACTACTATGTCCGTAAGTGATCCCCCAAGCGTCTCGGATGTATCGCTACTGTGGTGGCGGCGGCGGCGGGTACTGATACTGGGGTGCGCACATGCTAATGGTCATACTAATCGCCATAATGCGATCGTACAAGAATTGGCGATGCGCAAAGTGTGCGTCGCCCGTAATCCCACAATGAGCGTCCATGCTCAGCAACTCCTCAGCATAATGTGCCAGCGCATCTCTGGCATCGATGATCCTGGCCCACATGAGCTGGGCCTGCTGCTCCATCTGACTCACGGTGCGCTGCACCGTGTCGGTGAGAGTCTGGAAATCTCTCTCCAAGGAGATCACCGTGGACCATGCTGGTCCCGACAGTGGGGCCATCCCGTGGGGCTACGACGGCCCAGGGATGTCAGTATACGTCGGCTGGGATGGGCCGACGATATCGGGTATGGGAAGGGGTGTGAAGGGTGGGGCAAAGCCCGGTAATCCGGTGAAGAAATAGGGTGGTACCTGGTATGGGTCTCCCGCACCTAGAGTATACGGTGCAAGTGGGGGTATCAGAAAAGGGGCTCCTGCATCCATAGTGAATGGTGCAGGTGGTGGTGTAGGGAGCATCTCGAGTAGGGGTGGTAGTGTGGGAAAGGTGGTGATAGGTAGTGTCATGGATACTGGTGAGGGGACTATAAGCTCGGCGAGTGGGACCATGAGGGGCTGTGTGACAGCGACCCACTCTGGAGCGGATATCACAGTGGTAGGGGTGGGAGGGCTAGCAGTGGCGTGAGCTGCCAAACCTGCTCGGTGCAGCTCAAAGCTACGGGCTGAGCTGCCCTCAAGGATGTGCCCAGTAGAAGCGGGCCCATCCTGTGGTACGGGCTCGGGTATGGCGGGTAGGGCAGCTGGGGCAGTGGTGGCATGCCCTATCATCGGAGCGACGTGCTCCTCCTGGTCTGCTGGTGGGATCGGCACAGCAATGTGCTCTACCGATGCGGTCGACTCGTCATCGGAGTCATCCGAGATCCACCCGTTGTGTCCTCGGCAAACGGGCACGAGCCTCATGCCCGAGGGAACGGGGATAAGTGGAGTGGGTAAGGGCTCACGATCGACAGGTGCGTGTCGGTCGTATGGAGACTCAACGGTCTCCGACTACGTGGGGACAGGCCTCGATGGACCTGCACAGCCTACAGGGAAGTCCCTGACGGCTCGGGGGGGGGGGGGGGGAAGTGCTGGCAGTGGTGCTGCCTGGAATGGCACTAGAGGCAAGTCAGCCTGTGGTGCCTCGGCCATCGGTAGGTCGGCTACGGCGGCCACGTCGCCTCCAGCGGGGGCCCACGCTGGGTCCTCGCTTGGGTCCGTCTCGTCGGAGCTGTCTCCATCTGCGCCCTCTATGGCGGCGTCAACCTCCATGTCGTCATCCTCAGGATCGAGTACCACAACCTCGATCGGCTCTGCTGGCGGTGCTGGGATGATCTGAATGCTACTGTCGTAGCTCGGTGCTACGCTCCCTGCGTCTGACATCCTGGCAAAAGAACCGTACTAATATTTAAGTATTATTCGTTAGACAGTTAAGGCACACATCTACGGTACTCTTCCTAACCTTCTAATACTAAAATAACACGTATTCTTACCCATGGCTAGCTTGGTCGGAATCTCCACATACTCAAATGGTCGTTGGAAAAATTAGTTTATTGCGTTTTCGCATTTATTTTGAAAGCTTTATCTTTTGAACCAAATCCGGTTATAGTTTAGATTTTAAAAATGCTAATTCGCTATAACCTTGGCTCTGATACCACTTTCTGTCACACCACGCCTATGGCGGAAACACGTGGCGCGACGGTTCAAGAGGATTAAGCCAAGATTAATGCAAACCACAATAATAATTAAACAAACGGGCATTTATTCAACGCCGATAATCATGTCAAATTATTCGTACATAATCTTAAGTTGTTTTTGAAATAAATAAGGAGGCTCCTCCCTATATCCCGAAGTCCATGGGATAGAGAGATGAGACCCCTTCATGACATTCCAACGCCCGACTTGGAGATTTCCCCGACCCTGCTTGCCACGCTAACCTTCATCAGTCAATTACCTGAAAGATATGTTTGAAAATCGTCAATATATAAATATTGGTGAGTTCACAGGTTTTGATTTAATAAAACTTTATTAAGTGGGAATATCCTTGTTATGACATTTATAGGAGTTGCAAAGTCCTACAATTTACTTGAGCCTATAACCAAACCAAGACAATTAACAATGCCCCCGCCCCAAGTCGTTACTCGGTATTCCTACGACTTGATTTCAGAATACGTGCACCCCAGGCATACGCCGATGCATAATCGACGCTATCGATTAGGGGTGGGCCTTGTCAGGCACCAATAGTACTATCCAAATATTCCTTCGGTTTCACTTTCCTGAATTAATGATTATAGTGGGGAGGTCTCAACCCCGAGTGGCGATCACAACTCAAGTGTCCAACCCGTCAAACAAATCCCAACATATCTTTCCCCCGTAAAAACGTTAAATAGTTTAGAAATGGGGCCGTGAGACTCACCTGTAACTGTGCTCGGCTCAAAGAAGAAAATAGTAAAGTTTGTGATCACGCACCTACAAGCGTTTCTAGGCGTATAAGTCACTACACCTATAGCGTATGTGCCTTGGCAAGTTGTACACCCAACTTCCCGACCACGTCTTTATCCCAATTCCCGTTTAATAGTTTCGTATCCTAGGTTTAATGGCGATGGATTACCCTTTCCTTACAAGTCATATATTATTCTTATTAATATTCTTTGTGACTTGTACACTATTATACTCGACACGACTCTACCCAACGTATAATTATTTTCCCATTTAAATAATTATACTAGGATCGTTTCGCTCGATATAATGTGATTTCTTATTATCCGACCCGACTCACTTTGCCACATATTTATTTTCCCATTCAAATAAATATGCTAAGTTCTTGTCGTTCGGTAACATATTCTTAACGCCCGACTAGACTCACCACACCGTACATTTATTTTCCCATTTAAATAAATGTACTAGGATCTTGTCGGTCACTCACACGTTCGCAGGTATATTTCACCTACTCGTCTCGGTTTTCCTTCTCGCATATCTATTTTCCCATTCAAATAGATATACTAGAATTTCGTCGAAAACGAGCATATGTACATATACCATCGCGTGGATACTACTTGTTAAGTTCGTGTGTCGTTTAGCGTTTTTAATTCGTTACGTTGTGTTTTCCTTTCCCCACGAATATTCTTTCTACACTTAGGAAAGTGTTTCGCACGTTTCACCCTTGCTATATATATTTTATTTCCTTAAAATATATATGTATATTTTTATCTTGTCGTAATGGCATTTTTCTCATATGTCCGTTTACGTTAGCTCATGTAACTAAGTTCGTTAGTTAGCGTTTTTCATATTTGTTTCCATTGCGCGTTCTTATGGAAGTATTATTCCTACTTCCGATTTCGAACGTTTATTTCTTGGAAAAAAAATATACTTTGTACGTTTAGCCCAACTTGTCCAACTTGTAACCCAAAAATGTTTCCGATACTTTTATATTCCCATTTATATAAAAGTATCCATTTTTGTACAAGTTTTCCCAAGTCTTTACTAATATTTTATAAAATCTTATTTTTATAAAATCCTCGTGTTACCCTTTTATTTTTATAAAACTTCCATCTTTATAAAAATGCCTCTTTTAATTTACACAAGCAAGTTTCTCATGATTGTCAAAAACTACACTTGGAAAAGTTATTATTTATGCTTTTGACACCGAACTCTTTGTTAGTGCATTCTTGGACTAAAGTTTCTAAAATACATATTTTAGTCCCTCGACTTTCCAAGTTATAATATTAGTCCTTTAACTTATATTCATTGCATTTTTCATCTTATCTTTCATGGTTGGCATTTTCTTCCATTTTAGTGGACTTTGAAGACCCATTTTCTTAATGCTTAGTTGTTTTTACTTCATTTCACTTTTAATGATCTTATAATCCATCCTAGATGCCATCAACATGTTTGTTCCATACGTTTATCCAAAATATCAATTTTTCACTTATTCAAGTGAGTGGACTTTGAATATGGAACTTTTTCATCTATGGTTATTTAACCCATTTTAATCCATTTTTGTCATTAACTTATCATCTTATGATGATTAAAATCATCTTCCATCATATTCAAGTCTTTCTCATTAATCATACCCAAATCATCAACTTTCTTATGTGTATGTACATTTCATCACTTTTTCTCCAAATATTACATTTATTAATATAAATCCAAGATTCATCTAAGTTATTATTATTCTTCCATTTTTAATCTAACAAAACACATTAACTTTATAAAATCCATTTTATTACCCATCAAGGTACAACTTGCTTTCAATAGCACAAAACATGAACATCTAAGAATAAAAACAATGTAATACTTACTACTAGCTCAAGGCTAGGGAAGACAAAAACCTTGGATTTGGGTGAGGTTTAATGTGTTCTTCCAATGGGTTAAGCTCCAAGCTCTTGAACACACAAAGGGGGTTTTGAAGAATGATGATCTAGAGGTGATTTGGAACTATAAAAATTGAAAGAGAATTGTTAATGTAGGGGTGTAAACCCACGGCCACAAGGAAGGGAAGAAGAAGAGTTTTTGTGATTTTGTTTAAGTGTTCTCAAGTGGGTTATATGATCTTTCCTTCAAATCTTCCAAGATTATGCAATCTTGCTTGGATTGGATGGAAGGATTATGGAAGATTATGTAGATTATGTAAGATCACAAAATAAGATTTTGGGAGATTAAGGGGTGTTTGGGCCGAGTTTTAGAGAGAGAGAGAGAGTGGAGAAGATTTGTTAATTTTTACCCAATACACACTCATGCATATAACTCTTATGATTACAAGCCATCCTATTGGGTTAATGAGATAGAAAAAGATATTAATCATTTGGAGTGGGTCCCTAGGCTGGCCCCTTGGGTGCCTTGGGTGGGGTCCGCCTTGCTAAATATTATCCAATATTATGTTTAAGTCACTCTCGTTCGGGTACCGTCCGGGTATTCTTGGGTTTTTAACCGCGTGTCTCCCGAATATTAAAATACCATTAATATTCCTTAAATTTTGCCCAGTTAAGTTACTGATAATTTATTTCGGCTTTTGTCGGGTGAAATTACGTGTTACGCGCGTATCGGGTGCGGTACGCGCACTTTATTCGTTTCCGGGAGATTTGTACAATAAGCTTTCACGTATGGCTTTGGGTTTCCAAAACTCATTATATTTTGTGAAAATATTATTTATTTTATATTCCGGGTGTCCGGAGTTCGTTTCGCTTATTTAATTTTTACCGGGTAATCGCCATCGTCCATACCGGATAGATTTGCCTGTGCATGATCCTATCATGCTTTGCCATTAAACTTATGCATTCCTATGCATTATTTGGGAACTTCTATCTTTCTAAGGCCTCAGTTAAATAATCAGCACATAATTACGTTTAATTATGTTAATCGCGTTTAATTAATTAGTACGCAATTACCTTAATTTTGCCGGTTGTTACATTCTCCCCCCGTTAAGAGAATTCCGTCCCGGAATTTACTTCGAGCTCTCCGGTATAGGGGTCTTCTCGAAAAGGGCGGGATATTTTTGCTTCATCCGGTCCAGCCTTTCCCACGTGAACTCCGGTCCACGCTTGGCATTCCAACGCACTTTGACCAATCTGATCTTACTGCGTCTTAACTTTTGGACCTTCCAATCGGTTACTTCGATCAGTTCTTCGACGAAGTGTAACTTGTCTTCAATGTGGATTTCGTCTGCGGGGATGATGAGAGTTTCGTCGGATAAGCACTTCTTTAAGTTCGACACATGAAACGTGTCATGTACACCGTTAAGCTCTTGTGGTAACTTGAGCTTGTATGCTACGGGGCCTACTCTGGACAGGATTTCAAATGCTCCAACATATCGCGGGTTTAGTTTTCCGCGCTTCCCAAAGCGCACGACACCTTTCCAAGGTGACACCTTTAGTAGGACCCTGTCTCCGACTTGAAATTCCAAAGGCTTTCGCCTCATATCAGCGTAGCTTTTCTACCGGTCACGTGCCGCTTTGAGACGTTCTCTTATCAGAAAGACCTTATCCGTTGTCTCTTGAACAATTTCGGGCCCGGTAAGTTGCTTTTCACCAACTTCGTCCCAACATAGAGGCGATCTACACTTGCGTCCATATAGAGCTTCAAAAGGTGCAGCTTGAATGCTCGTGTGGTAACTGTTGTTATACGAAAACTCTACCAGTGGCAAGTGTGTATCCCAATTACCGCTGAAATCGATTGCGCATGCTCGTAGCATATCTTCCAAAGTCTGGATGGTCCGTTCACTCTGATCATCGGTTTGTGGATGATATGCGGTACTCATGTCCAGGCGAGTACCGAGGGCTTCATTCAAACTTTCCCAAAATCTTGAGGTGAAGCGACTATCTCGATCGGAGATGATGGAAATAGGTACACCGTGCTTCGACACAACTTCCTTAATGTACAAACGGGTCAGTTTCTCCAACTTATCCGTTTCGCGAATCGGGAGGAAGTGTGCAGATTTTGTCAATCGATCAACGATCACCCAGATCATGTCATGGCCGCTTGTTGTCTTGGGTAACTTGGTAATGAAATCCATAGTAATCTGTTCCCATTTCCATTCTGGTATTTCCGGTTGCTGGAGCAAACCGGATGGTCTCTGATGCTCGGCCTTGACCTTCGCGCAAGTCAAGCATCGCGCAACATACGCCGCTATATCTCTCTTGAAATTTGGCCACCAGTAAAATTCCTTCAAATCATGGAACATCTTGTCTGCTCCAGGGTGAACCGAATATCGCGAACTGTGGGCTTCGGCTAATACTAGTTCACGCAATCCACCATACACTGGTACCCAAATCCTGTTCATGAAATACAGGGCTTGATCCGCTTTTGGCTCTAGTGAATCAACCATCTTCCGCAATCTTTCACCTTTGACATTCTCGGGTTTAAGAGCGTTAGTTTGAGCTTCACGAATCCGGTCAGTCAGGTTCGTGTGGATGGTTAGACCCAAAGCTCGGACACGCAATGGCTTAACCCGTTCCTTGCGACTCAAGGCGTCGGCTACAACGTTCGCCTTCCCGGGATGGTACTTTATCTCACAATCGTAATCGTTCAATAACTCGACCCATCGCCGTTGTCGCATGTTCAATTCCTTTTGGTCAAAGATGTGCTGCAAACTTTTATGATCGGTGAAGATCGTACACTTGGTTCCGTATAGATAATGTCTCCATATCTTGAGCGCGAATACCACGGCTCCCAATTCCAGGTCGTGCGTGGTGTAATTCTTCTCGTGGAGTTTTAGTTGTCTGGAAGCATATGCTATGACCTTCTCTCGTTGCATCAATACACAACCCAATCCCTGGTGAGAGGCGTCACAGTAAACCACGAAGTCTTCCGTACCATCGGGGAGTGATAGTATCGGGGCACCACATAACTTATCCTTTAGCAATTGAAATGCTGCTTCTTGCTTTTCCGTCCATTCGAACTTCTTATCCTTTTGGGTTAGCATGGTTAAAGCCTGTGCTATCTTCGAAAAGTTTTCGATGAACCTTCTGTAGTAACCCGCAAGGCCAAGAAATTGTCGTACTTCAGTAGGAGTTCTAGGGGCGTCCCAATTCTTGATTGCTTCGATCTTGGCGGGATCGACATGTATACCCTTTTCATTCACTACGTGGCCTAAGAAGTGAACCTCTCGAATCCAAAAGTCACATTTCGAGAACTTAGCATAGAGCTTCTCTTTGCGTAGTACCTCGAGGATTAACCGAAGATGATCCTCGTGTTCTTCCTTAGTGCGTGAGTAGATCAAGATATCATCAATGAAGACAATGACAAATTTGTCCAAGTATGGCTTACACACGCGATTCATCAAATCCATGAAAACAGCTGGTGCGTTGGTTAAACCGAATGGCATAACCAGAAACTCATAGTGCCCATAACGAGTCTTGAATGCTGTTTTTGGCACGTCTTCCTCTTGGATACGCAACTGATGATAGCCGGACCTTAGATCAATCTTGGAGTAGAAGCTGGATCCTTGAAGTTGATCGAACAAATCGTCGATCCTGGGAAGATTATGTAGATTATGTAAGATCACAAAATAAGATTTTGGGAGATTAAGGGGTGTTTGGGCCGAGTTTTAGAGAGAGAGAGTGGAGAAGATATGTTAATTTTTACCCAATACACACTCATGCATATAATTCTTATGATTACAAGCCATCCTATTGTAACATCGCAAAATTTTCAGATTCTAATACGTTCGTTCATAAGGTGTCTAAGTTTTTCCGACCAACTTATATATATATATATATGTGTATAATAATAATAATAACAATAATAATAATAATAAATCTGGATTATTAAAAAAAAAAGTAAATTTATAAACCTATCATTTTATTTCCTAAATCATAACTAGTATAACAACTAACCTTTAACCCAACCCAACACCCCTAGCCCAACACTAACCCTAATCCATGAGCCCAGTGCCCTCAGCCCATAAACCCGGTCGGCCCACTAACCCTCACTAATCTGTTAACCAAAAAAGAGAAAAAAGGGGTGGAATGCTTCCCCGGGTCTCGAACCGGGATCAATCCACAGACACACATGCGCCCCCACCAACTGAGCTACACATCGTATTTGGATTATACCAGAACCTAATTATATTTAACACCTCCTAAACGCGTCCCTTTCTTCTTCCTTGGCTGTTACGGGCAGCAGCAGCAGATAATTATAACTTTTTTTTTTCTTTCTTTTTGTTTTTGACCAGCTTAATTATCACAATTAATTCGTAATTGTTTCATATATGGCAACGATTCGTGATGTCCGGCCTAGAACGAGTTGATTACGCATCAATTAACCTTCAATTCTTACCTTTTTTGTTATAAACGCGTCAAACATTAAACGAGGTCAACGATTTACCAAATTAACAATTCAGACTTGTTCACTATAAATTGGACGTTCACGAACCTTCACAACTCGCCAATAATCCTTTCTCTACCTCCAATTCTTCACAATAAACACTCTGATCTTGTTCTTGATTCGCTGTTGACTTTTAAGTTTGACCTAGCAATCGTACACGATATAAAACTGTAAGTCTAATCTTTTATGTGGGTTTTGATCACCAGCGTACACACATCAAAAGCCCTAAGATCAATTGGGCTATTGATGTGTGTAACAGATTATTGCTAGAACTAGGGTTCATGTGTATGAAATTGGGGATAATGGATCTGCTACTATGTGTATTTAATTATTTCAAAACAACATTCAACACCAACTGATCAACAGATCAGTTGGTTGGCCTCCTTTCACAAAGACATGAACCGGCCAGATGGCCAGGTTCGAGTCCCACAAGCACCATTTTTTTTAAAAAGCTTAACTTATATATATATATATATATATATATATATATATATATATCCATTCATATATTTTAAAATTCATTTTAAAATACCAAAACCCTTTTATAAATTCTACAAAAATTACATTATGTTAAACTAGTGAAAAAGTTTAACTTACAATTTTTAGTTTTCTGAAATTTATTTATTTAATATTTATAATAATTAAATCAAGTTTATTCTATTTTATTTATAAAAATCTATAAAAATATCAAAACGATCTTATTAATTTCCACAAAAATTATCCTAAGTTTTTATAACATTAAACTTTACTGAAATAATTTTTAATTCAGTAAAATCATTTATTTTATATTTTTAATCAATTTTTGTTAGATTTAATCATAATTAAATCATAATAAATTCAATTTTCATTATTTTTGCACCAAAATTTTATAGAAATTATTTCTGATTATTTGGAACAGAAATATAAATTTTAAACTTCTAATTCTTTGATTTTAATATTTTTAAATATTAAAGTTAAGATTTTGACAATTTGTAATAAATAGATTTAATAATCTATTTTAAAGAAAATAATTTTATAAAAATTATTTTTATACTTTAAACACATTCTTGTGACCATCCTAGATTTAACATTTATAAAAAGATTTTTGGTTATTTATTTACTAAATTTCTCTCAATTGGCGAATATTTTTAATATTAATCAAACGAGCAATTATCCCCAATTCGAAGCCCTAGAAACTTATACATTTGTAGACTAGATAGACTTAGACATATTTATTACTTTATTATAGGGTGATACTTGATACATTTGGTCAACACATTTCTCAACAGATATAACATTTTACCAAGGTGAGTTTTACATAGCCCCTTTTCTATTTATCACCGTTTTGGGGGTGAAACATGTTACAACATTATATATGCAATTCAATCATCAATGTGTCTATGTGTTTTTCTATGTTGCATTATGTCCTGAACATGACTAGGGTAAGCACAATTCTAGCATAATCATTAACATTGATCAGCCGACGGTATACATTGATAGATCTATTGGACTGACAATCCCACCCGGATACGTGCCTCCTACAAAGGTAGCGTGGGTGTTTGTTATCGCATAACATATTCATTTGGACCATGAGCGTATGGTATGTATCATATTATAACAGTCATCAGGGTTGATTATGCACTCGATTTATTTCTAGTATGTTCTCACATATGGACTAGATTGACATGACACATGAATTGCACATCATTTTTATTCAACTATCAAAAACCTATGTAATTCTCACCAACTTTTGTTGACCCAAAACCTTTTCAACTTAACATGTTTCAGGTTCTATTTGCTTGAAGATTTGATTTGATGCTTGAAGATATGTGTATAGTTTTATTCAATTTGATGTACAAATTCTAGAACAATTGTATGTAATTCATTTAAATTAATTAATGGAATTTATTATTCACCATGAGCTACTGAACAATCATCAATACGTGACATCCCGATGTTTCCGCCATCGGTTGGGGTGTTACAGATTGGTATCAGAGCCATGGTTATAGGGAATTAGGTTATTAGAAAAATAATCTAGTCTATAACCATAGGATTTAACCAGTACTTGCTTCTTTTGCTTGCTATTCTCTATCACCCTCCTACTTCTTATCCCTACCTTCATCCTTACAAGAAGGTTGCTCTCCAACAGTGGATCTACTCTTAGACTAATAGGATAAAATCCTCAGGTTTAACCTGAACCCCCTTGAGATCTCGTCAAAGTTCTAGATTTTAATAACGAACACGTGCAATCTGGAAGGGTGAACGCCTGTATTCTGAGTCTTCTGTCTAGGCTGGCATTGCGCTTATATCCCAATCAGACGAGGGACCCGGATGCCTACCTGGGAATTCTCGGGATGAGTGTTCACTTATAGGCTAAAGCATGTCTTCATATGTTATTAGAATCTGGAATCTTTGATAAGTCAACGTTTTCGTTTATTCGTTTTAATTAATGAATAAATGATTACATTCCTTATATTACCTCATTCATTTCATGCCTCATTGAGACTTCATTGTGTTCCTTACAGATCATGTCTCCACGCCACAGCACTCGCATTAACAGTGGTGACAATCATGAAGAAGAGAACAGCAACCACAACCACGACCACAACAACAATGGAGGTGACGCCCAACTAGCTACGATTATTTCTCAACAATTGGCACAACAAATCACAACCCTGGTTTCTAACTTGTTGGCTCAAGTCATCCCAATGAATGGGAACAACAATGGAAATGGCGATCACATGAAGAACGGAACCTAGTTCGGAAAAGCGAGAAAACAAGTATTGTGACCGCAGTAACTACCAAGAACCAGAAGCGTAAGACCAGGAATCCTAATGTAAACCGCACTACACAAGTCTCTAACAAGAAACCTTATACAAGAAACTTTCCATTGTGTAACACATGCAACCGACATCATCCCACTGTTTCAGCATGTCGCGTGTGCACCAATTGTGGTAGGTACGGCCATCTGGCCAACACATGTCGCGAGATCCCAAACCCTAATGCCAATCAACCCACCAATCCTGCTCAGGCTGATAATCCTAATCGATACAACTATGGTCAATGCTATGAATGTGGAAACCCAAATCACTACCGTAACCGATGCCCTAAACTAAATCGAGAACAAGACCCTCCAGCTACTTAACAAGCAAACTCTGCCATCTGAATGATGTTTATTTTTTTCTCTTTAATTCCATGTATTGACATTTCTATTTTCAAGTAATAAAATTCAAGTATTATCATAACATCTGTGTGCATGTTTGTTTTTAAGTGAATTGATTGCTATATCTATACTTGCTTACTTGTACAACAAATAGTTGACTACCAAAACAATCTACTCAACAATTGGTAGAGGTTATCATGTCTTCCAACAGTCGGGAGAGGCCCTACCACCTGCTCAACGACTGGTGAAGACTATCGAACCTGCTCAACAATCGGTAGAGTCATAAAAGGACGCAAAACCCTAATGTAAGGTAAATTGGTAATTACGGTCCGGAACGTAATCACGAATTTACAGGTACGTTAAGGTAGTGTGAAATTTTATCAAGGTTTTCAGTTGTCGACCAATTGTAAACCTAGTGTTTCTCTTAACTTCGGGACGAAGTTCCTAAAAGTAGGGGAGACTGTAACATCGCAAAATTTTCAGATTCTAATACGTTCGTTCATAAGGTGTCTAAGTTTTTCCGACCAACTTATATATATATATATATATGTGTGTGTGTATAATAATAATAATAATAACAATAATAATAATAATAAATCTGGATTATTAAAAAAAAAAGTAAATTTATAAACCTATCATTTTATTTCCTAAATCATAACTAGTATAACAACTAACCTTTAACCCAACCCAACACCCCTAGCCCAACACTAACCCTAATCCATGAGCCCAGTGCCCTCAGCCCATAAACCCGGTCGGCCCACTAACCCCTCACTGATCTGTTAACCAAAAAAGAGAAAAAAGGGGTGGAATGCTTCCCCCGGGTCTCGAACCGGGATCAATCCACAGACACACACGCGCCCCCACCAACTGAGCTACACATCGTATTTGGATTATACCAGAACCTAATTATATTTAACACCTCCTAAACGCGTCCCTTTCTTCTTCCTTGGCTGTTACGGGCAGCAGCAGCAGATAATTATAACTTTTTTTTTTCTTTCTTTTTGTTTTTGACCAGCTTAATTATCACAATTAATTCGTAATTGTTTCATATATGGCAACGATTCGTGATGTCCGGCCTAGAACGAGTTGATTACGCATCAATTAACCTTCAATTCTTACCTTTTTTGTTATAAACGCGTCAAACATTAAACGAGGTCAACGATTTACCAAATTAACAATTCAGACTTGTTCACTATAAATTGGACGTTCACGAACCTTCACAACTCGCCAATAATCCTTTCTCTACCTCCAATTCTTCACAATAAACACTCTGATCTTGTTCTTGATTCGCTGTTGACTTTTAAGTTTGACCTAGCAATCGTACACGATATAAAACTGTAAGTCTAATCTTTTATGTGGGTTTTGATCACCGGCGTACACACATCAAAAGCCCTAAGATCAATTGGGCTATTGATGTGTGTAACAGATTATTGCTAGAACTAGGGTTCATGTGTATGAAATTGGGGATAATGGATCTGCTACTATGTGTATTTAATTATTTCAAAACAACATTCAACACCAACTGATCAACAGATCAGTTGGTTGGCCTCCTTTCACAAAGACATGAACCGGCCAGATGGCCAGGTTCGAGTCCCACAAGCACCATTTTTTTAAAAAGCTTAACTTATATATATATATATATATATATATATATCCATTTATATATTTTAAAATTCATTTTAAAATACCAAAACCATTTTATAAATTCTACAAAAATTACATTATGTTAAACTAGTGAAAAAGTTTAACTTACAATTTTTAGTTTTCTGAAATTTATTTATTTAATATTTATAATAATTAAATCAAGTTTATTCTATTTTATTTATAAAAATCTCTAAAAATATCAAAACGATCTTATTAATTTCCACAAAAATTATCCTAAGTTTTTATAACATTAAACTTTACTGAAATAATTTTTAATTCAGTAAAATCATTTATTTTATATTTTTAATCAATTTTTGTTAGATTTAATCATAATTAAATCATAATAAATTCAATTTTCATTATTTTTGCACCAAAATTTTATAGAAATTATTTCTGATTATTTGGAACAGAAATATAAATTTTAAACTTCTAATTCTTTGATTTTAATATTTTTAAATATTAAAGTTAAGATTTTGACAATTTGTAATAAATAGATTTAATAATCTATTTTAAAGAAA
Organism: Ambrosia x helenae; assembly: GCA_030844895.1. NCBI lineage: Eukaryota > Viridiplantae > Streptophyta > Magnoliopsida > Asterales > Asteraceae > Ambrosia > Ambrosia x helenae. Next base: position 228,198 of record JAUTDX010007073.1, on the reverse strand, counting down.
ATAATTTTATAAAAATTATTTTTATACACATTCTTGTGACCATCCTAGATTTAACATTTATAAAAAGATTTTTGGTTATTTATTTACTAAATTTCTCTCAATTGGCGAATATTTTTAATATTAATCAAACGAGCAATTATCCCCAATTCGAAGCCCTAGAAACTTATACATTTGTAGACTAGATAGACTTAGACATATTTATTACTTTATTATAGGGTGATACTTGATACATTTGGTCAACACATTTCTCAACAGATATAACATTTTACCAAGGTGAGTTTTACATAGCCCCTTTTCTATTTATCACCGTTTTTGGGGTGAAACATGTTACAACATTATATATGCAATTCAATCATCAATGTGTCTATGTGTTTTTCTATGTTGCATTATGTCCTGAACATGACTAGGGTAAGCACAATTCTAGCATAATCATTAACATTGATCAGCCGACGGTATACATTGATAGATCTATTGGACTGACAATCCCACCCGGATACGTGCCTCCTACAAAGGTAGCGTGGGTGTTTGTTATCGCATAACATATTCATTTGGACCATGAGCGTATGGTATGTATCATATTATAACAGTCATCAGGGTTGATTATGCACTCGATTTATTTCTAGTATGTTCTCACATATGGACTAGATTGACATGACACATGAATTGCACATCATTTTTATTCAACTATCAAAAACCTATGTAATTCTCACCAACTTTTGTTGACCCAAAACCTTTTCAACTTAACATGTTTCAGGTTCTATTTGCTTGAAGATTTGATTTGATGCTTGAAGATATGTGTATAGTTTTATTCAATTTGATGTACAAATTCTAGAACAATTGTATGTAATTCATTTAAATTAATTAATGGAATTTATTATTCACCATGAGCTACTGAACAATCATCAATACGTGACATCCCGATGTTTCCGCCATCGGTTGGGGTGTTACACCTATTGGGTTAATTAGATAGAAAAAGATATTAATCATTTGGAGTGGGTCCCTAGGCCGGCCCCTTGGGTGCCTTGGGTGGGGTCCACCTTGCTAAATATTATCCAATATTATGTTTAAGTCACTCTCATTCGGGTACCGTCCGGGTATTCTTGGGTTTTTAACCGCGTGTCTCCCGAATATTAAAATACCATTAATATTCCTTAAATTTTGCCCAGTTAAGTTACTGATAATTTATTTCGGCTTTTGTCGGGTGAAATTACGTGTTACGCGCGTATCGGGTGCGGTACGCGCACTTTATTCGTTTCCGGGAGATTTGTACAATAAGCTTTCACGTATGGCTTTGGGTTTCGAAAACTCATTATATTTTGTGAAAATATTATTTATTTTATATTCCGGGTGTCCGGAGTTCGTTTCGCTTATTTAATTTTTACCGGGTAATCGCCAGCGTCCATACCGGATAGATTTGCCTGTGCATGATCCTATCATGCTTTGCCATTAAACTTATGCATTCCTATGCATTATTTGGGAACTTCTATCTTTCTAAGGCCTCAGTTAAATAATCAGCACATAATTACGTTTAATTACGTTAATCGCGTTTAATTAATTAGTACGGAATTACCTTAATTTTGCCGGTTGTTACAATTAGCGAGTGCTTTGTATTCAGCTTCGGTAGATGATCTTGAGATGGTTTTTTGTCTAGCAGATTTCCAAGAGATGATATTAGACCCAAGATATATGAGATATGCTGTAGTGGACCATCCCCCATCATTAATACTGTAACACCCTAACCGATGGCGGAAACATCGGGATGTCACGTGTTGATGATTGTTCAGTAGCTCATGGTGAATAATAAATTTCATTAAATAATTTAAATAAGTTACATACAATTGTTCTAAGAATTTGTACATCAAGTTGAATAAAACTATGCAAACATCTTCAAGCATCAATTCAAATCTTCAAGCAAGTAGAACCTGAAACATGTTAAGTTGAAAATATTTTGGGTCAACAAAAGTTGGTGATGTAACATCGCAAAATTTTCCCCAAAATTTTAATACATAAAAACTCTTACCCAAATTATTCAAAACATTTTATTCTGTTACCTATAAATTTATGTCATGCCTTAACTCGAAACTTCCCAAACCACCCTTGTCCTAATTTCTACCCAATCACCTTCAACCCTGTGTTTTCAATAAACTTCGGGACGAAGTTTCCAAAAGTAGGGGAGACTGTAACATCGCAAAATTTTCCCCAAAATTTTAATACATAAAAAGCCCTTATATATATATATATATATATATATTTTTATTACACCTTTATCATTAATATTATACAAATGTGCCTATGTCTTTATTTATCCTAACTCACAACTTATATACATACATAAATGTATATAAATAATAATAATAATAATATGATTCTAAATTCTTTTTTTTTTCACATACAAGATTTTTTTTTTTAAATAAAGCCTTGAGTCAAATAGTCAAAGTCCTAGTCAAAGTGTTAGTCAAACAGTCAAAGTCTTAGTCAAATAGTCAATTCATCATAAAACCTTACTTTATGGTGTTGACCAATTTTAATGGCTAATTGAATCCAAAACTAGTATAAAAACCCACCTATGACCCATTATACTTTGCACCTCTAATTGTTTCAATCCCAATAAACTTTCCCTCATACCTTTCTTCTATAGTCTATTACTTCTACAATTGAAGCTTTGATTATAAGCTTTTGTAATTGGCGAATTGGAAGCTTGATATTCTTTCTTTTTCGTTTTCTTCAATTTGGACTAGCTACGTTGTTGAGTCTTTGGGATTCGCCTCGCATACATTCACAACACATTATTCTATTTTTTTTCACGAGACATAACATTTTGCTAAGGTGAGTTTTACATAGCCCCTTTTTCTATTTATCACCATTTTTGGGGTGAAACATGTTACAACAATATTTATGCAATTCAATCATCAATGTGTCTATGTGTATTTCTATGTTGCATTATGTCTTGAGCATGACTAGGGTAAGCACAATTCTAGCATAAACATTCATCAGATAAACGGTATACATTGATAGATCTATTGGACTGACAATCCCACCCGGATACGTGCCTCCTACAAAGGTTACGTGGGTGTTTGTTACTGCAATATAAACGAGTGAACCATGAGCGTATGGGATGTACCACAATACAACAGTCACAAGGTTGATTATGCACTCGATTTACTTCTAGTATGTTTTCGCATATGGACTAGATTGCCATGACACATGAATTGCACAACAAATTTATTCGATTATCAAAACCTATGTAATTCTCACCAACTTTTGTTGACCCAAAATATTTTCAACTTAACATGTTTCAGGTTCTACTTGCTTGAAGATTTGAATTAATGCTTGAAGATGTGTGCATAGTTTTATTCAATTTGATGTACGAATTCTTGTAGAACAATTGTATGTAATTTATTTAAATCATATAATGAAATCTATTATTTACCATGAGCTATTGAACAATCATCAATACGTGACATCCCGATGTTTCCGCCATCGGTTGGGGTGTTTCAGATTGGTATCAGAGCCATGGTTATAGGGAATTAGGTTATTAGAAAAAAAAATAATCTAGTCTATAACCATAGGATTTAACAGTACTTGCTTCTTTTACTTGCTATTCTCTATCTCCCTCCTACTTCTTATCCCTACTTTTATGTAACACCCAACCGATGGCGGAATCATCAATCGTCACTACGTTGCGATGTTACATTTTATCCTTACAAGAAGGTTGCTTTCCACCATTGGATCTACTCTTAGACTAATAGGACAAAATCCTCAGGTTTAGCCTGAACCACCTTGAGATCTCGTCGAAGTTCTAGATTTTAATAACGAACACGTGCAATCTGGAAGGGTGAACGCCTGTATTCTGAGTCTTCTGTCTAGGCTGGCATTGCGCATATATCCCAATCAGACGAGGGACCCGGATGCCTACCTGGGAATTTTCGGGATGAGTGTTCACTTATAGGCTAAAGCATGTCTTCATATGTTATTAGAATTTAGAATCTTTGATAAGTCAACGTTTTCGTTTATTCGTTTTAATTAAATGAATAAATGATTACATTCCTTATATTACCTCATTGTCCTTCATTCAACCCATATCTTATTGAACATTCATTACCTAAATCACTTCCGTAACCGATGCCCTAAACTAAACAGAGATCAAGATCCTCCAGCTACCTAACCGCAAGTCTCACCATTTGACTATTGGTTGCTTTTATTCTATGTATTGACGCTATTTGATTCAAGTAATAAAATATTTGTCTGAGAGTTGTTACATGGTGCATGATTGTTTGAATGTGAACTAATTATATAAATCTATACAACTACAACTCATATACTGTGCTTGTTATACTTGCTTGCATAAACATGTTATCAATTTGCAACCTATGTGTATAATAAATGCTGCACTTAATAGAGGTCATCATGCCTTTTCAACAGTCGGGAGAGGCCCTACAACCTGCTCCACGACTGGTGGAGGCTATCGAACCTACTCAACGATTGGTAGAGGTCATTATGCCTTTTCAACAGTCGGGAGAGGCCCTACAACCTACTCCACGACTGGTGGAGGCTATCGGACCTGCTCAACAATCGGTGGAGATATTGAAGGACGCAAAACTTTAATGTAAGGTAAATTGGTGATTGTGGTCTGGAACGTAATCATGAATTTACAGGTACGTTAAGGTAGTGTGAAATTCTATCAAGGTTTTCAGTAAATAACCAATTATAAACTCTAGTTACCTGGTAGTTCATTTAGTCTTTCTATAGTCAATCAACTCATGCATTTCTTTTAGGAGTCCTAAAACTTAAGCTTCTTATTCTCCTTGCTATTTCTGATGAACCTAATCCAACCCTTAAAACTCACACATATCAAAACTCTTACCCAAATTATTCAAAACATTTTATTCTGTTACCTATAAATTTATGTCATGCCTTAACTCGAAACTTCCCAAACCACCCTTGTCCTAATTTCTACCCAATCACCTTCAACCCTGTGTTTTCAATAAACTTCGGGACGAAGTTTCCAAAAGTAGGGGAGACTGTAACATCGCAAAATTTTCCCCAAAATTTTAATACATAAAAAGCCCTTATATATATATATATATTTTTTTTTTATTACACCTTTATCATTAATATTATACAAATGTGCCTAAGTCTTTATTTATCCTAACTCACAACTTATATACATACATAAATGTATATAAATAATAATAATAATAATATGATTCTAAATTCTTTTTTTTTTTCACATACAAGATTTTTTTTAAATAAAGCCTTGAGTCAAATAGTCAAAGTCCTAGTCAAAGTGTTAGTCAAACAGTCAAAGTCTTAGTCAAATAGTCAATTCATCATAAAACCTTACTTTATGGTGTTGACCAATTTTAATGGCTAATTGAATCCAAAACTAGTATAAAAACCCACCTATGACCCATTATACTTTGCACCTCTAATTGTTTCAATCCCAATAAACTTTCCCTCATACCTTTCTTCTATAGTCTATTACTTCTACAATTGAAGCTTTGATTATAAGCTTTTGTAATTGGCGAATTGGAAGCTTGATATTCTTTCTTTTTCGTTTTCTTCAATTTGGACTAGCTACGTTGTTGAGTCTTTGGGATTCGCCTCGCATACATTCACAACACATTATTCTATTTTTTTTCACGAGACATAACATTTTGCTAAGATGAGTTTTACATAGCCCCTTTTTCTATTTATCACCATTTTTGGGGTGAAACATGTTACAACAATATTTATGCAATTCAATCATCAATGTGTCTATGTGTATTTCTATGTTGCATTATGTCTTGAGCATGACTAGGGTGAGCACAATTCTAGCATAAACATTCATCAGCCAAACGGTATACATTGATAGATCTATTGGACTGACAATCCCACCCGGATACGTGCCTCCTACAAAGGTTACGTGGGTGTTTGTTACTGCAATATAAACGAGTGAACCATGAGCGTATGGGATGTACCACAATACAACAGTCACAAGGTTGATTATGCACTCGATTTACTTCTAGTATGTTTTCGCATATGGACTAGATTGCCATGACACATGAATTGCACAACAATTTTATTCGATTATCAAAACCTATGTAATTCTCACCAACTTTTGTTGACCCAAAATATTTTCAACTTAACATGTTTCAGGTTCTACTTGCTTGAAGATTTGAATTAATGCTTGAAGATGTGTGCATAGTTTTATTCAATTTGATGTACGAATTCTTGTAGAACAATTGTATGTAATTTATTTAAATCATATAATGAAATCTATTATTTACCATGAGCTATTGAACAATCATCAATACGTGACATCCCGATGTTTCCGCCATCGGTTGGGGTGTTTCAGATTGGTATCAGAGCCATGGTTATAGGGAATTAGGTTATTAGAAAAAAAAATAATCTAGTCTATAACCATAGGATTTAACCAGTACTTGCTTCTTTTACTTGCTATTCTCTATCTCCCTCCTACTTCTTATCCCTACTTTTATCCTTACAAGAAGGTTGCTTTCCACCATTGGATCTACTCTTAGACTAATAGGACAAAATCCTCAGGTTTAGCCTGAACCACCTTGAGATCTCGTCGAAGTTCTAGATTTTAATAACGAACACGTGCAATCTGGAAGGGTGAACGCCTGTATTCTGAGTCTTCTGTCTAGGCTGGCTTTGCGCATATATCCCAATCAGAAGAGGGACCCGGATGCCTACCTGGGAATTTTCGGGATGAGTGTTCACTTATAGGCTAAAGCATGTCTTCATATGTTATTAGAATTTAGAATCTTTGACAAGTCAACGTTTTCGTTTATTCGTTTTAATTAAATGAATAAATGATTACATTCCTTATATTACCTCATTGTCCTTCATTCAACCCATATCTTATTGAACATTCATTACCTAAATCACTTCCGTAACCGATGCCCTAAACTAAACAGAGATCAAGATCCTCCGGCTACCTAACCGCAAGTCTCACCATTTGACTATTGGTTGCTTTTATTCTATGTATTGACGCTATTTGATTCAAGTAATAAAATATTTGTCTGAGAGTTGTTACATGGTGCATGATTGTTTGAATGTGAACTAATTATATAAATCTATACAACTACAACTCATATACTGTGCTTGTTATACTTGCTTGCAAAAACATGTTATCAATTTGCAACCTATGTGTATAATAAATGCTGCACTTAATAGAGGTCATCATGCCTTTTCAACAGTCGGGAGAGGCCCTACAACCTGCTCCACGACCGGTGGAGGCTATCGAACCTACTCAACGATTGGTAGAGCTCATTATGCCTTTTCAACAGTCGGGAGAGGCCCTACAACCTACTCCACGACTGGTGGAGGCTATCGGACCTGCTCAACAATCGGTGGAGATATTGAAGGACGCAAAACTTTAATGTAAGGTAAATTGGAGATTGTGGTCCGGAACGTAATCATGAATTTACAGGTACGTTAAGGTAGTGTGAAATTCTATCAAGGTTTTCAGTAAATAACCAATTATAAACTCTAGTTACCTGGTAGTTCATTTAGTCTTTCTATAGTCAATCAACTCATGCATTTCTTTTAGGAGTCCTAAAACTTAAGATTCTTATTCTCCTTGCTATTTCTGATGAACCTAATCCAACCCTTAAAACTCACACATATCAAAACTCTTACCCAAATTATTCGAAACATTTTATTCTGTTACCTATTAATTTATGTCATGCCTTAACTCGAAACTTCCCAAACCACCCTTGTCCTAATTTCTACCCAATCACCTTCAATCCAGTGTTTTCAATAAACTTCGGGACGAAGTTTCCAAAAGTAGGGGAGACTGTAACATCGCAAAATTTTCCCCAAAATTTTAATACATAAAAAGCCCTTTATATATATATATATATATATTTTATTACACCTTTATCATTAATATTATACAAATGTGCCTAAGTCTTTATTTATCGTAACTCACAACTTATATACATACATAAATGTATATAAATAATAATAATAATAATATGATTCTAAATTCTTTTTTTTTTTTCACATACAAGATTTTTTTTAAATAAAGCCTTGAGTCAAATAGTCAAAGTCCTAGTCAAAGTCTTAGTCAAACAGTCAAAGTCTTAGTCAAATAGTCAATTCATCATAAAACCTTACTTTATGGTGTTGACCAATTTTAATGGCTAATTGAATCCAAAACTAGTATAAAAACCCACCTATGACCCATTATACTTTGCACCTCTAATTTTTCAATCCCATTAAACTTTCCCTCATACCTTTCTTCTATAGTCTATTACTTCTACAATTGAAGCTTTGATTATAAGCTCTTGTAATTGGCGAATTGGAAGCTTGATATTCTTTCTTTTTCGTTTTCTTCAATTTGGACTAGCTACGTTGTTGAGTCTTTGGGATTCGCCTCGCATACATTCACAACACATTATTCTATTTTTTTTCACGAGACATAACATTTTGCTAAGGTGAGTTTTACATAGCCCCTTTTTCTATTTATCACCATTTTTGGGGTGAAACATGTTACAACAATATTTATGCAATTCAATCATCAATGTGTCTATGTGTATTTCTATGTTGCATTATGTTTTGAGCATGACTAGGGTAAGCACAATTCTAGCATAAACATTCATCAGCCAAACGGTATACATTGATAGATCTATTGGACTGACAATCCCACCTGGATACGTGCCTCCTACAAAGGTTACGTGGGTGTTTATTACTGCAATATAAACGAGTGAACCATGAGCGTATGGGATGTACCACAATACAACAGTCACAAGGTTGATTATGCACTCGATTTACTTCTAGTATGTTTTCGCATATGGACTAGATTGCCATGACACATGAATTGCACAACAATTTTATTCGATTATCAAAACCTATGTAATTCTCACCAACTTTTGTTGACCCAAAATATTTTCAACTTAACATGTTTCAGGTTCTACTTCCTTGAAGATTTGAATTAATGCTTGAAGATGTGTGCATAGTTTTATTCAATTTGATGTACGGATTCTTGTAGAACAATTGTATGTAATTTATTTAAATCATATAATGAAATCTATTATTTACCATGAGCTATTGAACAATCATCAATACGTGACATCCCGATGTTTCCGCCATCGGTTGGGGTGTTTCAGGTGAGAATTACATAGGTTTTGATAATCGAATAAAAATTGTTGTGCAATTCATGTGTCATGGCAATCTAGTCCATATGTGAAAACATACTAGAAGTAAATCGAGTGCATAATCAACCCTTGTGACTGTTGTATTGTGGTACATCCCATACGCTCATGGTTCACTCGTTTAAATTGCAGTAACAAACACCCACGCTACCTTTGTATGAGGCACGTATCCGGGTGGGATTGTCAGTCCAATAGATCTATCATTGTATACCGTCGGCTGATCAATGTTAATGAGTATGCTAGAATTGTGCTTACCCTAGTCATGTTTAAGACATAATGCAACATAGAAAAACACATAGACACTTTATGATTGAATTGCATATAGAATGTTGTAACATGTTTCACCCCAAAAATGGTGATAAATAGAAAAGGGGCTATGTAAAACTCACCTTAGCAAAATATTATATCTGTTGAAAAATAGAATAGTGTGTTGCCCAAATATGTCAAGTATCACCCTATAATGAGGTAATAAATATGTCTAAGTCTATCAAGTCTACAAATGTATAAGTTTCTAGGGCTTCGAATTTGGGGATAAATGCTCGTTTGATTATTATTAAAAATGTTTGATAATTGAGAGAATATTAGTAAATAAATAACCAAAAATCTTTTTAGGAATTTTAAAATCTAAGATGGTCACAAGAATATGTTTAAAGTATAAAAATAATTTTTATAAAATTATTTTCTTTAAAATAGATTATTAAATCTATTTATTACAAATTGTCAAAATTTGACTTTAATATTTAAAAATATTAAAATTTAAGAATTATAAGTTTAAAATTTATATTTCTGTTCTAAATAATCAGAAATAATTTGTATAAAATTTTGGTGCAAAAATATTAAAAATTGGATTTATTATGATTTAATTATGATTAAAACTAACAAAAATTAATTAAAAATATTAAATAAATGATTTTTCAGAAATAAAAATCATTTCTGAAAAGGTTAATGTTATAAAAACTCAGGATAATTTTTGTGGAAATTAATAAGATCGTTTTGATATTTTTATAGATTTTTATAAATAATATAGAATAAACTTGATTTATTTATTATATATATTAAATAAATAAATTTTTGAAAACTAAAAATTGTTGCTGAAACCTTTACATGAGATTTGTAAAAAAAATATTTTTTTTAGAATTTATAAAAGGGTTTTAATAATTAAAAGTGAATTTTTAAGTTTTATATGTATTATATATAATTATTTGGATTTTATTTGTTTAAAAACGAAATAAAAGAAAAAGAGATGCCATAGCCGGGACTCGAACCCGCATGGCTTGTATAGAATGCACCAGACACAACCACTTGGTCTAGACCAGTGGTTGTGTTTGGTTCTTGTTTAAATAAAATAAATACATCAATTATACGTGTTCTTCTCCAAATCTAAAAACGAGCCCTAACAATTCCAATCGAACAATCCACACATCAATAACCCAATTAACCTTAGGGTTATTGATGTGTGGATGCCGAAGATTAAAACCCACAACAAAAATTATACTTACAATACAGATTTGATCACGATTGAAAGGTCAAACCAAAAGTCAAATCACGATCGTGGATCAAGAATAGCGTGTAATTAAGAAGAAATAGAGGTTGAGAGAGATGAAATGGCGAATTGTAATGGTTCAGAAGTGCTCAATTTATAGGGTAGTGGCCTGGGGTGCTCGATTTGGTAATCGTTGACTTACCTTTGAATGTTTACGTGATTGCTTGACAATTATCGTAATGGATTGATGATAATTGTCCGTAACATACGCGTGATTGACTAACAAAGCTAATCTACAATCCCTTACCATGATTGGTTAATTAAAAAAATCCAATCAAGCTGCACTCGTGGGTCTGTGTAGCGTAACAGGAGGAGCAGACCAGACCTAAGATGTGTTAAATACATAGTGTGTCAGGATTCTATCACAAATGGTCATATGGACCAGTGGTTGGTGCTGATGGTGGTAAGTGTTGGGCCGGTCTGGACTCCGGTTCGAGTCCCGGCTCCAACAAGTTTTATTATATTTTTTTAAAAAAAACAGAGATGAGAGAGGGCAAGGGGTTTTGGGCTTGGTTTCAGGTGGGCCGATCTGGGCTGCTGCTTGGGTTGGGTTAAACAAATCAACAAATCAATTATGCATCTAGATTATTGTTATCATTTATTATTATTATTATTATTATTATTATTATTATTATTATTATTATTATTATTATAAACCTATATATATATGTATAAGTTGTGTGTTAGGGATAAAACTTAGGTACATTATGAATGATAAAAAAAAAATAATATATAATATACGTATTAGAACTTGAAAATATTGCGATGTTACAAATACCGCCCCAGTCCGAGTCCGAAAAAGCCTGCAAGTTTAGGTTAGTATTGCGTTTCAAGAACAACCCATGATGGACCGTTCCTTTCAAATAGCGGAGTACCCGTTTGAGAGCTTGCCAGTGTGATTGTTTTGGTGAGTGCATGAATTGAGATAATTTATTGACGGCAAAGGAGATGTCGGGACGTGTGAAGGCAAGATATTGCAAAGTGCCTACAAGTTGGCGGTAGGGAGTGGGATCGACTGGGGGAGTGGAGTCAAAGGAAGAAAGAGAGTCGGAAGTGCTTAAAGGAGTGAGAACCTTTTTTGCACCATCCATTTTAAAGGTAGTAAGAATATCTTGAATGTGGCGATGTTGGGAAAGAAATACACCATGAGGCGTAGGAATGACTTCGATTCCTAGAAAATGATGGAGAGGGCCTAAGTCTTTGATAGAGAATTGGTTGCTTAGGGCTTGAACAAAGGAATCCATAAATGGATTGTGATTGCCGGTGAGGACAATGTCGTCAACGTACACAAGGAGGTAGCAAGTGATGTTGTTGAGATTGTATACAAAGAGAGAGGGGTCAGAAATGCATTTTTTAAAGCCAAAACGAGTGAGAAAGTTGGTGAGTTCGATGTACCAAGCACGCGGTGCTTGCTTAAGCCCATAGAGGGATTTTTTGAGTTTACAAATGTGACGTGGGAATTCCGTATTGGTGAACCCGGGAGGTCGCACCATAAAGACATCTTCGTGAAGAGTCTCGTGAAGAAACGCATTATTAACGTCTAGTTGATGTAAAGACCATCCTTTTGAAAGAGCAATAGAGAGAACGGTGCGAATGGTAACGGGTTTAATAACGGGACTAAATGTTTCATGATAGTCTTTTCCATATTGTTGGTGAAACCCTTTGGCAACTAGACGGGCTTTGTACTTGTCAATCATGCCATCGGGTTTGCGTTTGATTCGGAATACCCATTTGCAACCAATGGGAGTTTGGGTTGTGTGAGGGACAAGTTCCCAAGTGTTGTTATGAATGAGAGCATTATGCTCAAGATCCATGGCATGGCGCCAATTCGGATCTTTCAAGGCTTGAGTATAAGTGGATGGTTCGAGAGAAACGGGTAGAGGGTGAATGGTGGTAGAGTTGACAAAGTTGGGGTTGTAATACTTTGAGTTGGGTTTTGGTTGTCGACGAGGTGGTTGAGGGTTATGTGGAGGTGAGTTTGTGGGATCATCGGATGTGTTAGATGAAGACATTGGTGAGGTGGGGTTGGCAGAGTGGGAATCGATTGGGGTAGAGGTGGTGCTATCAGATGGAGTCGGTGGGCTGGTTGGTGAGGGTGTCTCGGTGGGCTTGGGTGTAGGGCCTGTTGTGTGGGAGGTTGGGCTGTTTGGACCTATTGTGTGGGAGGGTTGGCTGTGTGTAGGAGGTATAGGGGGTGGGCCGTGGGTTTGTGTAGGGATAGGGGTTTGGGCTTCGGGTGATATGGGCTGTGGAGTAGGGGTTGGATGATGCAAGATGTTTGGGTCTGGAGTGGGTTGGTTAGAAGGGGAGGTTGATTGGGCCGATTGGTATATGGATAGGAAGGAGTCAAATGACATGTGTTTGGGTTGGGGTTGGTGTTTTGAGATGGAAAAATATGTGGGATAAATTCAACGTGGCGAGAGTGGTATCGTTTGTGACTAGTAGGGTCATAGCATTTGAATGCCGATTTGGAGGATGAGTACCCAAGAAATATGCACGCCGTTGAACGGGAGTGGAGTTTTGAAGTAGCATAGGGTCGTAACCATGGGTAGCAAAGACAACCAAACAGTTTGAGTTTGGAATAAGTAGGAGCGGTTTTGAACAACATATCGTAGGGAGATTTGTTGTTAAGGATGGGTGTAGGCAAACGATTGATTAGGTGGGTTGCGGTTTGAAAGGCATGGGACCAAAAATGTTGTGGTAAGTGGGAGTAGTGGAGTAAGGCGAGGCCGGTTTCCACAACGTGTCGGTGACGTCGTTCGGAAATACCGTTTTGTTCCGGTGTGTGAGGTGGTGTCGTGTAATGGGAGATACCTTGAGAGGCAAGATAAGGTGAAAGACCCACATATTCACCCCCATTATCAGTGAACAACGCAACTATGTTGGTTTTGAAAAAATTTTCAACAAGAGATTTGAATTGTGGAAAAAGAATTTTGACATCGGATTTTCGTTTGATTGGGTATAACCAAATGTATTTGGAAAAATAGTCAACAAAAATGACATAGTATTTAAAGCCATCGATTGACGTTTTTACGGGACCCCAAACGTCGGAGTAGAGAAGTTGTAGAGGTTGATTGGCAACAAAAGAGTTTTTGCCAAAAGGTAGTTTGTGGCTTTTATTTAGGGAACATGAAGTACAATGAAAAGACTCATGGGTCACCTTATTAAAACGAAGTCCCAATCTAGAAATTAAAGACTTGAACACTTGAAGCGATGGATGTCCAAGTATGTGGTGCCACATGAGAAGAGAGTTTGTTTGGGTGTTGTTGACTTGAGGAGACAATGAGATTGGTCCATAGTAGACATCATTTACGTTCACTCCCCGCATGAGGCGCGCCCCCGTGCGTAGATCCTTTACAAAAAAAATGATAAGGAAAAAATTCAACCGAAACACGATTAGTACGACAAACTTTGGCAACGGAAATAAGATTATTTTGAAGATTAGGAGCAACTAAAATGTTATTTAAAAGAAGTGGGCGAGAATTTGTTGGAATAGTTGTTTGAGCAATATGAGTTATAGGGAGAGTTTTACCATCACCTAGCACGATCTTATCGGGTCCTCCGTATTCAGAAAGAACGGAAAATTGTTGGTTGTTGTTCACGGTGTTGTTGGACGCACCGGTGTCCCACATCCAAGATGAGGTTGTAGCCATTGGGTGACGGGTGGTGTAGTTAACCACCGGTGTGTTGGTATTTTGAGGCGAGACATTGTGTTCTCTTAGGAAACGACTAAGTTTGCGACAATCTTTAGTGTCATGACCGGGAATGTTACAATAGTAGCAATAGGTGTTATTGTTGCGAGTCGGGCGAGTGTTGGTATTGATAGTTTGTGGTGGCCCTTGGTTTCGGGTTGTGGCGGCGGTAATGTGGGTGATTTGTTTGGCCATGATAAATCGAAAGAAAAAAAAGGCAAAATGCGGACAGAAGGTGTCTGTCGAGTAGGTTGGGATCGAAGATGGCTCAAGGGAGCTTTTAGGCTCTTGATACCATATAAAGTAATGAACAATGTTGTGTGTTTTTGTATTATGAAAGTTGTGTGTTGTGTACAATGATTTACATTACAATATATAGGGAATACAAGTTGAATGAAAAGCTACAAAGTAAATATAAAGGCATGAATCATGGGCATGAGTCATGAGCAAGTATCATGGGGTCAATGATCTTGACTTGACTTGACTTAGTCAATAATCTTGACTTGACTAGGTAAATGAGAGGAGAGTATTCTTCAATTATTGATTGCTTGATTTATGTTGTTAATATATACTGTATACAAGGATATTCTTACTAACCTCATTACAAAAACGACACAGAGAGAGAGAGAGAGAGAGAGAGAGAGAGAGAGAGAGAGAGAGAGAGAGAGAGAGAGAGAGAGAGAGAGAGAGAGAGAGAGAGAGAGAGAGAGAGAGAGAGAGAGAGAGAGAGAGAGAGAGAGAGAGAGAGAGAGAGAGAGAGAGAGAGAGAGAGAGAGAGAGAGAGAGAGAGAGAGAGAGAGAGAGAGAGAGAGAGAGAGAGAGAGAGAGAGAGAGAGAGAGAAGAGAGAGAGAGAGAGAGAGAGAGAGAGAGAGAGAGAGAGAGAGGAGAGAGAGAGAGAGAGAGAGGAGAGAGAGAGTAATTTTCATGCTTTTGTTAACACCTTTATCTAGTATTAACATGCTGACCACAGAGATCCTAGGTACATTGTTATATGATCACTCTGTTCATAGTGTTAAGACTGCTATCACTATGTCAGACTATTGGTAACGAAGCTTGAAGAGCAGTAAAACTAGATCTGCGATTAAGTGCTATATATATGTATTCAAGAGATATTGCAATATATTTTTTTGTGAAGCAAAAGTTGGAACAGTTACCTATCTAAAAACAGGTTTAGACGTTGAACAACATACACCGATGTAAGTATGAGAGATGAAGCAAAAATATATCATATATTCATGATAATGAAGTAGAGAACATTAAGCCAAATAAATCATATAAAACAACATATGTTATATTATATGTGTCCCCAAACTCATCTAGCTATATAAAACTAAACAGTGATGAAGTTGAACAAAGGGATGCTACTGTGGCTGATATTATATAAGTAGATCGCTAATATTAGTGCTTGGCTTAAAATTAGATTAGATCTAATAAATTCATAATTGATACCATTAATATATTTATAGTTCATATAAGCTTACAGTAAGCATAATAGGATGGCCTTATAACATGAGCTGCACCTTATAATTACTAGTGGGTTGACCCGCGCGATGCGGCGGGTACACAACCTCTAATATAACGCTACTATACACAATCTAAAAGACATGTTATAAGATGCTAGTCGCACTCTAAAGTATTTAAGAAGTCGTTAATGTTCTCTAAATATTTTTGTTTAATAAGAATAGGGGACCAAATTCCGGCTTAGTGATATTATAGTTATGAATGTGAAATATTTATGTTGTAAACTATATCGTCAAGGCGAATAGGCGCACTTACGATAGCCATAATGGCATGTAAAAAAGAAAATAAAAAAATTAATCACTTTATTCATCTATGCTTTAGTGATTGCACGAAATTGACTAAACACGATGTATCAATGGTTAATGATAGAGTTTATGAATTGCATTATTATTTTGCATTGTCCATGATCGATCCATGATAGATGTATCGATGGTTAATGATAGAGTTTATGAGTTGCATTATTATTTTGCATTGTCCATGATCGATCCGTGATAGATGTCTCGATGGTTAATGATAGAGTTTATGAGGTGCATTATTATTTTGTACAATTGCTATTAAAAGTGGTACATAAGGGTATAAATGAAAAAAGAGGGTAAAAATTTGGAGATTACACTTGAGGCTTTTGGTATGTCATCTTAATTTTGACATTTTAAACATTTTTGCCATGGCTCCCCTTTTATAATGTAGTATATATATAGATATAGATAAACATAAACATAAAGAGGGAGTAATTATAATAAAGAGGGATGAAATGATTTCTTTGGGTTACATGGTACAAATATCTTAATGCATTGAAGGGTAAAGTAGGGAAGATTTATATGACATTTGAGGGTTAAAGCACATGGCTTTTCATATACCATCTTAAGTTTATCAACTTGGACAACTTTGCCCATCCCTCACTCTTTATAATGTAGTAGAGATAGTCTGCGCAAAGACAACGTAGAACATATATGTTGGTTAGATTATTTCTGGAAATTATAATTCAAGCCTCACCTAGGTTTTCTATGATAAAAAAAAGTCCTAAGTTGCTCCTGTTAAAATGCACATTTATTTTGGTGATTATATGTGTGTGTCTTACGCAAGACAGGTTAGGCTATTTTCAGTTAGTTAAATTTCATAATTGGCAATGATATAAGGGCAGTTTGGGAATTTGTTGGAGAGAGATGGCGTTATTGAAAGCTTCTATTAGAGGCATTTGGATCAATTAAATCAGTGTTAAAACTATTGGGTTTTGTGGAGTCTTGATTTGGGCTTGGGTTAGAAGAAGACAATTAATTGGCAGATTAATTAAAGACAAGGGTCCGGTCCATTTGTTTTATTTAGCCCATAATTGGTTTTCTTGTTCCCCAAGGGTTAAACCCTAATCTTGTATTATAAATATAGGCATCTTGTACTTCTAATCCTCATCACGCGTGTGGCAGAGAGCAATAATAAAAATATTCTGGTTGCAGCCCGTGGACGTAGGTCAGCCGACCGAACCACGTAAATCCTTGTGTTCTCGTGTTCGTTTATTTTCTGCAGATTAATCGTTTGTGTGTGTGTGTGTTGCTTCCGCGTGCGTATACCTAACAACTAGTATCAGAGCTTTGGCTCGTTACACACAGATCACACTGAATAGACGAGCGTAGAAAATTAGTTTGTTTAACCCTTGTTTCGGTTGCCTTTTTTTCGATAAAAGAAAATTGTTTTGGAGAATACCAAAAGACAACAGTAGTTGTTCTTTGACTTTTGGTTGTTTGGCTTTTGATTTTATATCCGTTTTTACGGCTTGGAGAAGATAAAGCTTAAGATTAGGTTGACCAAGCCTTCATTTGTTTGACTAGAGTTTTTTTTTTTGCTTTATTTTTCTTGGGCTGTGAACACAAAGGGCAGTAGCCCAGTTCATTAATAATCAAGCTAGACTATTTTTTTTTGGCAAGAAATAAACTAGATTTTGGGGATCAGTTTGACCAATGTGTTTGGAAGAGCCGTTTTTTGAAAACTAGAGAAACAAGATCATAGACCAGTGATTGTTAATCAGGTGCTATTTGTTTCAGTTTGATTTGTTTTTCAGATTCGTTTAGTCGTGTTTGTATTATCATGGCAGAAGATGGGAAGGTGCAAATCGATAAGTTTAACGGTACGGATTTCAGTTGGTGGAAAATGCAGATTGAGGCATTATTGGTTCAGAAAGATCTAGATATTGTGTTATCAGGGGATAGACCCGAGAAGATGGAACCAGCAGTTTGGGAATCTAAAGACAGGAAAGCCAGGGCAGCTATTACGTTGGCAGTGTCAAAGAATGTGGCATTTAACATCATGAAGGAAACCACAGCAAGAGGTATGATGTTAGCCCTATCTAACATGTACGAAAAGCCTTCGGCAGCTAACAAGGTTTTTTTGATTCGAGAGCTGGTAAATACAAGGATGAGAGAAGGCAGTCCAGTTACAGAGCACATCAACAAGTTGAATTCGATTTTAGCCAGACTTGTGTCAGTGGACATTAAATTCGAAGATGAAGTTCAGGCTTTACTATTGTTATCATCATTGCCAGATAGCTGGTCAGGGACTGTTACAGCGATTACTAGTTCTGCCAGCGAGTTCACTTTTGATGGGATTCGGGATCTTATTCTGGGCGAAGATGTCAGACGAAGAAATTCAGGTGGATCATCAAGTGAATTACTGAATGTTGGCAAAGGAAGGAAGAATAACAGAGGTAGTGGGAGCAAGAACAGGATGAGGAGTCAGTCTAGGGCTCGAGGTGATGTAACCTGTTGGAACTGCAAAGAGGTTGGACATTTTAGGAATCAATGTCGAAACGAGAAGAAAGAAGTTAACACTGCATCAGACTGCTCAGATGATGACGCATTAATATGTAGTGTAGAGAGTTATGTGGATTCCTGGGTCATGGATTCTGGTGCTTCATTTCACGCTACCCACAGCACTGAAGCATTGCGGAATTTGAAGAAAGGTGACTTTGGTAAGGTACGACTGGCGAACAATGATGTTCTTGATGTTACGGGCATGAGTGATATGGATATAGTAACTTCAGCCGGTTCATGGACTTTAAAGGATGTCAGGGTGATTCCAAGCTTAAAGAAACAGTTGATTTCAGTGGGGCAGTTGGATGAACAGGGACATGAGGTTAAATTCGGGAACGGGCAGTGGAAAGTTATCAAGGGAAATCTTGTCATAGCTCGAGGAAGAAAGCGGGGTTCGCTTTATATGGTCAGTTTACCGTCTGAGGGAGTGACCGTCCCAGTTCAGAAAAGAAACAAAGTCGGGTTCACAAAGTCTTGTGGGCAGAAGAAGGTTTGTTTTGCAGATGATAAACCCAGAGCCACAAGTAAGATTCAGGTTGAGCGTGCTAGGAAAGGTTCAGAACTACTAGTCAGGGGTTTTCGTGGCAGTGGGAGCATGAGTTGTGCTTCAGTCAGAGTTACTAGACGACAATGGGTTAAGAGAACCAGTATTCCAGTTGTCGAAGTCTCTCCAGGTGATTATCTGCTTTATTCGGAGAGTGTTTATTCTCAGGGTATTTCAGGATCCGGCAGTTTGTGTCAGTGGGAGCCGGTAGAGACAGAGAATGGGTTTGCGGCAGACATAGCCATGACTGATGTGTTGGAGCTCGTGGGAGCTTCAACGGGCCTTCAGGTTAACTGATGAGAAGGCCGCTACAACCAGGAAAATGAGAAAGATTACAAGAGGTACAGGTTCACAGCGGACGGCAGTTTGAAGATTATCAAGCCTCCAAGTGGGAGATTATTGGGTTTTGTGGAGCCTTGATTTGGGCTTGGGTTAGAAGAAGACGATTAATTGGCAGATTAATTAAAGACAAGGGTCCGGCCCATTTGTTTTATTTAGCCCATAATTGGTTTTCTTGTTCCCCAAGGGTTAAACCCTAATCTTGTATTATAAATATAGGCATCTTGTACTTCTAATCCTCATCACGAGTGAGGCAGAGAGCAATAATAAAAATATCCTGGTTGCAGCCCGTGGAGGTAGGTCAGCCGACCGAACCACGTAAATCCTTGTGTTCTCGTGTTCGTTTATTTTCTGCAGATTAATCGTTTGTGTGTGTGTGTGTTGCTTCCGCGTGCGTATACCTAACAAAAACATCATGCAGCAAGAATATCAACGGAAATAGAACGAGGCTCTCGTTTCAAACCAGTTCGGTTCGGGTTGGTTCGTATGTTGAGGAAGGGGTGTTGGATATATATGAAATTCCGATGTAATTAAAAGTCGAGATCAATGTAACCCGACCCGGTACGATCCCAAGAGTTACACGTTGGTACACGAATCAGATAAGTTCACGCGTTGGTGGATTATTATTTATGAAATAATAATTGTTTTAATCTTGAGGGATTTAATATTAATAAGATCAATATTAAGGAGTATCTTGAGGGACTTAATATTAATAAGATTAATATTAAGGAGTATTAAGATATTTAGCAAGGGGGTTTATTGCAAGTTGTTGTCTTATAAAAGGAGGGTTAAGGAGTAAACCCTAATCACACTTTTGATAAAACAACAAACCCTTGCCTCCTCTTCTTGGCTTTTTGCGGCCGCCACCAAAGAAAAGAAGGCCGCCGCCTTCTTCCTTTTGTTCGGCCATCAACCACCACAAGCCACCACCTTCCTCTTGCAAGTGTTGTTTCCCGGTTGGTTCGTGCTCGGTTGTGAACTTCCTACTAGCGAGGATTCGTTGTAACCCGCGTGTTACAATTCCGGTGTAGTCGTCAAAGGTTGATTACTAAACCCCCTATGGTTGTTTATATTATTTATTTGTTTATACGCGTTTAACTGAGATCCTGATTGGGAATATTTTATTAATCAGATTAATAAAATTACATATATATTTATATATATAAATCGCCACACATATATATTGTATATATAATCCGGTTTTGATAAATATATAAACCGCTTCCGCTGTGTATACGATACCATGATTCCCAACAGTGGTATCAGAGCCACGGTTACACGCGTATAGATGGTAAAGTTATAATTTTGATCTTTGTTTTGTTTGTCAAAAATTGTTTATTTTGACAAAAGATCAAAAGCTTTTAGTTGTTCATGGATTGTGATGTGAATCGAGCCCTAGGTATTTGACCCTTGTCATGGTTGTGTTTGTGATGGTTTTATTTCTTTATTGATTTGTATTTTTTATTACGGATATTGGATCCAGTGTAATAGATAGGATTAGAATAGATTTGATTTTATTGTATTTTCAAATTTATTGTTGTAATCCTTCAAGTACAAGATCAAGACAAAAAAAAAGGCGAACAGGTTCCATGAAGATAGAGATCTCGGGTCAAGTGGGAGTTATATCAAAATTGTTTTGAAACCCTTTTGACTAGTTCGTTTCGTTTCTGGCTAAAACGAAACGGGCGACCTATTAGGGGCTCGATTCGTTTAATTTTATTATTATGTTTTGTGGTTGTGGTTTATTTATTGTAAATAATTTAGATAACCCAAAATAAATAAAATTTTCACAATCATGACAACGGTTTTATTAAAACAAGTTTTATAAAAACCGAAAAGCATATTTAATAAAAGGAGTTTTATTAATATTAAAACAAGTCCATTCGCGATAATACGACCAACGTAGTTTAAATAGGGTATTTAAAACTATACCGTGTCGAGTGTTGAAAGAAGTTTCAATTATCACGAACAATATAAAATTGGATTTTATAAACTGTTGTGTGACTCACATCATGCTAACGAGTCATTCAATATATTTGTGGTAAATATTAAAACTAAATCCCAATTTTAAATTGATGTTTCATGCCACCTTTAACGAGTTAACACTTCATTCTATATCGAACCCAAATGTTAGTGCTGACCCTGCATCTGGGCGTTGATCATGAGTGAAGGTAATCATCGCGGTTCCTGTGTAACATAGGCCGGTGTTACAGTTAACTAGTAAAGGACCAAACATCGCTTGTTTGACAAGTGGGCATAGTTGGGGTTAAACATACATCGCTTTTAGCGATAACCCCAAAAGGAGAGTTGTGTAGTGGACATAATTAACAATCGTTGTTTACCTACCTAATCATACCAGTGGACAGTGCTAAGCCAGTTCATTGTGTATTGATGAATCGGGATCTCATCCTAATTAATTTTGCTTTTTGGGTCATAAAATAATTAGGATACTTAAAACATGAAATACTAATACATTAGATTTTGAACTTTGTAGATGTCAACTGAAAACAATTCCGCCTCTCAATTCTCGCTCAAGTCCATCTTAGAGAAGGACAAACTTAACTACTCCAACTTCATGGACTGGCACCGCAACTTGAAAATTGTTCTCAAGGCGGAGAACAAGTTGTATGTTCTAGAAACGCCAGTTAGCACTCGTGTGCTAAAAATGAAGGCATATCTTGATCACTTGGCTTGTCTGGAATACCCCTTGAGTGATGAGTTAGCTGGGGATATTATCCTAAGCTCATTGCCCAAGTCATATGACCAGTTCATTATGAACTACAATATGAACGGGATGGAAAAGACACTTGCAGAACTGCATTAGATGCTCAAATCTGCTGAGGTGAACATACCTAGCAAGACTGCACCAGTGCTAGTGATCAAGGAGGGACAAGTTAAGAAACCTAACACCAAGAAAATGGGCAATCAGGGCAAAGGGAAGGGCAAAGGCAAATCTGTTGCCAATAGGAAACCTCGGAAAGATGCCAAGTGTTTTCATAGTGATGATACTAGGCACTGGAAGAAGAACTGTGCTAAGTATTTAGCTGAGCTGAAGCAAGCTAAGGCTTGGAGGAGAGTCCTCAAGTATATATGTTATTGAAATCTTTGCTTTTCCTAGCAAAACATGGGTGTTTGACACAGGATGTGGTTTCCACATTTGTAATGTTTTGCAAGGACTAAGAAAGATTAGAAAGCTGAAACAAGGCGACTTGGAGGTCCATGTTGGCAATGGACAAAGAGTTGCTGTGAAGGCTATATGAGAATGTGTTCTCTTGCTTCCTTCCGGTTTAGAACTTGTTTTGAACAATGTTTATTACATTCCTAGTGTGACTAGAAATATTGTTTCAGTTTCGGCTTTGCGAGGACAAGGTTTTAATTATCGTTTCAATGGGGAATTTATTTCTGCTTATTTTAACGATGTATTTTACTTTGATGCAAAACCCAACAATGGGATCTATGAGATAGAAATCCAAAACAATAACATATTATGCAATATCTCCCATAAACGTAATAAGTTGGACTTTAATGATACGTATATGTGGCATTGTAGGCTTGGTCACATAAGTGAGAATCGTGTTAAACAACTCAAAACCGCAGGAATCCTGGATTCCAAGGGTTCGGAGTCGTTTGGAAAATGCGAATCATGCTTAAGTGGAAAGTTAACGAAAGCACCTTTTTCAAATGTTGGAGAAAGAGCTAATGATCTGTTAGGACTTGTACATACAGATGTATGTGGTCCATTCAGAACAATGTCAAGACATGGAGAAAGATACTTTGTTACATTTACTGATGATTTCAGTAGATATGGTTATGTTTATCTTATGAAGCATAAACATGAAACTCTTGAAAAGTTCAAGGAGTACCAAAACGAAGTAGAAAATCAGCTAAATAGAACTATTAAAATGCTTCGATCAGATTGAGGTGGTGAATATCTTAGTCAGGAATTCATCGACCATCTAAAGGATTGTGGAATAGTTTCACAACTCACTCCACCTGGAACACCGCAACATAATGGTGTGTCTGAGCGGAGAAATCGAACTCTATTAGATATGATTCGATCAATGATGTGTCGAACAAACCTTCCAAAATCCTTTTGGAGTTATGCTTGGAGACCGCCGCAAGACTTGTGAATATAGCTCCAACGAAAAGGGTTACTAAAACGCCTTATGAGATATGGCATGGAAAGAAACCTCATGTATCCTACCTTAAAGTCTGGGGATGTAATGCTTATATCACTCTAGAAGCTTCGTATAAACTAGATCCCAGAGACGAAAAGGTGGTTTTCGTTGGATACGGTAAGAAGATCGGTTACCTGTTCTACCACCCCACTGAAAATAAGATTTTCACCAAACGCAGAGGCACTTTCTTAGAGGAAGAGCTTCTGGCGCGAGGGATTGGAGATAACCATGTGGATCTTGAAGAAATTCGAGAATCACATGTGACTGAACCAGCTGTTCAGACAGAACCAGATGTAACTGATCCAGTTGTTGAAGTTGAGCCTGAGAGGACTCAAGAAACAACAGAAACACCAAGTGTTCGGAAAATTATTAGGGATCGTCGTGCACCGGTAAGGTATGACGATGTCTTCATGATTGATGAAGCTGAGCCTACTACTTACAAAGCTACAATCTTGGATTCACAATCCAGGAAATGGCAAGAATCCTTGAATGCAGAGATGCAATCCATGTATGATAACCAAGTCTGGGATTTGGTTGATCTTCCTACCGAATGTCGGACTGTGGGAAACAAATGGATCTTCAAGAAGAAGACTGACATGGATGGGAATGTGCAAACCTACAAAGCAAGGCTTGTAGCGAAAGGTTTTACTCAGACTCAAGGAATTGATTATGTGGAAACCTTCTCGCCAGTAGTCATGCTTAAGTCTATTAGAATTCTACTTGCCATTGCTGCATATTATGACTATGAGATATGGCAGATGGATGTCAAAACCGCGTTCCTTAATGGACACTTACTGGAAAATGTCTATATGGTTCAACCTGGAGGTTTTGTCGATCCAAAGAATCCTAATAAGGTGTGCAAACTGAATAAATCCTCTATGGATTAAAGCAAGCATCTCGCAGCTAGAATCTCCGTTTTGATCAGAAAATCAAAGAGTTTGGTTTTATCAAGAACGAAGATGAACCGTGTGTTTACAAGAAATCTAGTGGGAGCTATATCACTTTTCTTATACTGTATGTAGATGACATACTAATCATTGGAAACAATATCCCTATGCTTAAAGATGTTAAGACCTGGTTGGGTAAATGTTTCGCAATGAAAGATCTTGGTGAAGCCGCTTATATTCTGGGAATAAAGATTTATAGAGATAGATCAAAGCGGTTATTGGGTTTGAGTCAAAGTACATATATTGATAAGGTCTTACGACGCTTCTCAATGCAAGACTCAAAAAGGGGGCTCTTGCCCATGGCACATGGAACCATTCTTAAATAACAAGCAGTGTGCAAATACTGAAGAGGAAAAGAAGAAAATGGAAGGTGTTCCATATGCTTCCGCGATTGGTTCCATCATGTATGCCATGTTATGTACTAGACCTGATGTCTCGTATGCTCTTAGCATGACGAGTAGATATCAACAGAACCTAGGAGAGAGTCACTGGGCTGCAGTGAAGAACATTCTTAAGTACTTGAGAAGGACTAAAGACATGTTCTTAATATATGGAGGACTGGACGAGGAGCTGTCAGTTAAGTGTTATACTGATGCAAGCTTCTAGACTGATCGTGATGATTCAAGGTCACAGACGGGATATGTTTTCATTCTGAATGGCGGGGCTGTTACTTGGAACAGCTCTAAGCAAAGTGTGGTTGCTTAATCCACCTGTGAATCAGAATACAATGCTGCATCGGATGCTGCAAAAGAGGCTGCCTGGATGAAGAAGTTCATTGGTGATCTCGATGTTATGCCTAGCATAAAGAAACCAAACGAGATACTGTGTGACAACACTGGTGCCATTGCTCTTGCAAAGGAACCAAGGTCACATCAGACCACAAGGCATATACTCAAGAAATTCCACTATATTAGAGAGATAATAGGACGTGGAGACATTGTATTAAACAAAGTTCATACAGATCTGAATCTGGCTGACCCCTTTACTAAGCCTTTACCTCAAGTTAAACATGAGGAGCATGCTGGAAAGATAAGGCTTAGAGTTTCTAGACAGTGGGCATGATCTGTAGTTAGTATTGGTGTTTTATTTTGAACTATAACAGTTACATTGAATATTTATTTGATTTAATGGGTTAAATGCAAATTTAATATTTATTAACTGTGTTCATTTATTCGTATGTTTAAATCCTTGAATAAAAGTATTCTAAATGTCCGTAGTCGATCAAAATACATGGGAATGAATTTGAATGTAAGACTATTGTGAATTGGGATGGTTGTATTCATGAGATGAATAGCTCAAGGGTTTTAGGATCATAATTCACAGATATTATTGGGGAATAATATTGGATGTAACTCGCTTCAAAACGATCTCCATGGATCTATGTCATGAGATGTTTTGATATTGATATGTTCAATCTGTCCTTTTTCCTAAGGCGCATATTAAACTACATTGATCAAGGACTATCTTTGATGTTATCTTACACTATCCTGAAACATGGGTAGCTATAAGGGTAGCGTTGGGAGAAATTCGAGATTAAGTGGGAGTTGTATGACGCTGATGGAATTCTGTACTTCTATGGGACTAGAAGCCTAGACATTCTGGCGCCCTCGTAAAACTCAAACTGGTATAAACGCGTGGCCACGCTCGGACTAAGGTAGTTCGTTAGACCACTTTGAATTAGAGACGAGAATAGAGAATAGTTGATCACTATATAAGAATGAATGATCCATGTCTTATGATCAACGGATGTCTATACAGAAGGGACTTATTGATATAATTATCAGGGCTATAGTATTTGGTTGAGTAAAGCGTTACTTGAACTCAAAGAACTAGTTGACGACTGTAAAGTGTCATACTGGTTTGGGTGCAATGCGATGCAGCTAGGCGTCCAACTCTGCGCACGTTGAATCATTTAATTAAAATCGTCCAAGTGGGAGATTGTTGGATATATAGGATGTCCAATGTAATTAAAAGTCGAGATCAACGTAACCCAACCCGGTACGATCCGAAGAGTTACACGTTGGTACACGAATCAGATAAGTTCACGCGTTGGTGGATTATTATTTATGAAATAATAATTGTTTTAGTCTTGAGGGATTTAATATTAATAAGATCAATATTAAGGAGTATCTTGAGGGACTTAATATTAATAAGATTAATATTAAGGAGTATTAAGATATTTAGCAAGGGGGTTTATTGCAAGTTGTTGTCTTATAAAAGGAGGGTTAAGGAGTAAACCCTAATCACACTTTTGATAAAACAACAAACCCTTGCCTCCTCTTCTTGGCTTTTTGCGGCCGCCACCAAAGAAAAGAAGGCCGCCGCCTTCTTCCTTTTGTTCGGCCATCAACCACCACAAGCCACCACCTTCCTCTTGCAAGTGTTGTTTCCCGGTTGGTTCGTGCTCGGTTGTGAACTTCCTACTAGCGAGGATTCGTTGTAACCCGCGTGTTACAATTCCGGTGTAGTCGTCAAAGGTTGATTACTAAACCCCCTATGGTTGTTTATATTATTTATTTGTTTATACGCATTTAACTGAGATCCTGATTGGGAATATTTTATTAATCAGATTAATAAAATTACATATATATTTATATATATAAATCGCCACACATATATATTGTATATACAATCCGGTTTTGATAAATATATAAACCGTTTCCGTTGTGTATACGATACCATGATTCCCAACAAGGGGAACATGTTTGGAACTGATTGGGGTCAGTTTGTCGGTTTCAGTTTTAGAACCAGTTTTTGTGCACCTCTCCAGTGGAATGTCTCAAGGGACACATATCATGTACATGTCATAATAACAAAAATTTAAGTCTTACGCTATTTTTTTTATTGCAGAGGTAATTCATAACTCTACTAAACTGGCGAATCTAATTACCTAAGAAAAAGAAAAGAGCTTTTATGTACTGAGAATATTCTGATGGTTCTTAAATAAATGTCTGAGTAAGATAGGATAATCTTATGAGCAAAAATAACGTTTTTAAGATCGGTCAACAAATACTTAACAAAAGACAATTTTGCCAGCTGCATTCAAACGGCTTCTTTTTTGCGCCGGACTGTGCTTAACATATTAAAAAATAAAAAGACAAAAAGATCTATACGCTCTTAAATATTGAATGTTGTGTACGCTGTGATTACATACAATCATGGTCAGACCTATACAAACTCAGAAAATTTTCAAATATGTGAAGTGATGGCTCTATGTTAACCGAATCACAAGGCCTAATTGATTGAAAAAATGAACATTGGGACTTCAGCTGTTTGCCAAGTGTTATGGCTCAGAAATTTGATTAGCGACCCATTGATAATGAATCAGCAATTGCGCTGATGAAAAATCCGGTTTTTCACGGAAGGACTAACTATAGACACTAAGTATCATTTTATATGTGAATATGTAGAGCGAAATCAAATAATTTTCACCACTCATTAAGATGAGGAGCCTAGTTGGAGCAGAGGACTAAAAGACATGGGTCAAAATTGAGGGGGAGATTGATGGCTCTATGTTGACCGAATCACGAGGCCCCACTGGTTGACAAAATGAAGGTTGGGAGTGTTTGAGATAGTCAAGCTGTTGACCTAGTAATCTGAAACAAACAGTTAGTTTTCTGCAGTATTTAAATAGCTTTAGTATGTTGCTTTTGTCAATTTTCATTAAGTCGAAATATAAAGTGTAATCTGTGATGACTTTGATATGCGTTGACTTTTTTTCCAACTTTGACCATGCAGGAATTCACATAAATGCTGACCCATATCACAGTGATCCAAATACTGAAAAAACACCATGTTCTTGATGATCATAAAGCTGCTTCAATATAAAAACAGAGATACTCCATATCCAGTTATCCACCATTTGCAAATCATTATATGAAGCTTCATTGCTTCCAGGGTCTTGACTCTTGACCATCAAATGACTGCATCCTGTTACTTGTTTTACATCCACATATCCAGTTACAATTAGTTGACTCTTTAGTTGAATGATTTCTCTGGTGTGTTGCATCAGTTTATTTGTTAGAAGTTTTGTAATCAAGAAATTGAATTGATAATCAAACTCAACCGAAAAGTCAAACCACAGAATTGGCGCCAATATGAAAGCACATGTCGGTTGTACATTATTTATGTCGGTTAGTTATAAAATGGTTATTTAACCGTCCATGTATTTGGGTATAAATACCCCTCCTATGTATCAGTTTGTTTGTGTGGATAATAATATAGTTTGTGTTTATCAAACATTCCTCCACCCAATGTTTCATCCGAGAGTCACTGCACATTCCAATGTGCATACTCGATCATCGTTCATCCTATGTAAACCATGTAAATAATCCCCAAACAGGGGTGGAACTCAACATTATCTTCAATCCTTTTTATTTTATAAATAAAACAGCCTCAAGTTCCTTTCTTGCCAGATACAATGCACAGCTGCTGCTATCACCAAACGTTGTATAAAGTTCTCAATGGATTTATCAGTATGCACTTGATTGTAATATTCCACCAATTGTTCTCACATCTAATGAGCATGTTCAAAGCTTACCCAAAGTTTACACCTTTGCCCAAATGTTAGCCCGGTACAGAAAAAAAAAAGCACATTTGAGGTCAATTCTGTTGCTCAAACAATCAATTCTATCTTGTGTTAAAAGCCTCCTTTGTATACCATTATGTTACCATTCATTGTTTTTCATATAATTTTGTCTTTTTGGATTATTTGTAAATCAGGCGGGTCAACTTGGTCTAAAAGACGGAATCTTTCCCATAACATAAATCATTCGATTTTACTTAAACTTTTCCCTTTTCTTGTCCTTCGTGTGCCACAAGAATATCATCATGAGACCCTCAATGTCTTCAATTACCATAACAGGATTACAAATAAAGAAGCCCAATAAGGATTTAATGATTTCTAACACAGATTTAACTAATTGCAGCCTCCCAACAAATCTCATTGATCATATGCAATCAATAAACGAATTGGAAAAATACAGTAAGAAAAGAAGAATCAAGTGATTTCAGAATGTGAGCACTAATCACCAATTTAAAGCAACTAACAACCTCTAACGACCTGACTTGTATTATTGACACTTTTACCCCATGAACTTATGAGACATAAGAGGACCGCCCCTTTGACTTTATTAAAACACTAATTTTGACTTTAACTTCCGTCAATCTGCAACTTGAAGTATACCATTCGTGCAAGTAACTTTACACAGTCACTTTTTTTTTTTGTTTGGTAATACTTCTTTGTGTGACAGCTTGTTTTTTGCAGCCTTTGACGGGTATGATCTTTTGTGCCATAGACGAGCTCTTATAAGTTTCTCTGGTATTTTTATGAGAAAGAATGGGTTGGGTACTTTTGTCAGGTTTTGTAATTTTGGGTCAGAGCTGGTTCGCATGCTATAAATGTTTTTTTTGGCGGTTGGTGGTGGTGTATTTTTCTGATTCACCCCCCCCCCCCCCCCTTTCTTGTCCTTTTCTATTCCATACTTCATCTGACTTGCTTCTTTTTGCATCTAATACCTCTTTTTACAATTCCCCACAATCAGCAAAAGAAATAAGTTCAATACAATATTTCAAGAATATCAAAACAGGGTATCAGCAAAACATGATAACTGAATTAACTGCACTTATTATCTTTATCACACTGAGTACTGTATTTGGTTTGTACTTACCAAAATTTTGTTAACTAAACTTGTATTCCATTAAAGAAATTAAAAATAACTTATTGTATTGCAGCAACTATGTATTTTTTAAAAATAAACCTGAAAATCTTTGGGAGCTATTCGTTTTTCGTTAAGAAGTCCATTACACACAAAAGTCGTTGTTTCTAACATCAACAATCTCATGATGCATTCAATACTTCTGTTAGGGAACAGTTGGTAGCTGTAACAGTTCAAAAATAACCAAAATTGATCCACTTGTAATGATTTGGTTCCATTTGCACCTTCCAAATGAACAAAGCATGCAGATAGCCACGGTATAATGCATCCCACGGGTCACTGAGGTGGATTAGGGTCTACAATCCGGATTTTTAACCTGCAGGTGATACGATGCCTTCCAATTGGCCGAAGCAAAGAATAACCCAAACTTTTGCCAATCAAATAACAAGCCAAACTTGACTTATGACGTATCTGCTTTGTTGTTTGGAGTGTTTGACACAATATGATAATTTTTTATGTCAATAAACAAAATGACCAAAAAGAACATATTTGTAATAAAAAGTCAAAATTACAAGTCTCACTTCATATTCAAGTAAGGTGTAAATAAGTTACTCGATTTTAGTCCTTAGTAATAAATGTTTTTGTCAATGGTATAAATCTGATCTAATTTGTTTGTTATATATGTAGGTTTTGTTGAATCTTGCAAGAGAAGCATTAAACTCAGTAGTTCAATTTGTTATCATTTCTATGCTTTTTAAGTTAGCAAATTACATGGTTCAGATTAACTTGTAATATCAACAAGTTAAACCATTAGAAGCATTTGACTTTCTTTGACATCCTATTATTTTACCTCAGTAGTAGATTTGTTGGTTTGGGCCCCGGTTAACACACATTAGACACTCACGTAAACACCAAGTGTGTTCTATTTATTTAATTGAATAAAAAATGACACGTAATACTATGCTGCATGTCTTCCATAATCTTCTCATTACTCGGTCAAACCCTTTGCCAATTCAACCTACACGTGCATAGCCAAAATCACCGATATTCCGATCCTTTGCACGTCCAAAACAGCCTTAAATGACCCCTTTACCATTTGACAAATTCTTCTCTTGACCCACAACCTGCTTACCCGTTTGACCCGCTAACCCGCGAGCTAACCCGATTATCCCAACAAGATTCATATACCATTGGCAACTGCCAACAATCTGTAGCCTCAGCACAGTATACGAATTTCAACTATTGTTGTTCTCCATAAAGATAAAGTTGTTGACTTTTATCCTCAAGATCACAACTTCGACACATTAAGACTAAACCCAAATGTTGACTTTGACCTTCTTTGATTAACAGCAAAACATGGTCCATAACCCCCATTATGCAACTTTGACCAGCTTTGACCTTTATCAAAATTTGGCCATATTTTCTCCACAGAATAATGAGTTGCAGGCTTCAAGACTATTCCAAATGCCACCATTATCCCACCCCCTTTATGGCTTTATGTCTTCAATTACCACCTACGTCCTCCAACACCAGATAATGTTGGCCCCATACACGGTACACCTCTTATATCTGCATCCCAAAACCCTGAATAAGTAAGATATTTTTTAGTTAAATTCGAATAAGTTAACTTATTTTTTAGGAAATTCTACAACAATTTGAACCTCCTGGGTTTATAAGAGGATGCAACCTGATATGCAGAACCATTTTCACTTCTAAAACACGTAGAGACTTTACTAAACTGTGTTTTTAGAATATTGACAAAATCTGTTATGTTTTCAAACACTTCACCCTTGTGCTTCATTAAACACACCCAAACATCCCATGAATAGTCAGTCATCCACAATAGTAAGAAAGTTCTTGAACCATTCCTTACTTTGAACTCTATAAGGTCCCCAAACATCTAAGTGAATTAGATCACCAACACTGATGCTCTTATGTTCACTTGAAGGGAATGGCTCCCTTTGTTGTTTGGCTTTGTGACAGATGTCACAAGGACAGCTACTAGGACTAAACTTGATTCCTAAAGTAGGTTCAAGTTTTTGTAGGACAATGTCAGAGGGATGACCAAGCCTAGCATGCCATAAATTAGATAGTTTACTAGAATTAAAACCTACTTGATGACTAACTATGGAACCCCCACAAAAGTACAGTCCTTCATACTGATTACCAATCACCAGGACTTTCTTGGTTAACAAGTCCTGAATGTAACAATGGTTTTCATCAAAACCAACATACAACCTATTATCTTTAACTAGTTTATGTACTGAAATAAGGTTCACAGAATATTCAGGAACTACAAACACATCAGGTAAAGTAACCCCATTTCCTAACTGAAGTGTTCCAATTTTAGACACAAAAGCTTTAGTACCATTAGGATGATTAACATGTATCTTTAAATTAGAAACATCAATGAAATCAGTTACTAGATGTTCACTAGTAACAATGTGTTGGTTAGCTCCTGAATCAATAATCCATACCTGAAACATTAGCACACAAAGGATGGTCAAAGACACTACCCGAAACATTATGACTTTGAGGTTCATCAATATTTGTTTCTTTAATCAGACTTAGCAGTTTAGCAATTTGATCACTAGACAAAGATGCAATAAAAGTATCAGGTTTCTCACTAACACAATTATTATTAACACTAGCCTTTTTTCTTGACATTCCCTTTGCTTTTGCCCAAGGAGGATATCCAATCAAGTAAAAACACTTTTCAACAGAATGTCCAATTTTATTACAATGTGAACATTTACTTGTCTGTCCAGTAGTTTTATTATCCTTCTTTATTGAGTCCATAGATTGATTAGTTTTAACAAAAAAACCAACATTGTTTTGACTCTTTTTTGAAGAATTAATTGAGTTTATGTGAGATTCCTCCCTAGAGACAACAGAAAAGGCCTCCTTGACAGAAGGTAAAACATCTTTGATTAAAAGACTAGTCCTAACACTTTGATAACCACTGTCAAGACCCATAAGAAACTGCATCAGTTTGATCATATTATTAAAATTATTAAAGTCTCTAGAAGCATCACAAGTACATGCAGGCAATTAAACAATTTGATCTAATGGTTTCCACATAATTTTCAATATATGATAATACTCAGAAACACACAAGCCATTTTGACTAAATTGATTAATCTTTTGATATAAAATCAAACATAACAGAGTGAATCAAAGCGCAAACAAAACAAACACCACAAACACAGTACAAGACACAGGCGAAGCTGAGCCAACGATCCAGATCAGTGGGTTCTCACAAGGATCCCACCGCAAGTCTTAACTCAGGAGCCACTAGACCTAGACACGAGACACAAACTTAAAGGTAACCACAGGCACAAGCCCAAAACAATGACTCCTTATGACAAACCCTAAAGAACCAGAAAGATCTCACTAGAAAGACCCAAGTTAGGGTTCTTCCAAGAAAAAAAAACTCGTAGTTTGTAACCTTCACTTAGGGTTACAAATCAGAGAGCAAGAGAATATGCAATCCAGTCCAGAAAAGAAGCAGATCCACAAGATCAGAAGCAACCTCCAGAACCAGTAACCACGAAACCCTAATAAGACACAGTAACGGAAATAAAACCAGAATCAAGAGCCTAGTGCTCTGATACCATGTCAAAATAGTCGACACAGATTTATTACCAAAGAATGATCCAGAGTATAAAATCTCTTAAACAAAATACAAAGAAATCCTGACTACCGAACTCTTAAGACATGCAAGGATTATCACTATGATAATCAGTCACAATACACAACAGATAAACCAAGAATCAATTTTCAAGATGATCAATGAAAAAAACCCTAATTTGATACTGTGAACGAGTGAATAACGAGAGAACAAGAATATCAGTGAGTCAAAAGTGGTAAAGGGTTGAGATGAGAACCTTTAAATAGGCAACCAAATGTGTTTTCTCGAATAAGATCAAAGACTGATAATCAAACAATCGAACGGATGCAATCACGTGTGCTTTCTCACACGGATTGCCACCATCAGCATGGATCAACAAATGGGCCACCTGAATTGGGCCAGACCAAACAAATAGATCACGAAATGGGCTCAGCAAACAATCATCCAATCCAAGACTTAGGTGCAATCCAAGACTCCATATCAAGCCCAATCTACAAAAAAACACTCATGCAAAATATTCAAGTATTATTTTATAAAAAAGATTAAAAAAAATAAAAACTAACCTTAGTGTTAAAACTGAAGTTAAAGAAAAAGTAAAAAAAAAAAAAAAGTCAGCTTATAATTTTAACACCCCCCTAGTTTTAACACTTAAAGGGATCAAACATGGCCAAAGAGTTGCAAAGTTGCACATGCTGGCCTGGATTTAATCCTTTAGTAAAAATGTTAGCAATCTGGTTAACATATCTGACATTACATGTTTTTATAATACCCTTTGATACTAAGTCTCTAAGAAAGAATAAATCTAACTCAAAGTGCTTAGTTTTCTCAAAGAAAACAGGATTAGAAGCAATAGCCAAAGTAGTAGTACTATCACAATGCAATGAAACAGGTAAATTCACCTGAATATCTAGTTCAGACAATAAACTTATGATCCTTAAAATCTCACAAGTAGCTAAACACATTGATCTATACTTTGCTTCAACAGAAGATCTAGAAACAATAGATTGTTTCTTGCTTTTCCAGGAAACAAGATTATTTCCCAAAAAAACACAATAACCAGTAACAGACTTTCTAGTAGTAAGACATTTAGCCCAATCAGAGTCAGAATAAGCAACAAGATCAAAAGTATCTGAGCGTTTAAACACTATCCCTTTTCCAGGAGCCCCTTTCAAATATCTTAACAACCTCATAGCTATCTTTAAATGACCCTCTGTGGGTTTATGCATGTATTGACTAAGGTAATGAACAACATAGGATATATCTGGCCTAGTATGAGATAAATAGATTAGTTTTCCATTCAATTTTTTATAGCCAGTTATATTAGATAAAATAGTAGCATGTTCATTACATAAGGCAGTTCAAACATGATTAGGCTCCAAGGGATTAGTAACAGGTTTGCATCCAACCATGCCATACTCTGTTAAAAGGTCAAGACAATACTTTCTTTGGGATAAACAAAGATCATCATTTTGGGACACAACTTCTATCCCTAGAAAATATTCAAACTCACCCAAATCTTTGATCTTAAAAGAATCCTTAAGACTCTCCTTAGTTCTTTCAATGTCTTCTAAACTAGATCCAGTCAAGACAATATCATCCACATAAACCAACAAAACAGTAACATGAGAATCATTCATTTTTATAAACGAAGAATAATCACATTTGCTTTGTTTAAAACCTAAGCCTTTCAAGACTCCAACAACTTTTTCATTCCACATTCTAGGAGCTTGTTTAAGAGCATACAAAGATTTTTTAAGCTTACACACTTTTCTTTCTTTATCAGAAAAATATCCCTCAGGAAGACTCATGTAAACTTCCTCATTTAAATCACTATATAAGAATGCATTATTAATGTCTAACTGAAACAATTTCCAATTATTTTTTACAGCTAGGGAAATAATACACTTAACAGTGACAAACTTCACAACATGAGAGAAGGTTTCATCAAAATATATTCCTTCCTTTTGACTGTAGCCTTTGGCAACAAGTCTAGCATTAAATCTATCTATGTCACCATTGGATTTATATTTAATTCTATAAACCCATTTACAGCCAACAATACTCCTGCCATGAGGCAAATCAACAATATCCCAAGTATTGTTGTCGTTTAAAGCCTCAATCTCATCATTCATAGCAGTACTCCAATTAGGATCAGAGGCTGCTTCCCTAAAGTTTCTAGGTTCAACACTTTTATTAAGCATACAAGCAAAAACTTGATTATTTATAGACAAATTAGAATAATTAACTACTCTTTCAATGCCATATTCGACATTTCCTTCAATAACAAAGTCTTCTAACCTCCTAGGCATAGTAGAACTCCTACTAGATCTCCTGAATAAAGTTGATTCAAAAACATTTTCATTTGAACGATTAGAATCATTGCCCTCAGAATTGGAATTATCTACATTGTTATATATCACATGTTCAGCCCTGTCATCCATCTGTTCATTCTGATGTTGATTAACACATTCAGAATTACTAGGATGGGACTGCTGAATCCCATGTGTTTCTAAATCATTCTCACCTTGTACCCTTCCTTCATCATAGGGCTCTTCACAAGGTTTGGGTGTTTCATAAAGGTTGAAAAAAATTCAAAGAGTTGATTTTTTCAAGTGTGTTTTCATCATATTTAGAAAAAAAAATTTCTTTAAAAGGAAAAATGGTTTCATAGAATTTTACATGTCTTGAATAAAAAATGTTTTTATTTTGGGAAATTGGATTTTAACACACTGAACTATTGACAATTGGCCGCTGACGCACTAAACTACAAAATTGACCAACACCGCACTGTACTTTTAACTTATTGCCATGTATCACCCTCAAACTAACCATGGTTAATTTTTGCTGACGTGGCATGGTGACGTGTCCATTTTTGCTGACGTGGCAGGTGATGTGTACATGCCACGTCAGCTTATTCCACATGCCACATCAGCAAAAATGGACACGTCACCATGCCACGTCAGCATAAATTAACCATGGTTAGTCTGAGGGTGATACAGGCCAATAAGTTGAAAGTACAGTGCGGTGTTGTTCAATTTTGTAGTTCAGTGCGTCAGCGGTCAATTGTCAATAGTGTTAGGGTGTTAAAATCCAATTTCCCTTTTATTTTCTAAACTCAAAACCTTATATCCCTTTTTGTCATTAGAATATCCTATGAAAACACACTTTTCAGCTTTATTGTTTAATTTGTTTGAATCATTTAAAATTGTAGCAAAACATAAACACCCAAATATTTTCAAATGATTTAGGAAGGGTTTAAAACCAAAAAAGAGTTCATAAGGAGTTCTACCATTCAGCTCAGAGGGGGGGAGTCCTATTAATAAGATAAGAATCAGTCAATACACATTCAATACAATAACAAACTGGCAAATTACTTTGAAACAAAAGAGCTATAGTGACATTCAATAAATGCCTATGTTTTCTTTCAGCTATTCCATTCTGTCGAGGTGTGTAAGCACAAGTGGTTTATTGAATAATTCCATTAGTTTTACAAAAAGAATTCATTTGATGATTAACAAATTCAGAATCATTGTCACTTCTAAAACACTTAGCAACTTTATTAAACTGTGTTTTCAGAATATTGACAAAATCTGTTGTGTTTCAAACACTTCACCCTTGTGCTTCATTAAACACACCCAAACATCCCATGAATAGTCAGTCATCCACAATAGTAAGAAAGTTCTTGAACCATTCCTTACTTTGAACTCTATAAGGTCCCCAAACATCTAAGTGAATTAGATCACCAACACTGATGCTCTTATGTTCACTTGAAGGGAATGGCTCCCTTTGTTGTTTGGCTTTGTGACAGATGTCACAAGGACAGCTACTAGGACTAAACTTGATTCCTAAAGTAGGTTCAAGTTTTTGTAGGACAATGTCAGAGGGATGACCAAGCCTAGCATACCACAAATAAGAAAGTTTACTAGAATTAAAACCTACCTAATGACTAACTATGGAACCCCACAAAAATACAGTCCTTCATACAGATTACTAGTCACCAGGACTCTCTTGGTTAACAAGTCTTGAATGTAACAATTGTTTTCATCAAAACCAACATACAACCTATTATCTTTAACCAGTTTATGTACTGAAATAAGGTTCACGGAATATTCAGGAACTACAAACACATCATGTAAAGTAACCCCATTTCCTAACCGAAGTGTTCCAATTTTAGACACAAAAGCTTTAGTACCATTAGGATGATTAACATGTATCTTTAAATCAGAAACATCAATGAAATCAGTTAATAGATGTTCACTAGTAACAATGTATTGGTTAGCTCCTGAATCAATAATCCATCCCACTTTAACCTTATTTCTACTAGTATTAAAACAGAATATAGGTTTCACAAAAACATAAGCACAGAAAGGATGGTCAAAGACACTACCTGAAACATTAGAAGTATCAGGTTTCTCACTAACACAACTATTATTACCACTAGCCTTTTTTCTTGACATTCCCTATGCTTTTGCCCAAGGAGGATACCCAATCAACTAAAAACACTTTTCAACAGAATGTCCAATTTTATTACAATGTGAACATTTACTTGTCTATCCAGTAGTTTTATTATCCTTCTTTATTGAGTCCATAGATTGATTAGTTTTAACAAAAAAATCAACATTGTTTTGACTCTTTTTTGAAGAATTAATTGAGTTTCTGTGAGATCCTCCCTAGAGACAACAGAAAAGGCCTCCTTGACAGAAGGTAAAACATCTTTGATTAAAAGACTTGTCCTAACACTTTGATAACCATTGTCAAGACCCATAAGAAACTGCATCAGTTTGATCATATTATTAAAATTATTAAAGTCTCTAGATGCATCACAAGTACAGGCAGGTAATTGAACAATTTGATCTAATTGTTTCCACATAATGTTCAATATATCATAATACTCAGAAACAGAGATGCCATTTTGACTAAATTGATTAATCTTTTGATATAAAATCAAACATAACAGATCCATCAATTTTATCATAGGTTTCTTACAATTCAGTCCACACATCACTGGCAAGCCTAGAGAACACATGACCCATATATAATAACTCTTCACTAATAGAATTAAGAATCTAGGTTAAGACAATAGAATTACATCCGTCCCATTGTTTAGCAAGAACAACATCAGTTTGAGACTTAACACATGACTTATCAACAAAACCCCATTTATTTTTAACTTGTAAAGCTAGGGTTGATGAATTGGCCCAAACAGAATAATTTTCAGAACTTTCAACTTAATAGTTATAATGGTCAGGTTACTAGAATCAGATGGATGCAAGTACAAAGGGTCACTGGCATCAAGTTTGCTAATGAGAGTCTCATTAACAACAACAACACGACCCCATCAGTAGGTTCTTGGTTATCAGCCATGATGAAATCAGACAATAAACACAAGTACCAACAAGATCAACAAGCAGTCAAACACAAATAACAATCAGATGCACACAAGAGTGAATCAAAGCGCAAACAAGAACAAACACCACAAACACAGTACAAGACACAGGCGAAGCTGAGCCAACGATCCAGATCAGTGGGTTCTCACAAGGATCCCACCGCAAGTCTTAACTCAGAAGCCTCTAGACCTAGACAAGAGATACAAACTTAAAGCTAACCACATGCACAAGCCCAGAACAATGGCTCCTTAGAACAAACCCTAAAGAACAAGAAAGATCTCACTAGAAAGACCCAAGTTAGGGTTCCTCCAAGAAAAAAAACTCGTAGTTTGTAACCTTCGCTTAGGGTTACAAACCAGAGAGCAAGAGAATATGCAATCTAGTCTAGAAAAGAAGTAGATCCACAAGACTAGAAGCAACCTCCAAAACCAGTGTAACACCCCAACCGATGGCGGAAACATCGGGATGTCACGTATTGATGATTGTTCAGTAGCTTATGGTAAATAATAAATTTCATTATATGGTTTAAATAAATTACATACAATTGTTCTACAAGAATTCGTACATCAAATTGAATAAAACTATGCACACATCTTCAAGTATTAACTCAAATCTTCAAGCAAGTAGAACCTGAAACATGTTAAGTTGAAAATATTTTGGGTCAACAAAAGTTGGTGAGAATTACATAGGTTTTGATAATCGAATAAAATTGTTGTGCAATTCATGTGTCATGGCAATCTAGTCCATATGTGAAAACATACTAGAAGTAAATCGAGTGCATAACCAACCATTGTGACCGTTGTATTGTGGTACATCCCATACGCTCATGGTTCACTCGTTTATATTGCAGTAACAAACACCCACGCAACCTTTGTAGGAGGCACGTATCCGGGTGGGATTGTCAGCCCAATAGATCTATCAATGTATACCGTCGGCTGATGAATGTTTATGCTAGAATTGTGCTTACCCTAGTCATGTTCAAGACATAATGCAACATAGAAATACACATAGACACATTGATGATTGAATTGCATAAATAATGTTGTAACATGTTTCACCCCAAAAATGGTGATAAATAGAAAAGGGGCTATGTAAAACTCACCTTAGCAAAATGTTATATCTGTTGAAAAATTGAATAGTGGTGTTGCCCAAATGTGTCAAGTATCACCCTATAATAAAGTAATAAATATGTCTAAGTCTATCTAGTCTACAAATGTATATGTTCTAGGGCTTCAAATTTGGGGATAAATGCTCGTTTGATTAATATAAAAAATGTTTGATAATTGAGAGAATATTAGTAAATAAATAACCAAAAATCTTTTTATGAAATTTAAATTTAAGATTGTCACAATAATGTGTTTAAAGTGTAAAAATAATTTTTACAAAATTATTTTCTTTAAAATAGAATATTAATTCTATTTATAACAAATTGTCAAAATTTAACTTTAATATTTAAAAATATTAAAATTAAAGAATTGTAAGTTTAAAATTCATATTTCTGTTCCAAATAATCAGAAATAATTTGTATAAAATTTTGATGCAAAAATATTAAAAATTGGATTTATTATGATTTAATTATGATTAAAACTAACAAAAATTTATTAAAAATATTAAATAAATGATTTTTCAGAATTAAAAATCATTTCAGAAAAGTTTATCATTATATAAACTCAGAATATTTTTTGTGGAAATTTATAAAATTGTTTTGATATTTTAATGGAATTTTGTAAATATAATAGAATAAAATTGATTTAATTATTATATATATTAAATAAATTAATTTTTGAAAACTAAAAATTGTGGGTGAACCTTTTACATCAGATTAGCTTGAAATAATTTTTTTAGAATTTATAAAAGAGTTTTAATAATTAAAAATGAATTTATAAAATTATATGTATTATATATATTTATTTGTAAAAAAAGAAAAAGGAACAAAAAAAAGGAATGCCACTGCCGGGACTCGAACCCGGGTGGCTTAGGATGAAAGCACCAGTCACAACCACTTGGTCCAGACCAGTGGTTGTGATTAGTTCCGTTTGATTTAAAATAAATATATTATGCAAAATCAAGTTTATCCCCAAATTAAACCCACGAGCCCTAGATTATCCAATCGTTTGATTCACACATCAATAGCCCAATTAACCTTAGGGCTATTGATGTGTAGATGCCGATGATCAAAACCCACTAAAAAAATTATACTTACAAAGCAGAAACAAGCACGATTGGCCAGTCAAACCAAAATAGTCAAAACGCGATCGTAGTATAAGAACAGAGTATAATTGTGAAGAATTGGGGATTGAGAGAGATGTAATGGCGAGTTGTGAAGGTCCTACAATGATCAATTTATAGTACAATGATCTGGATCGATGAATTGGTAAGAGTTGACCATACATTGAATGTGATACGCGTGAATGATAAATTTGGTATCAATTGGCTGTTAATAAACGTGTTGCTGAGTCATAGAAGGCCGATAATCGTGTAATGGTACCAATTATAGATCAATCACAAGTTAATGTGATTGTTTTAAGCAAATCGTGTATCACAGTTGACTTTCCAAGTCAACTGTGAGGGTTTAAAAGGTAGTGATATAATTATAATGCATCTGGTTTGAATCAGATATGAAGGCTAGACCAGATGGTTGTGAGGGTGTGTTGTGTGTTGGTTTGACTCGGGTTCGAATCCCGTCAGAAGCAAATCCCTTTTTTTTAAAAAAAAACAGTGAGAGGTGGGAAAGACTAGTGGGCCGGATCCAAGGCTGTTGGGCCGGGTTTTGTTTGGGCCTGGGGTTATGCGGGCTTGTCTGGTAGGCTGCAGAAGGATTGGGTTAAGACCAATCATAAAATCAGTTTTATTTTTTTCTAAGCTATTATTTTTTTATAATTATTATTATTATATATACATTTCAATATATATATATATATAGGTTGTGTGTTAGGCATTTTGTATAAAAAGATGTATAAAGCGAGGGCTTTGCGTATAAAAATTTGGGGAAAAGTTTTGCGATGTTACAGTCTCCCCTACTTTTAGGAACTTCGTCCCGAAGTTAAAAGTAAAACACCAGGTTTACAATTGGTCCACTTCCGAAAACCTTGATAAAATTTCGCACTACCTTAATGTACCTGTAAATTCATGATTACGTTCCGGACCGTAATTACCAATTTACCTTACATTAGGGTTTTGCGTCCTTTTACGACTCTACCGATTGTTGAGCAGGTTCGATAGTCTCCACCAGTCGTTGAGCAGGTTGTAGGGCCTCTCCCCGACTGTTGGAAAGACATGATGACCTCTACCAATCGTTGAGTAGGTTCAACTAATTGTTGTACAAGTAAGCAAGTATGATTATAGATATAGCAATTAGTTCACATTCAAACAAGCATGCACTCAGATGTTATGATAATACTTGAATTTATTATTTGAATCAAAAAGTGTCAGTACATAGAATTAAAGAGAAAGTAGACATTATTCAAATGGTGGGGTTTGCTGTTAAGTAGCTGGAGGGTCTTAAGCGGGGTTATTTGGAGCATCAAGAGCGTTTGTAGCAGGGATTCGACAAGCATCTGCAAGATGCCCATACCTTTGACAATTGGTGCACTGTCGGCAGGGTACTTGAGTTGGATGGTGATACTGGCAGGTGTCACACTTAGGTAGCTTCCCGTGGTATGGTTTCTTGTTGGGTGGGGCAGTGGTGTCTATTGCAAAATTCCTGACCTTGCACTTTTCGTTGGTTGAGGCCTCAGTTTTGATATCTACGGCAGGTTGGGGAGTATCCTTTTTCTTTTCCCCTTTACGAGTCAGGGTTCCTGCCTTCACATGGTTATCTGTTAGGGTGGCAGCCAAACGCTTTGCTTCCTCCAAAGTAGCAGGGTTCCTTCCCCACACCGTGTCTTGGATCTGCATCGGTAAGCCACCAATGTATTTTTCGATTGCAATAGGCAAAGGGGTGACCTTGTGTGGTAGCAGTAGACTAAGTTTGTGAAAACGAGTGTTGTAAGCAAGGTTTTCTCCACTGTCTTGAGCAAGATCATGAAACTCATCTT
Source organism: Ambrosia x helenae (assembly GCA_030844895.1). Lineage (NCBI taxonomy): Eukaryota > Viridiplantae > Streptophyta > Magnoliopsida > Asterales > Asteraceae > Ambrosia > Ambrosia x helenae. Next base: position 184,759 of record JAUTDX010007073.1, on the reverse strand, counting down.
CCAGCTTCTTGATTTCATTACGAGGGCAGAACTCTGCCTTCATAATTTCTTTAGCTTGATCCCAAGTTAAGGCCAATGCAGCTTCAGCCCCACGGGTGCGCTTTTCCTCATTCCACCAGGTGAGTGCTCGTTTGTGAAGAACACTCATGGCATAACGGACCTGAAAGTTGTCGGGGCACTCACTGTTGATGAAGGTATTCTCAATACCCTCAAACCATTGTAGGAGTCCTGTAGCTCCTTCTTCTCCACTGAACTTTGGGGGATTGCAAGAATTAAAGTGCTTAAGGGTACAGGCTGGAAGACCATTCCCATTCCCGTTGTGATTTCCATTTCCATTCCCGTTGCCGTTGCCGTTACCGTTCCCGTTCAACTGGATGACTTGAGCTAGTAAGTTGGGAACCAGAGTTGCGATTTGCTGTGCCATTTGTTGAGAAATGATTGCAGCCAGTTGGGCATCGACACCATTGTTGTTGTTATTGTTGTTGTGGTTAGTGTCATGGTTATGGTTGTGATTGCTACTCCCTTCATCATGATTTTCACCACTGTTAAGACGAGCACTACAACGTGGAGGCATGATCTGTAAGAGACACAATGAAATGAATGAGGTTATACAAGGAATGTAATCATTTATTCATTAAAACGAATAAACGAAAACGTTGACTTATCAAAGATTCTAGATTCTAATAACATATGAAGACATGCTTTAGCCTATAAGTGAACACTCATCCCGAGAATTCCCAGGTAGGCATCCGGGTCCCTCGTCTGATTGGGATATATGCGCAATGCCAGCCTAGACAGAAGACTCAGAATACAGGCGTTCACCCTTCCAGATTGCACGTGTTCGTCATTAAAATCTAGAACTTCGACGAGATCTCAAGGTGGTTCAGGTTAAACCTGAGGATTTTGTCTTATTAGTCTAAGAGTGGATTCAATGATGGAGAGCAACCTTCTTGTAGGGATGAAAGTAGGGATGAGCAGTAGGAGATAGAGAATAGCAAGTAAGAGAAGCAAGTACTGGTTAAATCCTATGGTTATAGACTAGATTATTTTTCTAATAACCTAATTCCCTATAACCATGGCTCTGATACCAATCCGTTACACCCCAACCGATGGCGGAAACATCGGGATGTCACGTATTGATGATTGTTCAGTAGCTCATGGTAAATAATAAATTTCATTATATGGTTTAAATAAATTACATACAATTGTTCTACAAGAATTCGTACATCAAATTGAATAAAACTATGCACACATCTTCAAGTATTAACTCAAATCTTCAAGCAAGTAGAACCTGAAACATGTTAAGTTGAAAATATTTTGGGTCAACAAAAGTTGGTGAGAATTACATAGGTTTTGATAATCGAATAAAATTGTTGTGCAATTCATGTGTCATGTCAATCTAGTCCATATGTGAAAACATACTAGAAGTAAATCGAGTGCATAATCAACCATTGTGACTGTTGTATTGTGGTACATCCCATACGCTCATGGTTCACTCGTTTATATTGCAGTAACAAACTCCCACGCAACCTTTGTAGGAGGCACGTATCCGGGCGGGATTGTCAGCCCAATAGATCTATCAATGTATACCGTCGGCTGATGAATGTTTATGCTAGATTTGTGCTTACCCTAGTCATGTTCAAGACATAATGCAACATAGAAATACACATAGACACATTGATGATTGAATTGCATAAATAATGTTGTAACATGTTTCACCCCAAAAATGGTGATAAATAGAAAAGGGGCTATGTAAAACTCACCTTAGCAAAATGTTATATCTGTTGAAAAATTGAATAGTGGTGTTGCCCAAATGTGTCAAGTATCACCCTATAATAAAGTAATAAATATGTCTAAGTCTATCTAGTCTACAAATGTATATGTTCTAGGGCTTCAAATTTGGGGATAAATGCTCGTTTGATTAATATAAAAAATGTTTGATAATTGAGAGAATATTAGTAAATAAATAACCAAAAATCTTTTTATGAAATTTAAATTTAAGATGGTCACAATAATGTGTTTAAAGTGTAAAAATAATTTTTACAAAATTATTTTCTTTAAAATAGAATATTAATTTTATTTATAACAAATTGTCAAAATTTAACTTTAATATTTAAAAATATTAAAATTAAAGAATTATAAGTTTAAAATTCATATTTCTGTTCCAAATAATCAGAAATAATTTGTATAAAATTTTGATTCAAAAATATTAAAAATTGGATTTATTATGATTTAATTATGATTAAAACTAACAAAAATTGATTAAAAATATTAAATAAATTATTTTTCAGAATTAAAAATCATTTCAGAAAAGTTTATCATTATATAAACTCAGAATAATTTTTGTGGAAATTTATAAAATTGTTTTGATATTTTAATGGAATTTTGTAAATATAATAGAATAAAATTGATTTAATTATTATATATATTAAATAAATTAATTTTTGAAAACTAAAAATTGTGGGTAAACCTTTTACATCAGATTAGCTTGAAATAATTTTTTTAGAATTTATAAAAGAGTTTTAATAATTAAAAATGAATTTATAAATTATATGTATTATATATATTTATTTGTAAAAAAAGAAAAAGGAACAAAAAAAAGGAATGCCACTGCCGGGACTCGAACCCGGGTGGCTTAGGATGAAAGCACCAGTCACAACCACTTGGTCCAGACCAGTGGTTGTGATTAGTTCCGTTTGATTTAAAATAAATATATTATGCAAAATCAAGTTTATCCCCAAATTAAACCCACGAGCCCTAGATTATCCAATCGTTTGATTCACACATCAATAGCCCAATTAACCTTAGGGCTATTGATGTGTGGATGCCGATGATCAAAACCCACTAAAAAAAATTATACTTACAAAGCAGAAACAAGCACGATTGGCCAGTCAAACCAAAATAGTCAAAACGCGATCGTAGTATAAGAACAGAGTATAATTGTGAAGAATTGGGGATTGAGAGAGATGTAATGGCGAGTTGTGAAGGTCCTACAATGATCAATTTATAGTAAAATGATCTGGATCGATGAATTGGTAAGAGTTGACCATACATTGAATGTGATACGCGTGAATGATAAATTTGGTATCAATTGGCTGTTAATAAACGTGTTGCTGAGTCATAGAAGGCCGATAATCGTGTAATGGTACCAATTATAGATCAATCACAAGTTAATGTGATTGTTTTAAGCAAATCGTGTATCATAGTTGACTTTCCAAGTCAACTGTGAGGGTTTAAAAGGTAGTGATATAATTATAATGCATCTGGTTTGAATCAGATATGAAGGCTAGACCAGATGGTTGTGAGGGTGTGTTGTGTGTTGGTTTGACTCGGGTTCGAATCCCGTCAGAAGCAAATCCCCTTTTTTTTTAAAAAACAGTGAGAGGTGGGAAAGACTAGTGGGCCGGATCCAAGGCTGTTGGGCTGGGTTTTGTTTGGGCCTGGGGTTATGCGGGCTTGTCTGGTGGGCTGCAGAAGGATTGGGTTAAGACCAATCATAAAATCAGTTTTATTTTTTTTTTCTAAGCTATTATTTTTTTATAATTATTAATATAATATATACATTTCAATATATATATATATATATATATATAGGTTGTGTGTTAGGCATTTTGTATAAAAAGATGTATAAAGCGAGGGCTTTGCGTATAAAAATTTGGGGAAAAGTTTTGCGATGTTACAACCATTAACCACGAAACCCTAATAAGACACAACAGTGGAAATAAATCCAGATCCAAGAGCCTAGTGCTCTGATACCATGTCAAAATAGTCGACACATATTTATTACCAAAGAATGATCCAGAGTACAAAATCTCTCAAACAAAATACAAACAAATCCTCACTATCGAACTCTCAAGACACTCAAGGATTATCACTATGATAATCAGTCACAATACACAACAGATAAACCAAGAATCAATGATCAAGATGATCAATGATAAAAACCCTAATCTGATATTGTGAACGAGTGAATAACGAGAGAACAAGAATATTAGTGAGTCAAAAGTGGTAAAGGGTTGAGATGAGAACCCTTAAATAGGAAACCAAATGTGTTTTCTCGAATAAGATCAACAGCTGATAATCAAACAATCGAACGGATGCAACCACGTGTGCTTTCTCACACGGATTATCACCATCAGCATGGTTCAACAAATGGGCCACATAAACTGGGCCAGACCAAACAAATAGATCACGAACTAGGCTAAGCAAACAATCATCCAATCCAAGACTTAGGTGCAATCCAAGACTCCATATCAAGCCCAATCTACAAAAAACACTCATGCAAAATATTCAAGTATTATATTATAAAAAAGATAAAAAAAACAAAAACTTACCTTAGTGTTAAAACTGAAGTTAAAGAAAAGTCCATAAAAGTCAACTTATAATTTTAACACTTACACCACAACTTGTCTAGGTAAACATACCCAACCAAATCCAAACTACTATTGGGCTTTACGTCGGCCTGAGTAATGATATTATTTCTTACGTGTCATGCACTTATCAGTTATTGCTCCCTATGTCCACAAAGACGCAGGGGCCATAGGCCTCGCCTGGAGCCTAAGCGCAAGGCACAAAAAAAAAAAAAACAAATTGGGAATTCCCTTTCTTGCTGCTACTGACTATTGTTGACGTTTTTTGGACAAAGTTAACGTCAACTTTGACTTCTTTTGCAGAATATATATTCAGTAGATCTTCAAAATCTTGATGGTTGCCATTGTCAATTTTGTCTCTAAGTCTCTAACATACCATCCGCCATCACGTATCTCACAAACTTGACTCGGGTTGATGATCTGTCTGTGTTTGATTTCCAGCATGGCAAGTGTCACACACATCACCATCATGGGAAATCAGATGAAACATCATGAAGTTGTCAATTAAGCCATAATACCAACTTGACTTTCTGCTAGCCCTTTGTTGACCATCAAAATTGAGCACATCAAGAATAAAATTTATAAGCATTCCACTTCTTGTCATCCAACATCCATTAATTTTGGCCTTCGAGTAATGGTTGACCAACATATTGACCCATTTTAATTTGTAAAAAAAAACCCAAAAAATAGATGGAAGCCATTTTTATCAAAGGAACCCTTTCTAAAGTTGACAGTGAACATTATAACATTAATATCATCACCAGCCTGTGTAAGTACTAATATATAGAAAAATATAAGGTGAGAAAGGTTTGTGAATATTAACATATTGACATCCTATGATTCACATACGATTGGCAACTACCAACTATCACAAGCAGCTGTAGACTTTGACCTATCAGCAACATTTGATTTTCTATAACTATAACAATTTGTAGCCTTAGCATAGTATACGAACTTTGACTATTGTTGTTCTCCACAAACATCAAGCTGCTGACTTTTATCCTTAAGATCATAGTTTCGACTTTGACGAAGCCCAAATGTTGACTTTGACTTTCTTTGATTAACAACAAAATATGGTACATTAACCCAAAATTTGTTCAATAACACCAAACATAATGCAAATAAGTCAACAACAAATATTACCATCCTAGCGCCTTATGTATCCTAATTATAATCAACCCTAATTAACATATATATACTATATTATAATGCATGAGAGAGGGATAGTTTAAGATACCCAAAAGTTATGAACTTATTTTTCATTAATAACCTTGAAATGAGGGTAAAGTAGTCATTCATACATTATTTACATTTTAATACCTTATTTTAGTTACACTTTAATCCCTTAAACTTACTTAACTTTTGTTTATATAAATTATAGTTATACTTCTTTTCCTTATTTTATGCAAACCATCCCCCATGATTTTTAAATAGTTATATTTTTTTTTTCATACGTTGATACTTTTATAAAAAAATTTACATAAGCATTTTATTATCTTTAATTTAAGTATAGTATTGCTATAATTTTTATTTTAAAAATCTTTATGCGCTACATGATTAAGAATATCTAGGAGTGGACAATAATTAAACCGTTCACCGAAGCCAAACCAAAAAACAGACAAACTGAACCAAAATCTATTGAAAACTGAAAGTATCCGATTTAACTTAAAGTCGGTTATCGTTTTCTTTTTGTACCCTAAGTTAACCGAAGTTAGTTAAACTGAAACGGACCCATTCATATATTCATAACAACGTGCCCGCATGGTTGGGTTAGGTTCAGTTCGGTTATAAGCCTCAACCAAAACAAAAGTCGACATTATCGGTTTATTGATCTTATTAACCAACCGGTTAATTGGATCAGTCTATTTAGATTGTCGTTTTTATATCGGTTTAGTTAATTTTGGTTAATAACCAAAACCAAACTTTGGTTAAAATTTTACTTAGGAGCATATGAAATAGAGCTATAAATACATGTAATGGATGTATAAAAGATATAAATGTATAAATTGTTCAGTTTCGGTTTGTTAATTTGGTTAACTTAGGGTACAAAAAAATGATATTAGGTTAACTTGATTTTTGTTAATTTTCAGCTCGGTTTTGTATGTTTTTGTTCGATTTCGGTTGATGGTTCAATTATTATTGACCCCTAGATATTTTTAATCACGTAAAAAATCAAAATTTTAATTAAAATTATATAGCAAATTATACTCTAATATAGTTTGAACCTGAGTAGATAAGTTTTTGAATTATAGTGGCGAATAGAGGGGGTTTTGAAATTTTAAATTTTGAATAATTTATTCTCGCCACTTATTCATCTTTTCTCCGTATTTCCTTCAAAGCCATCTTCTTTGTCTCTGGCTTCAGGCAATCGCTACAGAGTTCATGGATTCTGTTGAATAGTAATTTTCAGCTTATATGTCATTTTTGTATTTGTAATTTTTTAGATCTCATTTCACTGAATAGTGATTTCAATACTTCATCACCAAGCTCACTTCTATCATGTTCCAGTAGTATATTTTTGTATTTGTCATGTTCGTGTTTATGTTTGTTTGTTTAAAACCTAAACGAACAGTTCATGAACGAACATGAATGGACGTTCACAAACATAATAAATGTGAACGATTTTGTATTACTAAAAAACCCAATTACTAATTGGTTATATATGTATACAAGTAGCTAAAGCCCAATTTATGTTTATATTCATGTAAATATAACTACTTATGTAATTAATAAACTTAAACGAACATAAATGGACGTTCACGAACATAAATGAACGAACACAACATTTGTTCATTTAGCTAAACAAACACATTTTTTCTTCGTGTTAGTTCGTTTATTAAATAAACGACATAAACGAACTTCCCGCCGACAAGTTCACAAACAGTTCATGAACATTCAGTTCGTTTACAGGCCTATTTATACATCTATTTCATAAATTTATACCTCCATTTTATGTACTTCTAGGCAAAAAAAATTAGCCAAAATTTGTTTTTGTTATTCACCAAAATTAACTAAACCAAACTACAAACTGATAATCTAACAATACTAACTGAACCAAGGAACCGATTGTTTTATAGGATTGATTAATTAATGACTCTGATTTTAATTAGTTTCGGTCGAGGCTAATAATCGAACTAAACCGAACATACACACCCTTAGAAGTGTTTGTGTTCCCCGCTGCATCGCGCGGGCACTCTACTAGTTTTACTAATATAGTTTAACATAGTTGAAAAAAAATCTATAAAACTATCAATATGTTACTATTTTCAGCTCTACACACAAAACTATCAATATGTTATTATTTTTAGATCAACTAGAAAAGGTGGTGCAAAATAAAACAAATTAAGTACAAAAACAGTCATCGAATGCTGCGCATCAAATAATATAACATGTTTGAACTTGTTCCAAAAATTACTCGTCACTGGACTAATGTTATCAAACTTGATCAGCATCTTCTTCTTCTTCCAATGCTTGAATGAGAGCCAAACGTGACTTGTTTGCCATCTCCACCTCCTCCTTGAGCACACTTACCACCTCCTCCTTGAGCGGCTCTCCAATTGTCACCTTCTGTTTCAGGTGGTCTAGAACCATCTGCTTGCTGCCTGAAAAGCTAATTGTGGCCTTACAATCTGTGGATGAAGCAGGATCTTGCTCTGTGTGCTTAGATAACTCTGGATCATGAACTTCCTTTCCAGTTTCAGAATATTTGTTGGAGAACTGCTGTTTGTCCCCAACTGTGTCCGTAAGAGTGTCATAATCTGGCCCACTGCATCCTTCCTCATCTCTCTCCGTGGAGTGAACCTAGAAGGCATGTGTAAATTCAACAAAATTACCCAACAAAATAAAATAAAATAAAAAATAATCCCATAATTAAGCACTTGATATCCCATATATCCCTGGAGTCCTGGACAATCTTACATTGCTACATAGTTACACTACTGATCATTCTTCATCATGCTTTTTTTGGATAATCCATATTTGGTCCGAATTACAAGCACATATTAAGTTTAGATATACATATAAGTGCATTTAAAGGATCCCGCGTTAGTTGAACAATGATAATTACTTACTTGAAATTCCGGTGCCTTTTCAAGTTCCCATAAAATTTCATCAGTGGTTGGCGGCTTTTCTCTTTCGTAATGTAAGCATTTGTAGGCAATCTCTTGAAATATAGTCAATGACTTCGGCATGATCTGTTCCCATATGTCTTTGAACACCACCTCATTATGCTTCCCTGCTTCAATCATGTTTTTAATGAACTCCGGTAGATAGTGGCCCTCATGTTTCTGGATTGCAATTGTTGATCTCCCACACATGTATCATGGAAAGGTTTATGTTGAACTTATTTTTGCACTATACTATGTTTTCTAAAACAGGCTTTAGTTGAACTTTTATTATCATTTTTGTTATACTTCGATATAAGCATATCAACAAATCCTAAATTGATAGTCTAAAAGGCAGAATTGAGAAATCTCTATAATCACTATAAAGTAAACTTAATAAGTTGAATGCTAAATGTTGGAAAGTAGAAATGACTTTTAACAGTGCAAACCCTAACAGTTTATGCTTTATTAATTTAAATCTAACCTCATCAAGCTTTCCATATTTGTTTTTGATGTTTTAGTGAATCATCAAACTATATTACCTCTAGGCATCCATAATATGATGTTAGAACGATGACTTACTTGAAAGTTATATGCTTTCTCAAGTTCCTGGACTACAACTTTCATTGTTGAGCGTTGGTTTTGAGTTACTGCTATACACTAGTGTGCGATTTCAATAAACGTGAGCAAAGAATGCTTGTTGGGTCCCCTAGTTAGAACAAAATTGTTTTCACCAATTTCTTCCTTTATTATAGGATCTATCATCTCTTCTAGGGTTCCTGTGCTGAAGCTTTGTCTTGATACAAGGGCCAACCCTTTGTCACTCTCTTTCTTATAAATTGGGTCAAAGGCTAACCTCCCACATAGAATTTCAATCAAGACTACACCAAAACCATAAATATTTGATTCTCTATTTACCTTTTTAGTCTTTTTATACTCAGGACCTGTGTAAGACGGTCTGCCAATCCATTTGAGATAGAGAGCATCATCTTCTTGATTTGGTGACAGGAATACGGACCACCAAAAGTTAACTGTATTTGCCCCCCAGTTCTTATCCAAGCTAATGTTGTAGCACCATATATCACGGTTTATTATAATTTTTTGGTCTTGCATCTCATAGTGAATGTACCTTAAAGCATGTGCAACATCAATGCAGATTTCAAACATTTTCCCCAAGTCAAAACACTTCTGTCTTTCAAGTTACCCAGATACTCACCAAGGAATTCATTAGAAAAATCATCTTGAAGGACAAGGATCATCTCAGAATTAGGTTCAAAACAAAATCCAAGTAGATTCAGTATGTTGGGATGCTTAACTCCACTTGTAAGAATTTCAATTTCAGTAAGAAACTGTTTTTCTCCATACAATTCACTTCCACGAGAAGGGAGGTAGCGTTCGATAAGAACAGTGGTGAGTATGTTGGATGAAGGATTTTCTTTATCATAATGCTCCACTTCTGCTCTGTACCAAGCATATCCATCTGGGAAAGCAATAATTTGGTATGTCTGTGAAAAATAATCTGTTGCTGAATGAATATGGGAGAGAGGAATCTTCAAGTGTTCCAAGTTCTTCCCCACCTGCTGCAGCAGAATTAATGAAATATGTGATAAGGGAGTTACAGCTAAGATGGAAAAATGAGAACGTAATTGAAAGAAAGTGCGCCGTTAATATCTCTTCATATAAAGTTAATATCCACCTGATTCCATCCTCTTCGCAAACCACTAAAACCTAGACGACCCTTGCTTCTTTAACCCCCCCCCCTTTCATATGCCCTTTATTTACGTTCTGTCGGCTACCAAGGGCCAGCCCACCAAGTTTTTCTAAGCCCACAAATCATATATAGTTAGCTTGTTGGAAGATTATAATCAAGAAATTCATATCAAAAAGTCAATAAAAAGTCAAACCGCAGAAAAAGGCGCCAAAACAGAAAGCATCTCAGTTATTTAGAAGTTGTGTCGGTTAATAAGTTAGTTAAATAACCGCCAAGTATGTTTGGGTATAAGTACCCCTACTATGTATCATTTTATTCATGTGGGAATAATATTAGTTTGTGTGTGTTTATCAAACTTCCCCATCCTCTGTTTCTCATAAGCGAGTCCCTGCACCATGGTTGTGCATAGTCATTGTTCATCTTAATCATAGAACCAAGTCGAACAGGGGCAGAATCTGAACATGGTATCAGAGCGCCACGTTAAAAATCCTGGGAAAGAAGAAGAAAGAACCTGTGAAGAAATCGAGTGATTCGATTAAGAAGAAATCCGATTAAGCGAAAAGATAAAGTCCCCTGTTTTGCAAAAATGAATCGGAAGTTCATCCAGAAAAGAAATCGAACAACAGTGATTGTTTGTTCAAATCATACTTGGTTATTAACATCAATTGATCAGAAAAACGCAGTCAAGAAGGGCCATAATAGATTCAAAAGATAAAAACAGAGTAGAAATGTTTTCCAGCCAAAAGTTCTGGCGAAGTCCGAAACAAGTTTTAATCAAGAGGAACCATTTAGAACAGAAGTAAGATGTTCAGTAAAGGGTTTCAAAGACGCAGAGGCGTTACCCAAGAAGAATTCGATACAAGGCAGAAGGCCCGAAGAAGTCGAATTTAAAGGATGCAATTTGGAAAAAAGAAGATGGACGTGTGATACCCATCTTTCCCTCAACGCTTTGGGACCAGACGGGTCAGGAGAAAGCGTCAGACGATCATGTGGATCAAAGGGATTAGTCATGAAGACTTATTATGCATCAACGTTTAGAAGATTAGAAGATTGGTTCAAGATTAAACAAGAGAAGAAGAAAAGGACTGCATAAATGAAGATGGACAAGAAACGGAGTAAACAAGATCGAATTTCTTGATTAGGGGAGTGAATGTTGGAAGATTATAATCAAGAAATTCATATAAATGAAAAAGTCAATAAAAAAGTCAAACCACAGAAAAAGGCGCCAAAACAGAAAGCATGTCGGTTTGTTTATTATGTCGGTTATTTAGAAGTTGTGTCGGTTAATAAGTTAGTTAAATAACCGCCAAGTATGTTTGGGTATAAGTACCCCTACTATGTATCATTTTATTCATGTGGGAATAATATTAGTTTGTGTGTGTTTATCAAACTTCCCCATCCTTTGTTTCTCATAAGCGAGTCCCTGCACCATGGTTGTGCATAGTCATTGTTCATCTTAATCATAGAACCAAGTCGAACAGGGGCAGAATCTGAACATGGTATCAGAGCGCCACGTTAAAAATCCTGGGAAAGAAGAAGAAAGAACCTGTGAAGAAATCGAGTGATTCGATTAAGAAGAAATCCGATTAAGCGAAAAGATAAAGTCCCCTGTTTTGCAAAAATGAATCGGAAGTTCATCCAGAAAAGAAATCGAACAACAGTGATTGTTTGTTCAAATCATACTTGGTTATTAACATCAATTGATCAGAAAAACGCAGTCAAGAAGGGCCATAATAGATTCAAAAGATAAAAACAGAGTAGAAATGTTTTCCAGCCAAAAGTTCTGGCGAAGTCCGAAACAAGTTTTAATCAAGAGGAACCATTTAGAACAGAAGTAAGATGTTCAGTAAAGGGTTTCAAAGACGCAGAGGCGTTACCCAAGAAGAATTCGATACAAGGCAGAAGGCCCGAAGAAGTCGAATTTAAAGGATGCAATTTGGAAAAAAGAAGATGGACGTGTGATACCCATCTTTCCCTCAACGCTTTAGGACCAGACGGGTCAGGAGAAAGCGTCAGACGATCATGTGGATCAAAGGGATTAGTCATGAAGACTTATTATGCATCAACGTTTAGAAGATTAGAAGATTGGTTCAAGATTAAACAAGAGAAGAAGAAAAGGACTGCATAAATGAAGATGGACAAGAAACGGAGTAAACAAGATCGAATTTCTAGATTAGGGGAGCGAATGTTGGAAGATTATAATCAAGAAATTCATATAAATGAAAAAGTCAATAAAAAGTCAAACCGCAGAAAAAGGCGCCAAAACAGAAAGCATGTCGGTTTGTTTATTATGTCGGTTATTTAGAAGTTGTGTCGGTTAATAAGTTAGTTAAATAACCGCCAAGTATGTTTGGTATAAGTACCCCTACTATGTATCATTTTATTCATGTGGGAATAATATTAGTTTGTGTGTGTTTATCAAACTTCCCCATCCTCTGCTTCTCATAAGCGAGTCCCTGCACCATGGTTGTGCATAGTCATTGTTCATCTTAATCATAGAACCAAGTCGAACAGGGGCAGAATCTGAACATGGTATCAGAGCGCCACGTTAAAAATCCTGGGAACGAAGAAGAAAGAACCTGTGAAGAAATCGAGTGATTCGATTAAGAAGAAATCCGATTATGCGAAAAGATAAAGTCCCCTGTTTTGCAAAAATGAATCGGAAGTTCATCCAGAAAAGAAATCGAACAACAGTGATTGTTTGTTCAAATCATACTTGGTTATTAACATCAATTGATTAGAAAAACGCAGTCAAGAAGGGCCATAATAGATTCAAAAGACGAAAACAGAGTAGAAATGTTTTCCGGCCAAAAGTTCTCGCGAAGTCCGAAACAAGTTTTAATCAAGGGGAACCATTTAGAACAGAAGTAAGATGTTCAGTAAAGGGTTTTAAAGACGCAGAGGCGTTACCCAAGAAGAATTCGATACAAGGCAGAAGGCCCGAAGAAGTCGAATTTAAAGGATGCAATTTGGAAAAAAGAAGATGGACGTGTGATACCCATCTTTCCCTCAACGCTTTAGGACCAGACGGGTCAGGAGAAAGCGTCAGACGATCATGTGGATCAAAGGGATTAGTCATGAAGTCTTATTATGCATCAACGTTTAGAAGATTAGAAGATTGGTTCAAGATTAAACAAGAGAAGAAGAAAAGGACTGCATAAATGAAGATGGACAAGAAACGGAGTAAACAAGATCGAATTTCTTGATTAGGGGAGTGAATGTTGGAAGATTATAATCAAGAAATTCATATAAATGAAAAGGTCAATAAAAAAGTCAAACCGCAGAAAAAGGCGCCAAAACAGAAAGCATGTCGGTTTGTTTATTATGTCGGTTATTTAGAAGTTGTGTCGGTTAATAAGTTAGTTAAATAACCGCCAAGTATGTATGGGTATAAGTACCCCTACTATGTATCATTTTATTCATGTGGGAATAATATTAGTTTGTGTGTGTTTATCAAACTTCCCCATCCTCTGCTTCTCATAAGCGAGTCCCTGCACCATGGTTGTGCATAGTCATTGTTCATCTTAATCATAGAACCAAGTCGAACAGGGGCAGAATCTGAACATGGTATCAGAGCGCCACGTTAAAAATCCTGGGAAAGAAGAAGAAAGAACCTGTGAAGAAATCGAGTGATTCGATTAAGAAGAAATCTGATTAAGCGAAAAGATAAAGTCCCCTGTTTTGCAAAAATGAATCGGAAGTTCATCCAGAAAAGAAATCGAACAACAGTGATTGTTTGTTCAAATCATACTTGGTTATTAACATCAATTGATCAAAAAACGCAGTCAAGAAGGGCCATAATAGATTCAAAAGACGAAGACAGAGTAGAAATGTTTTCCGGCCAAAAGTTCTGGCGAAGTCCGAAACAAGTTTTAATCAAGAGGAACCATTTAGAACAGAAGTAAGATGTTCAGTAAAGGGTTTTAAAGACGCAGAGGCGTTACCCAAGAAGAATTCGATACAAGGCAGAAGGCTCGAAGAAGTCGAATTTAAAGGATGCAATTTGGAAAAAAGAAGATGGACGTGTGATACCCATCTTTCCCTCAACGCTTTAGGACCAGACGGGTCAGGAGAAAGCGTCAGACGATCATCTGGATCAAAGGGATTAGTCGTGAAGACTTATTATGCATCAACGTTTAGAAGATTAGAAGATTGGTTCAAGATTAAACAAGAGAAGAAGAAAAGGACTGCATAAATGAAGATGGACAAGAAACAGAGTAAACAAGATCGAATTTCTTGATTAGGGGAGTGAATGTTGGAAGATTATAATCAAGAAATTCATATAAATGAAAAAGTCAATAAAAAAGTCAAACCGCAGAAAAAGGCGCCAAAACAGAAAGCATGTCGGTTTGTTTATTATGTCGGTTATTTAGAAGTTGTGTCGGTTAATAAGTTAGTTAAATAACCGCCAATTATGTTTGGGTATAAATACCCCTACTATGTATCATTTTATTCATGTGGGAATAATATTAGTTTATGTGTGTTTATCAAACTTCCCCATCCTATGTTTCTCATAACCGAGTCCCTGCACCATGGTTGTGCATAGTCATTGTTCATCTTAATCATAGAACCAAGTCGAACAGGGGCAGAATCCGAACATAGCTAAATAAGTAAATAAGGCCCAAATACATAACTTTTTAATTGCTTAAACTAAATTAAAGCGAGGATAGTTTGCTGGATTTAATGATAATATGAAGCCAATTTAAATCCTCTTTGTTAGCTTATTCAAATTAATTGTTGTAAAACAATAAGTTGTTAAGAGTAAGAAAACTTAGACTTTAGTTCATTATGAATTTTTGTTTTATTAATTACTAGTAGGGTGTGTTGGGAATCATGGTATCGTATACACAGCCGAAGCGGTTAATATTTATTAATAAAAATCGATTATATACAATATATAATGTTGGCCGATTTATATATATAAATATGTGATTAATTTTATTAATCCGATTAATAAAATATTCCCAATCAGGATCTCAGTTAAACGCGTATAAACAAATAAACAATATACAACCATAGGGGGTTTAGTAATCAACCGTTGATGACTACACCGGAATTGTAACACGCGGGTTATAACGAATCCTCGCTAGTAGGAAGTTCACAACCGAGCACGAACCAACCGGGAAGCAACACTTTGCAAGATGAACGGTAGGCGGCGGAGTGGTGGGTTGGCCGAAACCAAGAAGCAGGGGCGGCGGCCCTCTTTTCCTTGGGTGGCGGCCGCAGGTTTTAGAAGAGGAGGCAAGGGGTAAGTTGTTTTGATGAAAAGTGTGTTTTAGGGTTTACTCCTTAACCCTCCTTTTATAAAACAACAACTTACATTAAGGCCCCTTGTTTAATATCATAATATTCTTTTAATATTAATCTTATTAATATTAAGTCCCTCAAGTCCAAAATATTATTATTTCACAAATAATAATCCACCTACTTAGGAACTTATCTGATTCGTGTACCAACGTGTAACTCTTCGGATTGTACCGCGTCGGGTTACATTGACCTCGACTTTTAATTACATCGGACATATTATATATATCCAACAATCTCCCACTTGGACGATTTTAATTAAATGAGTCAATGTGTGCAGAGTTGGACGCCTAGCTGCATCGCACTGCACCCAACACAGTATGACACTTTACAGTCATCAACTAGTTCTTTGAGTTCAAGTAACACTTTACTTAACCAAATACTATAGCCCTGATAATTCTATTAATAAGTCCCTTCTATATAGACATCCGTTGATCATAAGACATGGATCATTCATTCTTATATAGTGATCAACTATTCTCTATTCTCGTCTCTAATTCAAAATGGTCTAGTGAACTACCTTAGCCCGAGCGTGGCCACACGTTTATACCAGTTTGAGTTTTACGAGGGCGCCAGAATGTCTAGACTTCTAATCCTATAGAAGTACAGAATTCCATCAGCGTCATACAACTCCCACTTAATCTCGGATTTCTCCCAACGCTACCCTTATTGCTACCCATGTTTCAGGATAGTGTAAGATAACATCAAATATAGTCCTTGATCAATGTAGTTTAATATGTGCCTTAGGAAAAAGGACAGATTGAACATATCAATATCAAAACATCTCATGACACAGATCCATGGAGATCGTTTTGAAGCGAGTTACATCCAATATCATTCCCTAATGATATCTGTGAATTATGATCCTCAAACCCTTGAGCTATTCATCTCATGAATACAACCATCCCAATTCACAATAGTCTTACATTCAAATTCATTCCCATGTAATTTGATCGACTACGGACATTTAGAATACTCTTATTCAAGGATTTAAACATACAAATAATGAACACAGTCAATAAATATTTAAATTTGCATTTAACCCATTAAATCAAATAAACATTCAACATAACTGTTATAGTTCAAAATAAAACACCAATACTAATTACAGATCATGCCCACTGTCTAATAACTCTAAGCCCTATATTTCCGGCATGCTCCTCATGTTTAGCTTGAGATAAAGGCTTAGTAAAGGGGTCAGCCAAATTTAGATCTGTATGAACTTTGTTCATCACGACGTCTCCACGCTCTACTATTTCTCTAATATAGTGGAACTTCCTGAGTATATGCCTTGCAATCTGATGTGACCTTGGTTCCTTTGCAAGAGCAATGGCACCAGTGTTGTCACACAGTATCTCGATTGGTTTCTTTATGCTAGGCAAAACTTCGAGATCAGTAATGAACTTCTTCATCCAGACAGCCTCCTTTGCAGCATCCGATGCAGCATTGTATTCTGATTCACGGATGGATTGAGCAACCACACTTTGCTTAGAGCTTTTCCAAGTAATAGCCCCACCATACAGAATGAAAACATATCCCGTTTGTGATCTTGAGTCATCACGATCAGTCTGGAAGCTTGCATCAGTATAACACTTAACTGACAGCTCCTCATCCAGTCCTCCATATATTAAGAACATGTCCTTAGTCCTTCTCAAGTACTTAAGAATGTTCTTCACTGCAGCCTGGTGACTCTCTCCTGGATTCTGTTGATATCTACTCGTCATGCTAAGAGCATACGAGACATCTGGTCTAGTACATAACATGGCATACATGATGGAACCTGTTAGTACATGATGTCCCTAGGCTAGTATATTAGTTGTTTGGACGTGTTTCGGGGTGTTTGGAGATGTTTGTACGCGTTTTGGAGGGTTCGGGATGCTGCATGCGATTAGCAGTTAGTTACACACGATTAGGGCCCTAATCGTGTAACTGTTCACGCGATTGGGCCTGTTGTATTGGCGATTAGCCCTACTCGCCTCACATGAGTCTGCTAATCGCTAGTATGGAGCTGTTCGTACCCGGGAGGTATAAATAGGCCCAATCATTGCCCTAATCATTAGTTCTGGCCTCACACACTCTCCAAACACCCTCCCATGGTCTGTAAGGTCTGATTTGATCTCCGTAAACACTCGTGCTCTGTTTTAGTGATTAATCTATAATCTTTTGACCAGTGTGTGTGTTGTGATTACTCGTTTGTCATCGTTTCATTATCGTATCTGTTATTAGAGCATATTAGAGGGATTCCGCACCTCTAGTATAAACCCCGTGATTGTCGGATTACGCGTTATTCGATCCTATAAGTGGTATCAGAGCCGAGGCTCTTATCACGGGTGTTTTAATAACAAAAACGAGTAAAAACAGGTTGTTTTTGATGTAAAAGTTTAGATTTTTAAGCAAAAACCTGTTCTTATTTTGAAACTTTGAGTTTTTGTCAAAAACCCATCTTTTTCAATATCTTGGTGTGTGTTTACGGTTAAAAACGAGTGTTTTTGATTAGGGTTTGCTCTAAAACTGTTTTGGTAACTTGTCTAATCATTTGGGATCAAAATATAATGTTTTAGATAAGATTCTGAGGCAAAATAGGTGATTTTTGAGCAAAAGTGCGGCTACAGATCAGATCAGGCGATTACGCAGGCCAACTCGCATAAACCTTTCACGCGATTAGGGTTTGCTAGCGATTAGCCCCCAATCGCCAATAATTTCACGCGATTAGCATATAATCGCCTGTTACTCCACACGATTAGGCCTACTCGCTTACTAGCGATTAGCCCTAATCGCCTACGATACTCACGTCACTCCAAAACCCTAATCGCATATAAGAACTAGCGATTAGCCCAAATCGCCTACTGTTTACTAGCATTTAGCCCCAATCGCCTATATTAACTAACAATTATAAACCTAATCGCCAATAAGGTTCTGGAACGTAAAATTTGACTAAGTATCGGACTATTATCATACCTTAACATATGGCGAACCCGTGGGGACATCTGAGTCAACCGAGACCTCAGTATAACCAACAAATGAACAACCAATCTAACGTACCCACGAACCCTTGGCAGTTCTCAGCAGAACGAAACGCGCAACGGATGCAGCAATCGCAAATGCAAGCGAATGTTGCCGGAATCAATCCGTGGGCGCTAGCTGCTCAACAGCAAATGGTGAACACGAATCCGTGGGCACTCGCGGCTGCTGCAAACTCTCAGACAAATCATCTGTCTTCCGTACTCATGAGTGACTTAGAGACGGGTAGTTCTAACAGGGCACCGAAGCTGCAGTACATGTCCGACTACCACGGTTGGAAGGGCAGATTTCAGACGTATGTCGAGGGCATCGACGGTCTCGTATGGTCAGCTATCGAGACAGGGTACAGTCGGCCTTTGGTTGAGAACTCCACTACTCCGATCTCAATTGAAGACATGAATGAAGATCAGAGGAAGAAATACAACTATGAGAAGAAGGCGATGGCGGCATTGAAGCAAGCTCTTCCAAAGGACATCCTTCATCAATTTGCTCAGTGCACAACATCACAGATGCTTTGGTTAGCCTTGGCTGAGTGAAATGAGGGTAATATGAAGACGCGAAAAGTTAAAATGGATCAACTCAAGAAGGAGTTCGAGAACTTCAATGCTATTGGGAACGAATCTTTGAGAGACTTGACTGCTAGATACTACCATCTGATGTCGGAAATGTATCAGTACGGGGTCTTATATTCATCTGCGGACCTTGTAGAAAGATTTGCTGAGGCGCTACCTCCTCACTGGCATCAATGGTTGGATATTCTAAAGTCAAGCAATGCATATCAGACTCTCTCCATCAACGAGTTCATTACCGAGCTGGAGAACAAGGAGATAGAGGAAACCAGGAGAGCTAACAAGGCGCTCATTCCACAGAATCCCAACCTCTATTATGGGAATCCTCTTCAGGACACCAGTGTGGGTGGCACCAAACCACAAACTGCTTTTGTGGTTAACCCGGACCCAGTTTATGCGTTCGACAATTATGGTCCCCCAGCTGATGTTCCTCCTCCTACATATCCTTTCGGACCAAACCCGTATCCTTTGAATTTTAATACTAACCAGTTTGGTGTTAACCCGTTTTCTCATCTTGCAGCACCAGCGCAGGTAACTGCAAACTTTAGTGGACCCTCTTCTACAGGTTTTGGCGGGGCTCCAACTACAAGTTATGGTGGATATGGAGGTGCTTCTAGTTCTAATCAAGGTGGATATCGGACCAATACAGTCCCAGAGCAGCTGAACACCGCGGGTTTAGAGAAGGTGACTATAGAGCTAGCTCAAGAACATATGGCTCTACTGTCGACCTTGGTAAACTCCTATAGTGGACTGGTTGCTGGACAGATCGGGAATCCTCATCTTACACAGGAGGATTACTCGCAGATTGATAAGGACGACATGGATCTGATAGACATACAATGGCACTTCGCAAGCGTGGTGAGAAGGGCAAAGGAATACATGGACAGGACGGGAAGGAGAGATGTCTTGATCAATAATAACACCAAGTTTGGGTTCGACAAAACAAAGGTCACATGCTACAACTGTGGCACAAAAGGGCATTTCGCAAGGGAATGTGACCGACCTAAGCAGCAACGACATCAGAATCCCTTCAACAACAACAGAGCTAATCAGAATCAGAGGCAGCAAGCTCAGGGTCAACCTAACACTGAGCGTGCTATTGTCCCAGTCAACAACCAGAATCAAAACCAGAGGCCGCCCACAAACAACAATCAAGGTCAAGCCATGGTTATTCAAGCTGATGAAGGCTATAACTGGAACCATCTGATCATCGGAGAAGAAGCTCCTCAAGGTGGTGCAGCCTGTTTTGCTCAACAAGCGTCTGAAGCACCAGCCGAAGTTGAAGAAACTTCGAGTCAGTCTGACATCATCACTTCTGAAACCGAGGCGTCTGACTGTGACTCGGAGTGCGATTCTGATAGTGGAGAAGATTTGGAGGATCTGTTAGCTGAAGCAGATGCATTGATCGGTAAAAGATCGTTTCTTGTGGATGCTGACTGCACAGAGAAGAACTACGGCGAATTCTTTGGAGCTCAGAAGACAGCAGCTCATTATGTATTGATGGCCATTACTGAATCGTCGAACAAGGTAAGTTCTTCTTCTGATTCAAAATTAGATTGTGTAGAGTGTAATCAGTTAAAATTCAGAATTAAAGAATTAACTGAAGAAAATCTGAATTTAAAAGCTGATGTTGGTCCGTTACAAAGGTCAATTGATTCCTTGAGACAAAAGGAGAAAAATTTTCTTAGTACAATTGAAAATTATAAAAAGGATGTTTCTGAACTGTCAAAAACCTTAGCTAACAAACAAATTGCTATAAATAATTACATCAATGAGGTCGAAGACACTAAGAAACAATTGGCCATTGTTAACTGTGACTATGAAAAGATCAGGAAAAAGCTTGAGAGTTATTTAAACTGCAAGTATGTCCTTGATCACATAGTAGAACACTCTGACAAGGAAGGCTTCTCCACCAGTCCCAAATACTCTCAATGTCCACCTCCGGTGAGATTCGAAAATCACAATTTTGATGTCTTACCGAAGGAGGAACTTGTGGACGTGGCAGCTGAGGCAGCAAAAGCTGCAGAGGCGGCCAAGGTTACTGAAGCAGCTAAACCTGCTGAAGTCACTAAGGTTGCTACTCCTGCTAAAGCTGTCAATTTGTGTGAGAAAGCTGATGATATCAGTGTATATGACACTGACACTTCGGATGATGAGCTCGATGAACCTCCTAGGTATGCACCGGTCAAAAATAAAGATATTCCTTTTGAGAATCATATCATTACCACTGAAACCTTGAGTGAACTGGTACCGAAAGTGCAGACCGAGGATGGTAGGAGGATTAAGGTGTTTTATAAATTAAAAGGGTCTGAAAGGGTGCATGCTGATGAGGAAGTCCCTCTCAGATGTATCGCCCCTGGTCTTGTTGCCAAAATTTGGCAAGAATCTGTCATTACCGTAGAAAAGGAAACTTGGAGTAAAAACAAGGGTAAGGGTAAGGGTAGAAAGGATCAGGGAAATCAGCCTAAGGAAAATAACAAGAAAAATCAAAAGTCGAACACCGTTAATCCTCAAAATCAAGCTCAAAGAAACGGTCCGAAAAAGCATGTAACTGAGTTCATTAGATCGAGCGGCACTGAAAGAAATGACGATCCTCAAGTCGATCAGCAAAGAAGATGTATTGAGGATCTAAAACATAAAAACTCATTTGTCGTTCCTTCTAACAAAAGGAACAAAAAGGAGACCAAACCCGAATCTCCTAAGTTTGAAGAATATAGATCCTGTCACAAGTGCGGGGAACGTGGGCATTTAGTTGCTGCGTGCCCTGAATTGAGACGAGAAAGGATCAAAGTGGATGATCCTCCCAGTTCTAGCAAATCCAAGCAATCTGTTTCCCCTAAACTCTCAGAGAAACAAAAGGGAAAGCAGGTCGTTTATGATAACCGCAACAAGATTGCTATGAACCAAAAGCCAGTTGATGGCAGGGGTCCACAGCTGAGGGGGAGCACTGTTCCTCCAAAGGTTGAAGCAGCGCCTAAGCCACCTGCAAAGGCTGCAGCTAAACCGCAGGGCAACCCCAAAGCTGCTCCACGTACAGTTAATTCTGAAGTGGATCCAAAATCTGTTCCTCCAAAGGAATCCAAGGCTGGACCTTCTAGCCCACAGGCAAAGAAGAAGCCCAAGCCAAAGAAACCTGAACAGATTTGGAGACCCAAGTCACCAACCAAAGAAGGAGAATCATCTGCTGGAGAAAGCACTGTTGTACCATCGGAAACAACGCCAACACCAAATGGAAGATGGGTTGACTTTCCGATGTTAGATGAAGTTGGTAGACCCAAGACCGTGAAGGCTTGGGTCCCCCTTAACCACTGAACTTTGAATGTTTGTGCAGGGAGTTCCACAGGGCCTTATCAGCAGCCTATGGATTGTTGATAGTGGAGCTTCAGGGCACATGACAGGCGATTTATCCCTGCTTTTTGACATATAGAATATCAACGGGGGGTATGTTGCCTTTGCTGGTAATAAAGGGGGTTATATTACAAAAGAAGGAAGTATGAGCAACGGTATTGTAAGCTTTGAAAAGATAAGCTTTGTCAAACAGATAGACCACAACTTGTTGAGCGTTTCGCAGATATGTGACAAGAAGTTCACTGTGTTCTTTGATGACAATGCATGTTTCATTCTGAAGCCTGGATTCAAAATACCGAAAGAGTGGGTCATGATCTCAGCTCCCAGGGTCAATAACTTATACGTCCTGGACATGAGCCGAGCAATGACAGCGAAAGGTCAAGTCACTTGTTTTCTGTCAAAGGCGACAGAGAAGGAATCGATAATGTGGCACAGACGAATGGGGCACATCCACTTGAGGAAAATGAACCATCTGGTCCAGAACCAACTAGTGGAAGGTGTTTCTGTTAAGAATTTTCATTTAAACGATGCCTGTGTCTCATGTAAGAAAGGGAAGCAGAAAAGAAAGTCTCACAAGCCTAAGAAGACAAACTCAGTTTGTCTACCACTCGAACGACTGCACATGGACCTGTTTGGCCCAGTCAATCGAAAGAGCAAGAACAGTGACTCATACTGCTTAGTGGTTACGGATGATTATTCTAGGTTTTCTTGGGTTGTGTGCATGAAGCACAAGAGTGAAACTTTTGATTACTTGAAGAATCTGTTTACTAAATTGGAAAATATATATCAGCTAAAGATCCGTAGGATCAGAAGCGATAACGGAACAGAGTTCAAGAATCACGCTATGGAGGCGTTATGTGCAGAAAAAGGTATTCATCATGAATTCACAGCGCCATACACTCCTTAGCAAAACGGGGTTGCAGAAAGAAAGAATCGGACTCTTATTGAGGTAGCCAGAACTATGCTCGCAGACTCGAACTTGCCTGTGATCTTCTGGAACGAGGTAGTTCACTGCGCGTGTTATACTCTGAATAGGGTTCTAACGGTAAAGAAGCTTGGAAAAACCTCTTACGAGCTTCTGAACCGAAGGAAACCGAACTTAGAGTTTCTGGAACCTTTCGGAGCTCCATGCACCATGATACATCCCGATGGGAAGTTTGGAGCAAAGGCAGAAGAAGGTTTCTTTGTTGGTTACAGCACTCCCAACAAAAGAGTGTACAACAAAAGAACCAACAACGTTGAAGATTGGCTTAATGTCGATGTTCAGCGTTATACTGCCAATGCACCTGGTGTTGGACCTGATTGGTTGTTCGATTATAAGAGTCTATTTGATTCCTTCAACGTGGAAAATTTGGTGGACGATGCTGTAGCGCAAATGTATTACGAATGTGAAAACGCAGCTAGCTCTCCGCTAATACGTCCGATCGTGGTTAATGCACCTGCGCCTGCTCCATCTGATGCCTCTGCATCCACGGGTCCCCCTGATAAAACCGCAGCAGCAGAAGTTGAGGAAGTTTTTCAGGAAGCGTCAGCAGAGGTTCTCGAATCTTCATCTTCCGACGACGATTTTGCAGAGTCTCATGAAACTCTCACTGAGGAACAAGCTGGAAATGGTGAATCTACCACTACAACTCCAGTTAATCCGACAGGAAACAATCAAGCTGGTCCTTCTTCTTCAGCAGCTCCAGGGATAGGTCTTCGAATCGATCTCTCCGGTTTTAATATGCAACCCGCTGCTCCCTCTAGTTCAAGCGCAGCAGAGACAAATCTATCTCAAGGTTTGGAGAACCTAAATCTGCAATCGGATGATCCAGTGCCGGCACATCCGGAATCTCGGATTCACGACACTCATCCGATGCAAAATGTGATTGGCAATCCGACTAGCAGAGTCATGACGCGCAGTCAGCTCAGAATTGCTAGTTCAAGTGACAATACAGGTACTCTGGCACTCTATTCGGAAATCAGAAAAGCAGGTCATCAGAACGATTGGTCCTTCGCCTTGTATGTTTCTCAAACTGAACCAAGAACTGTGCAAGAGGCACTGAGGGAAGAACCATGGATTGAAGCA
The DNA here is from genome assembly GCA_030844895.1 of Ambrosia x helenae. NCBI lineage: Eukaryota > Viridiplantae > Streptophyta > Magnoliopsida > Asterales > Asteraceae > Ambrosia > Ambrosia x helenae. The sequence goes on along the minus strand of JAUTDX010007073.1, from coordinate 160,265 downwards.
ATGCAAGCCGAACTTCAGCAGTTCCAAAAGCTAGGAGTGTGGGACTTAGTTGACTTACCTCCAGGCTCGAAAAAGATTGGAACAAAGTGGGTCTACAAATGTAAACGGGATGACCGCGGGGTGATTATAAGAAACAAGGCTCGATTAGTTGTCCTCGGCTTCCGTCAAATCGAAGGAATAGATTACAACGAAGTATACGCTCCAGTTGCGCGCCTTGAAGCTATCCGGATGTTCTTAGCTTATGCTTCGTACAAACGGTTTAAGGTGTATCAAATGGACGTGAAAAGTGCTTTTCTGTATGGTGTCGTGAAGGAAGAGGTGTATGTTGCTCAGCCACCGGGTTTTGAGGATCCGCTGCATCACGAAAAAGTCTACAAATTGAACAAAGCGTTGTACGGACTCCATCAGGCTCCGCGTGAATGGTACCAAATGCTTAGCAACTATCTGATATCCAACGGGTTCAAACGTGGACTCGTGGACCGCACCTTATTCACCAAGGAAAAGGGTGGTGATCGTCTTCTGGTACAGGTTTATGTTGATGATATTATTTTTGGGTCTACTAATGATGTCATGTGCAGGGAATTCGAAAAGAATATGTAGGATAAATTTGAGATGAGCTCGATGGGGGAGATGCAATTCTTCCTCGGTCTACAAGTAGAACAACAAGAGTCGGGGATCTTCATCCACCAGACAAAATACGTTGCTGACATCTTGAGCCGGTTCCAGATGGAAGACTCTACTCCAGTAGGCACACCGATTCAGACCAATCACGGGATTGGGCCTGACGAGAAAGGACAAACCGTTGATCCTTTTCTCTATCGAGCTATGATAGGCTCACTCATGTACCTCACTGCATCAAGACCTGACATAATGTTCGCGACATGCTTACTATCAAGATACCAGTCAAGGCCGAAACAGTCCCACCTGGTTGCTGTGAAGAGGATCTTACGTTATCTAAAGGGTTGTCCGACCAAAGGTCTTTGGTACCCTAATGACGATAAGTTTGACCTCATCGCATTTAGTGATGCTGACTATGGCGGATGCAAGACAGACTTAAAATCCACATCGGCTGGATGCCAGTTTTTGGGACCAAGACTAGTCTCGTGGCAGTGCAAGAAGCAAGCCTCAGTCGCCTTATCCACCTGCGAGTCGGAATATGTAGCAGCATCGAGCTGCTGCTCCCAGGTTCTTTGGATACAGCAACAAATGAGAGACTACGGTTTGAAATTTCTTAATACTCCCAATCACTGTGATAATGAGTCCGCTATAGCTCTTGCTAAAGACTCAGTTAACCATTCCAAGGCGAAACATATCTTGGTTAAGTATCATTTCATACGCGATTGCTATGAAAAGAAACTTATCGATATGGTAAAAATCCACACAGACTACCAACGTGCCGATTTATTCACCAAAGCTTTTGACGGTCCTCGTTTTGAGTACTTGTTAATCTTAAACGGCATTAAAGTTAAGCAGGATTAAATCCTCATCGGTAATCGTTTTTGTAAATATTTTTCTTTCAAAAATCAGAAAAATCCAAAAATATTGTCTTTTCGCAAATTTTTAGATTTTTAGGGGGAGAAAATTTCAGAAAAATACAAAAACATTCAGAAAATGCAAAAATTCAAAAAAAAATGAGAAAATTCCAAAATCAAAAAAAAAATTGAAATTGAAAAATGCAAAAATGAGTTTCTTTGGTGAAAATGGGAAGATGATATTAACCAATCAGTCGGACTGTCTGGACCCTTATCATCTTAAAAATATTGGAACTGATAGGTAGCCTCTACAATGATGTGTCGGTAGGCTCAAAATCATTTCCAAGTTCGGCACGGTGATATAAACCTAAATCATCTGAATCATGTGTGGATCAACGTGCGTTGGCATATGGTCTTGGTACCGAAATCTCGTTTGATAGCATGCCAAAATCCGAGGTCTCATGGTCTTTAAGAGGTTGGTACATCCGGGGTGAACTGGGCGTCTCTCAGAATAAATAGGAGTGGCACACGTGTCGTACGTTGGGGTCGCAGCCTACGACTAAGACACCCCTATGTCATTTCCTGAAAAAAAACAAAAAAAAAAATAGAATAAATTCTGATCAGGAGACGTCCGGGAATCCTAAAAGAGCAAAAAGATTCATATATGCCAAAACCCTATTCTCAATGAGAATTCGCTCTAAGGTATCAAATCATATACCTAAAGCATCGTACCGTGAAAAATCAAATATACGGTATTTGACTTGTACCCTGGTTTGGATCTCACTGGTCTCTCTGTTGCAGCGTTTCTGCAGACCTGATCACCACTGAGTCCACTCCTTGTAAAATACGGATGACAACAGCTTACTCACCGGTTACGAGGAAGCTTTGTGCATGACTTGATACGGGAATGTGTCGCGTGGCGGGGAACACCTTGTATCTCAGCCTTAATATTACCTTAAACGTATCTAAAGTGCCTAGCGATAAAACTTGATTTTGAGTTTAGGTGGACAACAATATCGACAGTTGTTGTAGGATGCTTATTGGTAATTTAAGCGAAAACTAAAAATATAAGGGTTCTAGTGATGTCCGTACACTGATATGATTCCCTAACCGTTGAAACTCGCAAAAATATGTTAGTGTACAGTTAGTTGATCTCCCGTTTTATTTTATTTATGCTTTGTTTTAGCTTAATTAACCATTCTTGATTGCCGATGATGGAATCCTAATCCATTGTAATCTTACTTCTTCAAAAATAAAACGCCGAAAAATAAAATAGGACAACTAATTGGAAACTTGTGTTTTGCCGGGTCAAAACCGCATATTTTATCAAGTACAAGGGTGGAAAATGAAAATTTTTCAAGTATCTGAGTCATCATCTGAGTCGTGTGCTAAATCGGGTTGAAAAACGCATGTTTTGAACCTTAACGGGTCAAAAATGTATATTTTGGTGCTGCAGGGGCAATTTGGTAATTTGTGGAAAGTGGATATGCAATTAGTGAGCTAATCGCCTATGCATATTGACGAGTAGCTCCTAATCGTGTGTGTTTATACGCGTTTATGTCCTAATCGTGTGTAATGATAAGCGATTAGCCAAGCCAATCGCTTGACCAATCAAATTCCCAATCGTGTGGTGGCTTAGGCGTTTAAGGATAATCGCTTGTTAACAGCATGCGATTAGCCACATTCGCATGCACTGTAGCATACGAGTAGCCTTAATCGCATGATAACTCACACGATTAGGACAGAGTATAAAAGAAACAGTTAAGTGGTTTTCTTGTCATTCTCTTCAAAACTCCAACACTGTCATCGTTTTCCCTCTCAACCCGAATCCAAACAAACTCTTGCCAAATTTTCATTTGATCTTAGAATCTTAATCCTCAATACAAAGGTAACAATTCCTCTTAGTTTCAGATCCTAACAACATCGTTTAAGGGATTAAATCAGTGTTTTCTTGGCCGAAACCCTTAGTTATTGTTCTTGAATGGTTGATCATTAAAATAAGTTTATTGATGTTGTTTCTTGATGGGGGTTTGTTAATCGGCACCCCTAGGTTCATTGTGTATCAAAATCTCAAACAAAATCATCTTTAATTGAAAAACCCAATTTTGAATGCCTAAGAACCCTAATATTTAGACCGGCTTTTTGACCCATGATTTATACCTGTTAATGAAGTATTGTTTAGGGGTTTTGATGTTGATTTGTATTGGACTTAAATGCAACAAAATCCAGACTCGAATCATAATCATTCAAAAACTGACTAGTTTGGTGCTCAAAGGCACGACTCATGCGATTAGCTTTCCTAATCGTGTGAGTCTGTTAGGCGTTTGACTGATCCAATTCCCTAATCGCATGAATAGTCTAGCGATTAGGGAGATTTGAGTGTCTAATCGTGCTTTGTGATCTGCTAATCGTGTGAACAGTACCCATAATCGCCTATAACAGGCTGTTAACAAAGTGTTTGTCCGTTTTTGTCCGTTTTTCATATCCTTGATCTGTCTTTAATGATTTGTGGTGTGTTTGACTTGCAGAACCATGCAGTACGGTACGTCGGACAGGCACAACTGTCTTGCCTTTCTCGGACCTGTAAAGAAGCCGGAATGCAAGCGGTTTGAAGGCGTCATCGAGTACTTGAAGCGCTCAAAGATAAGATATGCCATATCTAAAGACTATGCGGCTTACCAGAACATTCTCCAGGAATTCTATCAGAATGCTAGAGTCGACGTCAGCACAATTCCAGCTACTATCAGAAGCTCGGTGCAACGAAAGGAGGTCCTTATCACTGAAGACATGATTCGCGAGATTCTAAGATTTGAAGATGATAAAGACGATCCAATCGTATTCGATTCCATTTTGATACGAGGTGGATTCCTATGGATGAAGTATACGGGTGATGTTCGTGCGCAGGAGATGCTACAAAAGGGATGTCTTCCTCCAGAAATGAAGTATCTGACGCACGTGGTGTTAAAGTGTCTCGGACCTCGCAAAGGAACGTTCGATGCAATCAAGGACATTTTGGCATCAGCGATAGTCGCATTGACGTTGAACAAGCCGTTCAACTTCTCTGGGATGATTATGCATCACCTCAAGGAAGTGATTCTGTGAAAACCGACAGAGAATGCCTTTATTGTTTATCCTCGCTTTCTGCAGATGATCCTTGACAATCAGATCCCGAACATGGTGAAACGGGTAGAAGAGCTGATTAATATAAAGAAAATTGATGAAGTTGAGATGAAGAGAATGTTACAGTACAAGAATAAGCCAAAGTCCGAATATCCTCCAAGTCGTAGAGTGTTTGCCTACCTAATGAGAGACAACTATGTGGCACCTCCAGGTAATAGATGGAGGCATGACGATAGTGAGTCAGAGGACGATATTCAGATTCACAGACAGGTATTCAAGGATGATGATAATATTGGGAGACCCACTGTTGCTTTGGGACCCAATGCACCGGGCAATATGGGTGATGCTGAATCAAGACAAGATGATGATATGCTTGACACTGAGTTGCTGAATGTAGATGAACCATCCAGTTCAGGCAAAGGCAAAGCCAAGATTGACGAGGGCCCGGTTAACATTGAAGAAGTAGATGATGAAGATGACGACTCAGAGCGTACAGAAGATGATTCGCCCGATATACTTTCTCTTGAGGAGGATAGAGCCCGCACGGCTGCGGCGAGAGAGCTTGCAAGAGATCCCACTTTCACTCCAGTTAGTGGTGATCTTGTTGCAGATATTGATGCTGAACTTAGCACTCCGCCTCCTCAGAAAAGACAAAAGACTAAAGCGACGAAGGTTAGTAGGGGTCAAAAGAGAATGTCAGAAAAGGCAGCTGCGACTGAGAAGACGCCTAAGAAATTGAGGGGAAGGCGTATGAATCTCCCAGATGCTTTTGTCCTTCCTGCTTCCTCGTCAGTATCAGCAACAACAGCAGCAACAGAAAAAACAACAGTGGCAACATCGTCTGTCCCACTCTCTTTCAGTGCAGCTATGCCTGCGGGTGTGACTATGTCAATGCCTTCCTCGGTAATCTTCACTGAGCCAGTCTCAGTTACCGTTGAAGCGACAAGTTCACAGTTAGCCGCTAATCCGATAGGTGATAGAATCCGAATGTTGAAAGAAGCAGCAAGATCGACAGCTGCTAAACCTTCGAGCCAATCCTCATCTTCGACTCCAACAACCAACGAACAACTCCAGCGCCAAATCAACGAACTTACAGCTATAGTGGCTGCACAAGCACGGGAAATGGCTGAAATGAAGAGCAAAAATGCCAACATAGAAGAAAACGAGACGGCGATGTTGGAATTGATTGGAGACACTATCACTGCTAACACTGAGCTGAGAACCACTGTCGACGCTCTTACTTTATCGAATCAGCAACTCTTGGAGTCGAACAGGCAGGTCATGGAATCACATCAGCAGATAATGGAATCACATCAGCAGCTCATGGAATCACATCAGCAGCTGATTCAGTCTAACCAAAGTACTGTGGCTAGACTTACAGGTGTTGAACAGAAGTACAGTGATCTCCAGCTCGCAAATGTGAACAATGAGCGTCGAATCACCAAATATAAGAAGCAAAACTCATGGCTAAGGACTAGGTTGAATGAGTTGACCGGAACTCAACCTAGACTTACTGGTGGTTCGGATGCTGGAGCTAGTACTGCTGCTGATGATGATGATGAGGATAGTGAAGAAGACGACGATGATGAAGAGGATGATGATGAATCTGATGACGATGATGACAATGATGGTAAGGGTGATGGTGGTGATCCCGGAGCCACAGGCGGGGGTGGATCATCGGGTGGTTCTGCATCAAGACGAACAAAGAAAGGTCATGATCGCAAAGGCGATGATCCCAAAGCAGGTTCTACTGCTCAGGGGGAGCCTAAACCCATGATGAGCAAGATTCAAGAACTACGTGATAAAGTAAAGAAGAAAGCGATAGTTCTTGTTGAAGACGTGGAGCCTCTAAACTGTTATTTTGCATATGATGACGAAGGTAACTTGCTCCCACCTCCTGCCATGCCTGATTATGATCTGGAAGAAGGAGAGATTCCACCTGAGATGACAACAGAGGATATAGCTAAAGTATATGGCTTTGCATCTGGAGAATCTTCCAATGCAAGTCAAAGTGTTCCTCCTGAGATGCATCCAGAGTACAATGAAGTGGATCTCGAAGAAGGAACCAGCGTGCCGACTCCTGAGTATGTTGTAAATGACTCGGGTGCTGGAATTCCAAACATTGACAAAGAAATGATACGTGAGGCCGAAGAGAAGTTGAAATCCGACTCTGCTGAAGTTCCTGATGAAGTAAAGATTCGACATGACAAAATCAGAGAGCGGTATCCCCAATGGTTCAAGCCCGAAGAGAAGAAAAAGCCAGTCGAACGAGCATCCATCTTCAAGAAAAGACTGTCGAAGATGTCTGGCAATGTGATAAGCTGGGCGTACGTGAGTCAGACAAGAATGCTCGGGGTAAAATGGCAAGAAGGTGTATTGTACTTTGAGGAGTACAAAGACATTCTGAGCCTGCCATTCTGGTACATTCGTGACTTAGTTCGTCTCAATTATCCGCTGTACGAAGAGAAATCTGCCTCTCTTAAGGGTTTTTACACAAAGTTGAAGCGAGAGAGCTCAGAGGGATGGAAAGAGTTCGTGCCTCAGTATCCCAGGTCATATCAGACAGACAAGATTCATCCTTTCACCTTAAAGCCTATCTGGGAGCACAAGATCAAGCCACCGAAATGTGTTTCAAGGATTCCCATTATTCCAGTTGAACAAGACTTTACCTCGAAGCTGTATTATTGGCACTATGATGCAGAAACCACTGAAGCAGTGATTGTCTTGAGCAACAGTCCGAACCCATGCAGAAAGATAAGGATTTGGGATCCTATGTGGTTGATAAATTGCTCAGAGAAGGACGTGGAGACGTTGTACCAACATCCGATCATGCACTTACCAGCTGAAGCCGATCAAGCCATGAAGTTTCAAAGAGTGATCCAGTTTTGCTACGCCAACAAAGTTCATGCAGGATGCGATTGGTCGAGAATCTCAAGGGTCAAGACAACGTCAAGCTGAAGATGAAGATAGATGATGCTGCTTGTCATTTTGTTTAGTTGTATTCGTTTCTGTTTATCAAGTCTGTAAAGTTGTTTGCTATTGGTATAAACGTTGTCTTTTGGTTAATTCTGTACGTATACTAGCCTGGTCCAAGGGGGAGTCTGTTAGTACATGATGTCCCTAGGCTAGTATATTAGTTGTTTGGACGTGTTTCGGGGTGTTTGGAGATGATTGTACGCGTTTTGGAGGGTTCGGGATGCTGCATGCGATTAGCAGTCAGTTACACACGATTAGGGCCCTAATCGTGTAACTGTTCACGCGATTGGGCCTGTTGTATTGGCGATTAGCCCTACTCGCCTCACATGAGTCTGCTAATCGCTAGTATGGAGCTGTTCGTACCCGGGAGGTATAAATAGGCCCAATCATTGCCCTAATCATTAGTTCTGGCCTCACACACTCTCCAAACACCCTCCCATGGTCTGTAAGGTCTGATTTGATCTCTGTAAACACTCGTGCTCTGTTTTAGTGATTAATCTATAATCTTTTGACCCGTGTGTGTGTTGTGATTACTCGTTTGTCATCGTTTCATTATCGTATCTGTTATTAGAGCATATTAGAGGGATTCCGCACCTCTAGTATAAACCCCGTGATTGTCGGATTACGCGTTATTCGATCCTATAGAACCAATCGCAGAAGCATATGGAACACCTTCCATTTTCTTCTTTTCCACTTCAGTGTTTGCACACTGCTTGTTATTAAGAATGGTTCCATGTGCCATGGGCAATAGCCCCCTTTTTGAGTCTTGCATTGAGAAGCGTCGTAAGACCTTATCAATATATGTACTTTGACTCAAACCCAATAACCACTTTGATCTATCTCTATAAATCTTTATTCCTAGAATATAAGCGGCTTCTCCAAGATCTTTCATTGCGAAACATTTACCCAACCAGGTCTTAACATCTTTAAGCATAGGGATATTGTTTCCAATGATTAGTATGTCATCTACATACTCTTTGAATTTCTGATCAAAACGGAGATTCCAGTTGCGAGATGCTTGCTTTAATCCATAGATGGATTTATTCAGCTTGCACACCTTATTAGGATTCTTTGGATCGACAAAACCTTCAAGTTGAACCATATAGACATCTTCCAGTAAGTGTCCATTAAGGAACGCAGTTTTGACATACATTTGCCATATCTCATAGTCATAATATGCAGCAATGGCAAGTAGAATTCTAATAGACTTAAGCATGGCTATTGGCGAGAAAGTTTCCTCATAATCAATTCCTTGAGTCTGAGTAAAACCTTTTGCTACAAGCCTTGCTTTGTAGGTTTGCACATTCCCATCCATGCCAGTCTTCTTCTTGAAGATCCATTTGTTTCCTACAGTCCGACATTCAGTAGGAAGATCAACAAAATCCCAGACTTGGTTATCATACATGGATTGCATCTCTGCATTCATAGCTTCTTGCCATTTCTTAGATTTCGAATCCAAGATTGCAGCTTTGTAAGTAGCAGGCTCAGCTTCATCAATCATGAAGATATCGTCATACCTTACAGGTGCACGACGATCCCTAATACTTTTCCGAACACTTGGTGTTTCTGTTGTTTATTGAGTCCTCTCAGGCTAAATTTCAACAACTGGATCAGTTACATCTGGTTCTGTCTGAACAACTGGTTCAGTCACTTGTGATTCTCAAATTTTTTCAAGATCCACATTGTGACACCCGGCAAATTCTGGTTAACAACGTTGTCTAGATGAAAGCCTACCTTAGCGAGTCACGTGTATATTGTACTTAACTGGGTTAGTTAAGTCGTGTTATGGTTCGGGAACTGTTAGTTCAGTATAGAGGATCATCGGATGTTAGTCTAGAGGTTCACTAGATGTCAGTCCTTAACCAAGTGTACAAGTGGTGACGATTTGTAGAATCGTCAGAACATAGGGAACATACAAGTCTCGAGTCCGGGAATTGGTGAACGAGTGTGAATGTGTTTATTTGCAAGTGTTATGTGTTTACAATCATTATGTGACTTGTCGGTATGTGAATATGTGTTAACATATGTTAAAACGGAGTTTAACGCGCAAAATACACGGAAACAACCCCTATAGGCGATTAGGGTTGGCTAATCGCCTATAAGGGAGGCGATTGGGCCTCATGGGAGGCGAGTAGCATGCTAATCGCAAGCTCTAGGGGGCGATTAGCCCCTAAATGCATGAAATGTCATGCGATTAGCAATGCTAATCGCGTATAGCTGCTGCAAATCGCATGGAACGTGCTGGACGACTAAAAACGACTATAAATACAATACTTGACCTCCTAAACTTCATAATATCAACCCTAGTCGTCCCATAAACCGCCCCAACACACACACAACCTCTGGAACGTGATTTTGGATCAAAACACAAGGTTTCAAGCTTATTTCATCAATCTATCACAATCTAAGGTGTGATTTTCATCCATGCAATCTTTACTAACGTTTTTATTAAATCCCTAACGGTCCAGACCTGTTTTAAAACGAATAAGCTTTCTGAAAATCGTTAATAAGTATGGTTAATTGGATTTTAAATAGCATGCATGATGTATGTGGGTTTTCAATTAAAAGCTAGGGTTTTTATGATTCAAGATGGATGATTAACATGTTATTAGGTTAGTTTCAGATTAATAATGATGGCATGATGATGAGATCTGAGTTATTGTTAATTAGGGTTATGGTTTTGCATGCTAATGTGATATTTCATGTTATGTGTATTGTCTTTAAGATACATGATTGCATTCAGGGCTGATAGATCGAGGTTAAACGAAGGATTTTGATGGAAATATGTTTGATATAGTTGTTTGGATGATATTTGATGTTTACACACGTTCTGGGATTGATTTGGAGTGTTAAACGCGCGAAAAACCGGAACAGCCATGTTGCAGGCGAGTAGCACCCCTAATCGCCTATACTATAGGCGATTAGGAGGCTAATCGCCTATGTTTCATGCAATTGTGAGCTAATTGCTAGCAGATGCATGTCTTATGAGCTAATTGCTAGCAGATGCATGTCTTATGAGCTAATTGCTAGCAGATGCATGTCTTATGAGCTAATTGCTAGCAGATGCATGTCTTATGAGCTAATTGCTAGCAGATGCATGTCTTATGAGCTAATTGCTAGTAGATGCATGTCTTATGAGCTAATTGCTAGTAGATGCATGTCTTATGACCTAATTGCTAGTAGATGCATGTCTTATGACCTAATTGCTAGTAAATGCATGTCTTATGAGCTAATTGCTAGTAAATGCATGTCTTATGACTTAATTGCTTATAGTATAGGCAATTAGCATTCCTAAATGCCTGTTGACTTTCATAATCGCCTGTACTGCTGCTGTAAGTATATTTTGACATATCGAGACCCGATTTGACACCTAGGAACATGCTAGGAACCCCGTAACATATCAAATAACTTGGTAACATATGTTCGGACTTATTTACGTGATACTTGAACTACGCGCTGTAACTTGTTGGACGTTAACGTATGTTAAGTGTGATTGCATGATTGTATGTTTGAGAGTGTAAGCATAACACGGGGAGCCTCGGGTCACCAATGGGATGTCAAGTCTTGTACTTTGGGTTAATTTAACAGTCACGGTGTTTTCAAACGAACTTGGTTATGGTCTGGACATCTAGGGACTAACTAACCTGCGGGTTATTAGTCTAAGTACTTGTAACTGTCATATGTTAGGTCGCCGCTTTACGGGACTAGCATAGCTTGCTGAGTTTATTCGTATTACGAAGCAACGCAATCTAAGGTGAGTTTACGGCCCCTCTTTTAACTGGTTTCACTTTTCGGGGGAGAAAACATGTGTTAAAACTTATGTTTGGTAACTACTGTCATACTATGGGTTTCTATGGTTTACTATACGATCTTTGGAAGTCCCGGGGGGAACCATGAATGTGCGGGTTAGCACAACGGGGAAATGTGAATAGCGCTATTGGGAGTGACCTACCCCGCTCGTCGGCTTGGAGGGCCGGGCGAGTGCATATTGTCTCAAACAGGAACAACAGGTTTACTATTCGGGCACGACATCTGGTTTGCGAGTTAGTAATGGTTTTCCAATCGTAGTAGTAACAAAACATACGCCTAGCTAGCGTACTTTGGTTTTCGATTTGTTATAGTATGGACAGGTTGAACTTGGTACTGTGAATACAAAACCTGTAAACTCACCAGCATTTTTGTGCTGACGTAAACTTTTACATGTTTTCTCAGGTCGCTAAGGTAGCACAATGGAACTAGGGCGCACGCGTCTGCACGGCGTCTAGTTAGGATTGCATGGTTTTCAAACGTTGAACACTTGGTTTAATTTGGATTATGTTTTGAATAAGCTTCCGCTGTATTTGGGGAATTTTAAACTATGTTTTTGAAATTGCATATGTTCATTTAGACTTGTTTATTGTGATCGTTGGTTTGGATCCTGGTTTGTCATGCGCCTCGCGGTAAAACTCCGCAAGTGGATTTTGAGGGTGTGACACACATGGTTATCTCCAATCCCTTGCGCCAGAAGCTCTTCCTATAAGAAAGTGCCACTGCGTTTAGTGAAAATCCTATTTTCAGTGGGGTGGTAGAATAGGTAACCGATCTTCTTACCGTAACGAACGAAAATCACTTTTTCGCCTCTGGTATCCGAAGATTCTAGAGTCACATAAGCATTACAACCCCAGACTTTAAGGTAGGATACATGAGGTTTCTATCCATGCCATATCTCATAAGGCGTTTTATCAACCTTCTTCGTTGGAGCTATATTCACAAGTCTTGCGGCAATTTCCAAAGCATAACTCCAAAAGGATTTTGGAAGGTTTGTTCAACACATCATTGATCGAATCATATCTAATAGGGTTCGATTTCTCCGCTCAGACACACCATTATGTGGCGGTGTTCCAGGTGGAGTGAGTTGTGAAACTATTCCACAATCCTTTAGATGGTCGATGAATTCCTAACTAAGATATTCACCACCTCGATCTGATCGAAGCATTTTAATAGTTCTATTTAGCTGATTTTCTACTTCGTTTTGGTACTCCTTGATCTTTTCAAGAGTTTCATGTTTATGCTTCATAAGATAAACATAACCATATCTACTGAAATCATCAGTAAATGTAACAAAGTATCTTTCTCCATGTCTTGACATTGTTCTGAATGGACCACACACATCTGTATGTACAAGTCCTAACAGATCATTAGCTCTTTCTCCAACATTTGAAAAAGGTGCTTTTGTTAACTTTCCACTTAAACATGATTCACATTTTCCAAACGACTCTGAACCCTTGGAATCTAGGATTCCTGCGGTTTAGAGTTGTTTAACACGATTCTCACTTATGTGACCAAGTCTACAATGCCACATATATGTATCATTAAAGTCCAACTTATTACGTTTATGGGAGATATTGCATAATATGTTATCGTTTTGGATTTCTATCTCATAGATCCCATTGTTGGGTTTTGCATCAAAGTAAAATATATCGTTAAAATAAGCAGAAATAAATTCACCATTAAAACGATAATCAAAACCTTGTCTACGCAAAGCATGAAATGAAACAATATTTCTAGTCACTCTAGGAATGTAATAAACATTGTTCAAAACAAGTTCTAAACCAGAAGGAAGTAAAAGAACATATTCTCCTATCGCCTTCACTGCAACTCTTTGTCCATTGCCAACATGGACCTCGAAGTCACCTTGTTTCAGCTTTTTAATCTTTCTTAGTCCTTGCAAAACATTACAAATGTGGAAACCACATCCTGTGTCAAACACCCATGTTTTGCTAGAAAAAACAAAGATTTCAATAACATATATACCTGAGGACTCTCCTCCAGAAGCCTTGGCTTGCTTCAGTTCAGCTAAATACTTAGCACAGTTCCTCTTCCAGTGCCCAGTTTTATCACAATGAAAACATTTGGCATCTTTCAGAGGTTTCTTGTTGGCAACAGCTTTGCCCTTTCCCTTCCCTTTGCCTTGATATCCCTTCTTCTTGGTTTTAGGTTTCTTAATTTGACCCTCCTTGATCATTAGCACTGGTGCAGTTTTGCTAGGTATGTTTACCTCAGCGGTTTTGAGCATCTGATGCAGTTCTGCAAGTGTCTTCTCCATCCCATTCATATTATAGTTCATAATGAACTGGTCATATGACTTGGGCAATGAGTTTAGGATGATATCCCCAGCTAACTCATCGCTCAAGGGGGATTCCAGACAAGCCAAGTGATCAACATATGCCTTCATTTTTAACACATGAATGCTAACTGGTGTACCCTCTTGCATACGAGTGGTTATAAGTGATCGCATCACATCAAACCTATCATGGCGAGCATTTTGTTGGAACATTCCCACCAGATGTTGATTCATGTCGTATGCCTCCATGTCCTCCATGGTCCTTTGAAGTTCAGGGATCATGGATGCCAGCATCAGACATGAGACTTTCAAAGAGTCATCAAAATGCTTAGCCCAGGTTTTATAAAGCTCACTTTTTGTATTTACGGGTTCATCAGGGACTGGTGTTTCAAGAACATACAATTTGTTCTCCGCTTTGAGAACAATTTTCAAGTTGCGGTGCCGGTCCATGAAGTTGGAGTGGTTCAGTTTGTCCTTCTCCAAGATGGACTTGAGAGAGAAATGGGAGGTGGAATTGTTTTCAGTTGACATCTACAAAGTTCAAAATTAATTTATTATTATATTATGTTTTAAGTATCCTAATTATTTTATGACCCAAAAAGCAAAATTAATTAGGATGAGATCCCGATTCATCAATACACAATGAACTGGCTTAGCACTGTCCACTGGTACGATTAGGTAGGTAAACAATGTTTGTTAATTATGTCCACTACACAACTCTCCTTTTGGGGTTATCGCTAAAAGCGATGTATGTTTAACCCCAACTATGCCCACTTGTCAAACAAGCGATGTTTGGTCCTTTACTGTTAAATGTAACACCGGCCTATGTTACACAAGAAACGCGATGATTACCTTCACTCCTGATCAACGCCCAGATGCAGGGTCAGCACTAACATTTGGGTTCGATTTAGAACGAAGTGTTAACTCGTTAAGGGTGGCATAAAAACATCAATTTAAAATTGGGATTTAATTTTAATATTTACCATAAATATATTGAATGACTTGTTAGTATGATGTGAGTCACACAATAGTTTATAAAATCTAATTTTATATTGTTCGTGATAATTGAAACTCCTTTCAACACTCGACACGGTATAGTTTTAAATACCCTATTTAAACTATGTTGGTCGTATTATCGCGAATGGACTTGTTTTAATATTAATAAAACTCCTTTTATTAAATATGCTTTTCGGTTTTTATAAAACTTGTTTTAATAAAACCGTTGCCATGATTGTGAAAATTTTATTTGTTTTGGGTTATCTAAATTATTTGCAATAAATAAACCACAACCACAAAACATAATAATAAAGTCAAACGAATCGAGCCCCTAATAGGTTGCCCATTTCGTTTTAGCCAAAAACGAAACGAACTAGTCAAAAGGGTTTCAAAACTATTTTGATATAGCTCCCACTTGACTCGAGATCTCTATCTTCATGGAACATGTTCGCCTTTTTATCTTCGTCTTGATCTTGTACTTGTAGGATTACAAATAAATTTGAAATACAAATAAAACAAATCTATTCTAATCCTATCTATTACACCGGATCCAATATCCGTAAGAAAAATACAAATAAAAAAAACATCACAAACACAACCATGACAAGGGTCAAAACACCTAGGGCTCGATTCACATCACAATCCATGAACAACAAAAAGCTTTTGATCTTTTGTCAAAAAAAAATAATAATAATAATAATAATTTTTTGACAAATAAAACATAGATCAAATATATAACTTTACCATCTATACGCGTGTAACCGTGGCTCTGATACCACTGTTGGGAATCATGGTATTGTATACACAGCGGAAGCGGTTAATATTTATTAATAAAAATCGATTATATACAATATATAATGTTGGCTGATTTATATATATAAATATGTAATTAATTTTATTAATCCGACTAATAAAATATTGCCAATCAGGATCTCAGTTAAACGCGTATAAACAAATAAACAATATACAACCATAGGGGGCTTAGTAATCAACCTTTGATGACTACACCGGAATTGTAACACGCGGGTTACAACGAATCCTCGCTAGTAGGAAGTTCACAACTGAGCACGAACCAACCGGGAAGCAACACTTTGCAAGAAGAACAGTAGGCGGCGGAGTGGTGGGTTGGCCGAAACCAAGAAGCAGGGGCGGCGGCCCTCTTTTCCTTGGGTGGCGGCCGCAGGTTTTAGAAGAGGAGGCAAGGGGTAAGTTGTTTTTGATGAAAAGTGTGTTTTAGGGTTTACTCCTTAACCCTCCTTTTATAAAACAACAACTTACATTAAGCTCCCTTGTTAAATATCATAATATTCTTTTAATATTAATCTTATTAATATTAAGTCCCTCAAGTCCAAAATATTATTATTTCACAAATAATAATCCACCTACTTAGGAACTTATCTGATTCGTGTACCAACGTGTAACTCTTCGGATCGTACCGGGTCGGGTTACATTGACCTCGACTTTTATGTACATCGGACATATTATATATATATATATATATATATATATATATATATATATATATATATATATATATATATATAGGGGGTGGATATTTTGAAAACCCACTCGAGTTAAGAAAACTCTGAAAACCCGTCAAAAATCCATCTAAAAAAGTTTTTTTTTTTTTGAAAAAAATACACAAGGTAACATACATGTTTTTAAGCGTTTTGGGTCAAAAAAATAAAAAAAGCGCCGAACGAATATTTTAAAAAAAAATAAACAACGCAAACTTTGTAACAGCGCTGTTAACATATGTTTTCTGCTTTTTAACATATGTTACAGCGCTGTTAACATATGTTTCTGCTTTTTAACATATGTTAACAGTGCTGTTACAAAGTTTGCGTTGTTTATTTTTTTTAAAAATATTCGTTCGGCGCTTTTTTTATTTTTTTGGCCCAAAACGCTTAAAAACATGTATGTTACCTTGTGTATTTTTTTCAAAAAAAAAAAAAAAAAACTTTTTTAGATGGTTTTTTGACGGGTTTTCAGAGTTTTCTTAACTCGAGTGGGTTTTCAATTTATACTTTCCCTATATATATATATATATATATATATATATATATATATATATATATATATATATATATATATATATATATATATATATATATCCAACATGGTGTCGTGCGATGCAATAGGGAATGCACATACTTCTAAGGTTATGGGTTGGTTCATTTTGGCTATTAGTTCCAATTGAAATCAAAGTCATATACAAGAAGGTTGTTATCTTATGTGTCTCCAAACTCATTCATAACCAAAGCATTAAGCCAAACCTCACTCATATCCTCTTAGTCTAAATAACACAAAATTAAAACATCACACGAGACAGTGAATTTTTATCTATTTATTTATTTATTTTTTTGTATAGCAGCTAAATCATAAATTGGACAGCTAGAAACGAAAAAAGCAGGATGGTAATCATTCAACTACATAAAACGAGTTGTTAACAATGGGATGTGTCTGTAGCTGTAATTAGTCAAGTAAATCACCAATATTAGTGCTTAGTGTAAAGACAAATTCTAGCTAATAAAATCATTTCCTTATTAATTTTCTTCTTTTACATTCAGCAGCATATGATTTCTACCATTTCAGCTCATTGTTGTTGCTTATTTCACCGTACAGCAGCACCTTATCGGTCACATTTGTTCACCAGTTGGCTGCCTGACTGAAGCCAAACACAGAAAGAAATGAAAGAGTCCAGTCCTCAGTTCCAATTTCCATGTCTTTCTTGATCTGAGGTCTGTTTCGGTCCGGTTACATGCCTCGGCTCAGCCATAAAAGTATGGGGTAATATTAACATCAAAATTACATGTTTTTACAATGGAAATATAATCATTTAAATTGGGTGCATTAGCTATAAAGGACGTTGGGTCGGGCAAACAACTCAATAAATAATGCATAATCACAAACCTGATACAAATTCATAAAATGAAATGGAAACATGAGCACATGTTAATTCAGCTATCAAAAATACAAATCGATGAGGTACACATTTGAAAGTATATAAGATTACTACTTATACAGAATCACAGTAAAAACTAGGTATATGGATAATTCAGAAAAACTATATCAAATTTAGTATTTAAGAACAGGGGACACGATTCAAGTGGTTGGAGAATAGAATTTGATATGAAACCATCTGTTGAACAAAAGATCACTGGGTAGCTGTACGACAGCTCCACTCACCGTGATTCCAGTCGTTAATAAACTTCATTTCAGCCTATTTAGTAAGCCCATTTAAAAGAAATTTAACTAACAAATATTAAACTAAACTATGGCCAACTTTTTCAAAGTTTATTTAGTATGCCCATTGGACCGGCTCTGCCTGCTAGAAGACGTAATTTGTTTTCAACCTGTTTAATTGTGAAATGGTGATTCAACTTTTTTTTTTTTTTAAATAATATAGCTTTCATTAAAAATAAAGGATAAATTACATAAGGACAGTAGGTAGGCGGGCAACAAGCTGCGCCGCCACCCCTTTCGTTAGCTAAAAGAGTAACCAAGCCAATGAGAAATACCAAACAGGCCTACCTAATTTGGACACTTTTAATTTGTTAAAAACATAAAACAATTTTATGAACACTTTTAATTTGTTAACTTCTGATTCAAATCATTTTTATTGGTTAAAGCAATCAAACATTATTAAAGAATCATCCATAGAATAACTCCCTCATGCAGTGGAAGTTGCACTGTGCTCTGTTCAACATACGAAGCTGCCGGAAACGGGAGTCAATCCAAGTCAAACTCAGAAAAATGCATCAAATCTTTGCAACAATATTTTCTGATAGACAATGATTTTTGCGTAATTGTTGCAAAGATTGTACCAAAGTATGAGTACAAATAGTTGTAAAGAAAGGAGATAAACAAATAAAGCAAAAATCGTTAGATACAGCAGTATGCAGGAGGTGAACCGAAGATTGGAACAGTAGGGTATGATGTCCAACTGAACTCAACCGGAAAAGGTAGTGTAAAATCAAACAAATTAAATAAAGAAATAGGCAACCAATGCCACATATCAAATAAAGAATATGCTTAAACTTGTTCCTCAAGATAATTATCACAAGCATCATACCAAACTTCATCATCATCATCATTTTCTTCTGCTTCCAACGCTTGAATGAGAGCCAAACGTGACTTGTTTGCCATCTCCACCTTCTCCACCTCCTCCTTAAAAATTCTTATTTGATGCTCACCGTGTATCACCTCCTGTTTCAGATGCTCTAGAACCCTTTGCTTGCTTCGAGGAGTGATAATTGTATATGTAGGAGAAACAGAGTCATGCTCCGTGTGCTTGGTTGACGCGGGATCTTGAACTTGCTTTCCAGTTACAGAATATTTTAACGAGCACTGTTGTATGTCCCCAGCTATTTTAGCCAGTCCATTACATCCTTCCTCATCTCTATCCATGGAGTGTACCTAGATGGCATGGGTAAATCTAACATAATTACAAATCAAATATAACACAATTAAATTCTTTATGTTGATATAGCCCTAGACATTTACATTGCTACATAGTCACGCTTCTCATTCTTTATCAAGCCTCTTATTTTTGGAAAATCCGAATTTGATCCAATACTTGAACACATGTTAAATTTAGGTATATATTAGTATATTCATAGGATTCCTGCTTTCATTAGACTATGATAATTACTTACTTGAAACTCAAGTGCCTTCTTAAGGTCTCTTAAAATTTCGTCAGTTGTTGGCCGTTTTTCTCTTTCGTGATGTAAGCATTGGTAGGCAATCTCTTGAAATGTACTTAATGATTTTGGCAGGATCTGTTCCCTTATTTGCTCGAACACCACCTCATCATGCATTCTTTGTTCAAATTTTTTTTTAATGAAATCTGGTAGATAGTGACCCTCATGTTTGTGGATTGCCAATGTCGATCTCCCACACAAAATCTCAAATAAAACAACACCAAACGAATAGATATCGGATTCTATGGTTAGGAATCCCAATATTCTGTAAAGCGGGTCCAAGTATCCAAGTGTACCACACGCATAATCGATAACATAGTCCGTTTCTTGAATTAGTGGGCTTACTAAAGCAAGCCCAAAATCAGCAAGTTTTGCTTTCCAGTCATTGCATAGTAGAATGTTAGCACTTTTGATGTCCCTATGTATCACCTTTGCTTGTTTTCCGGCTCCTCCATGTAGGAAACACAACGCTCTTGCAACATCAATGCATATGTTAAGTCGTTTCACCCATGTAAGAGAAGCATCACTCAAATACTTATCAAGACTTGATTTGGGTGCATACTCATAAACAATGACTTTTTCATCTTTTTCATCACAATAGCCTACAAGATCAATGATATTCTCATGCTTATAATCCAAAAGAATTTTGAGCTCACCCAAGAATTCTTTTTCCCCTTGACCACGACTACTATCCAATCGCTTTGCAACAATGGGTTTAAATCCATCACCGTCTTGAAGGTTTCCTTTGTAGACTTTCCCAAATCCTCCTACCCCGATGCAATTATTGAAGTTTTGGGTCGCCCGTTTTATATCTTCAAGTGACATTTTAGGATTGTCCTTGTTGTGAATCTGTCAAACATAACACACCAAATAAAATACATACTCCTAAGTACAAAGCAGTAATAAAAACTAAATTGGTAATAGTTTTATATAAAGATCATATAAGAAAACAATAAAATGATGATAAAACTATAATTTGGAGTTATCATAGAAAGGTTTAATTGAACTTTTTTGTCACTATAGTATGTTTTCTAAATAATAATTAAAAAAAAAAGCCTTAAAATTAACATTTATCATTTTTGTTATACTTCCATGTAAGAAATTCATACCTTAATAGTCTGAAAGGAAGGATTAAAGAATCCCAACAATGACAAGTGAACTTTATAGGTTTATGCTACATGAATTTTAATCTAATGTCATCAAGCATTCTATATTTGTTTTTTTTTTTTTTTTTGATATTATAGTGACTCATCACACGAATTACTTCTTAGGATTGATAATATGAAATTAGAACGACTTACTTGGAGGAGTAATGCTTTCTCAAGTTCCTTGACTACAACTATCATTGTTGGGCGTTCATCCTGAGTTTCTGCAATACACAGGTGTGCTATTTTAATAAACGTGTTTAAAGAAGCCTTGTTGGGTCCTCTATTTAGAACAAAATTGTTTTCACAAGCTTCTTCCTTTATCATAGGGTCTATCATGTCTTTTATTTTCCCCGTGGAGAAGCTTTGTCTTGCCAAAGGGCCCAACCCTCTGTCATCCTGCCTCTTGTAAATTAGGTTAGTGGCTAACTTCCCACACAGAATTTCACACAAGACTATTCCAAAACTATAGACATCTGTTTCTCTTTTTATTTTACCAGTCTTAGCATATTGTGGATCTTTGTGGCATCGTCTGCCAAAACGATTTTTGGCCTTGAAAGCTTTGTCTTCTTGATTTGGAGGCACAAATGCAGACCACCAAAAGTTAAAAATCTTTGCTCCCTGGTTCTTGTCCAACCCAATGCTGAAGCTATTTATATCACGATGGATTATCATCTTGTGGCCTTCCATCTCATAGTGAATGTATTTTAACGCGTGTGCAACATCAATGCATATTTTCAAACGTTTTTCCCAAGTCAAAATACGTTTGTCATCATCGATTTTCAAACATGTACCTAGGAGTTTATCAGAAAAGTTGTCAATGACAAGGATCATCTCAGAAGGTTCAACACAAAATCCAAGTAGAGTGACTATGTTGGGATGCTTAACAGTCCTAAGCATTTCGATATCTGTAAGGAACTCGTCTTCCGTAATATTATTTCCAACAGTGTTCCGAATAATAGTCACAGTGCTGTGCCTCTTGAGTGAATGATTTTTTATGTCATAATGTTCGAGTTCTGCTGTGTAAAAATTACATCCATCAGCTGAACAATAAAAATGGTGTTTTTTTGAGAAATTGTCGGTTGCTGACTGAATACGAGTGTGAGGAATCATCAAGTATTCCAAGTTCTTAACCTGAAAATTACATACGTCACGAGGTTTAAAATGAGAAAATAAATTGTGTGATTAGTTAATATCATAGAGTCGGTCAGTCGGTAACAGCTGCAATGAGACTTGAATTCAAGTTAATCTAAATACACAGATGTTGGGCCTTGGAAAATGGGCCTGTCAATAAACCCTTTTATAGTTAAACCAAGGGCCAACTCATTCAGCCTTTTTTCGCCACTAGTTTTTTTTACTCTGTATATGTATATTAATAAAAGAAAACTCTAAAGCTCACGTGGCGCTCAATAAGGTCATCCCCTTTTAAGTGTATCACGTGACATTCTTTCTCTTATTTCCCTTCAAAAGTTTTTTTCTCTATTATGTTCAAACTACTAAATATGAATTATATTTTAATCAAGAGCAAAAGAGGTTAAAACCACTCATTTTCATAAAAAAAAAAAAAAAAAAAAAAAAAAAAAAAAAAAGTCGTATCTTCAAGGCTACCGTCTCAATCACGCCTTGTAATGGTTTTTTCTAGCTCTACTCATCATCCAAACATGTATCTTATTTTTAATATACATCATTCTTATTCAAATGACTAAAATTATTGCTTTCTAATATTGCAGTACATTAATTTCTATGTTACATCATAACGCATATTTTAACACTTCACATTAAATTTGTCTATCCCGGAAAGCTTCCGGGATATAATATGGTTTTAAGATAAACAAAATCAAATCCTTTGTATTCACTTAATCAAATTAAATTATTCATTGCTTATATGCGTGATTATAGATTCAAAGGATTTGAAGTGTTGTTAATAATATGTATTTTGTTAGCGAAGTGACATAAGTCAGACCAACTAATTAAGTTACTTGCAGCTAAGAAAGGAAATATTATATATGTTAATCTGTATCTTATTTAGATGAAATTAAATACTAAAATTAAAAGTAAATTTGAAGAAATGTATTGTACAACCACCACAAAACAATCAAGGCCAGTACATCCAACATATGCAAAGCCCAGTAAATCCAACATATGTCAAAGCTAGATAGTAATAATTTTCCTAAATTTTTAGTGCGGTTAAAAATTTCCCTCAGACCATTTTGCATTAATGGCACACCTTACTGGTATCTCTGAGGCAACATCTGAAACTTCATGTAATTCTTCATCTTTTTTTTTTTATTTAAGTTTTTATTTCATTAACATTAAAAAACTGACAAGAATTGCAAGTGAGTGGCGGGTAAACGAGTAACAAAATAAAATAAAGCTTGTGTCCTTAGTTGCAGAAAAGTTACTTTGTACCATGTTTTGCACCCAATCTAAAAACCGAATTGCATTGGGAGCAATGCCTTCAAATGTGTCAAAAGCGAAGGACACAAAGTCGTGTTGGTTCTCCTGACAGGCAGCTTCATGTTTATCAACTTTCTTGGATTGAGCTTTTAAGATTGCTTGCCCTGCCACAAACCCCGAATACCGAAGTCCCACCAATGGAGACACCCCTATGAGATCAACGCACGCATGTTTGCCCTTCGCCCACTCGAACACAAGGACATCCGCTGGCCTTAGGGTGGACCACCCTTCAAGAGGACCCATCAAAAAGTTAATCGGGCTTCTTTCCTAGCCGAAATCACTGCTCTTCATAAGACGTCCCATAAGACATCCCTGACCAGGTCATGCCTGTATTTAAATCCCGGCCGCTCATCAACTGGGAACATGAGGATCATAAGTCTGTATTTAAGGATAGCCCGATATTCAACAGCCGACATATGTTGCCCAAGCCCATCAATAGGAAGGACAGTCAAGAAACCTTGAGCATGCGTCCTTTCGAGGCATTCAAACACCGCTCTCTGCCGTGGGGACATGGCAAACGTCTCTCCTATAGTCTATAGGGTTTTACAGGTAAATGCACTTACCAAAAAATTTTTAGATTTTTTGGGGGCAGTGTCCTTATCCATAAACCTGCCGAAATCAAAGTCAGGGAGAGAGCTGCGAATGTTGGCAAGGCAAGCTCATAATCCAAGTCCATCCCCACCAACCCGCTGTTCCTTAAGATGTGGTCTTCTAGGTTTCAAGACTGCACCTGAGACGCCACAAAAGCATAGGCAGACACGTCATCTGCCAAACAGGGACCAAGCCCTCCTAACCGAATTAGCAAGGGGCCAACCGCGATTGAAAATCCCCAAAGAATGGCCCTCCACAAACCACAATATCTTCAGCCGCTTCATAAATGCCTTTGTCAAAAATAGACGCAGCCTCATTGGCAAGGGCTAGTTGACATGTCCGAAGGCCAAACAGTAGTTTGGCGACACCCTACATGAACGGAGCAATAGAAGTTCACTTTGTGGTCTCTTAACTTCCACAGAGAGACCATTAGATCCATTGACTTCTGAGCCCTTTTAACAACAAAAGAGCTAATATACCCTTATCCCAACTAACGACCCCTCCATGGAGCTTCACACCCCCCTCCGGTCTCCCGATATCACTAGGAAATAAAAAAGGATTCCCTTTCGCCCCGTTGCACGATGGCTAAAAAAATCAGATTTCTTAATATTAAGCGTAAGGCCGAAATTCGGTCCCTCAGCCCGAATGATATCAAAAGCCTTGGTTGCTTCCTCGGTCTCTCAAATAATCATACCATAATCAAGGTACCAAGAATGAAATGGGAGGGAGCAACACTCCTACAGCCGACGAACCAATAGGTGCAGGACAAGCGCGAAAAGAAGCGGCATAATGGGTTCCCCTACTAGACCCTAGTGGATGCCCCTATCAAGTATCACCCA
Source organism: Ambrosia x helenae (assembly GCA_030844895.1). Taxonomy (NCBI): domain Eukaryota; kingdom Viridiplantae; phylum Streptophyta; class Magnoliopsida; order Asterales; family Asteraceae; genus Ambrosia; species Ambrosia x helenae. The sequence continues at coordinate 135,863 of JAUTDX010007073.1, read as the reverse complement.
CATAAAGCCTAGTGGGTTGGACATATATGAACTGAATCCAATAGGTAGATGGACTAGCAGCGGACGCTTACTTCCCGTAGAAGAATCGTCATGTCAACCATGTTGGCTTTCGAAAGGTCGACCTTGAGCATGACTAGAGATCCTTTATCATGGAATGCAAGCAGAAACCTATTTATGCTGTGGAGAATGGCCTCTGCCCCTTTGGGGACCCAAACCCCAAACTGGTAATCACCTAAGTAAGTCACCGTCTCCTTCCTAACTTTACGCATAACGACTTTAGAGGCTAACCTTAGGCAAACGCCCCCAACTACGATAGGCCTAATCCCGTTATCGGGTTTAAACAACGGAGTTAGGGGTTGATACAATAAACTCCGCCAGAACCTTTGGGAAAAGCCCCTAACCAGATGTGTCACACCACGCCAATGGCGGAAACACGTGGCGCGACGCTCGAAAGCATATCAAAGTCAAGATTAACACAAACTATATTTAATTAGAAAAGATCATTATATTAAGATGTCGAGAAGGGATACCTGGTTTCAAACATTACTTAAAATCACAAACATTAAGTTTAAAGTGGGGCGTTTCCGTTTATGTCCCAACCCGATGGTAACAATGGATGAAACCCCCAACCAGTGTCCGACATCCCAAATTCCACCGTACTAGCCGCATACCTGTTCAGCACTTAGTTACCTGAAAGATATGTTTAAAAAGACGTCAATATATAAAATATTGGTGAGTTCACAGGTTTTAGTTTCGTAAGTACGACGTTTTTAACTCCTGTGCAAATCCAGCACATTTTTACATCCTGTGCAAATCCAGCACATTTTCGTGGCCTTTGTATGGAGTAGCTAGCTCCTACAAACTATGATGATAAGCAATCCCCTGAGTCCCATAACCAAACCAAGACTAATAAATATGCCCCGCTCCAAGTCGTTTCTCGGAACCCAACGACTTAAGTTCAGAATACGTGCACCTCTTGTCTTTACCGGGTTGACGCTATCAACCAGAGGTGGGCCTCGTCAGGCACCAATAGTACTATCCAAATATTCCTTTGGTTTCATTTTACCTGAATTAATGGTTACAGTAGCGAGGACCCAACCCCGAGTGGCGACCAAAAACTCAAGTACTCATCATGCCACTTACCACATTTTACCCTTTGAAAACGTTTCAATATGTGATAATTTTTGACAAACATATCTTTCCCCCAGTTAAAAACAGTAAAATGGGGCCGTGAAACTCACCTTAATTTCCATGCTTAGCTAGCAAATAAAATCCAAAGCTTTGACCGACTTCCTCGTGCCCTAATTACCAATAAGGGACACCTTAAAGTCTATCGCATATATAAACCTAGCTTATTTTTCCGGTTAAAAGATAGTTTATCCAACTATCTTGACTCGTGTGTACTAACCCGAGTCTTTAAGTGCTTTAACTCGACGAACCGATCGTGACTTATCATAATTCATGAGTTCACATACGACATAGTACCCAAGTCGCGCACCCGTTACTATTCGTGTGTAAACCATGTTGGACTACTACCATGAAACGCACAACTCATCCCGAGTAGTAGCTTGTCTCGTAAATCGGATAATATGATTGTCTTGTATAATTATTTTTGGATAATATACCTTGCGGAAATATAATATAGTTATTAAAATCCTTTTAATAACATTTGTTATTTCTTTTCACCAAATCCGAGTGTTTTAAGTGCTTTCGAAACATTATTTTCCAAATAAGTTAAGCGTCTGCGTATTTCAAATCCGTACATTTAACAATGTTTTGGTTACCAAAAACCATTGAAGTTGACACAATTGACGCTCGACAAAACTATATATATTTGTTTTGTAAATATTGTTCGGGATCGACTATTATTGTTTCCAATGATCTTCGTCAAAACGTCGCGAATTTGTATAAATGCATTTATCAAAGCACTTGGAAAATGTATTTATGAAAACATACACAACGATTTTAACCTCGTTGCGCTTCGGATTTTATAACAAAATTTCGGCAGAGTTTCCTCTGTTTTTATACGAACCAGACAACACAAGTTGTCTACAAATTTCCCAGACTCGACATCCACTTACAATTAACAATCAATTTATCCGCATTTCCAAATTAAACGAGACTTATACGTTTCGACAATTATATAATTTACACTTATATTTATATAACTATATAGTCCAACAACAACGCTAAGTCACGCTTTTAATATACAATGACAACCACTTTATTTATACATTTCGTGTATTCTTTATTGGTTCGTTTAGCGAGTTAACACCATTTTCGTTCGTATTTATTACTTATAAATTATATACTTGTTTATAAACAATATCACCAAATAAATACGAAAACTAATTTTACCATATCGTACGCGCGCCTCGTTCTAGCGACACCTTTGACCAGATCTGACCCGTTGACCCGGACCAAGGTTGAGTCGAATCCGAAACACACGGATCTGATCCGAAACGCCCGGACCTGACCCGAAACATTCAGATCTGACCCGAACTTGAATCAAACCAAACCGAACCATCCCGAGCCAGCTAACCTATCGTGTCAATGCCTCGACCATAACCCGAACCGTCACCAGATCTGGAATGGATCTGAGACTGAACCCCGATAACACAACCACCACCTGACCCGGAACCACCTTCGAACCACCCCACCTGCCGAGCCACCCACCAGAACAACCACCTCCGGCACCACAGCCACCACTATCAAACAAACCACCATCAAACCCGTCACCTACAAACCTGAACCACCATCTCCTCGCCGCCGCCGCCGTACCACCGTCAACCACACCTGCCCCGACCCTCGTCATCCACCATCTCCACCCGGTCTGCCCTTGCCTTGGGCTTGAAACGCGACGCCGCCATAGCCAAGCTCGTCCCTGGCACCTCCTTTTGCTACTGTTGTTGAGCTTAAATCGCCGCGTAGCCAAAACCACCACAATAAACAACCTAATCGGACCATCCCCTTCCAAACCCGTCACCTACAGTCCATCAAACCACCACATACAGCCCTCACACTCTGCCCCATGCCCGTTTTCAGGCTTAATACCACCACGCCGCCGCCACCAAGGGTTGTGGTGGTCGGCCGGTTGCTGTCACAGAAGGAAGAGAGAGGGAGACGCGATGAGAGAGAGTAGAGGGAGAGAGTTTTAGAGAGAGAGTAGAGAGAGAGAGAGGGAGGGGTGCGGCTGATGCAAAATGAAGAAGGAGAAGAAGAAGCTTGCTATTTATACTTAGGGTTTGGGGTAGGTGACTTGTACCGCGAATCGAACCCGTTTTAAACGAAAACGCTTCGGTTTGTTATTAGGCCCAATAATTAATTACAAAAACTAGTCGGTTTTATTCGAAATGAAAAACATAACTAAACCGAGCAATTTAAATGTTATTTTCGTAACTCGACGCGTGAAAACGGAACACGCGTTAAAATTGCGTTAATCGATCCGGTCGAGCTATACTTCATTTAGGCGACCTGTTCACTTTCGAAACTAAATAAATGAAGTTATTTATAATAAATAATTATTCCGAAAGTTCGGTAACGGTTAAAGCTACGCGTTTTGACGTTCGAATCCCACGTCAGTTCCTCTCCGCGTTTCTCCAAAACGCTGCGTTTTTGACCGTTTACCGCGCCGATTTCACATTCGATCGCATCGATAGTAAATACGTGTCGTATTTTCATAGAATAAGCTTATGTTATTCTAGTTTGACAAATTTTTGCTGATGTCAGTTCGTTACGTTAAACACGCGAAGTCTTTCTTTAAAGGCATCAAGACTTCAACGAACTTTCAAAAGGACATCGTAGGACTCATATTAGCTCAACTAACCATATTTAACCTTAAACCATGTTAATTATTTCTAAAACATGATTAGCATCACGCTAATCGTTGTACGAAATTTGCCGGTTGTCACATTCTCCCCCCGTTAAGAGAATTCCGTCCCGGAATTCAGTTCAAGTCATCCGATACATTAGTACCCTTGAACAGGGCGGGATGTTTGCAACTCACACGATTACCCCTTTTCTTCGTGAACTCCAGTTCACGCTTAGCGTCCTAACGAACACAATGTCATGAGTCGGCTACGGCCGAGCTCTTGGGTATCGCAATCCGGCACAAATATCGGTTTTCCCGAAATAGTAGAGCTTTGCGTCAACCTGAATCCTGTCGGTTGAGGAATTGACAATGCTTCCTCCAGCCAGACCTGCGGGATTCATCAAGAGTCCCACTAAGCTCTTGCGATAGTTCGAGCTTGTTCGTTGCAAGGCCAATTTTAACTGACATATCCGAGTCACTGGAGTACTAAGCGTGTAACACCCTAAACCAATCTACAGAAAAACGTGCAGCGGAAATACCAACCGAAAAATTTATTTCTTTTGAAAACAACCTTGGATATTAATAACCCAAGTCTACTAAACATTTTAGGTATTACATCTTTTAAATATATTCTATCACATTAAACATGACCCATCTATATCACGTTATAGGGTCGTGTCCTCGTACAATCCGCCTCCTTGCTCGATCTCCATCCTTTCCTTACTCTATTAGGTAGACAAGACAACCTGCGATCACCAAATAACCGTTTCGTTAGTTCACTTAGTGACTTAATACACACTATTCAAAATGTGGAGAGAATATCCATAGATGCTCCATGATCTCGTTCCAACGCCTTTTTGGAAGTTCGGGTGTGGTACCCCGAGCTGATCCTACAAGTCTCATGCATTCACACTTACATACCTGCATCTTCCTTACCGCTTACATAACAAGGTTAATAACCCCACAATTCATACAAATATACAATTCCCTCAACACCCCACAATACACACAAGCATACAATTCCCTCATATAACCTACTTTACATACAAGCATACAATTCCCTCATATAACCTACTTTACATACGAGCATACAATTCCCTCGTATAACCCCACAATACTTACAAGCATACAATTCCCTCATATAACCTACTTTACCCGTTATGTTACTCTTTCTTCGCCAAACTCTAAGACAATGTGACGTTTCCAATCCTCTACTCGATCTACATATAACTACCAACCCTTACATTCATGAAGCTCTCCCTCAAACCCGAGCATGAGTACACATATGTACCATAAATGAGGTTTGGAGTTGCTCGGGCAAGGTACGGAAGCATAAACAAGTTGAAAAATCAACATCCAAGGCCGAAGGGGGATTTGGCGTAGGATACGCCAAAAGTGGCGTAGCCTACGCCACTTGCGTAGGCAAGGGGTGACAGAGTGGCGTAGGGCAGCAGAATTTGGCGTAGGCAAACCAGGGTTGGCGTATCCTACGCCAAAACTGGCGTATCCTACGCCAACTGCAGGTCTTGCACAATGCTTTCCTTTTTCAACCCAATATCTTTCATGCCATTCTTACCCACAATTTCCGACATTCTAGCAACTCATTTACTATTCTCCCACCCATCATTCCACACATACCTTGATCAATTCTCGGATCGAAAGCACGCCCCTACGAGCTTCCGGTTTGAGTTCAAGCACCTACTATACTTGATTCGCTCAAACCTTGTCTACACTAGTTACATTTACAAAGACAAAGTCCAAGTTAACTACCATGTAAATCCTTGACCCATAACCAAAACCATGTACTCCTTTAAGATTCCCATCCTATGTGAACATAATTCCATATCATAGATGCGAGTTAAGTTCGGGAATCACTTACCTCAAGTCCTCCAAGTTCATGCTTGTTTATTTGCCTCCTCTTGACCCATTAGCTTCCCATGGTTGAGTCCTTCCTTCCTATCCTTTCATATCATCATGTTCACATCATTGTTAGCATACATGATCATAACATACTAACAATCATTCTCAACCAAATATCACATTGACTTTCATTAGTCAACTTCTATCATATCTACAACATACATTCACAACCACATTTATTCTCACATAGTAATACCACTTATTATCATATATGTCTCATAGTTTTAACATGTTATGCGTCACATAGTGTTTTTAATCACACAATCAAGTTTGGGAGCATAACCATGTTATTTTAACATTGTTGACTTTCCAGAAAGTCAACTTCCAACTATACCAACATCCTACTTAGAAACATATGTCCATATTGATGTACTAGATCATATAAGATTCACCATAAACATCATATTCACATCTCATTAAGATACAAGATCATTCATCACACCAATCAATCAACGCATCGTGTACATCATAATATTTAAGCATAGTGTACACACTACTAATGCATACTTCTTACCGAATCATACAATCAACTAATTCCCACATGATCTCTCTCTAAGACGAAATCCCCATGTTAACCTACCATCAATTGCACTAACTATCACATTACTTTCATACTTGTCGAGTCTTGCATACAATTTCATACATTATAGAACACACATACAACCATAAGATCACTTATGTGCTTACATACATACTTACATACAATTCATTATAATTCACACATGGTTTCCATAGAAACACATCCTTCATATTAATTTCCTACAATCATCATATTCCATTCATTCTCATCAATTACTTGCACGCAAGTTCATCTACACATTTCATCGAACACATGGTGTGCGTACAACATTTAAAACACAATGTACAAGCATTCCATGCATACTTCCATAGCTCATACCATCAATCATCACATTTCATACCCACATCAATTACCCTTCATTCCATAAATATTAAACATAACAAAACCTCACTTTCTTTCTACTCTATTCACCCATTTAACTAAGAATGACCATGGGTTACACTAATAGCAACATCTACTTTCAACTCTACACATATCCTTCAATTCATTCAATTTCTATACAATTAACACATATACCTCTTTCAATCATCATCAATTTCCACATGCATATCATCAACTACACATTATTCCTACAACTACATGGATTTACCACTCATTTAGCAACATCAAAGCTCTAATGAAAACCCAATATCATCATCTTTTGCAAACAAGCAACTTCTAGTGATTAGCTCACCTCTAGACCATTAGAGATGATCAATATCACTTAAAATCAAGCAATAATATGAATTTAACATCATTTTCTCAAAACCCACATGTGGGGTTCGAATCCTACACGAATTTGGGGGTTAGGGTTCTTACCAAAGCTCAATCCTTGAAGATTAACCCTCTAGAACACACCCTTCATCCATTGCTTCAATATCTTGCATTAACTTCTTCAATTGAGGGATTATTAGGTTGGTTTTTGGCTCATGGATGCCCCTTTGGGGCTGAATACGTATGACCCCAAGATGGGTCTTCTCCACCTTCTTATGTTGACCAACTAGTTACATTAATGGCCCCTCAAGTTTTCCCTTCTTCAATTTTATTATGAGACTTAACTAACCAAGTTAATTCCTAGTGTTATATACTTACATATTTAGATAACACTAACGAGGTTATTTTCATGTTGGAACATAGCCCACATTCTTATCATCCCGTTTTATTATCCGTAAGGGTTCATTCTACTATTTAATTCATCTTGTCATTTCTTATGCACGCCTATTAGTGTAATTAAGCGAAATGGATTTCCGGGATGTTACAAGTCTACCCCCCTTAAAGAGGGTTTCGTCCCCGAAACCTCTTTCATTACTACCATACCAGGAATTCTCTACTTACCTATATACTCATTCACTTCATTCAAAGTTTCATGCCACATCGCAAGCCCACATATAGGCTGTAAAATAACTTTACTCATGGCAAAACGTATTTCCATGTTTTGTTCTTACGCTCTTATATTTTAAGAGGCCTATCGCATTTATTAAACATAATAAATCGATTAGTTACATATTCAACCAATAAATCCTACTTAGCCATTCATTCCCCACTCCTTCTTGCTTAACTTGAGAGTTAGGCATAATTGCATAGGCACTACTGAATCGGTACATCTACCATATACACCCCCACCCCTTTTTGGTAAATTTCAAAGCCATTCTATTCACACTAATTTCTTTGTTAGCTCATTTCAAGCACTACTTACTGTACACACATATGTCCATCGCTTAACAACACCAAGTCTAAGCTAAGATTCATTCATCTTTTTGACCTTTAAAAGTCAAACCTTCCGAGCTACAACATACGTAAGATATCATTCATTCATACGTGGGTACTATTCGACATATCAATTTCCTACTTAACAATCACAAAATAACCGAATTCACTAACCTTCCTTTCACAACGTTAACCGACCATCTAGCCGTCGGCTTGACTTTCTCCCTAATAATTCCATGCCATACTTATCTTGCCTTAGTTTGTTCACAAGGAATTCCAACTCGCTAACTTCATATCACCTATCTTGTAGATTTCGTGATATTCATAAATTCGACCATTCGTATCTACAAAATCATTGGTTAGGCATATACCTTTCGTTCGTGACATTGACCTTCAATGGTCCATTCAAGAATTCCCTTCTTGATTTCCCATTCTCATGCTATACTACATTACTTATTTCGTTTCTTACGCAACCTCTTTAAGTTTTATTCGTTATCTTGTAAAATTTCTACAATTTGACTTTTCAAGGTAGATGTGTCATATCCTACTACTTTAATGATAATCCCTACATCACATTCTAGCATCTCACCACATCATTCATTTTCTGCATATAGGGGTACGAGTCTTTCAAAAGATTAACCGTTCATTCGTTTTCTATAGGTTTCTACAAAATAACTCACATTAATACCATGCCTTACCACCTTCCACTACACATATTTATGCATTTTACATGCCACAAAACATGCAAATCTAAATTAAGTTACTAACTTGCGCTTATCTTGGTTAGAGAGAATAGTGTATTCTCTCCTTCATTCCTACCCAACTTGACTTACTTCATAGACTATTCCATAATTCTACAACTTTCCAACAAATCTGACCCATTACTTGGGTAATTCTATATTTTTACATTTCCACTATTTGACCCGATCAAGGTCATTTTCACAATTTCTATAATTTCACCCCTTTTTACCATTTATGGTCTTCCCAGCCGCTTGACCCGCTAAGGTCTTTCCGACCTATTTTACATGGTTTCAACCATATGACCCGTTAAGGTCTTTCTAACCTCTTGACCCATTGAGGCCTTTCCAACCATTTTGACCCATAAGGATCTATCCAACCATTTTGACCCATAAGGGTTTTCTACAATTTTGACCCATAAGGGTTTTCTACAATTTTGACCCATAAGGGTTTTCCACCATTTTGACCCATCATGGTCATTCTACCATTTTAACCCATAAGGGTATCTCCACCATTTTGATTTGATCCGTACTTATCTACGGACTCAAACCTTTCATTCCAACTATTTACCCACACGACCACTTACTTTCCAATTCTACCAGGCATACCTGTAATGATTCTCATGGTCTCACGTGTTTCGCATGCTTCTTGTGCACTGGCCAGGTGTACAGTCCACATGCTACCCACGTGCCTTCACGTAATCATTACCTTATGCCTAGGGACTGGTTTTCAGCTTCGTGCCACATTTCAATTTACTTTCTAAACAACATGGTCATTTTTCCTTCTATGTTTTACCATCCCAAAGGATTTTCCTCCCACTGGTACCAATAGTTAACTATCGCGTACCTGTGATTATTCCATCTTATCTACAATTTCCGCGATCTATCTTGAATCGTGTCCTTGAGACCTCTTCATTATCCACCAAAAGCTCACCTTAACATAAACACCACAATTAGCTTTTAACATGTCATGTGAGTTAATATTAAATTCTACCTTTGGGCCTTGATCGAGCCTTGGATTGTACGGGTCACTATATTTAGGAGCACACAAGTTTGAGTTCAAGTACATACTTCCTTGTACTAGATTTCACTCAAACCAGGGCTCTGATACCAACTTGTAACACCCTAAACCAATCTACAGAAAAACGTGCAGCGGAAATACCAACCGAAAAATTTATTTCTTTTGAAAACAACCTTGGATATTAATAACCCAAGTCTACTAAACATTTTAGGTATTACATCTTTTAAATATATTCTATCACATTAAACATGACCCATCTATATCACGTTATAGGGTCGTGTCCTCGTACAATCCGCCTCCTTGCTCGATCTCCATCCTTTCCTTACTCTATTAGGTAGACAAGACAACCTGCGATCACCAAATAACCGTTTCGTTAGTTCACTTAGTGACTTAATACACACTATTCAAAATGTGGAGAGAATATCCATAGATGCTCCATGATCTCGTTCCAACGCCTTTTTGGAAGTTCGGGTGTGGTACCCCGAGCTGATCCTACAAGTCTCATGCATTCACACTTACATACCTGCATCTTCCTTACCGCTTACATAACAAGGTTAATAACCCCACAATTCATACAAATATACAATTCCCTCAACACCCCACAATACACACAAGCATACAATTCCCTCATATAACCTACTTTACATACAAGCATACAATTCCCTCATATAACCTACTTTACATACGAGCATACAATTCCCTCGTATAACCCCACAATACTTACAAGCATACAATTCCCTCATATAACCTACTTTACCCGTTATGTTACTCTTTCTTCGCCAAACTCTAAGACAATGTGACGTTTCCAATCCTCTACTCGATCTACATATAACTACCAACCCTTACATTCATGAAGCTCTCCCTCAAACCCGAGCATGAGTACACATATGTACCATAAATGAGGTTTGGAGTTGCTCGGGCAAGGTACGGAAGCATAAACAAGTTGAAAAATCAACATCCAAGGCCGAAGGGGGATTTGGCGTAGGATACGCCAAAAGTGGCGTAGCCTACGCCACTTGCGTAGGCAAGGGGTGACAGAGTGGCGTAGGGCAGCAGAATTTGGCGTAGGCAAACCAGGGTTGGCGTATCCTACGCCAAAACTGGCGTATCCTACGCCAACTGCAGGTCTTGCACAATGCTTTCCTTTTTCAACCCAATATCTTTCATGCCATTCTTACCCACAATTTCCGACATTCTAGCAACTCATTTACTATTCTCCCACCCATCATTCCACACATACCTTGATCAATTCTCGGATCGAAAGCACGCCCCTACGAGCTTCCGGTTTGAGTTCAAGCACCTACTATACTTGATTCGCTCAAACCTTGTCTACACTAGTTACATTTACAAAGACAAAGTCCAAGTTAACTACCATGTAAATCCTTGACCCATAACCAAAACCATGTACTCCTTTAAGATTCCCATCCTATGTGAACATAATTCCATATCATAGATGCGAGTTAAGTTCGGGAATCACTTACCTCAAGTCCTCCAAGTTCATGCTTGTTTATTTGCCTCCTCTTGACCCATTAGCTTCCCATGGTTGAGTCCTTCCTTCCTATCCTTTCATATCATCATGTTCACATCATTGTTAGCATACATGATCATAACATACTAACAATCATTCTCAACCAAATATCACATTGACTTTCATTAGTCAACTTCTATCATATCTACAACATACATTCACAACCACATTTATTCTCACATAGTAATACCACTTATTATCATATATGTCTCATAGTTTTAACATGTTATGCGTCACATAGTGTTTTTAATCACACAATCAAGTTTGGGAGCATAACCATGTTATTTTAACATTGTTGACTTTCCAGAAAGTCAACTTCCAACTATACCAACATCCTACTTAGAAACATATGTCCATATTGATGTACTAGATCATATAAGATTCACCATAAACATCATATTCACATCTCATTAAGATACAAGATCATTCATCACACCAATCAATCAACGCATCGTGTACATCATAATATTTAAGCATAGTGTACACACTACTAATGCATACTTCTTACCGAATCATACAATCAACTAATTCCCACATGATCTCTCTCTAAGACGAAATCCCCATGTTAACCTACCATCAATTGCACTAACTATCACATTACTTTCATACTTGTCGAGTCTTGCATACAATTTCATACATTATAGAACACACATACAACCATAAGATCACTTATGTGCTTACATACATACTTACATACAATTCATTATAATTCACACATGGTTTCCATAGAAACACATCCTTCATATTAATTTCCTACAATCATCATATTCCATTCATTCTCATCAATTACTTGCACGCAAGTTCATCTACACATTTCATCGAACACATGGTGTGCGTACAACATTTAAAACACAATGTACAAGCATTCCATGCATACTTCCATAGCTCATACCATCAATCATCACATTTCATACCCACATCAATTACCCTTCATTCCATAAATATTAAACATAACAAAACCTCACTTTCTTTCTACTCTATTCACCCATTTAACTAAGAATGACCATGGGTTACACTAATAGCAACATCTACTTTCAACTCTACACATATCCTTCAATTCATTCAATTTCTATACAATTAACACATATACCTCTTTCAATCATCATCAATTTCCACATGCATATCATCAACTACACATTATTCCTACAACTACATGGATTTACCACTCATTTAGCAACATCAAAGCTCTAATGAAAACCCAATATCATCATCTTTTGCAAACAAGCAACTTCTAGTGATTAGCTCACCTCTAGACCATTAGAGATGATCAATATCACTTAAAATCAAGCAATAATATGAATTTAACATCATTTTCTCAAAACCCACATGTGGGGTTCGAATCCTACACGAATTTGGGGGTTAGGGTTCTTACCAAAGCTCAATCCTTGAAGATTAACCCTCTAGAACACACCCTTCATCCATTGCTTCAATATCTTGCATTAACTTCTTCAATTGAGGGATTATTAGGTTGGTTTTTGGCTCATGGATGCCCCTTTGGGGCTGAATACGTATGACCCCAAGATGGGTCTTCTCCACCTTCTTATGTTGACCAACTAGTTACATTAATGGCCCCTCAAGTTTTCCCTTCTTCAATTTTATTATGAGACTTAACTAACCAAGTTAATTCCTAGTGTTATATACTTACATATTTAGATAACACTAACGAGGTTATTTTCATGTTGGAACATAGCCCACATTCTTATCATCCCGTTTTATTATCCGTAAGGGTTCATTCTACTATTTAATTCATCTTGTCATTTCTTATGCACGCCTATTAGTGTAATTAAGCGAAATGGATTTCCGGGATGTTACAAAGCGAAGTCACTCCATTACCGTTTTCGTGCTTAACAACACTCTTTCAGAGTATAACACTCAGCAAGGTCCTATACCGATTCAAAGTTCCTAAGGCTAACGCCTTGTTAGTACAACTTCCCGATCGGTTTGGCCACTTATTCAAGAAGATTTGAATCTACCAGATTCGTTGGTCACCTCTTGAACTCACGCCAGGTCATGTGTATATCTCTATCTGACATTCAATGTACTAGAGACGTACACGTACGCACTCCAGAGGACTTCGAGCAGTACACCCCGAACACTAGGGTGATGATTCCTATCACATAGGAAATTCTGGCGATGAAGTACACGAGTTTGATTTGCCACCGACACTAATTGTATCACACAGGACACTTCCGTCCAGGACAACAATTCATTCGTTCACGAATGGTAATCCATACACATCTCAAATTGAGTATTCCAGACTTGCGTTCAAGGTTTGGCACACCTTGGGGCAGGATAACTACTAAAATCCGATATTGTGAACGTTGGCATCTAGTGTCTAGCCACGACTCTCCAAGAGTATAGGTGGCTATCCGCATGCCTCATATTATAACCACAAGCGAGTATGGGATGAGAAGGTTCCAAACAGCAATCGATCATCGCCTGTGTCTCATCACAGCCACCGGACACCTCAGGCGACAAGACCATTAGGTTCGCTCGTTGAATTTCACTAATCGGGTGATCTTACCAGATCACAAAGCAGTCGACATTCTTGAGGACGCTCGAGGTTGTTTATAGTAGCGGATGGTAATCCCGTGTCCTCACATGGACCGAAATTCACTATGCATCCACTTACAACCTTTTCGTATGAGCGATTATGGTTAGTGGTACTAGGACGCCTAATATGGACTGATGGAGGTCGAAAGTTTTTGCGTCACTTCCACCCCTCAGTTCCCCAGGCAGTAGACAGTGTATATTCAACACACAGCCGTACAATTCCACAATACGCGAGGATTTAAGCCGACTTAAACACAAATGTCTAGAGGCTCACATCAACTCACCACGTTGGTCAACACGGGAATGATGTATATGAATCATCATGATATGGTTGCAGCAACAAACAAAGGCTAGGGTCTCGACAACATCTCAACACGTTGGCGTTCCTCGAGACGGTAAGCAGAGCATTGGTAACTACCCAAATCAAGGGTACCCAGTGCTTGTCCTGCTATATGTGCCTCACGAGCACTGGTGTCCTATCGTTATTAGCAACCTAGTAAGTCAATTCTGAACAATACAGGACACACGCCCTTAAATTGACTTTCAGATCCTATGCAGAGATCTGAGTGAAAGGAGTCCTGACCCGGAATCCTCACTCGCCGAATATTCCATCTTTCGGGATCTTTCGAGGTAAGAGGTGAAATTGAGTCATAGATGAATGCATCTGGCATAGATCTCACGTTTGGGCTTGACGGATTCATGCGCCAAAATCGTTACTTAAAACAACAAACGACCGAGATCGCCCTACAAGAAGTAGTCTTGAGCCTTCCAATAAGGCATCCCATTCAACGACTCAGGTAGTCACACGCATGGGTGCAACATGTAAGCTTTCGAGCTCATCTTGGTTAGTCAGGTACTAAACGCACTGACCTGGCAGCTCATATTACTTTGGTGTCTCCAACAGTGCCTGTCAATGACAGGGGATTTTGCTCTAGCGCGAGCAATGCTACTGAAAAATAACTGGGAACACCCGTATCGACCCAAGGTCGAAAGGGTTCCACTATCCCAAGAATCTACGCACGACACCAAGACAAGATAGACCTACTATCAGAAGAATAGCAACAGTTCCCGAACGGTTGAATCGATCATCCATCTCAACACGGTAGGGTAGTACCCTTATAGAGTAGACAATGTTACACGCCCTTCTAGACTCAGGGTTTCATAAGACCTCTGAATCATGTACCAGGGACTCCACCAATGCACTCGCCGTGGGTGGGTCCACACTGTTATTTCCGCAGTCATCGGCATGACACGTTGGCGGGTATGATGTCAAACGAATCCACTGGGATGAGCAATAATAAATTGAGTCTTTCAACTCTTACTAGCCCAAAGGTATGGGTCATAATATCGCTCACAATTACTCGATACCTTCAAGTTCGAGATGTATTCGAAATCCCTTCATCGCAAAGACGAGGCTCACCCCGTCGTGTGTGGATCATGGGATTTCCTTCCGACATGATTCGAGAGTGGTTAGTCGACCAAAATGCGCGTAAAGGTCAAGGCTGGACATGGCGTCACTGGTGCCTTAGATCTTGAAGAGGTAATGCTCACGAAACGCACGAGCATATAAAGAGGTCGACACATGATTCGGTCAATTACTGAAACTACCACGAGATTCGAACTTTAGGGAGATACATGTGCTAATACTAGGATTAGAGTGTCTTATTATGACTTCCCGAGAGTCCGTTGGACACCCGAAATCCTACATTATCGATGGCATCACTACACACCCATTCAGCAACATAACAACGGTTACGTGGGTGTGGGGTAATGTCTTTATCCCAAGGGAACCAAGAGTGAATCAAACGACAAGTTATCACATCATCAAGTCAATCCAACAATTGTAGCAATACGTTCACGGTGCAATACGATAGTAGAAATAACACGACATGACAACAACACATCCACGAACACATCAACAAGGGAGCACCGCACAGGACCAACACGACGACAAAGAAGCATGACAACAAGGCAACACCGTATCATGGACCCCATGACACAGAGAAATACGACAACGAAGCTACACCACTGCAGGAGCAGCACAACAACAGGAATGCACCGTCGACAGCGAAACGCAACCGCATGGATATGCAGTCGGCAAAACTGTGCAACTACAAGAATGCACAATCGTTAGGGGTAACACCACAACATGAATTCACGACAGCAGGACGACACGCAACCTAGCGAGTCCACTATACATAACTACAAGAAGCTCCATTACGGTGAGCACGCATCCCGGTGCGCTTCAGCTCACTTATGGCGATAGAATCCTTATTCGTATCCTCAGCCACAAACCTATACTCCATAGGCTCATTAGTAGGAACGATTGGATCACCAAAGGCATCCGCCTTCATAACAGGAATGGGAACGATGGGTTCCACCTAATTTAGTAGACTTATTAGGCCGATATCGTTCCTAGGGAGAATGACTGTATACTCGATATAAGTCACTCGAATAATAGCAACTGTAGCATTGACAGACTTAACCCAAGCTTGAGAACCATTCTTGGCAGGAGCCAGGGAATGATAATGAGCGGTTCAACGAAAACCTCAAAGAAAATGGAGTTAACAGCAACGAACTCCATCGTGATACAACCATGGTCATAGCGGCTTGGCAAGGGTCTTATAGACGTCCATGTCAATGACAGTGATCTTAGTAGGAGCCTTCGAAACAACAGCAACATCAAACTTGACAAAAACCCTAGAAACATCCTCAACACACTCAGTATGAGCTACACTCTCAGCAACGACGACATAATTCGCTTGGGCCATAGAACAACGATGGCAGCAACAACAGCAGGCTCAGCAGAAACCTTAGACCCGTCGTAGCTATTAGATGTGTGGTAAATAGTATCCATAGGACCTAGAAACCAACCAACATCTTTTCCAGTATCAAAACATTGGTCACAACAAGAATAGTAGAGGTAGAAGGATCATGATTTATCGAGACACCACGATAAAATAAGACGATCCAGACTCTGGCAATTCAACCGAGTCATCCTTCTCATTAGGGTCCTCTTGCATGTTATTTGGCCCTAGTACCGATAGTCATCAACTGAAATGCCTCTCCGACACCTATGCGGGGCCAGCGAACTTTCCTTCATGGCAGGCCACGCAGTGAGAGTATCGAAATATGACGAAAGATCAGACAAGTCACATTGTCCATGACGAATGGATCTCGCAACCTTAGTTTATAAAACACCGTGACAAAGGGACGCAACGTCCCAATATCTATGGGGATTGATGGAAAACACTTCGCATCAATTGCCACCCCAAATAAACAACCAGTCTCGTCGTCCTGACGAGGGTAGCGGACGTTCAACATTGCAACATGAGCAATGGAATTGCCGGCCCATGGGTAAGTTTAGTTGACAGAATAACGTGACCACTTCCAGTAGTCCGTTATTTGATTTTCGAGGGGGAGTTTCGATGTCTGCCAGAGCGTTCCGTGACACTTGACAATTACGCGTCACACGCTTTACGATTTCGGCTCCTGAAATGTGGTTTCACTCCCCGAGTATTATGACGGATTCAGACGCAAAACGCACGTCGTGATCCTATATTCAATATATATGTATGTCTCCATATATATTAACTGACTTGGGTAAAATTATCTCCGACTCGACTCACTTTACCATATAACTACTTTCCCATTAAGTAGTCATACTAGGATCTTGTCAGTCGAGATTTCATTTTTTCCCGTAATTGACTCGACTCACCTTTCCATATATTTATTTTCCCATTAAATAAATATACTATGACCTTGTCGACTCATTATTACATTTCTCAACCATCAACTCGACTCACCTTACCGTATAATTATTTTCCCATTAAATAATTATACTAGGATCTCGTCGATTTGACATTTCGTTTTACCACCATCGACTCGACTCACTTTACCGTATAATTATTTTCCCATTAAATAATTATACTAGGATCTTGTCGACTCGACACCACATTTTACAACCATCGACTCGACTCACTTTACCGTATAATTATTTTCCCATTTAAATAATTATACTAGGGTCTTGTCGATTCGACATTACATTTTACAATCATCGACTCGACTCACTTTACCGTATAATTATTTTCCCATTAAATAATTATACTAGGATCTTGTCGATTCGACATTGTATTTTACGACCATCGACTCGACTCACTTTACCGTATAATTATTTTCCCATTAAATAATTATACTAGGGTCTTGTCGATTCGACATTTCGTTTTCAACACCCGACTCGGCTCACTTTACCATATATTTATTTTCCCATTTAAATAAATATACTAGGATCTTGCCGATCGATATTTCGTCTTCAACACCCGACTCGGCTCACTTTACCATATATTTATTTTCCCATTTAAATAAATATACTAGGATCTTGCCGATCGATATTTCGTCTTCAACACCCGACTCGGCTCACTTTACCATATATTTATTTTCCCATTTAAATAAATATACTATGATCTTGCCGATTCGACATTGTTGATTTAGACGCGGGCTATCATGCCTTCTAGATAAAGATGATCAAGCCTATTAACTCCGTAAGGACGATCTTGCCCTCCGATAGGGGAAGGAACGCCTGACCCTCGAAGACAACTTGGGCATGTGTTAGATCAAGAATGACTTACTCACAGTAATAATATAGCAGCACACGGGCAACTAATCTCAATACCGATCCACACAGGGTCCCGTGCTCAAAACGCACTGGTTTTGCAGGGACGCACCCTCAGTCTTCACTGGGTTCCAGGTTTAGCATTCCACGCATCGTACCATGCATTCATCTCTTCGGTAGGCAGTGCATCCTCGTATGTCCGCTCCATCGAAGAACTTCGTGCGGAGGTATGAAACTCCTATACAAGAAAGTTTTCGTCTCCTGTCCTTATCCGATGCGAGGGTTTACGTCAGATTACTCATATGAAGTAGACGTCCGAGCTCTTCCGTGTTCGTACCTTAGAGGTAATGCTGAAGAAAGCTCATTCAGTTTGCGAGGATCAAAATCAAGGGATATCAACAAGACTTCCCTTTTAGCCCGTTGGCCAATCAAAAGCTAAGACTGACCCTACAGTACAAGAATAGACAAGGCAAGAAGTGATCACCAACCCCAGCCCTAGCGCCCACCAAGGTTACCGTGCACCACAAGTTATTATTACGTGTGCACCCGCAATGATAATCGGTGTTGCCAGGTAATTTTGGTGCCCGCTAGTTCCGAGCTTCCTGATCCAAAACAAAGATTTCACACAATAAAAGACCTAGACTAGCTTCGCCTTCACAACATCTGCAACACGACAACGTCCACTAGCACGATAAAGGTTAGCCCTTCCGATCATCCCGTCCGCAGGTAAGCGGGTGAGTTCGTCGTAGACCACCGCTTGTCCTTCCCGCTTGTCGATGTCGGTAACCGATGCTATAGTGCGGACTAAAGTGAAGTGTGAGACGATATCCTTACAGGCAAGCTATCTGTACTACTTATATGCATTAACTAGCACTAGTTAGAAAATCGGATCTCTACACAATTTAAACCTTCATATCCCTATTTTCTAACATTTTATATATTGACACACCTGGCTAGTCGGTCGGAATTTCCCCTTGTACAATCCATGTACAATTTTCTTTCTTTTCTAAAAATATTTCGTTGTGTTTTATTTTTGAAAACTTCGTTTTCGAGCCAAAACCGGTTATAGTCTAGATTTTTCAAAAACACTAGTTCGCTATAACCTTGGCTCTGATACCACTTCTGTCACACCACGCCAATGGCGGAAACACGTGGCGCGACGCTCGAAAGCATATCAAAGTCAAGATTAACACAAACTATATTTAATTAGAAAAGATCATTATATTAAGATGTCGAGAAGGGATACCTGGTTTCAAACATTACTTAAAATCACAAACATTAAGTTTAAAGTGGGGCGTTTCCGTTTATGTCCCAACCCGATGGTAACAATGGATGAAACCCCCAACCAGTGTCCGACATCCCAAATTCCACCGTACTAGCCGCATACCTGTTCAGCACTTAGTTACCTGAAAGATATGTTTAAAAAGACGTCAATATATAAAATATTGGTGAGTTCACAGGTTTTAGTTTCGTAAGTACGACGTTTTTAACTCCTGTGCAAATCCAGCACATTTTTACATCCTGTGCAAATCCAGCACATTTTCGTGGCCTTTGTATGGAGTAGCTAGCTCCTACAAACTATGATGATAAGCAATCCCCTGAGTCCCATAACCAAACCAAGACTAATAAATATGCCCCGCTCCAAGTCGTTTCTCGGAACCCAACGACTTAAGTTCAGAATACGTGCACCTCTTGTCTTTACCGGGTTGACGCTATCAACCAGAGGTGGGCCTCGTCAGGCACCAATAGTACTATCCAAATATTCCTTTGGTTTCATTTTACCTGAATTAATGGTTACAGTAGCGAGGACCCAACCCCGAGTGGCGACCAAAAACTCAAGTACTCATCATGCCACTTACCACATTTTACCCTTTGAAAACGTTTCAATATGTGATAATTTTTGACAAACATATCTTTCCCCCAGTTAAAAACAGTAAAATGGGGCCGTGAAACTCACCTTAATTTCCATGCTTAGCTAGCAAATAAAATCCAAAGCTTTGACCGACTTCCTCGTGCCCTAATTACCAATAAGGGACACCTTAAAGTCTATCGCATATATAAACCTAGCTTATTTTTCCGGTTAAAAGATAGTTTATCCAACTATCTTGACTCGTGTGTACTAACCCGAGTCTTTAAGTGCTTTAACTCGACGAACCGATCGTGACTTATCATAATTCATGAGTTCACATACGACATAGTACCCAAGTCGCGCACCCGTTACTATTCGTGTGTAAACCATGTTGGACTACTACCATGAAACGCACAACTCATCCCGAGTAGTAGCTTGTCTCGTAAATCGGATAATATGATTGTCTTGTATAATTATTTTTGGATAATATACCTTGCGGAAATATAATATAGTTATTAAAATCCTTTTAATAACATTTGTTATTTCTTTTCACCAAATCCGAGTGTTTTAAGTGCTTTCGAAACATTATTTTCCAAATAAGTTAAGCGTCTGCGTATTTCAAATCCGTACATTTAACAATGTTTTGGTTACCAAAAACCATTGAAGTTGACACAATTGACGCTCGACAAAACTATATATATTTGTTTTGTAAATATTGTTCGGGATCGACTATTATTGTTTCCAATGATCTTCGTCAAAACGTCGCGAATTTGTATAAATGCATTTATCAAAGCACTTGGAAAATGTATTTATGAAAACATACACAACGATTTTAACCTCGTTGCGCTTCGGATTTTATAACAAAATTTCGGCAGAGTTTCCTCTGTTTTTATACGAACCAGACAACACAAGTTGTCTACAAATTTCCCAGACTCGACATCCACTTACAATTAACAATCAATTTATCCGCATTTCCAAATTAAACGAGACTTATACGTTTCGACAATTATATAATTTACACTTATATTTATATAACTATATAGTCCAACAACAACGCTAAGTCACGCTTTTAATATACAATGACAACCACTTTATTTATACATTTCGTGTATTCTTTATTGGTTCGTTTAGCGAGTTAACACCATTTTCGTTCGTATTTATTACTTATAAATTATATACTTGTTTATAAACAATATCACCAAATAAATACGAAAACTAATTTTACCATATCGTACGCGCGCCTCGTTCTAGCGACACCTTTGACCAGATCTGACCCGTTGACCCGGACCAAGGTTGAGTCGAATCCGAAACACACGGATCTGATCCGAAACGCCCGGACCTGACCCGAAACATTCAGATCTGACCCGAACTTGAATCAAACCAAACCGAACCATCCCGAGCCAGCTAACCTATCGTGTCAATGCCTCGACCATAACCCGAACCGTCACCAGATCTGGAATGGATCTGAGACTGAACCCCGATAACACAACCACCACCTGACCCGGAACCACCTTCGAACCACCCCACCTGCCGAGCCACCCACCAGAACAACCACCTCCGGCACCACAGCCACCACTATCAAACAAACCACCATCAAACCCGTCACCTACAAACCTGAACCACCATCTCCTCGCCGCCGCCGCCGTACCACCGTCAACCACACCTGCCCCGACCCTCGTCATCCACCATCTCCACCCGGTCTGCCCTTGCCTTGGGCTTGAAACGCGACGCCGCCATAGCCAAGCTCGTCCCTGGCACCTCCTTTTGCTACTGTTGTTGAGCTTAAATCGCCGCGCAGCCAAAACCACCACAATAAACAACCTAATCGGACCATCCCCTTCCAAACCCGTCACCTACAGTCCATCAAACCACCACATACAGCCCTCACACTCTGCCCCATGCCCGTTTTCAGGCTTAATACCACCACGCCGCCGCCACCAAGGGTTGTGGTGGTCGGCCGGTTGCTGTCACAGAAGGAAGAGAGAGGGAGACGCGATGAGAGAGAGTAGAGGGAGAGAGTTTTAGAGAGAGAGTAGAGAGAGAGAGGGAGGGGTGCGGCTGATGCAAAATGAAGAAGGAGAAGAAGAAGCTTGCTATTTATACTTAGGGTTTGGGGTAGGTGACTTGTACCGCGAATCGAACCCGTTTTAAACGAAAACGCTTCGGTTTGTTATTAGGCCCAATAATTAATTACAAAAACTAGTCGGTTTTATTCGAAATGAAAAACATAACTAAACCGAGCAATTTAAATGTTATTTTCGTAACTCGACGCGTGAAAACGGAACACGCGTTAAAATTGCGTTAATCGATCCGGTCGAGCTATACTTCATTTAGGCGACCTGTTCACTTTCGAAACTAAATAAATGAAGTTATTTATAATAAATAATTATTCCGAAAGTTCGGTAACGGTTAAAGCTACGCGTTTTGACGTTCGAATCCCACGTCAGTTCCTCTCCGCGTTTCTCCAAAACGCTGCGTTTTTGACCGTTTACCGCGCCGATTTCACATTCGATCGCATCGATAGTAAATACGTGTCGTATTTTCATAGAATAAGCTTATGTTATTCCAGTTTGACAAATTTTTGCTGATGTCAGTTCGTTACGTTAAACACGCGAAGTCTTTCTTTAAAGGCATCAAGACTTCAACGAACTTTCAAAAGGACATCGTAGGACTCATATTAGCTCAACTAACCATATTTAACCTTAAACCATGTTAATTATTTCTAAAACATGATTAGCATCACGCTAATCGTTGTACGAAATTTGCCGGTTGTCACAAGATGTTAACCACATTGGTGATAGCCAAGAGCAGATCAGGATCTAGGGAGGACCCCAGCCCACAAAGAGCATCCAAGATATGTTGACATCTGAGGCCACCACTCCCACACGAAATCCCTTTAGGGAAGGATTTAATACTCTGTAACACACAATCTGCATCGAACTGAAGGGCACCCTCAGAGGGTAAGACATTAGGCACTGCAGGGGAGATCGGTGACGGGGGTGTTTATCTATCAGGGCCTTCAAGGTGGAATCCCCAACCGGGGCCACCCCGGAGGAACATAGAACCTTAACTGCGGCCGTGAAATGACCATCAACGACCTTCTGCAAACATTTCTTGATATTGCCCCCATTATCTGAGTCAGGATGGGTGTTGGGCCTCCTAGCTAGCCTTCGGCATATTGCGTTATGATCAGGAGGACCAGCTCCTCTATCCAAGTCCCGTCTTTCAAAATAGCTAAATCCCACATAATACTATTGCACTATAATGATTTGCGGTTCCCTGACCGCCGCTCCTGCCTAGAGGATAGTAGTATCACACGCAGGGTGCAACGAGGCAACAACAACAGCTTAACCCATGCCTCAACAAACCCAGGGGAAGCCACGACTCTATGTAGGGTCCCAGCTAACTCTTGGGCAAACGCCATCAGACAAGAAGATGGAATGCTTTTGACAGTCACTAACGGCATGGCAAAAAGTTGTTCCAAAAGGCCAAATCTATAGCTAGATACCTTCCCACCGGACTCAGGATTAGGAACATTTTGGGATACCGATGGGTAGGGCTTGGTGATCCCAAAAATGAAGCCATCGACACTATCGGAAGTATGGGAGAACTTCGTGACACGTCTTCGGGATGACATCCCCTGTTGAAAGCATTCATGGACATGCACCGCCCACACAACCACTGGTCAAGACTCCCAAGGCTTCCCTAACCTCCCTAAAGAATCCTAGGTCCACAAAAATTGCATCCCGCAGAATGTCCCTACCATCATCCCACCCTAAATGATCCCGTTTTAGGTGAGTAAGTAGCTGGAAGCTGCTTGATATACCAAATTTGAAGAGTGAAAAAATTTGAAGGGGCCCAGGTGTGTTACATCAACAATGCAAGGTCCGACCACCAAATTAGAACGTCAACGTTGCCTCTTCAAATTTGGAAAGTGTAAAATGGACTATTGGGGTAGTAACCATGATGGACGGGCGAGACGGGTGAAGAAAACGGTTTGGATCAAAGTGCTAAAGCATATATTATTATTATTATTATTATTATTATTATTATTATTATTATTATTATTATTATTATTATTATTATTATTCAAAACTCCCACATTGATGTTCTAAGTGTAAATAGCCAAAACCGTCCCTATGGTTTCGTGGGTTTTGCCGGTCCAACCCAAAATGAAACTAATTGTCTGAACAATCTAGTAGTTTAACCAAATGTGCCAAAACAATCCAACTTTTTAACGGGCTAACTCAGCCTGTTAAGTCAGGGGCAAAATTGTCCATTTACCTTCTGACTTTTATTAGCCCTAGTTCATAATCTGTCACCCCCAAATTTCCTTAGTCGTTCTATAAATCTTAATTGCCGCCACCACCTGCCACCATGATCACCGCCTGACACCCCATGCCATCAATACCCACCCCACATATCCTGTAACCTCTGGCAACCACGCACCACCACCATAAATGAAGTCATTGCTGCACACACCATCAACTTCTTTCTCATCCATCAGTCATATGACCCCAACCAATCCACCCCACTACCACATGCCACAAACACCACCAACCCACCCCACCACCTACCACCACTAACCGATGTGAAATTCATCCTCCATCAAAACTGAATTCCCAATTTACATCCCAGAATCAACCCCCCTTTTTAATCAATAATCCCAAAATCTAGATTTCAAAGAAACCCCAAGCATAAACAGACTTATTGTAAACGGAAAAATCGTAAATGCGGATTTTCTTTTAGCTTCATAAACGATGGTCGGCTCCAGACACGACTGTCGGATTTCATCTGAGCAGATTTTCCTTGGGGCTTCAATCCAAAATATCTAGTTTAAATGCCAAAATTGTACATTTGATTCATCTGATTTGACAACAAAGGTGTGGATTTATGGATCTTAAATAATTGACATAATGATTGTTTGGTGAAGTTGAATGATGGGTGTATACTAAAAGCTACTGACATTATATATTTTGATAAAGGATTAATCTAATCAATAGGATTAGTTTTGCAGTGGTGATTTTGGTGTGAGGAGGGTGGCGGTGATGGTAGCAGTTGTGTAGAGAGGGATGGAGGTAGAAAGAGTGAAAGAGATAATAGATTTGACCTAGGTAAATGGACAATTTTACCCATAATTTAACTGGTCTGAGTTAACCAATTTAAAAAATTGGACTGTTTTGACGCATTTCGTCAAACTACTGGATTGTTCAGGTAGTTAGTTTCATTTTTTTGTTGGACTTGCAAAACCCACCAAACCACAGAGACGGCTTTGGCTATTTACTTATGTTCTATTATTATTGTTCACCCAACCCTCTACAGCAATGCACTACTCACCAGTTCTAACAAGTGGTTTTATCCGCGTGTAGGTTTTTTGCCGCAAGTTACGCAAAAAGAAAAGAAATGTTGTAGAGAGAAAAGAAAAGAAATGTGCACCGCCACTTACAACTGTTTTTAGTTCACCACAAAAACCATGTACTCATTATTGAACAAATCTTAATAAATCAAAGGTATGTTTTTGTAACAAACCAATATGAACATAAACATCACTCTTGTGTAAGCTGTTCGGTCATTGCATATCTACATAACCGTGCCATTGAAGACACCTTGCTAAATGATAAAGTTCATTTACATGACAAAAGCATGTAGTAATAATATGATATTGTATACACTATCATATGAAGGTCACTGTCCATTTAGAAATTAAGATTATCTTCTAGGGGCATTCAGTGAAGAAAAGTGGGAAAATTTAAGAAATTGTAAAGAAACCATTGGTATGTCATCTTAACTTTGGACAATTTAGACATAGCCCCCTCCTTTATAATGTAGTATAGATATTATTATTCTATTTTTTGCTCAAGTTTTCTTTCTATTTTTTCAAAGCTGTTTTGTGAATAATTATGGTAGGCAAGGGGTGATGAAAGGAGGTGAAAGGGGAGATGATTGGGGGTGAGCGGGCGAAGGGTTTGAAGGAGGTGTGAAGGGAGGTGTGAAGGGCTGAAGGACGAAGGGGGTGGGAGGGCATAGGGTGGCAGGAGGGCGAAGGGGAAGAGGGTTGGATGGGGTGGGTGAAGGGCTTTAAAAAAACTGCCCGTCGGGTGTTGGGATTGGTGGTTTGGTGAAGCTCAGTGTTAGCACTAAAATATGATAAAAAAAAAAAAAAAAAAAAAAAATGGTAGATGATCCTAGTGTTACAAATCAGTCACTCAAACTTTTCAAAGAAAATGAAAAATAGTTTAATGACAGAATTAAACCTTTAACTTATGACAATTCTAAATTAAAGGAAGTTGTGTTAAAATTAGTATGTAACAATTACATTGAAATTTTAGTGCAAAGTCATGAAGAGTTGGCTGATGTGCAAAGCGACTATCAAGGGTTGAAAAGAAACTGGATAGTTATTCAAATTCAAGGTTTGTTCTGGATCACATCCTCGACCAAAGGAATACCATTGGTCATAAGAGGGTGTAGGCCGGGTATACTCAAGATCCTCCAGCATTAAATATTAATAACAACCGTACATGTTTACCCAAGGAAAGTGAGTTACTTTAAACCCAACACACACTGGTCGCTAATCCGTTTCTTGAAAAAGTTTCAAAACCTAAGAAAAACATAGGAGGTTAAATGTATTGAAAATGTGAGTACATCAAAATCTATGTCGTTTGAGGAAGTCTTGATAGAAGATTGTGCCTTACATTCTGATGTAGAGGGCCGAAATGTAGTAATTAAAATTGATAATATCCGGGAGGGAAATTGGATTTTAACACCCTGAACTATTGATTATTGGCCGCTGACACATTAAACTACAAAATTGTTCACCACCTCACTGTACTTTCAACTTATTGGCCTGTGCCACCGTCGAACTAACCATGGTTGGTTTTTTTTTGCTAACGAGGCCATTTTTGCTGATGTGGCATGGTGACGTGGCCATTTTTGCTGACGTCACCATGGCACATCAGCAAAAATGGCCATGTCAGCAAAAAACTAACCATGGTTAGTCCGAGGGTTACACAGGCCAAGAAGTTGAAGGTACAGCGTAGTGGTGAACAATTTTATAGTTCAGTGTGTCAGCGGTCAATAATCAATAGTTCAAGATGTTAAAATCCAATTTCTCTATCCGTGAAGAAAACTACAATTTAATTAATATTTAATTGTTAAGTATATTTATAAGATAAGTATGAGGTGTAGTATTTGTATTCAATTACAACTAGGTAAAGTACCTGCGTGTAATTGTTACACATAAATAAAGGATGTGGGGTTAACGCTTAGATGTACTCAAAACATAACTCACATGCACTCTGATTCTTTCCCTCCTCTCCCTTGCGTCATCGACCCCACCACCTAGAGTTGTCACCGCCACGTCGTCCATTAGCCAGCACAACACCTGCCGCCACCTGATGCACCTTGTCCCAGCCACCCGACACACCGACTCAGCCTGCTATCGCTTCCTGGTTCATCTAAACCAAATAGTTTTTGAGTCGCAACGCAAAGAAGTGATAGAAGTTTCACTAAGAATCGCCAGTCTGAAAATAACAACTACAAGGCCAAGAAAGATATGAGCAATGTGAAGTGTTACAATTGCAAAGAATTAGGACACATAGCTCCAAGATGTCCTAAACCTCAAAATAAGCAAGAAGAATCTCACCTGGTAATGGAAGAAGAGGATCCCAGGTTAATCATCTTGGACATGAATTGCAATTTATGGAAATCAAGGAAGTGAAGCTGTACAAGGACAAAGCAGCGAAGACAATGAAGATCAAGATAGTGAAAGTGAAGATCTTAGAACTCCAATCATAGGTACAAGGAATCCAGTAATAGTTCAAGAGTCACCTAGAGGTGATCAAACATGAATCAAGTACTCAAGAAATAGAAGATTCACCAGGCTCACAGAATAGACCAGTAAGAAGCCTCAGATTACTTAATGACATCTATGCAGCCACATAACCTCTTAGACCAGAAGAATTTGAACATCTGTACTTAGCATATGATGAAGAATCTGTAAATTACAAAGAAGCAACAAAGTACCCACAATAGATAGAAGAAATGGAAAGTGAGATAGATTCCATAGAAAAGAATAATATTTGGACATTGACAACACTCCCCACAAGTTAGAAACCAATAGGACTAAAATAGGTATCTAAGGTCAAGAGAGACGCAAGTGGAGAGATCACCAAATATATGGCCAGATTTGTAGCAAAAGGATATGTACAACAAGAAGGTATAGACTACAATGGAGTATTTGCACTCATTGCAAGAATGGAAACAATTAGCCTACTACTAGTATTAGCAGCACAAGAAGGATGGCCAGTACATCATTTATATTAAAAATCGGCATTCTTACATGGTGAATTACACGAAGATGTCAATGTAACACACCTAGATGGATTCGTGAAGAAAGGAAAAGAGAAACTAGTCTACAAGTAAAGAAGGATTTATATGGCTTAAAGCAAGCACCAAGAGCATGGAACTTAAGGCTAAACACCATCCTAAAGGAAATTGGATTTAAAAGATGTCCACAAGAGCAAGCAGTATACAAGAAAACTTCAAAGCAATCAACAATAATTATAGGAGTATATGTTGATGACATAATAGTGACAGGAAGTTCAATGAAGGACATATCAAGCTTCAAGAAAAAAATGCAAGGAAAATTTGAAATAAGTGATTTAGGTCCACTCACATTCTATCTAGGAATTTAAGTACGCCGAGTGCAAGGAAGAATATAGTTGAAGCTGTTAGCCTATGCAAGGAAAGTCATAAAAGAAGCAAGACTAGAAAACTGCAATCCAACAAAGTGTGCAATGGAATCAGGACTAAGACTCACTAAAGAAGATGAAAGTGAACTAGTAAATGAGGCAGAATACAGGAACCTAATTGGAAATTTAAGGTATCTTACACATACCAGACCAGATATTACCTATGTAGTTGGATACGTGATCAGATTTATGGAGAAACCAAGGACAACTCACATGAAAGCAGTTAAACATTTGATAAGATACATTAAGGGTACATTGGATTATGGAATTAGATACATCAGAGGAAAGGACGTAGAAATTGGATATAGTGATCGCAGTTATGGTGTAGACCCAAATGATGGAAGAGGAATCACATGCATAAAATTTTACTGTAGTGACTCACCTATAATATGGTCAAGCCAAAAGCATAATACAGTAGCATTATCATGGTGTGAATCAGAGTTTATGACAACTACATCAGCAGCATGTCAAGCAATTCGGCTACAAGGATTACTTAGCGAACTTATAGTTGAGAGACCAAAGAAGATAAACCTGTGATTAGATAACAAATCAGCAATACTACTCATGACGAATCCTATGTTTCATGGAAGACCAAAGCATATCAACACAAGATATTATTTTATCAGAGAATGTGTCGAGAACCAGCAGATACAAGTTGATCACATAGGTGGAGAGCTGCAGAAAGCCGACATCCTCACCAAAGCATTACCAAGGATAAAGTTCATTAAGATGCGAAGTCTCATAGGAGTTGAAGACCTTGGAGAAATCAAGAATTAAAGGGGAGAATGTTAGCGTTATAATATCTTGATTTCTATTTATCTTAGTTATATTATCAACCTAAGTCTAATATTATTAAGTTACTTCATGTCAGTTAATAACCAACCGTTGTATTGGTTAAGTCAAGGGACTCGCAACCCTTTCGTATGTATAAATACCGAACATGTTGTGTCATTTGAAGTAAGTAATGTATCTTTGGTTTTAGACAATTCTCTCTCAATATCAAACCCTCAACCGATCATGCGATCTCACACCATTCTAATTTCATGGCCAGCCATAAAATAACTCACTATCTCTCGATCTTCATCATTGTCCAAGTACAAAGTCTTAGCAGACAAGGTTGTTGATCTCACATTGCTTGAACCTTTCCTATCCGACCTTAAAGTTCCTATGGCATTGTGTATAACCGTGGGATAACTTAAGGGCTACATGTCACCAAATTTGTCTTTCATCCTCGCATAAAAGGCGTAAAAGGTTGATTGCATTTTGTCAGAAAAAGATTGTTCAAGGGGACCGCTAGGTACAATTCGTTTCTACTAATGATCGAATAACTGATATGTTTAAGACTTTAATAAGCCATTATCTTTACAATGGTTTGCCCTTTTACTGTCCAAGTTACAGGCCATTAACCGTCCTTAGCTTGTTGTAGAATATTAGACAATTTCAAAACATGAATAGGAAGATGAATTGAGCTATCTTTTGACTAATATAATTCCTTGCATATCGATCCAAATTTAAACAGTGAATTACTATTTGAGTCCCTGTGTTATATTAGTTTTATATACTTGAATCCAAAGTCCAAAACTTTAACTATTTGAGTCCTTGGTTGGAAAATTAACTAACCTATTGAGTCCATATTACTAACGTCATTCGAATGGTCTGCTAACTCGAAGGGCATTTATGTCATTTACACTAAATGTACAAGGCTATGATGCAAGGTATTTACTATTTATTTTACATATTTTATAATACTTATTATATATCTTGTGTATTATATTCACACAAAGTCACAACCCCCTATAAATCTCTTTCTCCCACCGTCACTATACCACTCACCACCACGACTCCGCCACTGCCGTAGCCCTACCTCATCACAACCGTTGCACTACCTCACCACACCTCACCATACCACCGCACCACCACCGCAGCCCCACCTCATCACCAAAATCGGTTATGAACCATAATCCCTAAACCAATATCAAATCTAATCGGATTTGATCCATTGTCTCATTTACCCTTGACTGAACCACCT
This sequence comes from Ambrosia x helenae, assembly GCA_030844895.1. NCBI lineage: Eukaryota > Viridiplantae > Streptophyta > Magnoliopsida > Asterales > Asteraceae > Ambrosia > Ambrosia x helenae. The sequence goes on along the minus strand of JAUTDX010007073.1, from coordinate 104,787 downwards.
AACCCTTCCATAACAGATGAAGGAACGAGATGAGTTTGAGAGAACGAGATGAGAGAGGGGGAGAGAGACAGAGAGAGAGAGAGAGAGAGAGAGAGAGATGATGATGATGCATACATGAGAGAGGGGGAGGGGTTGAATTTAATAAGTTTTTTTTTATTTTGTATTTTATTAGAGTTGCAGATTTCTCGGAATACTGATCTTTTCTTGCAATTGGAAACCCTGATCTATTCTTATAATTGGAAAACCATGTACTTGTAATAAGGCTACTGATGCATCTGTTCTTGGAGATAGAGGTGAGTTGAGTATGGAGACTGGTGATGGGAACGATGACGCTGATATTGATGATGATATGGAAATGGATGAAGGAGAGGCAAAGGGGTCGGAGTCTAAAGAAAAAGTTTCGGGTGTGTTTAAACAGGAAAATATGAAGATAATAGATCATCATTCTTAGACTTGAGAGAGAGAGAGAGAGAGAGAGAGAGAGGATACATACCAGATGGAGAGAGGGGGGGGGGTTAATTTAAATAGGCTATTGAAGCCTTGTGAAAGCTATCCGATAATGACTTTATAGAAGTCCCTCGCTGACTCATTTTTCTTTTTTTCATCTCTTTATGATATGCTATCTTCCTTTAGCCAGACTTCCCGAATTACTGTGATCAAGAGGAAGCACTAAAGTCTATCCTTTCCTTAAGTTAAGAGTGAAGAACATTGCCTTTTTTTGTTGGTTGTTTAAAAAAAACAAAACATATATCTCTGCTTCTCTCATATACATGCCATCACAACCACCACGCTCACCATCAATGTCGTAACTCACCAACATCATCATCAATGTCACATCATCACAGATCCGCTCGGATTTGGTCTATCAAAGAGAGTAGGAAAGAGAGGTAGACATGGGATGGTTAGTTTCATCTTTGCTTGTGGTGGTGGTAGTGTTTGGATGGTGATTATGGTAGTGGCGGTTGGTGGTGGTGTTGGATGGTGGTTGTTACAGTGACTGTTGCGGTTGTTAGTGATGGTGTTGTGTGGTCGTTTTTGCTGTGGTGGTGTTGGGTGGATGCTTTGTGGTAGAGTCAAAGGAAGGAGATGATCTATGGGGGGGGGGGGGAGAGCAAAAAAAACTATTGATTCCAATTTAGAATACAAAACCATTTACTCCATTAAAAAAAAAATGATGGTTTAAATTATTCTTTTCTACCGATAAGATAATTCTAAAAAGTTGATGACATTAACAAAATTCGTTTTATACAAATTTAAAACAAAGCCCTCAAATATCTTGTGACAAGTTTTAATACAGTCAAGTTATTCTACACAGTATAACAAAAATAAGAAGAGTGAAAAGGAAAAAAAAAAAAAAACACAATAGATCATGAAATATGACACAATGAGCCACACAATATAATATAGTGCCAATATATAACACAATGCTGAAAATAAAGACACAATGAATTGAAAAAATGACACAATGATGAAAATAAGAAAAAGATACAATGGTACTAAAAGACACAATGATATAACGCATATTCTGAAAACTACAAGCTAAAACCCCAAAAACGAAAACCTAAAAACTAACGTCGTAGGGTTCGATAAGACGGTTGCAATGCCGTTTGAATGAGTTCAATCGGAGTCCGTTTGATACCTTTCGTACGACTTCCTATTTTTTTTTCAGTGTATATTTGATCCTAACCCAGTTTTGACAACCCAAAAAAAAAAAAAAAAAAAAAAATACATAAATTCCTTCAATGGGAATAATAATTATTGTATTTATTTTGTAACAAAGGAAAACTATTGAAAATGCCACCAAACATATGTATACACTAATTAACTTTAAATGTGTTTATTTAATCGTGTTATTTACTTATTTATACTATCGTCTAAATTTAAACTAACTCTACAATATACCGCGTAATAAATTTTTATATTTTTTTATTTACTTTATTATACTTAAAGTTGACTTTTAACTTTAGACATGTTATTTAACGGTGTTGATTGCTTAGTTTTACGTTCATTTAGATGAAATTCCTACATAGTTTATAATAAACCACCTATATATCATGTAATAGATAATTAGATACATTATTGCCAGCGCCCTCCTACAATCGGTGGGCTCCAACACTAGTTATTATTAATTTAATTTCGGTTTAGGTGCAATGTGTGGTAGCACTAGCAATGGTGGTAAGTGGCCATGGTGGTCAAGGATATCAAAGGTAACTGCGCAAATCAAGAAGGAATTCTTTATTATTATTATTATTATTATTATTATTATTATTATTATTATTATTATTATTATTATTATTATTATTATTATTATGTGGCAACCACCCTTGCGGGGCGCCGTGCTCAAGAATCAACTACTCGACCTCCAGCAGCCCCCGCCTTCTCCCGATGCGCGGAAAACCGAGCCCCACCCGCCCGAAGGCACGACAGTGTTATAGAACTCGGTAAAACCTCGCCGCCCGTCAGATTCAAACCGGTACCACCGGTATTCGATCTTCACCCGAATACCAAACCATAAATGGTGGAAGTGGGAATTGAACCTTTGATCACATAGGTGAAACAAAAGCCACTCCACCACTATGGATGGATATTATTATTATTATTATTATTATTATTATTATTATTATTATTATTATTATTATTATTATTATTATTATTATTATTATTATTGTTTCGGTTAATTTGTGTATCAGGTTGTTTGGTTTGTTTATTTTGGCTTAAGTACTTCTGGCTGGGTCTGTTTGTTTGGGAATCAGATTCCCTTGCTTTATAAAAAACTAATTAACAAACACAATATACAAAAAAATTCCCTATCTTAAACAACGTACTATAATATCTATCTATACATATAATAAACCAAAGTAATTTTAATGACATGACACTTAAAGAGCCATTTTCTTCTCTAAGTGTATCATGTGTCATCCTATGTGACATTGAGATATTTTAGGAAAAATATAATTTAAAAACAAAATTGGATTTTTCACTCTCATGTTTCTTTCCATAATTTTTAAACGTTAATATCTTTAATATACAAGATTTTTTAAAGAAAAAACTTACACTAAATTAACGAGCGTTTTATTATCTTTACAACGAGTACTATAGTGCTATATAAAAAACGGAGAAATTTTTTTGTGGGGTTTTGTTCATACAGGAAAAAAACACAAAGCGTTCAGGTAAATCATTAATCATGTATAGACAAGTCACTAATTATGTTTAAATCAGTAAATATGGATTTTTTTCAACCAGAGCCGAATAGGTTAATAGAGTTATACGTTGTTTTAAGTTAGGTATCAATATTAGTATGTTAGAGTTGTACATTTGTTTAGTCTTTAGGATAGGTGTTAATATTAGAGTTACATTAAAGTTATACATTCTTTTAGGTTAGGTGTACTGTAACTAACTACGTATTTAAAATTATCATATTTATGGACATTAATTTGTTTTTAACCAACTAGTATCTTATGATTATCATTACTTTTTTTTTTTTTTTTTTTTCTGATCAAGTTATATTTTAAGAGTAAACTACCTAAAACAACATGAATTATAGACGTAAAAAGGAAAAAAAAAAAAAAAAAAAAAAAGGTGTCTTACAAGATTTTCACGTGGTAACTGAGATGCCAATGCTTCCTCAAGCTCTTTGACAATAGTGTTCGTATCTGGACGTTGTGCTCCCAGCTCGTTTAAGCAAGAATATGCTAGTTTTGAGTACTTGTCCAGTGATCCTCGGGACATTTGATTCCACACATCAGGATGGATTATATCTTTCAGTGTGTTGTTTTCATAATGATGTATGGCCAACGGAGCTAGTAACCTACTATCATCGTTCCCAATATATGCTTTCCCTCCGCATAATATTTCGAACAAGAACACACCGAATGAGTAGATGTCCGAGTTGTGGGTTACACCTTTTGTTTTTTTGATTTGTGGGTCCATATACCCTACTGTGCCAACATCATGTGTAGAAAGGATGACCTGGCCCTTATGTGCAACCGGTTGTCTTAGGGAAACTTTAAAACCACCTAACTTGGCTTCATTGTTCTCATCCAATAAAATTGTAGAGCTGTTGATGTTGCGATGAATAACAACATAATCACGTTTCTCGTCATGATGGAGGTAACTCAACGCGCGAGCCACACCTACACATATCTTCAACCTTTGAGTCCATGTGAGGTCCGGGTTGTTTAGATGCTCCTTGAGACTTCCTCTGTCCGCATAAGTGGTTATGATGATCTTCTCATCTTTCTCAATACAAAATCCTACTATAGAGACTACATTCGTATGCTTGAGATCAGAAAGCATTGTAATTTCGGTCCAGAACTCGACGTCTCCTTCTCCTTGTAAACGATCTAGCCTCGACGCAGCAATCTTGATCAACTTCCCAGACCTCAGGAGATGCCCTTTGTACGCTAGCCCAATCCCACCGTGTCGGATGATGTTATCATGATGAAAGTTATTTGTGGCATTTCTTACTTCTTCAAGTGGGATACGTAAGTGAGCAAACTGTGTGATTAATATGTTTGATGCCATAGTGCAAAACCAATCTTACGTAGGAGAAGCTGGTAAGATCTAATAAGATTCATATATGAGCAACCAAGCATGTATAACAAGAATGATTATAGTAGATGGATGTGTGTGTATATATATATATACCAAACACTATTGGTTTCCCGCCATATTTCTAAATGATCAAATTGTTGGCGTGATTAATTAATTATATGATGGGTAACCTCGGGGAATATAAAGAAGATCGAAGCAAGTAAGACGTTGGAATGTAAAATGTTGAACAAATCACGTGACACTTGTTATGCATTCGATGCTATTTGGGCATACCCAATTTTTATATTGAAGTTGAGCACGTGCAAGCCTTGGATTACAACAACGGTAACGTGCACTTACCATGTTTTAAGCTGCAGCAGATACGTACAACACATCCTACGAAAGAGAGGTATGTTATTTACACAAGAATAAAATTTTGGTTTGCACAATTCTTTATGAGCCGTAGAGGTCTCTACGGGTTATAGAGGGTGTCAGTGACTCAGTGTAATAAATGAGGACACCCTCTACGACCCGTAGAGGCCTCTACGGGCCGTAGAGGTGGGTTGGTGGAGTGCATTTAAACCCCAGACGGCCCGTAGAGGGCTCTACGGCCCGTAAGGAATACGAGGTACGAGGACATTCAATGAACAGACTGACTTTCAGTGTGTCAGTCTGAAAAAGCACTTCTTCTACAGGCCGTATAGGCCTCTACGACCCGTAGAAAACCTGGTTGTTGGGAGCATTAAACCCTCTACGGGCTGCAGAGGCCTCTACGGCCCGTAGAGGTCGAGCTATATTCTTCTTCTTTGTCTTCTTTCTTCAGTATACGAAACATTTCAAAAAAACAGGTGCACGAAAAATCCGATCGATTCCAAGCTACCACGATGTCTTCGGGCCACTTCAGTAATGTTTCGGATGAATGGGAGCATTCGTTTAGCATATCTCACATCTCGGAAATCCTTTTCGGACCCGTGGTGGAACGTGGTGAGGAGGAGGAGGTTAGATCCGTTGTTCACTGTGGTGACGGGAAGGCACTACCCGATTTGAACCTGCTGCCCGATTTGAACCAGGAGTACGTAGAAGAACCGGAGTCATTTTACGTGCCGCCGCCAAGTCATCCACAATACGAATACGGGACTTATCATTCGCACGAGGGAGATGATAACGGTGGCGAGGAACCTATCCCGGATGTTTCGTACGAAACAAATCAGGTGTGTTTATGTATTTACACTTGTTTATAATTTAGACCTGTGTATATTTAGTAGTGTACATATTTAGACTCGTATATTTAGGCCCGTACCTAAATTTGTTTTAGGGTTTATGAGATTTGAACTCGTATATATTAGTTGTTATTTGAACTCGTAGGGTTTGTGAGATTTGAAATCGAATACATTAGTAGGTATTTCAACTCGTATATAAATTTTGCAGGTATTCGGGTCTCTTAAAGACCTGACAGAGTGGGTTTATCAAAGGGCAAAAAAAAAATGGTTACATTACCGTATACTCACGTACTGTTTCGGAAGGCAGGGGGCCGAATAGGAGGATAACGACGGCATGGATACGATGTGACCGTAGTGGCGTACATCGTAGTGTAGCCACGGTTCGAAAGACGGGCAACAAAAAATGTAATTGCCCGTTTGAAGTAATAGGGAGATACGACTCCGGCCACGATGGTTATATTTTGGAGGTCCAGAACCAAACACATAATCACAAACCTTTCCAACACATCGAGGGTCACGCGTATGCTAGGAGGCTGGGTCCGGGCGAGTAAAAATTGGTGGATACACTTTATTTTCAAAATGTTACGCCAGTAGACATACATTCGGCCGTTAGAAAACAAAACCCAGATAGTCCCTGCATCTTAAGAGACATACATAACACAATAACCAAGGTTAAGCATTTGTTATATGGCGGCAGGACTCAAATGCAGGTATTATTATCTCTTATTATTATTATTATTATTATTATTATTATTATTATTATTATTATTATTATTATTATTATTATTATTATTATTATTATTATTACTACTACTACTACTACTACTACTTCTTTATTATTATTTTTTTAATTATTATTATTGCTATGCAGGTACTCGAAGCCACATTGGTGGAAAAAAAATTTGTTTACTTCACCCGGAGGAATGCCTCGACAAATGCGATCGAGGATATTTTGTTTGTCCATCCCACCTCGCACAGGTTATGGCGTGTGTTCCCGCATGTGCTGATGATTGATGCGACCTACAAAACGAACGAGTATAAACTTCCGTTTGTTCAAGTTGTGGGTATGAAATCAACATCCAAGTCGTTTTGTGTCGCCCATGCATTCATCTCCCGTGAAACAAAGGATAACTACCTGTGGGTGCTACAAAGGCTTAAAGAGTTGCTAGAAGATAGTACGGAGCCCCGTGCTATAGTAACTGATTGTGAGAAAGCCTTGATGAATGCATACGACATTGTATTTCCAGCAGCTTCGAAGTTGTTATGCAAGTATACATATTATTATTATTATTATTATTATTATTATTATTATTATTATTATTATTATTATTATTATTATTATTATTATTATTATTATTATTATGCATTCAGGTATCACATTCAACGAAATATATTGAAGCACTACAGACAAGCCTTTGGAAATGCAGATTGGGAAATATTTGTGAAATCTTTTAAGCGACTATGTAGATCTTCATCTCCGGCATTTTATCGGCTCTGGTTAGACCGATTCTACAAATGACTATGTCAGGACCAATGAGCTGGTACATATTTTATTAATTTAGTTTAAAACGCATACACACATTAACAAATATCTTTGTTCTATCTTTACAGATGTTTTTGAATATATAGACCGGGTCTGGCTCCGTGACTACAAAGAAAGGTTTGTTTCTGCATGGACTGACACAAACTACAACTTTGGTCAGTATAGGACCAACAGAGTTGAGAGCCAGCATTCAAGGTTTAAGATGCACATTAAGGGGCCTAACAACTCGCTCCACAAACTTGTGATGATTGTAGACGATGTGGTAACGTCACAAGAGAGGGCAATAAACCACTCGTTTGAAGAGAGTTTGTTTGTGAAAAGGGTGCACCATGACATACCGATTTTTGAGGACCTACTCGGTAAAGTTTCCCATGCAGCGATCGAGAAGTTGATAACTGAGATAAAAAATATAGAGAAGTTGAAGAAACGAAAAATGAGTTGTGGTCACCAGCTTTTCACGAGTTCTGGGTTGCCGTGTGCATGTCGATTAGATTCGTATATAAATAAAGGTAATACCATTACTTTATTAATTATTATTATTATTATTATTATTTTTATTGAATACAGGAATAAAAATACAGTTGCCCGAAGTAGACGTCTTTTGGACACGACTGAATTACGAACCGGAAGTAGTATGGGGAACGTGACCTTGCGAGTGAGTGGGAAATAGTCAAAGAGACACCGCTGTCTCAATCACCACGCGTTCAAAGAAATATGTTGTCAAAAATAAAGTCTGTGGTAAATCCAAGTATGACTGACACTCAACCTCCTGAGGTACAAAAGAATACTTGCGGGCGCCCAACTACAAAATCGAAGAAAGAAAACAGCAGGAGGATGCGCAAGAAGATGTTAGTATTATTATTATTATTATTATTATTATTATTATTATTATTATTATTATTATTATTATTATTATTATTATTATTATTATTATTTTTTGGGAAACTTGTAGACAACTTGTTTATGTTTATGTTTCAATATATTCATCCCTGTACTTTTCAATTTTGATTAATTATATATCATTCTGTTTGTTTCTGTCATTAAGCTATTCATTTGGTCATCAAATCGTATTAATATTAATCATATTCTATTTGTGTTTTTTTCTAATACAGGTGTTTCAAAGCTGGTGTCATAATGGTGTACGGCTTTTGGGTCAAGTCAGAAAGTAACCATCGTGTTTGTTTGGTAAGTAATAAAATGAAGTTATTACCTTCAAATTACAAAGTTGCAATAATATGTTCAATTTAAACACATTTATTGTAATTAAACAGTTTCTAAAATTTGAATTACTACAAATTCGAAAACACATTTATTGTAATTAAACAGTTTCTAAAATTCGAATTACTACAAATTCGAAAATTTGAAATTCGAATTACTTAAAAAATTAATTTTAAGTTTTAATTACACCAAAAATTCAAATTTTTAGTTTTCTTTAATAATGGTAAGTAATTATACCCCACGGTTACTAAAATTCGAATTACTAAAAATTCGAAAAATTCATATTCGAAAAAATTCACAATTTTTAAATTTTAAATTCAAGTTACACCAAAAATTCAAATTTTTATCTTTCTTTAATAATGGTAAGTAATTAAACATATTAATTATAAATTTAATTCAAAGGTCTATAAAAACCATACTATTTCTAATAAATAAAACTCTATTGTAACACATGGCACTCCCATATTGCACCATCAATTATCTCTCCTTCCCATATTGTGCCATGTGTCTCAACAATAGAATTTATAAACTTTTTTTTAATCCAAAATTCAATTAAAACATAAATATGGTCAAAATTAAATTAGGTAAGTAATTATGATTATTATTGTCAAAATCGGTCAAGGCACATTAACTTTCTTATACACCTAATTTTGGTGAGATTATATTTTAAAAACAATCACCTTTAACACCATCGTTGTCCATTCTCCTAAACAACCGATCATTCTCCTAAATACAATTCCAGGTTTGATTTTTGATTTTGAAATCTTTAGTTAGTTTTTATAATCAAACAGTTTGATTGAAATTTTGTTCTTGGTCTTGATTTTTCTTTTGTTTGATGTTCATAAACGTCGACAGAAGCCAGTCCGACCATCACCTTTCATCGTAGCCGGCCTACACCGGACCCCATGCATCTTAAATCGTTCGGTGACTATCTGATCATCGGACTAAAGAAGGCCGAACAAGGTTAAGGGTTGGAGATGTTTGATCATGGTTATTCGACCTAGAATCTGTAAACACGTGTTTTATTTATATGAATCAATTATTTGAATAATGTCATTTTATTTAGATTTTCAGGCAAGCACGTATGGAAATGGATCGTATGGGTTAAATTGTTCTTTGACTAAACATGATGACGACTACAAGTTTGAGAGGTAAGTGTTGGATCGATTTTGCACATACGTTTTTTGTTTGATTTTACAGTTTGTGTTCTAATTATTATGTTATATTCATGCTTTCATCATGAATCATTTATTGATGGATAAATTGTTTAATACACGAGTTTTTTCATCTCGATATACAGGACGGGCGATTATTAGCCTCAATCCCAAAGACTGTTCACCATAAGTAAGAGTTTCTAATCTTTTTTATTTAGTTGCTAATCAATATTTCTCATGCTCATGTTATGAATTACATTCAATATACCTCTAAAACGATTATCAGGTTTAGTTATAGATAACTAATTTTAATTTATGTCCCGTAAAGTGATTTTTATATTTTATTAATTCAATTTTTGCTAGGCTTGATTTTAAGTTTAATTTTTTAATCAATAATAATGTATTGTTTTTGGATTTATGCGTAAATTTATGAAGAAGAAAATGGTTTGGGAAAACAAAGTCTTCAATTTGGGTCGTTTTTAAAAGGTGTTTTTAAAACGCCGTTAGTGGCAATTTGCTAAATATGTCGTGTTCCAACGTTGTTTTTTATGTTCATGCTTTGTGTGATGGATATATTGGTAAATTAAAGATATGTCGCTTTTTCAAGTTTTACTCTTTTTACTTTTTTAAAAAAAACAAAAAGCAATAAATGAGAATGAGAAAGGAAACTGACGTAAATTAGAACTCATTAAATTTCCTTATTACATTCAAATTACTCACTTCCTAAATTTAGTGTAATTTATATTGGTAATAAGTTAAATTTCGAATTTTGAATTTCAAAATTCAAATTAAAATTCAAAATATTTAAATTCAAATTACACAAAATTTCAAATTTTGAGTTTTGGTTATTAATGGTAAGAAATTACACATACTAATTATCCTTTTAATTACACATTTAATAAGATTCAAGTCTTTACATAAGTAGTGTCAACTCTCCAATTAATACATTAATTGATCATATTAATTGTGCTATATTATTCTAATATTAGTTTAACTTATATTGGTAATCAATTAAATATTGAAATTTGAATTTCAAATTTTCAAATTAAAGTACGAAATATTTGTACATTCTAATTTGACAAAATTTAAAATTTTGAATTTTGGTTAATAAATGTAGGAAATTACACATACTAATTATCCTTCTATTTACACATTTAATATGATTCAAAGTCCTTACATAAGTTGTGTCAACTCTTATTAATACATTAATTGATGCTATTAATTGCCCTATATTATCCTAATATTAGTTTAGCTTATAGGTAATCAATTAAATGACGAATTATCAATTTCAAATTTCAAATTTCTAATTAAAGTTCAAAATATTTAAATACGAATTAGACAAAATTTCAAAATTTGAATTTTGTTTAATAATAGTAAAAAATTACACATACTAATTATTCTTTTAATTACTCATTTCGAATGACTTAATCTTTTAAAAAATTAAAATTTTGAATTAAAGTTAATAATGGTAACCATTACAAAACTATTTATTATCTTTAAATTATGATTTACTAATATATTTAAAATATAATAATTAATAATTTTGGTTGTAACTTTCTCAAATTAATTACAAGTAAAAATTAAAATTTTAAATACTAGAATTTGAAATTATAGATTTATGTTAAACTTTAAAAATATTAATACTAAATGTTTTATTTAAATATTTAATCTCAAAAAATTGAATATAAGAATCATGGTGACATTTATATTTAGATTTAAGTAACATATTTAAAATATTTAATTCAAATTTTTGAATGATTTGAATTTTTCAAATTTTTATTTATAGAATTTGAATTGATAGATTTCAATTAAACTTTATAAGTATTCAAATATAATTGTAATAAACAATCCTACTATTACCTTTAAAATAGTGATATACTAATTAGATATTTCTTAATATATTTAAAATTTAACAAATAATAGTTTTAGTTACAAATTTCTCAAATTATTTACAAGTTAAAATTCAAATTTTGAATACAAAAATTTGAATTGATAGATTTTAGTTAAACTTTATAAATATTCAAATATTAAATGTTCTATTTAGTATTTCATATTTTAATATCTATAATGGTAACAATTAGACTTAATTATAACATTTAATTCGAATTTTAAATGATCTGACTCAAACGGTGTCTTACTTTTAAAATTTTATCATAAATATTTTTCACTACTATTTATTTTTTACTAGATAATGCTCCTCAAATACCATCTGATAACAAGATTCCAGTGAAGTTCCAAAGGCGTTAATTCCCAATATCCGTATGATTCGCAATGACCATCAATAAAAGCCAAAGACAGTCTCTATCGAAGGTTTGATTGTATTTAAGAGACCTTGTATTCTCACATGGCCAACTTTATGTCGCATTGTCAATACTTAAAAGCAAGGCAGAGGTGAAATTACTTATACTTTATGGTGATTGGAATATCAAAACTAAAACAAAAAATGTAGTGTACAAGGAAATATTTAGTGATATTTGAATAAAATTTGTATTCGTTGGTTTTAAATTTTAATAAAATATTTCAACTGTATTTTTCTTATACGTTATACTACTCCAAATAATTGTACGTTGGTGAACCGCGTGTTCACGTGAGCAAATATCTAGTGTAAAATAAACCAAAGTGCATTAGGAAATAATATGATATAATTGTATATAATTTTAACAGTAGAGGTTGTAATCAAAAGTCAACACGTGACGGATGAGAATCCAATGCAAGAAAACACTCCAAATCAACATGAATTTATGAGTAAAAAGTAAAAAGGAAACGGTTTCCCGTTTGGGTATAACGTGTGTGCAGAAGGTAAAACAGACAATGCAAAGCGTTGACCTTTTGATCAATGTTCAAAAGCCCAAATCCATTAAAAAAAAAAAAAAAAAAAAAAAAAAAAAAAAGCCTAAATCCATATCCATGTAAAGTAAAAAATCCATTCATTGGGCCACGTCCTATACAAAGTATTCCTAAACTCCATTAGAGTCGGTACCCAGCTAGCCCATTTTTAATGTCCCATGGCCCAATATAAAATAATAACAAATACGTGGACCTTTGTATAAAATTCCAAACACCTAAATTCACTTTTCTTTTATCACAACTTTTTTTTTCTTTTCTTTTTGTGGTACTATTATTTTCTTATTCTAAGATTCTCAATCGATGTGATAATTTCATATCATCTTTGAGCTTTTGTATTCAAATATTCAAATTTCACTTTCTCATTGGTTAAAACTCCGATTGGTTACATACTCTTGAATCTTGATTGAATAAGGTAAACATTTTTTCACGGGGTTTTGGTTAATGAAGGCCGTTAAAACTGAAAAAAATATAACTAACTTCTGCACAATTTAATTGTTTATTAATTGAATAATTTTGGGTTATAGTTTTTGACAGTTTCCCCTAATTCTTATAATTTAAGATAAAACACTTTTTGACTGTTGAGATGTGATTCATTTTATTATCTACACACACATACACTGAATATTTAAGGGTTTATTTTTCTTTAAAGCGTGTTACCAATATCTAATTTCCACTTGTAACTTATGCATTACAATGACAATGAAGCATAAGAAGCTCATAACTTACGCAGACTAATGTCACGGTTCGCATCAACTAATCAACTGCTGCTGATTATGGGTTTAATATGCATTCTAAATTGATCCAAACAACGGAACCATGATCATAAATATAAATGATTAGAACTGCAATCAGAAACAGTCAAGATTAATGCCACTACTCACTAACGTTTTCATGATTCTATATGACTAGCTGCTGCTTCATTGTGGTAGTTAATGTGACAGCAACTCTCGACACCCGGAATACAGTGTGCCTGTGACTGCAGCATACAATTAGTGATGTAGATTATCACCAAACAACATAGGTAAATAAAGCCATGAGGGGATGCTTATTGATTTTGGTGGTTATATGTGTTTGCCTTCCGCAATGCAGGTTAGGCTGTTTTCTATTAGTTAAATTTCCATGATTGGCAATGATATAAGTGCAGTTTGTGAATTTGTTGGAGAGAGATGGCATTATTGAAATTTTCTTTGGGAGGCATTTGGATCAATTATTTAGTGTTAAAACATCATATGGTGCAATATCAATGGAAATAGATCAATTATTTAGTGTTAAAACAAAATCCTAAACACCCAAATTCACTTTTTTTTTACACAACTTTTTTTATTACTTTTTTTTTTGTTGTACTATTATTTTCTTATTTTAAGGCTGGTGGGTGTGGGAGCCCGTCCCGGCTCGTCTTCCGTCGTCCCCATCCCCTACACCGCCCCTTTTCCCGTCTCCGCCTCTTCCATCCCAAATGAGACATGGGAGACGGGCCATTTTCATTAAATAATAATAGTTTTTTTTGACCGTTGTGTTTGTAACGGCTAGTAAAAAAAAAGTTTTTTTTTTACAAACTATAAATACAAACCAATATTACTCATTTTTTTATACAAAAACTCTCCATTTCTTAACCCAATCCTCTCTAAGTTTTTATAAACCATCAAATTCTCTATAAAAAATGCCAAACAATGTCTTATCTACCCTTGGTTGATTCTTCATCTTCGTTGAGCGAAGAAAACCAACTTTTTATGAATGCCGTTTGGGAAGCGGCACAGATCATTGTGGCGGAGGAAGAAGAAGTGAACTCGCAAACACGTACTATGATCCTCGAAGACGAAGGTCGAGTTATTTGTCAGTACGACAAAACGCGGTGGAGGAGAATACTATGTCGGTTAGCCCAGAGCAGCAAGAGTTAAACGTATTCTTGTTGCGTAACGAGCACATACATTATCATCTTCAAGCCGACTTGATTGAATACATTTGGAACAACGGACTCGACGACTAGTTTTTTTTTAACGTTATGCAATGTTGTATTTTTTTATGTTATGACATCTTGTATTTTTTTCTAACTTTATGTTTTTTATTGTAACTTTTTTTTTATTAATTTTGGTGTTTATTTTAACTTTATATTTATTATTTGTTATTTTGAAATATAATTAAAACTAGATTATATACCGGGAGCGTCCCGGGTTCAGAAATCTAATTTGAAATATCAATTTTACATCTGAAATAGACTGATCCATTTTACAGTTACATGCAGGAAAGCTTCGATGGCACTTAACCTAAAACAATTAACAATGTATCTCCAATGTTAGTGTATAACCTTAAACAATGTATAACTCTAATATTAAAACCTAACCTAAAACAATGTACAACTCCAATGCTAACACATGTTGTAAATAAAATTCATATTTACTGGTTTGAACATAACTAATGGCTTGTCTATACATGATTAATGAATAACCTGAACACTTTGTGTTTTTTTCCTGTACGAACAAAACCACACAAAAAATAGTCGTTTTTTTCTCCGTTTTTTTTATATAGCATTATGGTACCTGTTGGAAAGATAATAAAACGCTCGTTAATTTGGTGTAATTTTTTTCTTTAAAAAATCTCGTATATAAAAGATATTAACGTTTAAAAGTTATGGAGGAAACATTAGAGATAAAAATCTAATTTTGTTTTTAAATTTTAAATTATTATTTTTCTAAAATAAAGCTCTTGCCACATGGGATGACACATGGCACACTCAATGAAGAGAATACCCTCTTTGAGTGCCATGTCATTTAAATGGCTTTGTTTATTATATGTATAGATAGATAGATTAAGATTAACATTAAAAAATTAATTAATTAATAATAAAAGGGGGATGGTTGTCTCTACACCTTTGGTTGTCTTAAAAAAGGAGAACCCACCCATCCTATGTGGCATGTGGCAAGGTGAACAACCCATTTGACTTGTCTCCATACACACTAGTCTAAGATTCTCAATTGATGTGCTTTCTTCATATCATCTTTGAGCTTTTGTATTCAAATTTCACCTTCTCATTGGTTAAAACTCTGATTGGTTACATATTCTTGATTGAATAAGGTAAACATTTTTTTACAGGGTTTTGGTTAATGAAGGCTGTTAAAACTGAAAAGAATATAGCTACTGCATAATTTAATTGTTTATTAACTGAATAATTTTGGGTTATAGTTTTTGACAGTTTCCCCTAATTCTTATAATTTAAGATAAAACACTTTTTGACTGTTGAGATGTGATTCATTTTTTTTATGTACACACACATACACTGAACATTTAAGGGTTTATTTTTCTATAAAGCGTGTTACCAATATCTTTCCACTTTTAACTTATGCATTACACTGACAATGAAGCATAAGAAGCTCATAACTTACGCAGACTAATGTCACGGTTCGCATCAACTAATCAACTGCTGCTGATTATGGGTTTGATATGCATTCTAAATTAATCCAAACAACGGAACCATGATCATAAATAAAAATGATTAGAACTGCAATCAGAAACAGTCAATATCAATGCCACTACTCACTAACGTTTTCATGATTCATATGACTAGCTGCTGCTTCATTATGGTAGTTAATGCGACAGCAACTCTCGACACCCGGAATACAGTGTGCCTGTAACTGCTTCATTATGGTAAATAAAGCCATGAGGGGATGCCTATTGATTTTGGTGGTTATATGTGTTTGCCTTCCGCAATGCAGGTTAGGCTATTTTCTATCGGTTATATTTCCATGATTGGCAATGATATAAGGGCAGTTTGTGAATTTGTTTGAGAGAGAGGCGTTGTTGAAATTTTCTATGGAAATAGATCGAGGCTTTGGTTTGGAATCGTTTCGGTTCGGGACAGCTCTTATCTGGGGGAGGGGAACCGATTTGGAACTGGCGGTTTCAAATTTTCAAAAGTGTTGGGTCGGTTCGTCAGTGTCGGTTCTGGAACCAGTTTCGGTCAGACTCGATTTTATGACCAATAGCATTTTTATGAAAATTAGCAGCCTACGCCAAATCATAAACCGATAGTTCTGTTGACTTTTTGCATGAGTTGACTCCAGATCAAACATAATTAGCCAATATAGCTGTTGACCTTCTGCAGAAATCAACATAGTACTATAATTCTTAATTTTATTCAGACCCATATTCCATCCTTGACTTTCATTCCATCTTTGACTTTCATTAACTTCAAAAACAATGAAGTCTCAGGCTGCAATTTTCATTCGGCCTAAAGTCGGTCAAACCATTTTCCTTTTGACTAATTTTGACTTTAGCCATACCCATAACATATCACCAGATTGTATTCCTAAAGTTGGTCTTAGTTACATCACACAGTCTCGACTATTTGTGTTGTCCTTTATATAATAAAAATCATACAACAGCAGCCAAATATCCAACCATTGGCTATTTGTGATAATCACATATGTCAACCCAGCGTTGTTGAGTAAAATGTGAAGTTTCAAGTCTTTTATTTTGTAATACACATACTAAACATTAAACACACAAGAATTTTGCAACTCTTTTTTGTGTATTAACTTCAATGTATTACAAGATCTGAACACTACAAAATACGTCCATTGCTATTCCTATTTATACTAAAATAAACACATTGTGTGACAGCTTTTTTATTCACGATACACCACAAGAACCTATTTACACATTCAATTTTTGACATTGGATAAAACTTCTTTGTGTGACTGCTTCCACAGCCACAGGTATGATCTTTTGCACAATGGACGATATATTCATAATAGACAGGACATCTTTTAGAAAACATGTCAAATGGGTTATTGAGTCGATTTGGTGTGTTAACAATCGCGTTATTTGGACTTTGGGCTGGTAAAGAGAAATAAGGTCAACTCAAGTCAATGGTCAAAAGATGTAAGTCGATTGCTTGTGGTTGATGGTTAAATTTATGGGAGTTATTGGGTCAAAGCTTTCTATGAAAATGGCAAAATGAGAGGAAACTTAGTGAGTTATCTGAAAATAAAAATGACTGGATATGGACATCATGACAGTCAATGTATTAACATATCTGGTTTTTGATGGTCTGGATTTGGTCAGCGCTTCTAAAAGGGAGGCCAAAGTCAAAATGAGTTAAACAGTCAAAGATGGAATTCTACTATGTTCAGATAACTTGTGAAGCAGAAGATACAATAGACAACGCACTGAAAAAATGCAGGTACTCTGTTGGGTTGGTCAAATTATGATGCGATATATTGTGTGATAAAACCTTTGGCCACAAAAAAGATCATTTAGTAGGATAAAACCTTAAATCAAAAGAAAGTTTATTGGCTACACATTGCAACATACTGCGACTTTAGCCAAACCCATCTACCTTTGACTAATGTAGAGTTCAGCCATACCCATAACAATTGTATGCATGTAGTTAGTTATCTCGCCATTTCTGATTTTTCGTGGTCAAATATTTTAACTTCACAGTTGCAAAATTTGAGCTTCCACATTGCAACAGACTTCGGCTCTAGTAACATCACACAATGTTGACTATTTTTGTTGACCTTTCTATAATTAAAAACATACAACAGCAGCCAAATATCCAACCATTGGCTTTTTGTGATCCTGACATCAAAGCATGGACTTCACCATAGATAACCAGATACGTCAACCCATAAACATCTTTTGGCAGATGTCACATCAATAATTATTTGACTATCATTGACTTCTATTAGCTGACCAACAACAATTCCTTGTCCAATACCCATTCGCTAGACCTTTGACTTTCTAGTGAAAAACCATTTACAAACTACGTCAAAAAAAGTTTATTTGCTCAACTTTTAGACATGAACCATTACCTCCTAAGAAACTGTCAACTAGTCATTACTTAATGCGTTGGAATATGAAGGAACTGGAATTTGAATTGAAATTTGCTAATATTAATTAAAATTTAAAAGAACTGAAATCTATCAAAAGAATTCGAGTTTGTAATGAATTTGGATGACAAAACAATAATAAAGGTATCGGAATCTATCATTACGGTACCCACCACCACTTCCGCAACCCCAACCACCCTCTCTCCCCGGTCACCCCTTCCCGCCATCTAAGAATTAAGAATTGATATTTTTCAAGGGCTGCATGAAGATTGAAAGTATAATGGATATGCAGATTGTGGAATTGAAAGGCAAGATTGGCGGAAAGGTAACAAATATCAGCAGTTAAATGGTATTGTTGCCAAAAAGTGGGTCAACCTCTATTTTTTTTTTGAACGGGCAACAAAATATCTTTATTCACCAAAAGGCTAGCACGGCGCTAGCCAACACCAAGTTTACAATACACCAAAACACAACAGAAAAACAAAACAACAAACACAGACATAACAAAACAAAACAACTACCACCCCAACTTATCTAATTTAAAACCTCTCCAGACCTCCCAGCTCATTTCTGCGCAGTTAGACCGATTCTTTACCCATAAGAAACTGCACGACTTAATTTCGCCAAGCACTGCATTAACCGAGCATTGTTCCTGGTTGAAAACAGCATTGTTTCGGCACCTCCAGATAGACCAGAAAGTAGTGAGACAGACCGCATGAACAGTTTTTTTCCATTTTGACGATCCACCCACGAAAGCTTCCAAGTCCAGTAAATCCTTCAGGCTGAACGCAAATACCGGGACCATTCTGCACCACTGACCGACTAAACTCCATACCGTTTGAGAAAAACCGCACTCAACGAACAGATGATCTACGTCTTCAGTCACCTCAGCACAGAAGGGGCATAGAACCAAGTTAACACTGATATTTCTGCGCGCTAATTCTGCACGAGTAGGTAGCCTTCCGAGGAAAGCTCTCCACGCGACTATCCAAACCTTTTCCGGAACCCATGAGTTACTCTTGCAAATGTAATCAGGCCGATTATACTTTAACCTCTTTAGCTCACTCTTCAGACTTCTAACCGAGTAGATGCCCAAACCCCCCAAATCCCAACCCCATTTGTCATACCCCGAAGATAATACAGTTGACCCAACCAATCCCAATAGCTGCAGCAGCTCCCCGCTTACGACCCCCCCCCCCCCCCCAACCAAATGGCGTTTCCATTCCCAATTCCAAGTCCCAACCCCCCACCCACCCTATCCGCAATAGAGCACATCTTGTTTCTTTCCAACTCAAACAGATTTGGAAAACGTGACCGCAACGGAGTATTCCCAACCCAAGTATCCACCCAAAACCCAATGTCAACCCCCGCCCCACCAGCCCTATTATGAGACATTCCACATCAATCCCTACCCTCCTAACTTCG
Source organism: Ambrosia x helenae (assembly GCA_030844895.1). Classification (NCBI taxonomy): domain Eukaryota; kingdom Viridiplantae; phylum Streptophyta; class Magnoliopsida; order Asterales; family Asteraceae; genus Ambrosia; species Ambrosia x helenae. Next base: position 85,019 of record JAUTDX010007073.1, on the reverse strand, counting down.
GACACGGCCCTCCCAATATTCTGCCATGGACCCGTCTGTGACATTTTCACCGGAATACAACTCAAATTAGTTTACAGTGTTTCAGGCTTTTTATGGCCCAATGTCCAGGGTTCTTCTAGGGGATAGTCGCTTCTTTTTTTTTTTTTTTTTGGGGGGGGGGGGGGGGGGATGTCGGGGGATAGGCAATTGGCCTAAACTTTTGTATTTCCTTATTAATAAAATTTCACCGGAGCACTGTCCCAGCGTTTCATAAATTCCTCAATGTTCTCTATTCTGTGTTTTTAACACAAGATTTTGAATTACCGTAGGAGTCAATATGCTATTCATTTTAGTAAGACACAAGATATATTAATAATCAAAACAAACATACACCGTGCCAAAATAGGTATAAGCTATAGGCATAAAGGGAGTACATACCAAACACAAATGTCCTAAGCAAAAAATGCTTTAGCAACTCACCAAGCAAACACATACAATTCAAATTTAGAAGGACCCATCAGGATCATGAAAACACCCTGCGGCCTGCACCAGCATAACAGACAAGGAAAACATTTGATACAAAACAAGGAGTTAAAGACATAAATACTAACTCTAGAATAAGTAGGCGACCGTCACAAACACAAAGCAGGACTCCAAATATAGTACTGGTATACAAAGTAATATTACACCAAGTGAGCTTTGACCTCAACTAATTCTGGTTGGATGCAACTACGGCAGTTTTACCGCAACAGTCAACTTCATTGCTTCAGCAGCTTTAGCTTCTAGCCAAGGGTGTCATTCTAGTCTTCCTTTTTTTCCTTCTCGACTACAAATCCCCTGCTCACCTTCTTGTTCTTGCTTGGAAGCACTTCCATTAACCTAATCAATAAATTGTTAAAATACATTTTAGTAAAGGAAGACTACAAATTGGTTCAAAAATTAGTGATGGGGTGGCAGGTTGTCGTTAAAAGTGGTGATGGAAATTAGTTTTTTCTTTTTTTTTAAAAAAAAAACCCTCTATAATGATGATCAAATGATGATAACTTGTTCATAATATAGACTTTAAACAATGAACAATTATGATAAATGCCCCTGATACATTAAACATGCACTCTACTATGATTTCCAGATGTTTTAAATTGGACCTATATGCCTTACTTTAAATTCCAGCAACGTTCATCAACAAGAAAAAAATGTTACGTTTGATTAGAAAAGGAAGAAGCTTCAAGAACTTCAATGATAGTTAAAAAGGGGTTTCGGACTTAAACACTAGAGGTTAAAAATGGTGGAGAGGCTTTTCAATATGATTTGAGTACAAACACTATGGCACATATGAAAAACAATTTGTGCTTTACCAGTTTAATCAACAAGCATTTTGGATGTGTACAAAGAAGGTTAGTGTTTTAGAACATTAACTTACTTGAAAGAACAACGCTTTCTCAAGTTCCTTGACAACGACTTTCATTGTAGGACGTCGGTCTTGAGTTTCTGCCACACAATGATTTGCAATTTCAATAAATGTGTGCAAAGAATCCATGTTGGGTCCTCCATTTTGAACAAAACTGTTTTGTCTAATATCTTCCTTTAATATAGGATCGATCATGTCCGCTAGTGTTCCCGCGTAGAAACTTCGTCTTGCCACAATAGCTAACCCTTCGTCACTCTCCTTCATGTAAACTGGGTCAAAGGATAACCTCCCACATAGAATTTCAAACAAGACAACTCCCAAACTATAAACATCTGATTCTCTTTTTAACGTACCAATCTTCTCATATTCTGGATCTATGTAGCACGATCTGCCAATGCAGTTGAGGTGGAGAGCTTCGTCTTCTTGATTTGGAGACAGGAATACAGTGAAATTAAAGTTAGCAATCTTTGCCCCCCAGTGCTCGTCCAAACCAATACTGTAGCTACATATATCACGATGTATTATCACCTTTTGGTCTTCCATCTCATAGTGAAGATAATACAACGCGTGTGCAACATCAATGCAGATTTTCAAACGTTTCTCCCATGTCAAAATACGCATATCATTGACGTTTCCCAAATGATCATGGAGGTATCCATTAGAAACATTCTCAGTGACAAGAATCATCTCAGAATCTTCAACACAAAATCCAATCAGAGTGACTATGTTTGGATGCTTAACACAGCTAAGCATTTCAATTTCTGTAAAAAACTCCTCTTCTCCGTACACGTCATGCCCAGAAGGGTACTGTTTTATAACTACAGTGTTGTGTCCCTTTGGATATTCTCCTTCATACTTCCCCTTTCCAGATGAAAGATTTTCTTTATCAAAATGGTTGATTTTTGCTCTGTACAAAGTACAATCGTCATCCTCGGATGCAATTATGTATGCCTCTGAAAAATTATCTGTTGCTAGTTGAATATCGCTAAGACGAATCTTCCATTGTTCCAAATTCTTTTCCTGCATAAAAAAATGAAAAAGAGGGTTACAGTTTATCCTTGCAATAAAAATTAGAATAAAACTGAATAGGAATTGTGTAGTTGATAGAAATACAGAAAATTTGTTTTCAGTGTGTTTGTGTTAGGTTTGGTGTGCCCTTATTTTCCATCAAGAAATGGGCCTTTGAAAATGGGCCACACAAACTCTATTTTCCAAGGCCATAGCCTGTTATAGATTGTCCAGCCTAAGTTTTAATAAGCCCATAAACCTTTAAAAGTTTAACCACTTTGTAAACAAGACCCAAACACAATATTTGATATAGTTAAATACTTACATTATGTATGTGTTAAATGATGATCTAAAAGGAATCCAAATTCTGTGTTTTAGTAAAGATTAATTAAATTTAAATTCCCATTGCATATAATAGCCATAATAATAAATTTGCAGGACACCACCCACCATCAATATGGTTAGTACCCCCTACCCCCTCACCCCTCTCTCACAACCTGTGTGCATCCGCATGTAACAGCCAGCCTGGATGCTTTTGTCACCTCTTCCTGAACCCAGTTTTGATTTGCTTAAAATTTATTACCAATTTTGATACATAGGGCTTCTTTAAGAATCTTGGTGTTCTTTAAAAACCAATGATTGAAGTTACCTCGGACAATAGACGTCCATATGCAACATGGGTTTTTGAAGAACACCAAATCCTTGAATATTTTTTTTCCAGTAGACTAGGTTCCGCTATACAGAAAAGGGTGGCGGCGCAGCTTGTTGCTCATCTGCCCGCTATTTTGATGCAATGTTCGCTTTTATGGTATGAAAAAAATATTGTACTAAAAAAAAACAAAGGGTGAAATGATAACAAAAATAATATAGTTCTATAAACAAACATTCAATGGGTTATGATAGAGTACAATAAAAGACCAAAATTAGAATTTAACCACACCTGGTAGTTTACTTTAATAATAATAGAAGTGCTATAAAAATAAAAGATAAATAATTACGTAAGTAAACTGTTAATAAGTTAGTAATTAAAAATTACAAGTTTTTATAGGTTGCAAGTCAAAAAAGTTAGAACATAAAATAGTTTAGTGTTGAAAGTATAAATTATTACCATAGTGATAAATACATAAAAAAAAAGTGTATAACCAACGCGTCAACCCAGCCACTCCATCTGATTCACTATGAATGGTAAATGATTGATGGTAGCGTTTTGGTAGTCTCAATTGCATAACCGATTATAAATTGTGTCCAATATTCATACACGTTTCCATTACCCATCGGCTGTAGGATATAACCGCACGTATCGAGTATACTTCTATGGTCATATGTGGTAAAAAACTTAGCTGTTGGGGACACCCATTACCCAAAATTGAATCTTAAACTCACCAAAAACCAACTTAAAGTATTGAATCCTCACACAAACTTCTAACATTTTTAAGTTTTATTTAGAAATTTCAAGTTTGTAACAACTTAAAGATATTATTTACTACATTTCTTACAATTATATATAACATAATTTGATGCGATTAATTGGACGGTATCGCCTAATACCATGCATGTCCCAAACCCAAAAAAAAAAAATAAAACCACATTACCCATCCTGGATATTTCGGGTTTTTTTTGTTCATTTTGGATTCTTTTACCATCCTCTTTTGACTTACTTTTAAGTAGAATAGGAAATAAAATACAAAAACAAAAGTAAAATTACTATGCAAGAATGATGAACGCAAAAAAAAAAAAAAAAAAAAAAAGAGATAATAAAATAGAAAAAGGGTCTTACAATATTTTCACGACGTTGCTCAAGTTCCAATGCTTTCTCAAGTTCAGCCACGATATAGTGCATATTTGGGCGGCGTGCTCGGTCCTCATTTAAGCAAGAATATGCTACCTTTGAGTATATGAGGAGTGACTGCGGAGACAGAATTTGACTTAATAGATGAGGATCGATTATATCACGGAGTGTTTTGTTTTCATAATGGTACTTGGCCAGTGGAGCTAGAGAACTATCAGCCTCGTTCTGAATAAACGCTTTCCTCCCGCACAATGTTTCGAATAAAACAACACCAAATGAGTAGATATCTGACTTGTGCGTCACACCTCCCGTTTCTACAATTGCTGGGTCCATATACCCCATTGTATTAGCATGTTCACAAAAGCACACCTGGTCCTTGTAGTTAACAGATTGTTTGATGGAATTTTCAAAACAAGATAACTTGGCTTCCCAGTTATCGTCTAATAAAATTGTGTCACTATTGATGTTACAATGTATAATAGCATAATCGCGTCCCTCGTCATAATGGAGGAAACTCAACGCACGAGCCACACCTACACATATCGTCAATCTTTGCGTCCATGTGAGCTTCGGGCTGGTTAGATAGTGCGCAAGACGTCCATTGGCTTCAGATGCTGTGACGATGATCTTCTCATTTTTTGCATCACAAAACCCAATGATAGAGACTAGATTAGTATGCTTGAGATCAGAAAGCACCAAAATTTCCTTCAAGAACCTGAGGTCGCCTTCTGTGTGCTTACAATCAAACCTTCGTGCAACAATTTTTATCTCCTTTCCAGACCGTAAGAGTCGTCCTTTATATGTGGTACCAAATCTGCAGCTTTCTATGATGTTATCATCATGAAAATTATCAATGGCCTTTACTACATCTTCAAGTGGGATTCGTAAGGGATCGAACTTGGTCATTGCTGATGGCATGTTCTGTTTATCAAGTAAAAAGGGATGTAAAAACAACGGGTTTACAAAGGAATGTGAATGTAAGATCTAATTAGATATATGAAAAATCACACATGCATAAATATATAGGATCTAGCAGCCTCCATCCATGAATTTGAATGTATTATCTGGTACTTACGACTGTAAAGTTACGCATAAGATATTAACTATGTAACTTTAATACACTGGTATATAAGCATCTACACTATTTTTATTTGGTGATATTCAAATATGACACAAAATTCAAGTATTTTTACCATGAAGATATAAATAACTAAAACATGCAAAGTAAAGCATACACTAAAATATCAAGAATAAATACTGCAAGAGCCAAGAACCTTTTTTGATGAACACTTAAAGAAACCCTGCTTTCATAGAACTGTGATAACTTACTTGAAATGCCAATGCATTCTTAAGTTGCATCAAAACTTCTTTTGTTGTCGGTCGTTTTTCTCTTTCAAGATGTAGGCATTGGTAGGCAATCTCTTGAAACGTAGTCAATGATTTCGGCAGGATCTGTTCCCTTATTTGTTCAAACACCACCTCATTATGCTTTCCTTCTTCAAATCTGTTTTTAATGAAATCCGGTAGATGCTTGCCCTCATGTTTCCGGATAGCAAATGTTGATCTCCCACACAAAATCTCAAATAAAACAATACCAAACGAATAAATATCAGATTCTATGGTTAGAAATCCCGATTGACTATAAAGAGGGTCCACATATCCTTTTGTGCCACACGCGTGATCGATGATATAGTCTGTTTCCTGATTTATTGAACATATTAATGAAAGCCCAAAATCAGCCAATTTTGCTTTACAATCATCATTTAACAAGATGTTTTCAGTTTTGATGTCCCTATGTATCACCCTAGCTTGTCTTCCATGTCCTCCATGAAGAAAATCCAATGCGCTTGCAACATCGATGCATATATTAAGTCGTTTCTCCCATGTAAGAGAAGTGTCATTCAAATGCCTATCAAGACTTCCTCTGGGCGCATACTCATAAATAATGACTTTTTCATCATTTTCATCACAGTAGCCTACAAGACCAATGACATTCTCGTGCTTATAATATAAAAGAATTTGGAGCTCACTCAAGAATTGTTCTTCCCCTTGACCAAACTTCGTATCCAATCGCTTTGCAACAATGGTTTTAAAACCATCACCATTTTGAAGGTCTCCTTTATATACTCTCCCAAATCCTCCTCCCCCGATGCAATTGTCATTATGGAAGTTTTGTGTCGCCCGTTTTATGTCTTCAAGTGATATTTTGGGGTTGTCCTTGTTATTTTTCTGTCAAACATGACACGCCAAATATAAATACACATACTGATAACAATAAATTAGTTATAAAAAAAAAACTAAATTCTTAATGTCTTTATTGTAAAACACCATAAACAATAACGATCGAATTCAGTTAACCAACGATTAACTAGTTTATTATTGATATAACAATCATACAAAAGGAATTGAAAGAAAGATGAATACCAAAGAATCAATTTGACACATTCAGTCCCTCTAGTTTGAGACACTTACTAAAAACAGAACAAACTAAAATATAACACTGATAAAACTTTGGATATTGGCAGAAAACCCCCTGAATTTTATCAGACCAATTCTGCCTTTGACTTTTATCTTTGACTTCTTGTTTGACCATTGATATTGACTCATATTTCCAACAGTGTTTTTAAATATTATGGAAAACCATATAATGATGATGACACTGAGAATACGTAGACCTCAAATACTGAACAATAGGACTTTTATATCATGATAAATGTGCCTTATGAATTTGTATTTTTATTTAAATAGTCAAAAGGGATTTCATTTAAAAACAAAAGAGAGGAAAAGCTTAGCAAGAAGCTAAGGAGGCCCGATACAGCCCAGGCAAACAACAAGAAAAGCAGCAAAAAGAAAACAAGGACAGAACAGGAAATTACAAATCTTTTTCTCCATTTCTCCCATGCCAAATTTTGTAAAACAGAAACTATTGTGCCTCTAAATTCCTTATCATTCCGATGTATCCACAGCCTCCAACATGTCAATAAGAAACAACATTTATAATCTTTTTCTTCAGCTTTCCAACATTAATAAGGACTATAAAGTTAAATGCCTCTGCGACCAAATTGAGACCCGTAGGAATAGGAACTTTGATGTAAGCGCAAACTTGCCACGAAACATATTTAGCAATAGGGCAGGTTGCGGGGATATGATCTGGGTTTTCTGGCTCCAAACCACATCAAGGAAAGGACATAGACGTAACTGAGATTCCCTGCTTGACTACCTCCTCTTTGGTTGGGATTTTTCCTGTCATGGCTCGCCACACAAACACATAGAGCCCCCCCATAATTATCCATTCAATCCATAACTTAACCTTATCTCCCTTCCCCAGCCTTGGGAAAATATTTTGGTTGATAATAATACCAAATTTGGCCAACTCCTTTCTACTCTTCTACTCCTCATATGTTTTTCCCTTATGAATTAAATATGCACAATACTACGTTTTCTGAAGGAAAAAAAAAGGTTTAAATTATTATTATTTTGATACTTCCATATAAAGCAATTTAGCAAAGTCCTAAATGGATAGTCTAAAAGGTAGGATTGAGGAGTCCCTAAATTGTCTAAAAGGTTGAATGCTAGACGTTAGAAAGTGGAAAGTATTTTTTTAATGTAAACCAAACAATTTGTGCCTTTTTAATTTTAATTTGATAGGTATCTAGACGCAGCTGAAATCACACAACAATCACACACACACACGAAAGCAAATAAGAAAGACATGGGAATTATAGTGGTTCGGTCTAGGTGACCAACATCCACTCTATTCAAATAGGTATTTTGTATTAGGCTCTAAGGCATATTAGATTACAGTTACAATGGTCCTATTTATAGGCTGATTTTTTTACAACTTCTAACTAGTTGCCTGCCAACTTGACCCACATGCACAAGGCTCCTAATCACCCCACAACATGTTGTAATTAGATAACAATTACAATGGTCCAAAAATATGTTAATAGGCTGTCCAAACAGCTAATTAGTGGCTGCTAAATCTGTCAAGTTAGTTCTTAAACAAGCTGTCCAAACAGCATTAAACAAGCAGTCCAAACAGCATTAAACAAGCTATCCAAATCAGCCTTCACACCTAACAGAATCTAACCTCATCAAGCATTCTACATTTGTTTTTGATATCACAGTTAATCATCACACATATTAATTTTATGCATTGACAATAAGAAGTAAGAACAATGACTTACTTGAAATAATAATGCTTTCTCAAGTTCCTGGACTACAACCTTCATTGTTGGGCGTTGATCTTGAGTTTCTGCTATACACCTGTGTGCAATCTCAATTAACATGCGCAAAGAATCCTTGTTGGGTCCTCTAGTTAGGACAAAGTTGTTTTCACCAATTTCTTCCTTTATTATAGGATCTATCATCTCTTCTATTGTTCCTGTGCCGAAGCTTCGCCTTGCTACAGGGGCCAACCCTTTGTCACTCTCCTTTAGGTAAATTGGGTCAAAGGCTGACCTCCCACATAAAATTTCAAATATGACTACACCAAAACCATAAACATCTGATTCTCTTTTTACCTTGTTGGTCTTCATATATTCTGGATCTGCATACGTAAGTCTGCCAATATAGGGGAGATAGAGAGCGTCGTCTTCTTGATTTGGTGGCAGGAATACGGACCACCAAAAGTTAACTAACTTTGCCCCCCATTTCTCATCCAACCCAATGCTCCAGCAGTTTATATCACGGTTGATTATAATCTTATGGTCTTCCATCTCATAGTGAATGTATTGTAATGCGTGTGCAACATCAATGCTGTGACACCTGGCAAATTCGGGTTAACAACATGGTCTAGATGAAAGTCTACCTTAGCGAGTCACGCGTATACGGTACTTAACTGGGTTAGTTAGGTCGGGTTATGGTTCGGGAACTATTGGTTAGTCTAGAAGATCATTGGATGTTGGTCTAGAGGTTCGTTAGATGTCAGTCCTTAACCAAGTGTACAAACGGTGACGATCGGTAGGATCGTCAGGGCATACGGAACATACGAGTCTCGAGTCCCGGGAATTGGTGAACGAGTATGAATATGTGTATTTACTTGTGTTATGTGTTTACAATCATTATATGACTTGTCGGTACATTAATATGTGTTAACATATGTTAAAACGGGGTTCATGTGGTGTGACTGGGAATCATGTGGTGTGACTGGGGTTCATATGGTGTGACTGGGAATCATGTGGTGTGACTGGGATTCATATGGTGCGACTGGGGCTAATCGCATGAACTGTTCATGCGATTAGGCCCAATCGCGTTACTGTTCACGCGATTAGGATTCCTAATCGCGTATAAACCTGCACAATCGCATGGAACGGGCTGGACGACTAGAAACGCCTATAAATACAACACTTAACCTCCTAAACTCAATTAGACAAACCCTAGTCGTCCCATAACCGCCCCAAACACTGAAACAACCTCTGGAAGGCGATTTTGATCAAAAACACAAGGTTTCAAGGTCTAACCATCAATCTTTTACAATTCCAAGGTTTGATTCTTATCCATAACACTTTGTAAATGTTTTTAATCAATCCCTAATGGTCCAGACCTGTTCATAAACGAAAAGGCTTTCTGAAAATCGTCAATAAAGGTTGTTAATCGGATTATAACTAATTAACATGCGTTATGGGTACGTGTGATTAGAAAGATAGGATTTTTATGAATCTTGATGATGTTTTGATGTGTTATCATGCTAGGTCAGAATTGATATTGATAGTATGATGATAGAAACCTGATTAATTGATTATTAGGGTTATTGCTATGTATGTGGGTATGATATTGCATGCTACGTGTATGTGTTTGGATTGCTTTGGTTGCATGCAGGACTGATAATACGAGGTTGAACGAAGGGTTTTGGGTTAAACATGTTTAGGATAGTGTTTGGGATGATATTGGGTAGTTACACACGTTCTGGATCTGATCTGGGGTGTTAAACGCGCGAAAAACCGGAACAGCATGGTTACAGGCGATTAGCAAGGCTAATCGCCTATAATTCATGAGATTGGGGAGCTAATCGCCAATAATGTCACGTGATTAGCCCCAATCGCATATAATGTCACGTGATTAGCCCCAATCGCATATAATGTCACGTGATTAGCCCCAATCGCATATAATGTCACGTGATTAGCCCCAATCGCATATAATGTCACGTGATTAGCCCCAATTGCATGTAACTTCATGTGATTAGCCCTAAATGCTAGTAGTTACATGTGGTATAGCCCTAAATGCTAGTAATTCATGCGATTAGGATTCCTAATTGCTAGTTGACCAACCTAAATGCTAGTTGACTTTTCCTAATCGCGTGTACTGCTGCTGTAAGTGTAAATTAGCATTCCGAGACCCGATTTGACATGTAGTAACATGCTAGGAACCTCGTAACATGTCTAATAACTTGGTAACATATATTTGGATGTTTTTCGGAGATACGTGAACTATATGCTATAACTTGTTGTGTGTTAACGTATGTTAAGTATACTTGCGTTATCGCATGTTTTGGAGCGTAAACATAACACGGGGAGTCTCGGGTCACCAATGGGATGTCGAGTCTTGTACTTTGGGTCAGTTAAACAGTCACGGTATTTTTAAACGAACTTGGTTATGGTCTGGACATCTAGGGACTAATTAACCTGCGGGTTATTAGTCTAAGTACTTGTAACTGTCGTATGTTAGGTCGCCACTGTACGGGACTAACATAGCAGCTGAGTTTACTCGGGATTAGGAGTAAAGCAACTTAAGGTGAGTTTACGGCCCCTCTTTTAAACTGGTTTTATACTTTCGGGGGAGAAAACATGTGTTAAAACGATTGTTTGGTAAATTCTGTCATACTATGGGTTCTAACGTATACTACACGATCTTTGGAAGTCCCGGGGGGAACCATGAATGTGCGGGTTTGCACAACGGGGAAATGTGAATAGCGCTATTGGGAGTGACCAACCCCGCTCGTCGGCTTGGAGGGCCGGGCGAGTGCATATTGTCTCAAACAGGAACAACAGGAACATTTGGAACTATTCGGGCACAAAACTGGTATACGTGTTAGTAATGGTTTTCCAATCGTGGTAGTAGCAAAACGTACGCCTAGCTAGCGTATACTGTTTTTCTATTTGTTATAGTATGGACAGGTGAACTTGGTACTTGAACTGCAAACCTGTAAACTCACCAGCATTTTTGTGCTGACGTAAACTTTTACATGTTTTCTCAGGTCGCTAAGGTAGCACAGGGGAACTAGGGCGCACGCGTCTGCACGGCGTCTAGATAGAGTTGCATGATTTCACAAACATTGAACTTGGTTTATTTATGTTGAACTTTATTTTGAATAAGCTTCCGCTGTAAACGGGATTTCAAAACTATGTTTTGGTATTGCATTAATTACATTTAGACTTGTTTATTGTGATCGTTGGTTTGGATCCTGGTTTGTCATGCGCCTCGCGGTAAAACTCCGCAAGTGGATTTTGAGGGTGTGACAGATTGGTATCAGAGCCAATGGTTATAGTGAACTAGGACTGCATGTAGAGTCTAGTCTATAGCCGAGTCGCACACACTAGACGATCACATGGTACTAAACGTTATAGTGGGTTACGTATGGTCTTGTCGGGGTGTCTCTAAATCGTTGGTCTTTCTGCGTTACATCATCCGTTCTATTTTAGGTTGGGTTACTTGTTTCCTAGGCAGTGTAGTCTATTGGGGTAGCTCGTGTGCTCTTGAGATTTGTCCAAGGCTCGGATATCTCCCTTTCGTATTCCAATAGAAACACTTGTCATGAACTACCGTAGTATTACGGTGTGTAGCTAAGAGTCTATGTTCGGTGATTTGAACTTTGAACTAGGAGAACACTTGGAGGACCATGTAGAGCGTTTTATCATTTTGGGTGCACACAAAATCATAAAACGAAATGCATGGAAGCACTAGTGAGCTCTGAGTTTGAAGGGATAGTCCTGGATTGGATCTGGCTTTAATCTTGTAAACATTAGTGGTTATCTTTAACTGCGAAACTAAATTTTCTCGTTCTTTCTGCCAGAATCATGTCTGGAGTGCGTGGAGGACGAGGAGGTGGACGCGGTGGTGGACGCGGTGGTGGTCGTGGTGGTGCTGGTGGTCGTGGTGGAGGTATTAACCTGTCACAGGCTGATCTGAACAACTTGCTCCAGGCTGCTTTTCAGTTAGGGCACAACGGTGGTGGTAAGTTGTTTTATCCATTTTCTTTGCCTCATTGGTGAGTCTTGCGTACGTTATTCGTGATTTCTCATACGTTTCATTTCAGGTGGTCCTGTTGACCCACCCCCACCCATGTGCACCTATAAGATGTTCCGGGACTGCAAACCCCAGGAATTCTCTGGCACCGAGGGTGCGGTCAGTTTGCTGAGGTGGTTAGAGAAAGTGGAGTCGGTATTCTTGATGTGTAACTGTCTCCCAGAAGATCGGGTGAAGTATTCGGCTGCGTTATTTCAAGACGTGGCATTGACTTGGTGGAATGGTATTACCCAGAACATGGGGATTGGGGAGGCATATGCTATGCCATGGGAGAACTTTGTGCAGTTGCTGAAGCGGGAGTATTGCCCGAGAGAAGAGGTACAGAAGCTGGAACATGAGGTGTGGAACCTCAAGATGAATGGGTCGGAAATCGAGAAGTATACGGTTAGGAGGAATGAGTTGGCGGTGCTGTGTCCCGATTTGCACGTGCCAGAGTATCGCAAGATTGAACATTATGTCTCAGGGTTGGTGCCGGAAATTGCAGGATTAGTGGCTGCTGGGAATCATCCTACTTATGCGGAGGTAGTTCGATCTGCGCATAGGATGACTAATTTAAAGGTGAATGAGGGGATTTTGCCGGCGAAGGGTTCGACTGCTAAGGCTCCAGAGAACAATAAGCGCAAGTGGGAAAACGACGGGAAGGGATCTGGGTCTACGCAGCAGGGTAAAAAGTTTGATAATGGGGGGTCATCATCTTCGGGTAATAAGCAGGGTGGTTATGCAGGAAAACTGCCCAAATGCAACAAGTGTGGACGCCATCACCAAGGGAACTGCGACAGTAACCGTTGTCACCGCTGCCAGCGAACAGGCCACTATGCTAAAGATTGTCGGGTTACACTTCCATCGACTCAGACTCCGACTAACAGTTCAGCTCCGACTACTCAGGGGACTACAGGGAAACAAGGGTGCTACAACTGTGGTGACACTGGGCACTACAAGAAGGATTGCCCAAAACTGAAACAGGGTGGAAACAACGGGAATGGTAACAACGGGGGCGGCGGCAGAAATGCACGTGCCTTCGTCATTGGAGCTGCTGAGGCTAGGCAGGACCCTGATACAGTCACCGGTACGTTTCTTCTCAATAATCATTCTGTTAGCGTGTTATTTGATTCTGGTGCCGACAAGAGTTTTGTATCCATGGACGTTAGTCGACTGCTAGATGTAGTACCTGTACCATTAGAGACCAAGTATATTATTGAGTTGGCTGACGGGAAAACGATTGAAGCTACTAGTGTTCTTCGGGAGTGTCAGTTAGAGTTGTCGGGTTTATCGTTCCCCATCGACCTTATGCCGGTACCATTGGGTAGTTTTGACGTGGTAGTGGGAATGGATTGGTTATCTTTGTATCGCGCGGAGATCGTCTGTTACGATAAGGTTATTCGGATTCCTCTCCCTGATGGAGAATTTCTTTCTGTGTACGGTATCAAGGGTGGTGTTTCGCTAAACATCATCTCTAGCATGAAAGCCCTTAAGTGTCTTCGAAAGGGTTATCCAGCCGTATTGGCGCATTTATCTGTTTCCTCCAGTGATGAGAAGAAGATTGACGACATTCCGGTGGTACGCGAATTTCTTGATGTTTTTCCCGATGATTTATCTGGTCTTCCTCCTCATCGTCAAGTCGAGTTCGGTATTGATCTCGTACCAGGGGCTGCTCCTATTGCTCGGGCCCCCTACCGTCTTGCACCTCCCGAGATGCAGGAATTATCTAGCCAGTTACAGGAACTCTTGGACAAGGGTTTCATCCGACCAAGTTCTTCCCCTTGGGGAGCCCCGATTTTATTTGTCAAGAAGAAGGATGGGAGTTTCCGATTATGTGTAGACTACAGAGAGCTGAATAAGTTGACCGTCAAGAACCGTTATCCTCTTCCACGTATCGATGATCTATTTGACCAGCTTCAGGGTTCTAGTTATTATTCCAAGATCGATTTGAGGTCCGGTTATCACCAGCTGCGCGTCAGGGAGGCTGACGTTGCAAAGACTGCTTTTCGAACACGTTATGGCCATTTTGAATTCTTGGTCATGCCTTTCGGTCTCACGAACGCACCGGCGGTTTTCATGGACTTGATGAACCGCGTCTGTAAACCATATCTGGATAAGTTCGTCATTGTATTTATTGATGACATTCTGATCTACTCCAAGAACGAGACCGAACACGGGGAACATCTGCGATTGGTTTTGGAACTTTTACAACGGGAGCAACTTTACGCCAAGTTCTCAAAGTGTGACTTTTGGTTACGCGAAGTTCAATTCCTAGGACATGTGGTTAATGAACTAGGAATTCATGTCGATCCCGCTAAAATCGAAGCGATCAAGGACTGGGGAGCACCTAAGACGCCAACTGAGGTGCGGCAATTCCTAGGCCTTGCGGGCTATTATCGTCGTTTCATTCAGGGGTTCTCGAAGATTGCTCAACCCCTCACTACTCTCACTCAGAAGGATAGGAAGTTCGACTGGGGTGAATCACAAGAGTCCGCATTTGAAGAACTGAAGTCTAAACTGTGTTCTGCTCCTATTCTGTCTTTACCTGAGGGTCCTGATGATTTTGTCGTTTACTGTGATGCTTCCATTCATGGACTCGGTTGCGTGTTGATGCAACGCGAGAAAGTGATTGCGTATGCTTCTCGTCAACTCAAAGTGCACGAGAAGAACTACACAACTCATGATTTGGAGTTGGGTGCCGTGGTATTCGCGTTGAAAATTTGGAGACATTACTTGTACGGTACCAAATGCACCATCTACACCGATCACAAGAGTCTCCAACACATTTTCGACCAACAACACTTGAACATACGGCAGCGTCGCTGGATTGAACTTTTGAACGATTATGATTGTGCTATTAAGTACCATCCTGGCAAGGCGAATGTTGTAGCAGACGCCTTGAGCAGGAAGGAATCTTCTAAACCTCGTCGCGTTCGGGCGTTGCAGCTCACTATCCATTCGTCACTACCTGACCAAATCCGTTCTGCCCAATTGGAAGCTTTGAAGGAGGAAAACCTTAAAGCTGAAACTATGCACGGTGCCGACAAGCACCTAGAGCGAAGGCCTGATGGCCTGCACTATTTCGCAGAACGCATATGGGTTCCTTTATTCGGGGGACTACGGGAGCTTGTTCTTGATGAGGCTCATAAGTCCCGATACTCTATTCATCCTGGTTCGGATAAGATGTACCAAGATCTGAAGGTACTTTACTGGTGGCCAAACATGAGGTCGGACATAGCCTCATACGTGAGTAAATGCTTGACTTGTGCTAAGGTCAAGGTGGAATACCAGAAACCGTCGGGTCTCCTGCAACAACCTGAAATTCCGGAATGGAAATGGGAACGGATTACTATGGATTTTGTCACACAACTTCCTAAGTCACCAAGCGGGAACGACAAGATATGGGTGATTGTCGATCGGTTAACGAAATCAGCCCATTTTCTTGCTATTAAGGAGACCGACACTATGGATCGTTTGGCTCGTCTCTACTTGAAAGAAGTTGTTTCTAAGCACGGGGTACCTGTTTCTATTATCTCGGATCGTGACTCCCATTTTACGTCTCACTTCTGGAAGTCTTTGCACAAGGCTTTGGGTACCCAACTAGACATGAGTACGGCTTACCATCCACAGACTGACGGGCAGAGTGAGCGTACGATTCAAACTTTAGAAGACATGCTGCGGGCATGTGTGATCGATTTTGGCAAGGGTTGGGAAGCTCATCTGCCGTTGGTAGAATTCTCGTACAACAACAGTTATCACACGAGCATCAAGGCTGCTCCGTTCGAGGCACTGTACGGACGGAAATGCCGCTCTCCTCTTTGTTGGGCTGAAGTGGGTGAGAGTCAACTCACTGGGCCTGAACTAGTGTACGAAACTTCGGAAAAGATCGTACAGATTCGAAATCGGTTGGCGGCGGCACGGGACCGGCAAAAGAGTTATGCTGATCAGCGTCGCAAACCACTGGAGTTCCAAGTCAACGACAAAGTACTTCTAAAAGTCTCACCGTGGAAGGGCGTCATACGCTTTGGAAAGCGTGGCAAACTCAATCCGCGATATGTCGGCCCATTTACGATCCTGGAACGGATTGGGCCGGTGGCATATCGACTTGATCTACCGACGGAGCTCGGTAACGTACATAACGTCTTTCACGTGTCAAACTTGAAGAAGTGTCTGGCTGACGAGTCTCTCATCGTTCCACTAGAAGAGATCAAGGTTGATGATCGTCTTCGGATTGTGGAAGAACCTGTGGAGATCCTTGATTACAAGATTCGTAGCCTACGTCACAGCAAGATTCGTATCGTTAAGGTTCGGTGGAACTCGAACCGGGGACCGGAATATACATGGGAACGGGAGGATCAGATGAAGTCTAAGTATCCTCATCTCTTCCCTAAGGAAGCGTTCGAGTCGAGGCATGTCTCTTCGGCAGCTGAATGAATCTCGGGTCGAGATTCCTTTTAACGTGGGGATGATGTGACAACTCGGGTAAATCTCTCTTCTGGTTTCTATCTTTTTGTTTGATTCCTTCGTTACTCTTTTGTTCTTTTGGTACTTGTGCAATTTTCGGGACGAAAATTCTTTTAACGTGGGGATGATGTGACACCTGGCAAATTCGGGTTAACAACATGGTCTAGATGAAAGTCTACCTTAGCGAGTCACGCGTATACGGTACTTAACTGGGTTAGTTAGGTCGGGTTATGGTTCGGGAACTATTGGTTAGTCTAGAAGATCATTGGATGTTGGTCTAGAGGTTCGTTAGATGTCAGTCCTTAACCAAGTGTACAAACGGTGACGATCGGTAGGATCGTCAGGGCATACGGAACATACGAGTCTCGAGTCCCGGGAATTGGTGAACGAGTATGAATATGTGTATTTACTTGTGTTATGTGTTTACAATCATTATATGACTTGTCGGTACATTAATATGTGTTAACATATGTTAAAACGGGGTTCATGTGGTGTGACTGGGAATCATGTGGTGTGACTGGGGTTCATATGGTGTGACTGGGAATCATGTGGTGTGACTGGGATTCATATGGTGCGACTGGGGCTAATCGCATGAACTGTTCATGCGATTAGGCCCAATCGCGTTACTGTTCACGCGATTAGGATTCCTAATCGCGTATAAACCTGCACAATCGCATGGAACGGGCTGGACGACTAGAAACGCCTATAAATACAACACTTAACCTCCTAAACTCAATTAGACAAACCCTAGTCGTCCCATAACCGCCCCAAACACTGAAACAACCTCTGGAAGGCGATTTTGATCAAAAACACAAGGTTTCAAGGTCTAACCATCAATCTTTTACAATTCCAAGGTTTGATTCTTATCCATAACACTTTGTAAATGTTTTTAATCAATCCCTAATGGTCCAGACCTGTTCATAAACGAAAAGGCTTTCTGAAAATCGTCAATAAAGGTTGTTAATCGGATTATAACTAATTAACATGCGTTATGGGTACGTGTGATTAGAAAGATAGGATTTTTATGAATCTTGATGATGTTTTGATGTGTTATCATGCTAGGTCAGAATTGATATTGATAGTATGATGATAGAAACCTGATTAATTGATTATTAGGGTTATTGCTATGTATGTGGGTATGATATTGCATGCTACGTGTATGTGTTTGGATTGCTTTGGTTGCATGCAGGACTGATAATACGAGGTTGAACGAAGGGTTTTGGGTTAAACATGTTTAGGATAGTGTTTGGGATGATATTGGGTAGTTACACACGTTCTGGATCTGATCTGGGGTGTTAAACGCGCGAAAAACCGGAACAGCATGGTTACAGGCGATTAGCAAGGCTAATCGCCTATAATTCATGAGATTGGGGAGCTAATCGCCAATAATGTCACGTGATTAGCCCCAATCGCATATAATGTCACGTGATTAGCCCCAATCGCATATAATGTCACGTGATTAGCCCCAATCGCATATAATGTCACGTGATTAGCCCCAATCGCATATAATGTCACGTGATTAGCCCCAATTGCATGTAACTTCATGTGATTAGCCCTAAATGCTAGTAGTTACATGTGGTATAGCCCTAAATGCTAGTAATTCATGCGATTAGGATTCCTAATTGCTAGTTGACCAACCTAAATGCTAGTTGACTTTTCCTAATCGCGTGTACTGCTGCTGTAAGTGTAAATTAGCATTCCGAGACCCGATTTGACATGTAGTAACATGCTAGGAACCTCGTAACATGTCTAATAACTTGGTAACATATATTTGGATGTTTTTCGGAGATACGTGAACTATATGCTATAACTTGTTGTGTGTTAACGTATGTTAAGTATACTTGCGTTATCGCATGTTTTGGAGCGTAAACATAACACGGGGAGTCTCGGGTCACCAATGGGATGTCGAGTCTTGTACTTTGGGTCAGTTAAACAGTCACGGTATTTTTAAACGAACTTGGTTATGGTCTGGACATCTAGGGACTAATTAACCTGCGGGTTATTAGTCTAAGTACTTGTAACTGTCGTATGTTAGGTCGCCACTGTACGGGACTAACATAGCAGCTGAGTTTACTCGGGATTAGGAGTAAAGCAACTTAAGGTGAGTTTACGGCCCCTCTTTTAAACTGGTTTTATACTTTCGGGGGAGAAAACATGTGTTAAAACGATTGTTTGGTAAATTCTGTCATACTATGGGTTCTAACGTATACTACACGATCTTTGGAAGTCCCGGGGGGAACCATGAATGTGCGGGTTTGCACAACGGGGAAATGTGAATAGCGCTATTGGGAGTGACCAACCCCGCTCGTCGGCTTGGAGGGCCGGGCGAGTGCATATTGTCTCAAACAGGAACAACAGGAACATTTGGAACTATTCGGGCACAAAACTGGTATACGTGTTAGTAATGGTTTTCCAATCGTGGTAGTAGCAAAACGTACGCCTAGCTAGCGTATACTGTTTTTCTATTTGTTATAGTATGGACAGGTGAACTTGGTACTTGAACTGCAAACCTGTAAACTCACCAGCATTTTTGTGCTGACGTAAACTTTTACATGTTTTCTCAGGTCGCTAAGGTAGCACAGGGGAACTAGGGCGCACGCGTCTGCACGGCGTCTAGATAGAGTTGCATGATTTCACAAACATTGAACTTGGTTTATTTATGTTGAACTTTATTTTGAATAAGCTTCCGCTGTAAACGGGATTTCAAAACTATGTTTTGGTATTGCATTAATTACATTTAGACTTGTTTATTGTGATCGTTGGTTTGGATCCTGGTTTGTCATGCGCCTCGCGGTAAAACTCCGCAAGTGGATTTTGAGGGTGTGACAAATGCAGATTTTCAAACGTTTTTCCCAAGTCAAAACACGTTTGTCTTTCAAGTTTTGTAGATACTCACCAAGGAATCCATTAGAAAAATCATCTTGAAGGAGAAGGATCATCTCAGAATTAGGTTCAAAACAAAATCCAAGTAGAGTCACTATGTTGGGATGCTTAACTCCACTGCTAAGAATTTCAATTTCTGTAAAAAACTCATTTCCACCAGAAGGGGGGTAGCGTTTGAGAATAACAGTGCTGTGTTTGTTGGATGAAGGATTTTCTTTATCATAATGCTCCACTTCTGCTCTGTAGAAAGCATAGCCACCAAAGAAAGATGCAATTATGTATTCCCTTGAGAAATCATGTGTTGCTGATAGAATTTGAGAGAGAGGAATCTTCAAGTGTTCCAAGTTATTAAGCTGATTCAAGGTTTAAAAAAGAGTTACAGGTAGAAGAATTACAAGGAAATTATGTGAAAGCTACCAAGAATTGAAAAGAAAATACGCAGTAGACAGACCCTGGTCCCTTCTTTCATGTGTTTTGTGTGCCCTTGTTTTTTCAATTAGACATAAGGTTGGGCTTACCAAGGGCCAGCCCAATGCATTTAATAAGCCCACAAACCATTTATGGTTAGGACTTAACTAGTAAATGAATAAGGCCCAATACATAAAGTTATAACTTATAATTCAGTTAAACCAACTTAATTTAAAGATAGTTTGCTGGATTAAATGATAATATAAAACCAATATAAATCCTTTGTCTTAGCTAAATTAAATTAATTTTTCATTGGTTGAATAAGCCTGATAACGGATTTGCTAAATTTATAAATTCTTGTTAGTAATATTTGTATTTTGTTATTGTTAGATAAGTGAAATAGATTGTTGGACCAACTAATAAACTTAATTGTTGGTATCAAAGAAGGTTTATATATGTTAATCCTCAAGTAATTTATTGAATGTAATGATATTTTATACAATAAATGGGAAGTTGAAAAAGTATCTATTGTAGCACTTGTAATTATAAAACGTATATGATTGTGTGATTCATAAATTAGGTTCAAATTCTCAATGTTATAAATAATCAGATAATGAATAGGAACACGCATGTTTGTAAAACAACTTAATAGAAATAAAGAAAGTTACATGTTTGTTTAATCTACATTGTTTGTTTTGAAGGTTGAATAGGGGTGTGTGAAAAAGAGATACTATGAGTTGAATTCCACATTAGTGTAATTCTTTAATTCCATTAAGCTTTACACTCTTTTGTGTTAGTAATTACATTTATGCATATATTTTTTTTAACAGTAAATTTCATTCAACAACAAACGCTAAACCTGAAGAAGAGGCCGCAAAAACAAGGCTTACAACATATACAATGGGTACATATTTCAATCCTTCCATCTCAAATCCTTAAACCTGTCTCGACTCTATAACCATAAGAATGACAAAGATTTCACATTCGCCACAATATCGTGCATTTTAGCGTCTATACCCTTAAAGATCTTCTCATTCACCGCCTTCCAAATAACCCAACACGTGACTATAACAATACTATGAATTATTTTATTTCCTTTCTCCCCCGGGACTTGTTTAAACACATGAAGTATGTCTCGAACGTCAAAGGCGAACATATTTAGAATCTCAACTGTCGATTTTAGCCCACACATCAAATGTGAACCCTCATGCCGTGAAAAGATGTTTTCCAGACTCATCCTCGTTGTCACAAAAAACACAAACCGGATTTGTGACCCCCACATTTCTTCTAAGCAAAGCAACACGAGTTGGAATAAGATCCATCTCTAGACGGCATATAAATATATTGCACTTTAAAGGAACCCATGAAACCCACTTCATCCGGAAAGTATTTGGATAGTCCCTTTGTTTAATCATAATCTTCTTAACTGTGCCCACTGAGAAGTCCTCCGGCCTCACCTTCCCAAGACCATTTATTTGATTGGTTGCTCAATGTGACCATATCCATCATAGCCACACACTCATTAAGTTGTGCAAGCTCATCTATAGTATTCGGCTCCCTAACCGCCCGCTGACAATCAAAGTCGTCTCTAGTAACGCGGTTTGTGACCACACAACCTTTATCCGCTTCTAGAATGAAGATTTTTGGCCATTTTCCTTCAAACATATGTCACCACAACACCAATCCAACCAAAATCGCACCTTGTACCCTTCGCCCACCACACCTTAATCAATCCATGAATATTTTTATCTCCCAGCTTCACTTTTTTCCAACCTTGACAAAGGCATTCCAACACCCTATAATGTATTTATTTAACGATAATGAATACCAACATTTTCTACTTTTATGACAAACATCGATAACCTGTTTCCACAAATTACCATTTTCCACTTTATACCTCCAAGCCCACTTAAGAAGAAGAGCTCCATTAACATCTTTTAATTTACTAATACCCAAACCTCCCGAATTTTTAGGCGTAGTGATTTTCTCCTTAGCTACCCAATTAATCTTTGTACCCGTACTTGTTCCTGCCATAAAAATTGTCTCATCATGCCTTCCAATTTATCAATCACCTTTACAAGGGCTTTATAAAGAGAAATATAATACACCGGTAAACTGTCTAGTACCACTCTAATCACGTAACACTCCCTCCAATAGTAAGACATCGAGCCTTCCAAGTCGCCAACCTACCTTCAAAAACTTCAATCACCATATTCCAGTTATTGTATCAATTCATATTAGCGCCAACCTTAATGCCAAGATAATCGAAAGGAAACGAGCACACTTCACATCCAAGCATCAAAGTCAAACCACCCACCTCATCCCCGTTAGTACCACTCCCAAATAAATGAGATTAGTGAATATTTATTTTAAGGCCCGAACATAAATAAAAACATCTCAAAATTCTCGCTAATCTACCAATATTATCCCTAGATCACTCCCCCATCACAAAAGCATCATCCACGTAAAATAAATGTGATAGAACTGTCCCATCACTGTCCAAGGTTACCCCTTCAAGTTCCCTTCGCAAACTGCTTTAACCATCATATATGACAAAGCTTCCATCACAATCAAAAATAAGAAGGGGGTTAAGGGGTCACCTTGTCTAAGGCCTTTTCGCACTGGAATTTAAATGTGGGAGCCTTGTTAACCAACACCGATGACCTAGCAGACTCTAACACCCCTATAATCTCCATGTCGTATTTACTAGGAAAGCCTATTTGATTCATCACCGATAACAAAAAAAAACCCTAATTAACATTTTCATAAGCCTTTTCAAAGTCAAGCTTCAACAGAAAAAGCCTTTAAACCTTTTTTCTGCATCCAAGCCAAAATCTCATTCACCATAAGAGGATCATCCAGAATTTCTGCATCCAAGCCAAAATCTCATTCACCATAAGAGGACCATCCAGAATAAATGTATCTTGCAAAAAAGTCTATTGAGATTCCCCAATCAAAAGATCCCATCACTTTCTTTATAGGTAATGCAAGAATTTTAGAAATCACTTTAGTGATCATACCGACCAAAGTTGTTAGCCGAAATTTTTTTAACCCCAAAGGCGTTTTATACTTTGTGATTAAAGTAATAAAAGATGACCCACATCCCCTGCTAATAATACCCACTTCGTGAAAGTGGATCATAATCGCATAAAAGTCGTCTACAAGTAGATTCCAAAACTTTTGTACGAATATAAAATTAAAGCCATTTGATCTCTTCTTTTGAAAAAGGAGCAACCAAATCATTCAAAAATTTCTCCAGAACATTTTTTAGATTGTCACAAGCCAAATTGGGTCTCGACGTAACTTGTTCAGCAAAGTGATTGCTAAAATTGCCGAAAAACCTCCCGTTTGACAAGACTAGGTTTACACACCCACACCCCATCCACCATAAGACCTGGAATCGCATTTTTAGCCTTCCTCCCGGTAACAATTCAATGCAAAATTTCTGTGTTATCATCACCATGCAAAGCCCATTTGACGTGAGATTTCTGGTTCAAGTCTTTGCTACAAATTGTTGCAACGGAGTCAGTTCCTTCTTGCATTCTTCTTACACACACTCCTCTTCCTCATAAAAATTTCTACTTTCCATAATCTCTTCCAAAGACTCCATATCTTCCTTCGGTTTTTGAATAGCCTCCCCCACTTTTGTGCAAGTCTCTTTTCTCCGGGTACCCAAAACCTGTCTCAGGAATTTTAATTTTCTGATCAATACTGTGTCTGGAGCTCCACCAAAGTTGTACTTTTCCAAGGCCCCCGAAATCACCTCTTCGCACCCATCTCTGTCTAACCTTGAATTAAACCATCTAAGTGGTCTAGCACCGTAATTAAGATCCACAACTCACAGCACCATAGGACAATGATCCCACAAAGTTGTGGAAGTGCCCTCAAACACGCTTCCGGCCACTTGTTAAAAAAGTGACCATTCACAAGGACCTTGTCAATCTTGCTCATCTCCCCCCTACACCATCCATTTCTAGCAGAAAAAAGTAAATTTCTTCCCTCTTGTAACTTACTCTCATAATCCCAAATCATCTATAAAATGATTAAAATCGTTAACAACAACTGATTAAATGAGGTATTTCTTCTTTCTTCCCTGTACCTAACTGAGTTACAATCTCCCATCAGAATCCACAACCCTTCGAAATACCTAACAACATCCTACAACCGAGTCCATAATTATTTCTTTTGCACCGTTTGTTGTGGACCATAGACGTTCAAGACATTCAATAATTTTCATTCAAAAATCTTAGAATCTCACACGTTAACCCCCCCCCCCTATCAGCTTGTAGAACCAACAAAATCAAAATCAAATTCTACATCTGACCCGCCGATAAAGCATCACTCTTAAAACCTGTCTCTTCCACACAAAGAGTCTCATGTAAAGCCACAAAGGAAGCCCTATTATCCTCTTTAAACCGTAATTTAGATTTAGTCATGAGGGAAAAAAATCCCGAAATGGGAGAGGAATTTGTGAGCTAGGCTCCGATGGGAAACTTTGTAGGCCGACAAGATTTGAAGGGCGACAAGATTATATTGTTCCGAGATAAGGCCATCATAGTGACATTGGTTCGACTGAATGGGAGACAAACCGGGATGTGGGAGGCTATGGAGATCACCACCATTAGTCATGTGGCGAATGAGACTCTAGGGGGTACAACAAGAAAGGCAAGTGAGCATAAGGAGTCTAGGTTGTGGAGTGAGGATGTGCAAACCAAAATAAAGGATTAGAAAGGGAGTTTTAGGGACCTTTTGATGTTCATGGATAAGGACGAGGAGGGATGTGACACAAGCAAAGAACACAACCTATATGTGGATGTATAGTCTGAAAACAAAGGAAAAAATTAGGGAGCGTAGGAAGTAGGATCTAGGAGTAGTAAGGTTTATAAAGGGAGAGGATGGACCTGTTATATTCAAGGATCATGATATTATGTTGAGATGGCAAGCCTAGTTCCATAATATTTTCAATGACATGAGGGCTTACTGATGTGTCATCAATTACACATATAACACATGTATAAATAGTCTCATAATAGGGCAAAATTGAGCTTAAATTGATGAATATAGTTACTTAATTGTTCCTTTTTGTGTTTATCAGGAAATTGGAGCTCTAACCTGAAAACAGGCGATTTTCGGGTAAAACAGCTAAAACCGGAGATTCTTGAGGACACGATACCCGAAGCATGTTCCAAGTATGTGTAAAGACCTTCTTGGGGCTTAAACGATGATAAAACTGACCTGGGGTTGACCAAGCACGCCCATGCTCACTTGCACGGAGGTCCCACACTCTAGAAGACAACGCAGCCAACTTGGGAGACAAGAAAAGACACCTTGACAGCAAGCACGGTCGTGCCCACCAAATGGCACGCCCGTGCACGACCTAAAGTACAGACAAGACAGATTCTGCAGCAATAGGACGTACATGGGCAAGTGCACGGTCGTGCACCACTACTGAGCACACCCGTGCTTATGCTGGCAGCTCTATAAATAGCAAGCTCACCTCAATCATTTGCCATTCCTTCTTGGGTTCTTGTAGGAGGCCTTAGGGACATCCTAACATCCCACCAAGGTTAGGACTCATCCTACCTTGATTATCTTGTCCGAGAATGGAATCGTAGGAGTAGTTACATGCAATAAAACATCGAGGGTCGTGAGGATCATATTAGATACATTGGATCAAGGAGGTGGAAGGTTTGTCTAGGAGTTGGAAGCATCCATGTTCTTCTATTGATTATCATTTATGGTTATATCCATCTAGTATCCTCCGTACCTATTTCGATTCGTAGACTTTTATTATTAGTAGTAGTTTATTGTTAGTTATTTGATGTGTTTATCTTCTTAACTAATTATTGTTTATCTATCTTTGTGACACGTTCAGTTAGTGATTAACTTGATAAACCTTTAAAATCAACCCTGACTTAAATAATAAAACAAACTATAATGGGGTTTGATCGGCTTCTGATAGTCCCGAGCTAGATCCTAGGCAAGGAAACCGGTAGTGAGACAGATCCTCTGGGTTTCTGATATCTAAACCAGGTTCTAAGCAATGGCTTCTGAAGTTCGTTTCTGGTTCTTACCTGATGTATGAGTGATTTTCTTGGCAAAGGGAGGATTCCCTACGGGGCACCAGTGATCTTCGGATTGCACACCCTTAGGATTATGTTCCACCTTTGTTAAGAATTTCATTCATCTCAGGAGGTTATGGGTTGGGTTTGTTAGCTCACATAATCACCAAACCAAACTTAAATTTATCTGATCAATAAATTATTAAGTTGTCACTATTAAAAGATAAATTAAACAAGGATACTTTATCCAGCTCTCGTTAGTACAATGCCGTTAACTTCTTATAGGATCCCCCGTCACACAAGCTGATGGCATGTGAGATCTTTCGGTACGGAAAGCAAGAATTGAGAGAGGTGGATGGGATTCCCAGTCGGAATTAAGCCTCTACACAAATTTAGAGAAACAAATCAGAGAACCCAGTGCTTAAACGAGTGGCTTGGCAGTGGTTTAGGAAGTGCCTAAAAAGCAGGACTCAAACTTTCCAAAAAGTTGCATGGCAGTGTGAGTTAGGTAACACCGCATTGTCAACAGGAGAAGACCGGCTTACGGGCTAGTAGTCCGGAGATGCCTTTATGGGGACTCGTAAAATTCCCCTGTGCGTGACCCATAGAGTTTCCAGTACGTCATCCCTTGTTTATGTCACACCCCGCCCAGGCCGGGGCACTTACAGTGACCGGTCGGCGCAAACTTAAAGCGGAAACGAAATCTCATTACATAACTTAAGTATTTATTACAAGCCAGTACGCTCCAAGTACCACCAAGCTAAATAAAGCTTAACTATAATAAGATGAGCCGTCTATAATATCCCAACACTCAGCTAGGAACTCCCATTCCTCACACCATCAACCTGTGATACATGCTCGAATAATAAAAATACGTCAGCAAACAGCTGGTGAGTAAAACACCCACATAAACATTTTATTGATCAAGTATGAGCTCCATGCATGTCACCATAATCATATATCCGGACTAGGCATTATATATTCACACCTACAGCCTCAAAACCCGTAACAAGGCCTATAAGTGTATGTCCACGCCTGGAAGATATAATGATCATTATAATATATATAACACCCTGGATGCCACACCTATGGTTCGATGCATATACATGTTCAATCACCACCAAAACAATTTTATGAGCAAGTATCACGTTTTGAAAATAGTTTAAGTAACTCACCTCTTTATCACTCCTTTAGCAGTTGACAATGCTAATACAACCAGGTACTATCTCAAGGTCCTGATCCAATTATACAACCCTAGGTTAGGTAACGGTACACCTAACAAATTATTATTACAGTTGGGTATTGGTTAACGCTACCTTATTTAAGCATGGATGATCAATTCATGCCTAACTAAGGCTAGGCTACCCGATACCCACCCCTAATAATAATCCTAACACCTAAAAATAATAACGCTACACTATCACTAATAATAATGCTAATGCTAATAAAAATAATAATTAACTAAACATAACTTAAATGAGAACATACCTCGACACTATCTACGGCAAGTTGATGTAAAGTCTCCCACTACTCGTTTTCCTACTCGCGTTCTAAAAATGACTACTAATAACACCCAATGGGGTATCGTAAGCCCGGGATCCTCTTTATAGTAGAGTGTTGCCAAATATTTAGTGTAACTAAATAACTTACTGACTTCTGTATATATACATGTGAAGAGACAATATTTTCTTACGTTTCTTCGATGTGGGATTGCAAGTGACGTGCTAGCTAGCTTGGTTACCTAATTATAATTCTTCAAATGCTTCTATATGAGACCTTGCTACACATCATGTTTTTAGCACCGAGAAAAAGGATACATTTTCTAATTACTAAAACCAGGCACATCACTTACCAACATGTAAATGATAATACCGTTGCTCAAAGGAGACAATGTAATAGCTGCTATTGTCCCAATATTAGACAGGCAGAGGTGAGGACAACACTAAGAAAGATAAGAAGGGCGAAGTTAGTTGGTCCAAATAACAAACCAGCTGATGTGTGGAGGTGTTTGGAAAATGCAGGAGTTCGATGGCTAACTATTTTGTTCAATCTTGTATTCAAATATCAAAGCATGTCAGATCAATGGAGGAGTGGTGTTGTAGTTACTATGGATGATCTCGGTTCCTACATTGAAAATCGGTAAAAATGGGTATTGGTATTGAAAATGCTCGGTACGGTACTGGTATATGAAGGTTACTGGCATATGAAGGTAAAATCTGTAAAATGCCAGTACCGAACCGGTAACGGTACCCAAAATGCCAAAAATTAGTACCAAATTGGAACGAAAATGGTTCAGTACGGGAAATTTGAAACCTATACCCAATACCATTTTCTCATCCCTGTTAGTGCCTTTATATAGGAAAAAGGGAGGTGCCCAGTGTTGTGGAAATTACAGAGAGATTAAGCTACCTAGCCATAATATGAGATTATGTGAGATGGTAATTAAGACTTGAATTAGAAGAGAAACTACGGTTATGGTAAACCAATTTGGCTTCACGCTAGGGCAGTCAATTATGGAAACAATGCACATTCTAAGGAGATTGATGAAAAAATATAGAGAGAAAAAAAATGAGATCTACATATTGTGTTCATTAACATTGAAAAGGCATATGATAGTGTGCCACATGGATTGATTTGAGATAGTTTAGAGAGTAGAGGAGTTCCTGTAAGTACATAGACTTAAATAGAGATGTATGTTAGGACTGAAACTAGTGTTCATGCACCTATAGGAGATACCAATTTCTTCCCTAACAGGGTAGGAGTCCATCAAGGGTTTGTGTTTAGACCATTTCTATTTGTGGTTGTCCTAGATGAGTTGTCTAAGTTGATTCAGGGGTCAGTTCCTTGGGGCTTCCTTTTTTTTTTTTTTTGCGGAGGATACTATGTTAGTTGTAGTGGAGTAAACAGACCCTGGATGCGATGTTAGTAGAGTGGTTAGCAACTTTAGAAGGCAAAGGTTTGAGGACTAGTCACTCTAAAACAGAGTACCATTGCTGTAATTTTAGCGGTGCGGACCAGGATGAGGACACTTAAATCACTGTTGTGGGGGCAAATAGTTCTATAGGAAACTAAATTTAAGTATTTAGGATCATTTGTTCAAAGGGATAGGGAGATAGATAGTTACGTAGCCCATTGCGTTCAAGTTAGATAGTATAGGTGGAGAGCCACCGAAGTATTGTGCGACAAGAGGTCCCAACTAAATTAAAGGGAAAATTTTATATGGTTGCGATCAGACCTGCTATGTTATACAGAACAGATTGTCAGACCATTGAGAAGATGCATACGCGTAAGATGGAGATAACAGAGATGACAATGCTAAGATGAATGTGTGGGTACTCTATGTTTGATAGGATAAAATAGAGGTTTTTAGGGAGAGGTTAGGGTAGCTAGTATATCGGATAAGATACATGAGGGAAACTGAGATGGTTTGGCATCACTGTCGATGCGTCCAGGTGGTTTAGGCCTTCTTTCAACTCAATATGTTGGGGTTTATGCCTTTGTAGCATCTAGATCCCAATCCTGGAAACTACAGGATCATATCCTTCAAAACAGTGGGGTCGTCGGGCTTAACCCGGACTATCAGCTGGCACTTAAACGTTTAAATTTCTCTCTCCCGGACTATGATATTGGTGGTTATTCTAATAAGAGCATCGCCCCCTCGAAGCCACAAGAAAATTTGGCGAATGCCCTGCTTAGCAAAATCGCTCAGGGAAAAGTTTTTTATTTGTCCCCCGTCAGAAGGCGATGATTGAATTCCTGAAGGGTCCCCATGCCCAAGACTTTTTAACCGTTATCTCGATTTAGGGGTTGGGTCAATGCATGTCTGTAGTAGAGTACAAGACTATTCTCAAACACCGGTTGATGATCCCTATGTATCCGGAAGATGAAACTTGCGTAATGTGACACCCCGCATTTTCAGGTTTCTACTTTAACTAAACTCTAGTTAACTTTACTTACATTTACAGCATGTTACTTAACTAGGGTTAGTTAGGTGAGTCACAGGTTGCACAATTATGAGATAATAACTGCATAAAGAGGTAATTCGGGGAATTACCGAATTACGTACATGAGTATTGAACCCTGAACGTTGGTGAATTGAGAAAATAGATAATTGTGAATTAAGTGTTTGATATTAATTGTAATTACGTGTTTCTGTGAATCTATGTGTAAACTGTTATGTGATTACGTGAAATTAAACTTAAGGTGTTATCAAAATCGTAATTGATGAATCGTTATGATGCTTGGGGTCTAAATACACGGGGTTACACTTGGTATGGTCCAAAATAACGAAAACATAGAAGAAAACATGCAATACGCTAAACTGGGCCGCCCGAAACGGGCCGTGTCAAAGTGAACAGCCGTTCACTGAGACCGAACGGCCGTTCGGCGGGCCCAGACGAGTTAAACCGACTTAGTCACCTATTTAAGCAACCTTAATCCCCATGCTTCTCATAACCACAACCCTAATCGTCCATAACAACCCCCATACGAAAAATAAACCCTCTAACACTTGCTAAAGCTCAAGAACATCATCTAGGAGGATTGGAAGGTGTTCGGTTCTTGATTGTGAAGTGCTTTAGGTATATTATCTTATACCTTTGTGTTTTAATCATCTTGATCATATTTTAAACACCATAATATAGTTTGTCCAGATCTGAAACAAAGTTATAAAGATTAAAACATGTGTTTTCAAAAGATTAACGTGTTAAACATAAGGTGTCATGATGGTTATATGATTATGTTTGCATGTTAGGGTTTATAGAGGATTGTGTTCATGATGAATCTTGCATGTTTTGGTCATATTAATGTCCTAGGGTTATTGTATGATGATTTCTCGGTGTTCTTGATCGATAATACACATGTAGGATTTGATATAGTTAAGAATGTTGCATGTTTAAAATCTGGACAGAAGATGATTGTCAACTTGTAGGCTCTATAACTTGACGTTAAATATTGGTTTGGATCAATTCTTGTTATGTGCATGTCGTACATTGTCTTAGGTTTCTGGAATGGGTAAGATCATGCTATTTGGTTGTCGTTTGATATGTTTTTGGAATTTTATTCTAATAAAGGTCAAAATTGATTTTCGGGTTAAAAACTTGGGTCAACTTTAATCGGCTATAACTTGAGTTTTATAAAGAATTAGGTTGTGAAATGTGGTCAGTAGGTTGATACGGGAATAATTTGGCTTTTCCAAGTCGATTCATTCCGTTTGGATAAATACACCATTTTTGAGAATTTTATAGTAAACTGACCTGATGTGAAAGTTTTCAGAACCTATTCGTAGTATCTGATTTTTTTCATAATTTTTCAACAAGGTTTTGATGTGAAATAAAAATAGTGACATGACTATTGGACTCCTAGAAATATCAGAAAACGTTTGGGGGTCTAATTCATCGTGTAGGTATTTTTAATAAAATCGTTTCTGTAGTGCATATTCTGTCTTGAAAACGCAGATTGTGATATATGTGTGTATGTGCTTATTTGGAGGCTCGTATGACTTGATTTTGATGTGGTCTTGCATGTACACTTATATGAGATGTAAATGACGTGAATGATTGATAATAAACATAACATTCACCAACAGGTTTGTAGGGTCTACTTGTGCATGTAGTTATTATAGGTGTCACTTAAACGTTTTCGCATAAATAAATGTTTTGGCAAACGAGTTATATGGTGTATCGTGTATACACATGTACTCACATAGTGGCACATATAATAGGGAGTCGGTAGCACGTCCTTATTACTTCTCGATTGGATTTTAGCTTTGCAACCTAAGGTGAGTTTCACTACTCTTTTCTCAAAAGTATGCGTCTCGGGTCGGAGACAACTTTCTAATTTTTTTCTAGTCCGGTTTGGGACTACTTTTACATCCCGGGTTTTGGGGTACTTTGGTTCGCAGGGTGAATCGGATTTTACTAATTCATGTCTTTGTCCTTCTTTATACCGAATGAGTTGCCGGGTTGGCAAGCGGGTTATTAGTTGATAGCACTATTAGGTTTCACAAGCCTCACATCGTGCTGGGAGCATGGGTGTGAACTATAACTTAACATGTATTATCATTGTTGATAGGCAATGATGTAAGACACTTTGCTCACTGTTGTAAGAGCTCGTTGTTTAGCAGTTCGGTATGCCTGTGTTTAGTTATCATGAGCGGGTTAGCTACCCCTGGCATGTGATGAATTAGCGGTTACGAGGTTTTGGAAACCTGCGCATTTACTTACTCATTTACATTGCTTTGTGAACTCACCAACTTTATGTTGACACACGCTAGCATGCTTTTGCATGTCGCTAAGTGGAGCACGTGTAGGTTATGCATCATTGAGTCGTGGGATTTTGAACATTATTAAACTTATACTTTATTTATTAATATTTGGTTTTTCATATGGGCGTGTTGTTTTGTGCATGAACTTAAAACGATTATGTTCGGTTTACGCTTCCGCAACTTATTTAAACTTTTGGTTAAACGTTAAATCATATTTTTGAAAACGAACTAAATGGTTTGGGCATTTAGAGTCGTTCTTATGACTTATGGCTATGAGATTCTGGTGTGTCACGTGCCTCGCGGTATAAACCCCGCAGTAGAAATTTGAGGGTGTGACACGTAATCTGCCGTAAAGCTTGTATGGATAAATATGGGGGGCACGTAGTTCATTGCAAAGAGCTTCCCGGTTTCAAATACAGGCATGGCTGGGTGAGGGACGTTTTGCGGCACATCTTGAGAGGAGCTGGGATTTCTACCAAGAAGGAAGCCCCTGTGAATTTTCTCACGTACCCTGCGGAAGGGAGATCTATTCTAAGACTAGCGGACCTGCTTGTCTTTGGTTGGACTGGGGGAACATGTTTATGTGAATCTCATAGGGGTATCTCCTTTGGCCAGTTTGAGGGACAACGGGTTTGTAGTTGGACACGCATGGAGAAAGGCGGAATCGAAGAAAGTGGATAAGCACGTTAAAGCTTGTGTAGAGAACCAACATGTTTTTGTCCCCTTGGCTTTTGATACCTTTGGTTCCCTAGCACCAGAAGCTATTCGTTTCTTGACCATGGTCCAATGGGTAATCCACAACAATAGTTCATCTCTACGGGTACAGGGGTATG
This sequence comes from Ambrosia x helenae, assembly GCA_030844895.1. Lineage (NCBI taxonomy): Eukaryota > Viridiplantae > Streptophyta > Magnoliopsida > Asterales > Asteraceae > Ambrosia > Ambrosia x helenae. The sequence continues at coordinate 51,697 of JAUTDX010007073.1, read as the reverse complement.
TATTTAATAGATTGGGTTTCGCAATTCAGAAAGGGGTGGCGACACAGCTTGTTGTCCGTCTACCTTCTACTTTGATGAATGTGACAAGTTTAAGAAATGAATATAAGTAAAAAATTAAAAAAAAATTCTAAAGAAAAAAAAAGTTATTTACACACCAACTTGTAACAAAAATACATTATAGATTTTTTCAATGTCTTAACATTAAAGTTTAATTGTATGGTTGTTTACAAGAGTTTTTTCTTTTATATATAGTAATACTAGGTTAGAATCCTGTGTATTATACGAGGCGAATAAATATAATTTTATATGCTGAGTAATAAAAAAATTATATTTAAAAAATGTCATTATATAAGGTGAATAAATTTATGTCTCTACAGCCGTCAACATATGGCTTTAAAAAATAAATTTTGATGTACTCTTTATTAATTAAAACGCTTTACTTTGTTTTTTTTATTTATTGTTAGGTTATAAACCATGTATTATACTGAGGTTGGCTTAATAAAAAATATTTTTTTTACTAATAAACGAAAAAACAAAATAAATAGTTGAGAAAAAAGTAAATGAATAAGAGAGATTGAGAAAAATTATGATTTAATATTATTTAATCAGAAGAAAAGAAAAACAAAAAAAAATATCTATATATATATATATATATCTATTATCTATTAATATATATAAAAGAATTGAACATTGCTGACGTGGCGTGCAATGGTATCTTCAACCTCTCCATGAAACTGCCACGTGACATCATCATTGAAAGATTTTAGTGTTTTTGAATTATTTTTTTTAATTAAAAAAAGATAAACATAAAACCCTAAATTTATCTCTCTATCTCTCAATTCTCAATTACTAAAATTAAATTGAGTTATCTTTTATATTAGAGATTTTTTAAATAAAAAAATTACACCAAATTAACGAGCGTTTCATTATCTTTCCAACGAGTACCATAATGCTATATAAAAAACGGAGAAAAAAAGGACTATTTTTTGTGGGGTTTTGTTTATACAGGAAAAAAACACAAAGTGTTCAGGTTATTCATTAATCATGTTTTTTCTTTTAAACCAGGTTCTTATATACGATGTTGAAATTCAGCCCAATCGCCATGCTATAATTGGAATTTTACTCTTCTAAAGATGGATAGGTGTACTTCATCAAGAGAAGCTAGGAGAAAGAATCGCGCAACACTGCAACACATGGTGTCACCTTATAGCAAGGTTTTTTTTATTTATTTAATTACAAGATTAATAATTATTACTATTAGTATTAGTATTATTAGAATGGTTATATTTTTTAACCCGGGACACTCTCGGGATAAAAGCTAGTATATATATATATTGCAAAGGGATTAATTCTACATGTCATACTCTTATGCAATCTCTCCTTTGAGAGATGCCACATAGGATGTGATGTGGCAACTCTAGACCAATTAAAAAAAAAAAAATAAATATGGTTTAAATATGATTTAACCTAATCTATTAAATACCTAATCTACTAAATGTAAATATTAAACCTTTATTATTTTCTCTCTCATGTTTTCTCCCATAACTTTTAAACGTTAATATCTTTTATATACGAGATTTTTTTAAAGAAAAAAATTACACCAAATTACCGAGCGTTTTATTATCTTCCCAACAAGTACCATAGTGCTATATAAAAAACAGAGAAAAAAAAACGACTATTTTTTGTAACCCGACAGGTATTGTGTCGGGTTTAGGATTAGTTTAAAAAAATTTGTGGGTTTGGGTCGGGCCTAGGATTAGGTGATACCCATGAATTTTTTAAAATAATAATATGATAACTTATGACAGAGATTTGTTTAATAATAATAATAATAATAATAATAATAATAATAATAATAATAATAATAATAATAATAATAATAATAATAATTGGTCTAGAGCAGGGGCAGACCTAATGAAGAAGTAGGTGCCGCGTCCGTTGCGGCTCAACTTCGCGCGCATAGTGGAAAATTTGTTTTTTTTTTTTTTACGAAATTTGGAAAGCATTGCTACTAAAATGAAAAAAAATGAAAAACGTTACTACTGAAAAACATTTCTATATCCGCCACTGGTCTAGAGTCCAGCCCAGCTAGTCGGAGGAATGCGCCAATGATGTCCAGCCCAGCTGGTCGGAGGTGGGAGGGTTTACTTCTTAGGGAGGTTCCCGTCCGGGCTTGGTCTCAGGGTCGAGTCCCCCCACTCACACTAAGGGGTGAGAAATTCAGCACCCGCGTTTGGCCTGGATTCAAACTGGGGTTAAGGGGTTGTGCGTCGTTTGGATTCTCCGCTGAAACACACTTTCCAATAATAATAATAATAATAATAATAATAATAATAATAATAATAATCATTAATCATATTTTGACAAGTCATTAATTATGTTGTCATATTAAATATTTTATTATGTCATATTATATATTTCAACCCGGGACGCTCCCGGGATAAAAACTAGTTATTTAATATGAGAGAGGTTTGTAGATACGATTTCATAGTTAATGTTTATAAATAGGTTCATGTCTTATCGTGTTAACATGTTATAAATAAGTTCGTGTTCATGTTTGAAAGAATTGACAAGATAAGTTTTCGTGTTGTGTTCATGTTTACTTATTTTGTGTTCGTGTCTTAACAGGTCGTGCCTAACACGATATGCGAACCTAATTTCAATTATAATAGTTTATTATCTCAATTGTTTTCTATCGCCATTCAATTATAATAGTTTATTATCTCTATTGTTTTCTATCGAATGAATAAACATTACCATTCCAAGTTTATCATATTCGCATTTTATTAGATTATAATTCAAATTATGGATTTCATTTCCTTAAAAAAAATTAATAACAAGAAAATAAAGGTAAACCAAAAGGAAGGTCTTACAGGAAATTCATTAGTTGCTATCTCATATTCGTCAACAACTTGATGCTTATGTGGTTGCACTTGCTCCTCCTAAAGGAATAATATATGAGCGAGAAAAATTAAGATACTTAATTACTGCTCAAACTATATTTTTTTGATAATAACTATAAAACGATGAAGACATTGATAATATAATAGATGGCTGTTAAAAGTATTATTTGTTATGCCTAATTCAAATCTTTATATTATTGGGCCATAAGATGTTACTGGGCCATATTATTGTTTGTATTACAGGTTACTTATTGGGCTGAGGATAAGTTTGTTATGCTGGGCCCAGATGTGTGTAGCTCGTCCACTTGCAATATCAACGGTTGAGATCATTTCTGATCTCAAGATCAGTCGAACCTTCTGGACTGGAGTATATAAGCTTTATGATTGAGATATTTTTCATTATCTCTCTCATTTGTGTATTATTGTTCTCTGTATTTGTATTAGGGTTTCATAGCTCTTTCTTCTTCTGTCTGTAAGTATAGTCGATATTATTTCCTTTTATTTTCTTCATCATCGTCTACTGATCTAAACAATCCGTAGAAGGTGTGTATTGTATCATTCTTTTGGATCTCAGTATTTGCTGATATTCTAGGGTTTTGGTGGGTAAATTTTGGGTTGGGTTAATAAGATCTTTGGTTACCTTTTGTCGCTAAACTTATGTTCTTTATTTTGTTTGTGCTTGTGTTTGTTGAGTTGTGATATCCATAAATTTGACATGGTATCAGAGCTCATTGGCTCTTGATTCTGGTATTGTCTGTCTTCCGCTGTCCGTCTTGGTCTTGATTGTCTTGTTCTCTTTTTTTTTGGTCTTTGTTCATTGTCTGGTAGGGTTTTGATCTTCGTTATAGATCTTGACCTAATCAGTGGTCTATAGTACATCTGATCTGTCTAGATCTGGTCTATTATTTTAGTTTGGTATTTTGTGTAGATCTGGGGTATTTGTCAACTATTGTTGGCGTTAGACTCTTGGTATTGGTTCTAAGCTGGTTGGATTCAAAGGCTGATCGTGATTGTGGAGTTATACTTTGGAGTTTATTGCTACAATTGCTCTCACAACACTGTACCCTAAGTGAAGGTGCAGGTTGTGAGCTTAGGAGAACCCTAACTTGGGTCCCCCTCCTGGTGAGATCTTTCCTGTCTATTCGTCTTTATTTTGTTGTGTGTCTAAAGGCAACTTGACCGGGTTAGGGTGGACCGGTAACTGTGCCGACTACTTGGTGTCTTTGTCTGGTTCTTGATTGTCTGATTGCTCTAGTTGTTTTATCTGTGATTGTTCTTGTCTATTACATATTAAGTAGTATATATATATATAGATAATAAAAGGACGCCTGTGTTAAGAATTGGGTGGGCACCCTTGAGTGATGAACCCACTATCCTTACACTGACATAGCCTCGTTCTTCTAGGATCTATTGTCTGATATTCCGGTCTTAGTTATAATTCTGTTGGTTGTTTTGTGTGTTTCTGTTTCTTTTCTCAAAATTGTTTGTGTTCTACTTGATCTAGAACTGTTAGTATGGGTGATGCTGTTATTACTCCATCATCAAACTCTGGTGGTGGTAGTGATCCCAATTCTGGTACTCTAATCAGTAAGCTTGACATTGGGGACCCTTTATATATACATCCAAGTGATACAAATTCTTTAACTATAATAACTATAAAATTAAAGGGTACTGAAAATTACAAGGTATGGGCTAATGCAATGAGGTTAGCCCTGGAAACTAAAAATAAGTATGGTTTTGTTGATGGTACCACTATTAAGCCTACTGATGATGAGATATTAGGAAAACAATGGGATAGGTGTAACTCTGTTGTTTTGTCTTGGTTGTTGAACTCTATTAGTGAGGAACTGTACTTAGGTCAAGTATTTTCTAAATTGGCTAGAGATGTTTGGTTAGATCTAAGTGAAACCTATGATAAAGTTGATGGATCTGTGGTCTTTAATTTGCATCAAAAAATTTGTTCTATGAGTCAAAATGGTAGTTCAGTTTCAGAGTATTACCATAAACTTAATACTATGTGAAAACAATTTGATTCAATTGTTCAATTACCACCTTATACATGTGAAGCATCAAAAGATTTTAACAGTTTCAATGGTTTAATAAAACTTATGCAATTTTTAATGGGTCTTGATGATGTGTATCAATCTGTTAGAACAAATTTATTGATGTAGGATCCACTACCTTCTATTAAACATGCATTTTCTATTGTATCTAGGGAGGAGTCACATAGGGGTTCTAGTATTAATAATGTTAAAGGATCTAATGTGGCTTTCTTAACTAGAACTAATAACCCAAATAACACCAGAAGGTTTTCTAGTCCTAATAGAGGTCCTAATCCTAATCTGAAGTGTACCCATTGTAATCTGCTTGGGCACACTATAGATAGATAGGTGTTATGAGTTGGTTGGTTATCCTCCTGGTGTTAAAAGGAGGGGAACCAATCAAAGTGTTAGGGCCAATATGTCTTCAAGTAGTTCTTCTGTGTCTAATAATAAACAGTCTATGTCTAGTACTGCTGGTTTGCCTTTTTCTTCTGAACAGATATCAAAACTCATGAATCTGATCAGTGAGAAAGGTGGAACAGAAACAAAACCTCATGAAACTGCTAATTCAGGAGGTAAAAGTGTGCTTATTAATGGTTTTTCTTGTATGTCTAAGATTTCAAATCTGGAAAATATTTTTAAGAAATTTGTTAGTTGTTCAAGTTTTATAAAAGCTGCTATTAGTTATGGTTGGATCACTGATTCTGGTGCAAACCAACATATGACTAATAGTGATCAAGAAATGTTTAACTGTATTGATGTGTCTGAATATGATGTATTAGTAAAACATCCAAATGGTTCTAGTGCTAAGGTTACAAAGATAGGAGACATTAAACTTGCAGAAGGTGTTATTCTGTATGATGTTTTCCTAGTTCCTGATTACTGTGTTAACTTGATGTCTGTTCACAAGCTTGCTAGAGATAATAGGTTAAGTGTCTTATTTGATGAACAAAATTGTTACATTCAGGATTCCAAGTCCAAGAGAATCCTGGTGACTGGTAAACAAAGTGATGGATTGTATTTTGTAGGCAAGCATGTAAGTGTAAATAACAGTTGTTTTAATAGTGTAAATGATGCCAACTTATGGCATAGTAGACTTGGTCATCCCTCTGATCAAGTTTTAGATGTGTTAAGAAAAGATCTTAGTTTAGGACATAGAGACTCACAACCCTGTTAAGTCTGTTATAAAGCTAAACAAGTTAGGGTACCCTTCCCTATAAGTGATCATAAGACCAAACAAATAGGTGATCTTGTGCACTTGGATGTTTGGGGTCCTTATAGGATAACAAGTAGGGAAGGCTACAAGTATTTTTTAACTGTGGTAGATGATTTCTCTAGGACTGTTTGGTGCTATATGTTAAAAAGTAAAACATAAGTGTTTGAAAACATTCTTATCTCTTATGAATTGATTAAAACACAGTTTAAAAAACAAGTTAAGATTTTCAGAAGTGATAATGGTACTGAATTTGTTAACAAACAAATGCAGTCTTTTTGTAATCAAAATGGTATTCTTCATCAAACCACATGTGCCTATACACCTCAGCAAAATGGTATTGCTGAAAGAAAGCATAGGCATCTCTTAAACACAGCTAGATCCTTGTTATTTCAGAGTGGTGTTCCACTTAGATTTTGGAGTGATTGTGTATTGACTGCTAGATATTTAATTAACAGGATTCCCTCATCAGTTCTATTAGGTAAGAGTCCATATGAAGTTGTTTATGGGTTTCCCCCCACTCTCAATCACATTAAAAATTTTGGGTGTCTTTGTTATAATACTGTATTAAATGATCCTGATAAGTTGTCCAGTAGGTCTGAAAAATGTGTTCTTCTTGGGTACTCAAATTTTAAAAAAGGTTATAAGTTGTGGTGTCTTGAAACTAAGGTTGTTGAGTACTCTAGGGATGTTAGATTTTATGAAGACATTTATCCTTTCAAACAACTTTCTGATAAAAATGAAACAATGGTTAATGATGTTAACAACATAATTTTTTTAACTTTTCTGAGTCAAATGATCCTGAGTTTTTTAATGTGACTGAACAATTGAAGGTTCTCAATGATGAAGGGGGAACCAATATAGCCCAGGAGAAGTCAACTAGTTTGCAACCAGGTATTCCTCCCAGGACTGCTGGGGGTAGACCATGATCAAGATCAAGGTCAGCAGCCTGGCAGTCCAGGTTGTAGGACTCTTGGTCAGGCAAGCCATGATGTTGACACTCCAAATGATGAAGAGCAAAACCCATCTGAGGGATCATCTGTCTTTAGAAGGTCTGAGAGAGTGTCTAATATACCTAAAAGATTTAGTGATTATATTATTGAAGGAAAAGTGAAATATGGTGTTGAGAAAGTTGTGAATTATTCAAATCTTTCTGTTGATTATATGTGTTTTGCATCTAGTTTAAATAAAACTTTTGAACCCACCTCTTATTCAGAAGCTTCAAAAGACCCAAAATGGGTAGAAGCTATGAATTAAGAGATGGAAGCACTCTATAGTAATAATACTTGGGAACTAACTGAGTTACCCAAAGGTAGAAAACCTATAGGGTGCAAATGGGTTTACAAAATAAAATATAAAGCTAATGGTGAGATTGAAAGGTATAAGGCAAGACTTGTTGCCAAAGGTTATAATCAGAGAGAGGGTCTTGATTTCAGTGAGACATTTTCACCAGTTGTGAAAATGGTCACTATTAAGTGTGTTTTAAGTTTAGCTGTTCAATATAACTGGTCCTTATACCAGTTAGACATTAGTAATGCATTTCTGTATGGGTCAATTACTGAAGATGTTTATATGTTGCCTCCTGAAAGCTACTGTTCTAAATCTGATAACAAAAATATGCAAATTAATTAAGTCTTTGTATGGGCTGAAACAAGCCCCTAGGAAATGGAATGAGAAACTTACTAGTGTGTTGATTGAGTTTGGTTTTGTCCAGAGTATATGTGATCATTCTTTGTTTATCAAATCTGAAAATAATGTGTTTGTAGTTTTGCTTGTCTATGTTGATGATATAATTGTAACAGGAAATAATGATGATGAAATTAAGAAAATAAAACAGTTTCTAAGTCAAAATTTTAAAATTAAAGATTTAGGGAAACTTAAATATTTTCTTGGGATAGAAGTTCTATACAATAATTCTGGAATGTGTTTAACACAAAGGAAATATTGTTTAGAACTTTTACATGAGTTTTGGTACTTAGGGTGTAAACCTGTTAGTACACCTATTGTGTTAAGTTATATTGTGTCAAGCAAAACTAGTAAAAATGAGACTTTGTTAGAAAATGTCATTGGTTATCAAAAGTTGATAGTTAAACCTATCTATCTTTCTTTAACCAGGCCAGACATTAGTTATTCTGTTCAATTCCTAAGTCAGTTTATGCATAAGCCCACATATGGGCATTTACAAACAACTTTAAGGCTTCTAAGGTATCTTAAACTTGCACCTGGAAAAGGTATACAGTTTAAGAAATCTGATAAGTTTCAGCTAGAAGCTTATGTTGATGCTGATTGGGCAAAATGTCTAATAACTAGAAAATCTATAACTGGTTATTGTTTGTTTCTTGGTGAGTCTTTAATATCATGGAAAAGTAAAAAACAAAGCACTGTATCCAGATCATCTGCTGAGTCTGAATACAGGGCTTTATGTTCTGGTGTTTGTGAGATTTTATGGGTCAAAAATCTATTGAATGAGTTGCATGTTAAGTGTGAACTTCCTATTAGTGTTAATTCTGGTAGCAAGGCTGCTATTTCTATAGCACCAAACCCAGTCTTTCATGAAAAGACAAAGCATTTTGATATAGACCTTCATTTTGTGAGAGAAAAGATCTCTAATGGTTTGATCAAGACTGTTAAGATAAGGTCTGAAAATCAAATTGCAGATATATTTACAAAAGGCTTAAATGGGTCACAACATGAAGTGTTGTGCAAGAAACTTGGTATGGTTGACTATTTCAAGAAGGATTTGAATTAAGGGGGAATGTTAAAAGTATTATTTGTTATGTCTAATTCAAATCTTTATATTATTAGGCCATAAGATGTTACTGGGCCATATTATTGTTTGTATTACAGGTTGCTTATTGGGCTGAGGATAAGTTTGTTATGCTGGGCCCAGATGTGTGTAGCTCGTCCACTTGCAATATCAACGGTTGAGATCATTTCTAATCTCAAGATCAGTCGAACCTTCTGAACGGGAGTATATAAGCTTTATGATTGAGATATTTTTCATTATCTCTCTCATTTGTGTATTATTGTTCTCTGTATTCGTATTAGGGTTTCATAGCTCTTTCTTCTTCTGTCTGTAAGTATAGTCGATATTATTTCCTTGTATTTTCTTCATCATCGTCTACTGATCTAAACAATCAGTAGAAGGTGTGTATTGTATCATTCTTTTGGATCTCAGTATTTGCTGAGATTCTAGGGTTTTGGTGGGTAAATTTTGGGTTGGGTTAATAAGATCTTTGGTCACCTTTTGTCGCTATACTTCTGTTCTTTATTTTGTTTGTACTTGTGTTTGTTCAGTTGTGATATCCATAAATTTGACAATGGCAGATAAGATGTTGACAAAATTAGCGTTCAAAGTTGATACCTCATCAAATAAGTTTAAAGATAAATTAGAAGTCAAAGTTGGTACTAAGGTAATTAATAGGAAAAAAAAATTAGGAGAAGATAGAAACAATATCGTATGCCTTGTCCAACAAAGAGGGTGTTTGGGATTGAGTTTCAAAACAACTTATTAACTTATTGGTTTTTTCAAGAAGCCAATAAGTCAATAAGCTGTTTGTAACCCAAAAGCACTTTCTGTTTTGACTTTTAGCTTCTGGCTTTTAAAGGTGAAAAAGCTGTTTTTGAAAAGTTAGAAATCTTAGCTTTTGGCTTTTGGAAAAAAAAAATTACAAATCTACCACCCATACGACCAATATTCACAATAAGTTAAGCGAAACACTTAAAAAAGCCAGTCTATTGACTTTTTGACGTTTCTCATCCCAAAACTTAATCCAAACACTGTTTTTAAAAATCTTTTTCAAAAAGTCATAAGCCAATAAGCACTTCTGACCAAAAGCACTTTTGCATTTCCAAACTCAATCTCAAACACCCTCTAAAATGAAAATATGCATAATTGCATAAACATTCCATCAAAGAAAGTGGACGTTCCATTGTAATCTTTATATCTGAAAACTATTGATGGCAAGAATTTGACCATATAATGTTATGGAATATGCACTAATGCACATATGTCTAATCAAAATGAAAAGATGAGCAAGTAAAAAACATTTGACACATGAGGATCAAACACACACACATATGACTACATATCGTTAATTAAATATATATATATTTCTATTCAATATTATATTCCCATTTGATTCTCTATCCCCATTTCTAAATATTTAAAGAAAATACAAATAATTCTATCCCCATCCCCATATCCCATCCCTGCAAAACACTATTTTTTTATATGAAAATAGTGGAGATTCGGTTGCCTAAAAAATGGTGGAGGCTCGGCAAGGGCCTACAAGGCTACAATCCATCAAAGGATGAGCCACATCCGAATCTCATAAGCTTCAGCCAAAGGCCCAGCCTCTTGGACCAATTCTTTAAATGAAAATGGTGGACATCGACTCAGTTTCCTATAAAATGGAATTTCACTTATTTGAAAAAAAACATATACGCAAACACACCTGACTTACTTGAAGGACCAATGCTTTCTCAAGTTCGTTGAGCACAACTTTCATTGTTGGGCGTTCGTCTTGAGTCTCTGCCACACACTGGTTTGCAACTTTCAAAAATTTGTGCAAAGAATCCTTGTTGGCTCCTCTATTTGGAATATTACCCTTTATACCGGTTTCTTCCTTTAGTGTAGGATCTACCATATCCTCTATTGTTCCATTGGAGAAGTTTAGTCTTGCAACATGAACGAGCCCTTTCTCATTCTTGTTGAGGTAAATTTGGTCAGTAGCATGTCTTCCACATATAATTTCAAACAACACTACTCCGAAGCTATACACATCTGACTCTTTTTTTAGCTTACCGGTCTTCACGTATTCAGGATCCACGTGGTACTCTGCCTCAAAATATGTTTGTTTACGTAAAACTTCCTTTTGATTTGGAGGCAGGAATATCGCCCACTCAAAGTCGTCAATCTTTGCCCTCCACTTATCATTCAACCCAATTTTGAAGTCAGCTATATTACCATGTATTATCACTTTTTTGTCTTCCATCTCAGAGTGAAGGTAAACCAAAGCATGTGCTACATCGATGCAAATTTTCAAACGTTTTTCCCAAGTCAAGGAAGACATCTTTCTTAAATTTCTCAAATAATCCTGAAGGTATCCATTAGAAAATTTCTCCGTGACAAGTATCATCTCAAAACCTTCAACACAAAATCCTATTAGAGTGATTATGTTGTGATGCTTAATGCTAGTAAGCATTTCTAGTTCTGTAAAAAATAACTCTTCTTCGTCCTCGTCATCTATAGGAAGAAAGCGTTTAATAAGTACATTGGTGTGTTTCTTAGGTTGTTTACTTTTGCTTGTCCCTTCCACAGAGGAAGGTTTTTCTTGATCAAAATGGTCGAGTTCAGTAGTGTAGAAGATGCAGTAATCGCTAAAGCCAATTTTGAATGAGTCTGAAAAATTATTGGTGGCTAACTTTATATCGTCGAGTCGAATTTTCAAGTGTTCCAAGTTATTCCCCTACAAAAATATGACGGGGCAAAAGAGAATTAGATATTATTAGACTATAATACATATAGTTGTTTGAAATAGGAGAACGAATATATTGGTTAACAAACGTTTTATCGCTTGTATTCTCCATAAATATATCGTGCTCCAAGGTTTTGTTTTATGTTAGACGACTGTTTGACGAAATCTGTTGTTTTGTTGGTCGGAAATTCATTGCCAGACGACTGTTTGACGAAAAGCCAAAGTTAGAGTTCTACTAATGTTATTATGGGTTTTTTTGTAGATTTTGAGAATCGACTAAAGTAAGGGCAATGAAATGACAGGGGATGTAGATTTTTATTGCTATTGATTTTCCTATTGTTCTAGCAGAAGTTGTAACAATTTATTAAACATGACTAATAAACTTTTGTTCCAGATCTTTTGCAACTTCATAAATAATGAGTGTGTCGATTACCATTACCATTACAATTGTTAATTTGATATAATAATAGCCCGCCTTTTCAAATTAAGTGATTCAAGAGGATATTACGCGTCATGAGAACTTTGGTACACACACATATGCATACGTATCATTTACAGTACTTGATACATATACAACATATATAATTATAGATCTGCAGGAGAAGATTGTGAAGGTGGTTTCTGTTAAGCTTTTAACTGGTTATCATTTTCAAGAACAATTATACCTTAAACGGTAGAACAAAAAGGTGCCAACTTGGTCTTGCTTTGTCATTTTTTGTAAATGTTTGTGAAAAGCTAGCTTTTTTTACTTCTCGAATGGGTCATAATAAGTATTGTTGGTACAGGTCAAAACATGTCCGTAACGCTTAACTAATTTCTAGCTATTGAGATTAGTTTTCCGTTGTAAATTTTTGGGCAGATTAGTGCGTATGAGTTAATTTCTATGTAAATTATAGTTTAGCATTTAATTCATTGATTGTGTAGTTAATTGATTCAGATTCCCATATTTTATGGATCAGCTTAAGAATGGGTGACCAAATTGGGCTGATTGTTGCCGAGGATTGCAATGGCATAAGTTGTGACACATTATCATTTTGTTCAAGTATATGCAGATGTCAATTTGATCTTAATTTTGTCACTGTTAATTTCGCAATCTATTTGTCACTAAGCATCTATTGTAATAAAAGTAATGTTTTGTTATCATGGTATAATTCCAAGTGTTGCTAACCAAGCATGAACAGCCGTAACGTGCGGTGTCGCTAAATATTTTAGATAAGGTTTAGATATAAAGTGGTCACTTGTTCGACTCTTTTTTTCCAGAATTGTTTTTATCTTCTTTTTTTTTTTTTTTTTTTTTTTTTTTTTTTTTTTTCATTTATCTATACTATAATGCATGAGACAAGGGTAGTTTAAGATATCCAAAAGTTAAAAACTTTATTTTCATTAACAACCATAAAATGAGGGTAATATAGTCATTCAAACACTTTTACACTTTAATACCTCATCTTAGGCACACTTTAATCTCTTAAACTTAACTTAATTTTTGCTTATTTAAACTTCTTTTCTTTATTTTAAATAAATTATCCCCCATGATTTTTAAATAGTCATATTTATTTCATACATTGATACTTTATAAAAAAAAAATTACATCATAATAATGAGCATTTTATTATCTTTAAGTTGAAGAAACACTAGCAAAGGGCAAGAGAAAGAAAAGGCCATCTGTAGAAAAAGGAACAAGATGTCTAAGCAACTTCAGAAGATGACTGCTAAGGCTAAACATCAAAGATTGAATCTTATTGTTCGTTCTTCTATTGTACAGACAACAACAACACCAACATTAACTGAAAAAAAAATTAGAGTATCAGCTACAACCACACCTGTTCCATCCACTTTTTCAATGTCAACGCTGCATGTACCTATGCCCATAGTCGGGGCCTCTGTAGCTACTTCAGTAACAACTTCATTTGCATCATCTACCACATATGCTTTCTAGCCGTTGCAGTCTTCACCGTCTGTTGACGAAACCTTTCGCAATCATGTGGAAGGGTTCAGTATTCCTCAAGGTCAACAGACGGCTGGATCCTCGTATGGCAGATCTTTACACCTACTTCATAATTCCAATTTGCAACCCATTAAGCATAGAATAACAATGTTCTTAGTTTAGTCCAAGTTCAAGCATATGAGAACTTGGCTAAAAGAAGAATTATTGAAGCAATGGCAGATAGAGAGAAGTCCTTTATGCTTATGCTGAAAAGTGCCAAAGATGAAACAGACTCACTGAAGTCTTAAGTAACTCTACTGAGGTTAGCAAATACTCAGTATGAAACAAGAATAATAGTGTATGAGTCAGAAAACAAGAAACTGAAGGAGCAAGTAGATAAACTGTTTGGAGATCTTCCCTAGAATCGAGGCAATGAGGAGGAGGGTGATGAATCTGATAATGATAAAGATGAAGAAGATGATGATGGTGTTGGATATGATGATGGTGGTGATGGTCAATGTGGTAATGGTGGAAATTAGGGTGGTGATGGTAGTGGTCAAGGTGGTAGTTGTTTAAGTGAAACCGGTGCTAGCATCTCCTCTGCAACAGCCAAAGGCTCAAGTCCTAGATGTACTCTAGAAGGTCTAACAAAAGTGGGAAGAAAAGCAATGATCCTCAAGGTGGTACGTCCACTCGGGGAGAGCTTTCCGTTAATGGAAGAAAGGTTATAGCGAATTATGTGGCCACGGGGATGGTGCAAGCTAAAGTTTTTGAATCTTTTAAAGATTACTTCTTTTGTGATGATCATGGAACCCCCATTACAGTTCCTCAAGACCAAGACCTCGAAAAGGGAGAAATTCCACCTGAAATGACCAGGGAAGAAATGATTGAGGTATTCAGGATTACACTTGAAGAGCTGAAAGAAGATAAATCTCTAGCTTCCATATTTTCTAAGTCTGGAAGTAATTCGAATGAAGGGGCAATTGAAGATTTTACTGATGAAGAGTATCCAGAGTATATGGTAAATGATGGGAATGCTAGAGTACCCTGTTATTGATCTCAAGAAGATCAATGGTTGTCGAGACACAAGGAACACAAGGCAGCCAAACTTAATGCACCCAAGCCTACTTCTGTCTATAAGAAACATCAGAACAAAACATCAAGAGATGTGTTGAGTTGGACACATGTTCCACATGCAAGAGCCATCGTAGTGAAGCTTGAAAGAGGCATCTTTTGATCATGTGGTCCATTAAAAGAGCTTGCTTTTTGGTATATCCAAGATATGATGAGGTTGAAGCCTATTCACTCCAATTATGAGATGGATCATTTCGAGGCAGTTGTTTCCGGAGAAAATGAGTATGGTTGGAAATGGTGGAGGTCTCAATACACAAAGAGCTTAAAATGAGGGAGAAAGACCCAAGAACATGTAATCCCATTTGGAAAAGGAAGATAGGGCTACCAAAGGTCATGAAGAAGATGCGTTTAGCTCAGATTGAGCTGGATTTCTTAAACAAGTATATTCTATGGCAGTATGACTTCTCTACTATTGAAGCGGTGATTATTTTGAAGAATGATCCGAAGATATGTAGGAAGCTCATAGTATTTAACCCTATGTGGATGGTAAATTGTTCAACACAAGATGTGAAGAACCTCTATCATCATCCAATTCACTTTCTTCTAGAAGATATTGAACAGGCGATGAAGTTTCAGCATGTGATCTGTTTTTGTTACATCAACAAGATCCACGCTGGGTGGGACTTGTCAAAACTTCCTCGCGCTAGTGTTTGAAGCTGGTTGCTGGTTGATGTTTTGATGCAGACGTGGATTGAATACACATTAAAGCTTTTGAAGACCGAAGTCACAAGCTAGGTCCAAGGGGGGTTTGTTAGTGCATTGTGTCCTCAGCTAGTGTCGTTTATCGTTAATTATATTACTTCGGTCTTTATTATTATACATTTGTGTATAGTGGTAGAACTGTAAATAGATATGCTATGAAGACTAAGCCTCAGTCTCAGTCTCCTAGGCCCTAGAGACTTAAAAAGGGGAGACTGAGATGGGGTATAAATATCTCAGTCTCACCCATGGTTGGTAGCTCTCATTGTTGGTGTGTCCAAGTGTGTGTTTTGATAATGTGTCTTTGTAACAATCCTTTGCTTTAAGCAAGCTTTAATTAATCCACGTTATTTGATTGTATTCATGTGTTTGTTCATCGATCCATAACATTTAGCTTATTCTTTTCGCCTTTAATCTTAAGAACCGCATCAA
This sequence comes from Ambrosia x helenae, assembly GCA_030844895.1. Lineage (NCBI taxonomy): Eukaryota > Viridiplantae > Streptophyta > Magnoliopsida > Asterales > Asteraceae > Ambrosia > Ambrosia x helenae. Next base: position 35,870 of record JAUTDX010007073.1, on the reverse strand, counting down.
TCCTTTTCTTGTTCGACAAGAAAGGGTCCTATAATATGTCTCTCTCAATTAATTTATTAATAATATATTGCATTTATTTTTCTTCTATTTTCTATCAAATAATAATAATAAATTATAGTTTTGCTGCGTCATTCTATTATCAAATAATAATCATATTTTTTCATTTCTCTCTCCTACTAAATAAAAATACTAAATCATAATTTTTTTGCTTCTCTTTTATTTATTTAATATTTTTTAAAGAGAAACTTCTATAGGGTTGTAGTGAGACCTGCTATATTATATGGGATAGATTGTTGGGCCATCAAAAAGACACAAGCTCGCAAGATGGAGGTAGCAAAGATGAGGATGCTAAGGTGGATGTGCAGGCACACTAGAGTAGACTGAAAGAGAGGAGCCGCCAGAATTTGGCTTAGATGTCGTCGGGTATGGGCATGTGGGGTTGGGCCAGAAGGATGGAGGGTATTGGGCTTGGGGAAAATAGGGTGTATTGGGCAGTCTGGTTGATACGGTGGGTAGTATGGTGACCAGGAGGTGTATGGTGGATAGGAAGGAGATCGATCGCGACCGTTTCCTCGACCAGAACGACCTAGGCCACGGCCTGGACGACCCCTGCCACAGTTGGAGAAGGTGTCTTCGGTTCGGGTAGATGGTGGGTTATTGCGGGTGGAAGCGGTGAGGGCGGTGGAGGCGGTTTTGGAGGACAGGAGGGCGAGATCAGCTTTGCTAGACTCGACCTAGATGAGTTTTGACCTGGCAGTGTAAAAGTTGGGTAACGGGCTTGTGTTGGTTAGGATGGTGGCAATACCCTCGTATTGTTCATTCAAGCCAGCAATGAGTTGAAGAACGAGGCGTTGATTATCAACGGGTGAGTCAACGTTTTCCAGTTGGTCAGCTAGGGTTTTTAGGTGTTGACATGGAAGGGAAGGTTTCAAGGCGGGTATTGGTAAATTTTTGCATGAGGTGTATGGCTCTGGCGCTTTTGTTATCATGGAAAAGGTTTTCAATGACGACCCAAGCCTCGACGGTAGTGGAAGTTTTGTCAATAACGGTGTGGAGGGGATCATTGGAAACAGTACTGTATATCCATTGTAAACAATGGCATCCAGACGTTCCCAAGAAACAAGGGGGTGGTGTCGGTTGAGGAAGAAGAGTCCTCGGCCGGCGGTGGTCTAGGGGAAAGATGATCGTGAACAAGAAAAGCTTTACAATGTATCTTGAACAGGGTTGCCCAAGAGGAATACCGGGATGAATCGATTTCAAGGATAATGGGGATAAAATTTTTGATGTTTGAGACGGTGGTGGTTGGGTGAAGTTTGGATTCTATGGTGATGGGAGCAGGGGTGAAAGACTTAGGAGATTGGTTAGCCATGGGAAGAAGAGGGAGATCGATCGGCAGGGGGACAAACCGATCAGAATAGGGGAAGAAGAGAGGTAGGCGATTAGGGTTAGGGTAGAGAAAGGTATCTAGACACTGATACCATGAAAGAATAAGATCCGTACCTTTCTCTATTGATTAATCATCTATAAATAATACAATCGGTTGCGATAATTATGGACACAAATAATTACAATAAATCATTCCTAATATACTATATCCTATTAGTGTTGTTGAATTTTTGTAGTTTCTTTTAAATTCTTTTCAAATTGAAGCAAATCTATTATCTATTATCTATTAATCTATTAATATATATAAAAGAATTGATAGTTGCTGACGTGGCGTTTAATAGTGGCCTCAACCCCCCTTGAATGTGACAAGGTAAAGATTTTATTATTTTTTATTTTTTTGTTTTTATTATTAATATAAATAAAAAAAAACTATTCTAATCTCACAATTCCTCTCTTAATTGTTTCATTCATAACCTAATCTCCCCTCACCATCTGTGTACCCTCCTCTAGGGGTGTTCAGAATTCGATTCGAATTCGAAAAATTTGAAATTCGATTTAGTTCGATTCGATTACCAAGAATTCGATTCGATTATTAAGAATTCGAATTCGATTCGATTCGAATTCGAGTCCAGTAAATCGAATACGAATCGAATACGAATTTATGATTTTAAATTCGATTCGATTCGAAATTCGAATAAAAAATTGTACATGTATATTTTTTTAAATATATATACACATATACACATTATTATATACACAAGTATACACATTGGAAAAAAAAACTTCTAAATTTTGGTCAAACTCTAAAAACCCATAGTGTCTATAACTTTTAGCATAACCATGTTTTATATATTTACCTTATATATCACAAAACTCTATAAAACTATACTCTCTACTATTTTTTACTATTCTCGTATTTGACATATTATTGTTTATCAATTTTGTAGATTTGTATTTTATATGTTAAAAATAATGAGTTTGTATTAGTTTTAAAACTAAAAGTAAAACAATTTGTTATTTAAGGTGAATTTGAACTAAATCGAATTTATTCGAATTCGATTCGAATTCGAGTTTCTTATTCGAATCGAATACGAATCGAATAAATTGAATTTTAAACGAATACGAATCGAATACGAATTCAGGTAAAAATAATAAAAATTCGAATAATTCGATTCGAATAATTCGAAAATTCGTTATTCGATTCGTTGAACACCCCTACCCTCCTCTTCCCATTCATCATCATCTCTATTGATCCTCCATCTACATAATATCGGTTTGCATACAATATCAATACCAATACAATCCATTCTTTACAGCAGCATCCTGCAAAAACTTTTGTGTTATTTGATTAACCTTCTTCTTTGCTTTAGGTATGTTTTTTGATCTGGGTTTTTGTTTATTTTAAATAAAGCTTTATTTTTTGATGTGGGTTTTTGTTTATTGTTAATAAAGTTTTGTTTTTTGATGTGAGTTTTTGTTTATTTGAATTGGGTATTCATGGGTTTTGTTATTTGATCTCAATTGATACGTTCTTAATTGGCAAGATGTTGATTAGGGCTAAAGATATATATATATATGGGTGGAAAAATAGGTAGGTTGGGTTACGTTGGTTGATGGGTCAGGATGGGTTTGGGTTATGATGGGTTTGGGTCAAAATGAGTAGATTAAAAAAAATAGGTTTGGATGAGTTGGGTCAGGATGAGTTTGGGTCTGGATGGTTTGAATTAGGATAGGTTCACATCAAAATAGATTAATTAAAAAAAAATTAAATAACAATAAAAAAATTAAAAATTAAAAAGTAAAAAAAATAAAAAAAGTAAAAAAAATTAAAAAGTAAAAATAGAAAACAAATTTAAAATTAAAAAAAACAAAAATAAACTTAAAAATAAAATTTTTAGGGATCCGCAATATTTCATTTAGAATTGAACCGGTTCAACCCTATAGGGCTAGTTAACCACCCGGATCGTTACGACCCGGCCGGCCCGGTAGTGACACGGACTGTTTCGACCTGACCGGACCCGTTAGCGACCAGGACCGTTTCGACCCAGCCGGGCCCGTTAGCGACCGTAATCGTTTCGACCCGACCGGGCACGTTAGCGATCCGGACTGTTTCAACCCGATCGGGCTCGTTAGGGACCCGAACCACTTCGACCCGACTGGATTCCTACCCTTTATACACAACAACTGTGTCGGTTCATCACCACTAAATCCTCTTCTCTGCAACTAACTACAACCATCCATCCATCCATGTCTTCTTCATCTCAAGCAAGTCTCCTTCTCCAGAAACAGCTCAAAGGTCTTATTCTAGTCTTCCAATTTAACTCCAAGTTACTTCTTGACTCTCTATCTTGATGACCCAGTTGCTTGTTTTGCATATCTTTGTAAAAACCCGGTTGATGAATTCTCAGCCGGTCTTGTTGATGAAAGCAATCTGTTTGAATGGAGTGTCACTGTTATGGGCCAACCCGATGAAAGCAATCTGTTTGAATGGGGTGTCACCGTTAGGGCTAAAGTGCACAAGGGGGTGTGTATAGGAGAATTAGAAAGGGGATTAGGGAAGAAGGTGATTGGATTCACCTAATGGATTTCTGAATTCACCTAATTAGAAAGGGGATTGAGGCTAAAACCAGTTCCTCCACTGTTTTTTGAATAAATGGCGTATCCTCTGTTTTTAGGAACCATATAAATCTCAAGTAACCTATCATAATCTTGGGTTTTTCTTAATTAAGAAATTACCATGAAAAGTTTTATATGTATTAGTGGGTGGTGGTGGTTGGGTGGTGGTGGTGGTGCAGTGGTGGTGGTGGGTGGGTGGGTTGGTTGGAGAAGAAGATGGAAGGGTATAATAGTGGGTGGTGGTGGGTGGGTGGGTTGGTTTGAGAAGAAGATGGAAGGGTATAATAGTGGGTGGTGGTGGTGGTGGAGGAGATGGTTGAAATTACCAACTTACCCTCATATGCAAGGCACATGACCAAAGTTAACTGAAATTTTTAGCTGGGTTAGTGCCTTAGGACAGTGGTTGTAAGATTTTAGATCGGTAAGAACGAATCTTATCAACTGAAACGCTAAAGGACATCCACTGAAAAATGGGTTAAACCTAAAGGACGAATTGTGCAATTTTTCCTAAAATATAATTGGCAATACTAGTTTGTTAAAAACTAGTAACTTTTAATTATATGGTAATTTTAGTTACATTTTTTCTCTTAAATTGTTATTTATTAAAGTAAACAAATATGAGAAATTAAAAGGGTGTTTGGGATTGCGTTTTGAATCTGATTTTTAGATTATTGTGATTTGAAAACGTAGATAATCAGTTTTTAGTGTTTGTGATTGCGTTTTAAAAACGCAGATACCAGTTTTTAGTGTTTGGGATTACGTTTTAAAAACGCAGATAATCAGTTTTTAGGCTACCAAAACGTAATAATATATAAGCACCTCTACCCCTGCTTTTCTAAAACGCATAATCTGTTTTGAATAATCAATTCTAAACACCCCTAAGTAAAAAAAAAAACGTAAATAAAAAAGACACGAAAAGGGTCTTACAATAGTTTCAAATAGCGGCTTAAACTTTAATGCTTTCTCAAATGCCTTTTGAAGTTCATCAACGATAACGGGCATATGTGGGCGATGTGTTCGATCTTCCTTTAAACAAGAATATGCTGTTTTTGAGTATCGTTTTAACGATCCCTTGGAAATTTGAATACGGGACATTTGATTCCTTAGATCGGAATAGATTACATCTTGCAACGTTTCGTTTTCATAATGTTCTTTGGCAAGATGAGCTAGAAACCTATTAGCCTCACTCTTGCTATATGCTATCCTCCCACATAATAATTCAAATAATACAACTCCGAATGCGTAGACGTCTGACTTGCAGGTCACCCCTTTGGTCTTAACAATTTCTGGGTCCACATACCCTATTGTACCAATAGGTTCAGAAAGGATGACATTGTCCATTCGGTTAAGCGATTGTTTGATGGAAACTTTAAACCCGGATAACTTTGCTTCCCAATTCTCATCTAATAAAATTGTGGAGCTATTGATGTTAAGATGTATAACACCATAACCACGTTTTTCATCATAATGGAGGTAACTCAGCGCACGAGCCACACCAAGACATATCTTCAATCTTTGCGTCCATGTGAGGGTTGGACTATCTAAATGCTCCTTGAGACTTCCTTTGGCCGCATAGGTGGTTACAATAATCTTCTCACCTTTCTCATAACAAAAACCAATAAGAGAGACTATATTTGGATGCTTGAGATCCGAAAGCATTGAAACTTCCGTCCAAAACTCGACGTCTCTTCCACCATGCTGACCATCTAACCTGAGGGCAGCAATCTTGATCAACTCCCCGGACCACTGGAGTCGTCCTTTGTATACATGTCCCAGTCCACCATGTCCGATGATGTTATTTTCATGAAAGTTGTCGGTGGCCTTTACTACGTCGTCAAGTGGAATTTGTAAGTGAGCAAACTTTGGGATTGGTGTTGTCATATTTCTGTTTATAAGTAGGAAAGAGTAGCAAAATCACAAAAGAGTTGCAAATGAATGAGAAGGTAAACATATACAAACGAGCAACCACAAAACATATGAAATTCTTTAATGTATTTTGTTTCAAAAAGGTATTATTAATTAGACTATAATAATATAGCTTTCACTTTGAACAGTGATTCGGATTTTAGGCTTTTTTTTTTTTTTTTTTTATCTTATTAAGTGAATAAGTGGGTGGTGGTGGTGGTGGAGGAGATGGTTGAAATTACCAACTTACCCTCATATGCAAGGCACATGACCAAAGTTAACTGAAATTTTTAACTGGGTTAGTGCCTTAGGACAGTGGTTGTAAGATTTTAGATCGGTAAGAACGAATCTTATCAACTGAAACGCTAAAGGACATCCACTGAAAAATGGGTTAAACCTAAAGGACGAATTGTGCAATTTTTCCTAAAATATAATTGGCAATACTAGTTTGTTAAAAACTAGTAACTTTTAATTATATGGTAATTTTAGTTACATTTTTTCTCTTAAATTGTTATTTATTAAAGTAAACAAATTAAAACGATGAGAAATTAAAAGGGTGTTTGGGATTGCGTTTTGAATCTGATTTTTAGATTATTGTGATTTGAAAACGTAGATAATTAGTTTTTAGTGTTTGTGATTGCGTTTAAAAAACGCATATACCAGTTTTTAGTGTTTGGGATTGCGTTTTAAAAACGCAGATAATCATTTTTTAGGCTACCAAAACGCAATAATCTATAAACACCTCTACACCTGCTTTTCTAAAACGTATAATATGTTTTGAATAATCGATCCTAAACACCCCCTAAGTAAAAAAAAAAAACGTAAATAAAAAAGACACGAAAAGGGTCTTACAAAAGTTTCAGGTCGCGGCTTAAACTTTAATGCTTTCTCAAATGCCTTTTGAAGTTCATCAACGATAACGGGCATATGTGGGCGATGTGTTCGATCTTCCTTTAAACAAGAATATGCTGTTTTTGAGTATCGTTTTAACGATCCCCTGGAAATTTGATTACGGGACATTTGATTCCTTAGATCGGAATGGATTATATCTTGCAGCGTTTCGTTTTCATAATGATCTTTGGCTAGATGAGCTAGAAACCTATTAGCCTCATTCTTGCTATATGCTCTCCTCCCACATAATAATTCAAATAATACAACTCCGAATGCGTAGACGTCTGACTTGCAGGTCACCCCTTTGGTTTTTGCAATTTCTGGGTCCAGATACCCAATTGTGCCAATAGGTTCAGAAAGGAACACCTGATCCATTCGGTTAAGTGATTGTTTGATGGAAACTTTAAAACCGGATAATTTCGCTTCCCAGTTGTCGTCTAATAAAATTGTGGCGCTGTTGATGTTAAGATGTATAACACCATAACCACGTTTCTCGTCATAATGGAGGTAACTCAGCGCACGAGCCACACCAAGACATATCTTCAATCTTTGCGTCCATGTGAGGGTTGGACTATCTAAATGCTCCTTGAGACTTCCTTTGGCCGCATAGGTGGTTACGATAATCTTCTCACCTTTCTCATAACAAAAACCAATAAGAGAGACTATATTTGGATGCTTGAGATCCGAAAGCATTGAAACTTCCGTCCAAAACTCGACGTCTCTTCCACCATGCTGACCATCTAACCTGAGGGCAGCAATCTTGATCAACTCCCCGGACCACTGGAGTCGTCCTTTGTATACATGTCCCAGTCCACCATGTCCGATGATGTTATTTTCATGAAAGTTGTCGGTGGCCTTTACTACGTCGTCAAGTGGAATTTGTAAGTGAGCAAACTTTGGGATTGGTGTTGTCATATTTCTGTTTATAAGTAGGAAAGAGTAGCAAAATCACAAAAGAGTTGCAAATGAATGAGAAGGTAAACATATACAAACGAGCAACCACAAAATATATGAAATTCTTTAATGTATTTTGTTTCAAAAAGGTATTATTAATTGTAAATAATATCCTTTGTTTTAGATTTCAGAAGTATTGTACGTAAACCGCTCATCAATCATATTTATAGTTAAAAAAAGGTTGAACCGACGAACCTGGGAATGGGTTGAGCCTGATATGAAAAGGAGCAGAGGCCTAAGAGAGAAAGGGGATAAGTACAGAAAGAGGATGATGGAAAAGAAACAAATTATGAAAAGGCGAAGTGTGTCAACTTGGCTCTTTGAGTGAAAAAGAAGATAAATAAGGCATTAGATTTAGGGTACCTACTGCCTTTACCTATATTTAATTTTTATATTGATATTAAGTTTTAATTTCTCAATTTTTAATATGTTTAATTTTTTAACGGAAAATAACGACGTGACAATCACCATGGCATCGGGTATTGTGATCAAGGTCGACTATTCAACCGTCATCAGCCCCTTGGCACTCCTAGATGCATTGAAACCTGACCTCCATCCGCCCAAAGGCACGATAGTGGAATAATCGGTAAAACCTTACTTCCATCCTAGTCGAACCGGCGCCACCCGTATTTGCTCTTCACCTGGATGCACAAAAAATAATGAGGAGAGTGGGAATCGAACCGGGTCACAAAGAACACCAAGTCTTTTCCAAACCACTCCACCACTATCTCATTGGCTAATATGTTTAATTTTTAGGATATTGAACTATAGTTTTAAGGGCATCGACGATATATCCATCCATAGTGGTGGAGTGGTGGAGAGGCCTTATGTTCACTTAGGTGATCAAGGGTTCAATTCCCACTTCCAACATTATGGTTTGGCATCCGGGTGAAGATCGAATACGGGTGGCGCCGGTTCGAATCTGACAGGCGGCGAGGTTTTACCGAGTTCTATAACACTGTCGTGCCTTCGGACGGGTGGGGCTCGGGTTTCCGCGCATCGGGAGAAGGCGGGGGCTGCTGGAGGTCGAGTAGTCGATTCTTGGGCACGGCGCCCCGCAAGGGTAGTTGCCACACAGTTGTTCGCCGATAAAAAAAAAGGGCATCCACGATAGTGAAAGTGGTTTGGAATTCTAAACCGGCATATAATTATGTCATATCACTCTAAACATAATCATTTAAATTTTACTTTTTTTTATAACTACAAATCATAGGGATGACAAAAAAACTCAAGCCTGATGGGTATACACGAAGCCCGATGAGTATTTGGCCGGGTATGGGATTAGGTGATACCCGATCCAATTATTCGAAACACATACCTGTTTACCCGAACTATATATACCCGATCATAGACCCGTGATTTTTTATGCATATTCTTATTTTAGTGATTATTTTTGTGGGTTCATTATGTGGAAAAATATATTTTTTTTTAAATATGTATTTGATAATTGTTATTTATACTTTATATGTTGTGAAGTATATGTATCAAACTATTAAATAATTATCATGTAATGTATATTTTAATCTATAATAGTTATGTATAAATATAAATTATATAGTAATCATAATGGAAAAAAGTGTATATATAAATTTCAATGGTTAATTTTAACAAAATAATGGGTATACTTGATATCCGAAGGAATACCCGACCTCGATGGGTAATTACCCGACCACAACCCTTACACCTCTGGAGCCCACTTTGAAAGGTATAAATATTTGGACTCCAACTTCATTTGGGGACACTGGTAAACCTCCAAACCAAACACTTTTTCTCTCTACTTTACTATTACAGAAAACCATACTTATTCTCACCCCGGATGGTGGTCACAGAGAGAGCTTCCCTCTCCCATGTGATGAGCCTAACGGTGTCTGTTTTGCAGGTTTATCCCGATCTAGATAACAACAACCAATCTTTTTACATCTTTGATTAATCCCTTTATTCCGAATCATCGAGAGGTAACTTTTTCCTTTTCAATTGGCACCATCCGTATTATTGTGTGTTTTGTGTTCTTTTTTTAAGAAGCATCATGCAATCTCAACCCATGACGGTGATCTCCAAGGGATTCACAATCCAAGATGTCGCAGCAAGCGAGACTGATGACGAGGTGATAACCATCCCATCGTTTGCCATGGTTACTGCTCCCACAACAACACAGCCGCAAGGTCCAAGATCTTTAATTCACAGCCTCTCACCGATGCCTCAGCATCCAAATCAGCAGATCTATCCAAAGAATTCGATGATGCTATCCTCCAGAAAAATTGGGAGATGTTACTCCGATTGAAAGAACAGCAAGATCGAGAGGGTAGGTTGCAAAGTGTGAAAGCGACTTTATTCCCCACTGAAGGATTATCCGCTCCACCCAGTACTAGCGCGAGCCTCGCCTATCATCCAATTTACTCCACAGTCACTTCGTCTATACCTTTCCAAACACCATATGGACAGCTTATACCCTTCAGGTACTCTGGACCTTTACCAACCGGACTTCTCTCCTTGGAGAAAATACCGGAAGGTACAATCCAGGTCGAAGATGAGCTCACAGCGCCATACAGACCTACCTACATGGAAACACATTCCAAGTTCTCCCAACGAATCGCCAGGGCCCGATTCCCAACAAAATTGAAAATGCCAACAACGGTAAAGAAGTACGATCGGACCACCGATCCGGACAACCATATCTTCTCCTTCGGAGGAGCAGCTGAGATAGAACTGTGGCCCATGCCTGCATGGTGCCACATGTTTGTCTGAACCCTTACCGGATCAACAAGGGTTTGGTTCGATGGGTTGCCGGCCAGAGAAATCACGAGTTGGGAGGACTTTCAGAAATTATTTTTGTTAAATTTTGAAAATCAACGGGGTTGCTCAAAAGACATCACTGAAATACATAACATTCGAAGAATTGATGAGGAATCCCTTGAAAATTTTATGATCGATTCAGTAAGGAGAGTATAGAGATTAATGGTGCAGTTGATCAACTCTGGGTCTCAGGCTATTGCCATGGGTCCGAAACAATCAACTCGTTGAAAAGTTACATGAACACTTGCCAAAGACGATAGAGGTGTTGATAGGGAGGGTAGAGCTTTTGTTCGAGGAAAGAGTGCTTGTGGACATTCCTCTGAGCCAGACTATAAAAGCTCTGATAACCGAAGCTCATGGAAGAAGACCCCCCACAATGCTTATCCAAGGGGACATTGGAACAAGAGTTTCCAACATCCCTATGACAGGTCGGAACTTTTCTCCAGACCATCGAACCCTCCGAGAATCAGTGGGATGACTGAGCTGGCTAAGACTCCAATGGAAATTCTCCTAATAGAAAATTTTCATCTCCCAACCTGTAACACCCCAACCGATGGCGGAAACATCGAGGTGTCACGTATGAATGATTGTTTAATAGCTCATGGTACTAAATGGAAGTTGAATGTTACTAAACAACTTAAAATTTGTCATACAATTTAATAAATACATAAACTTGATTACATAAACTAGGTCCAAAGCTCCTATGTGATCCAAGACTTGTACAACTTCCAATAGCAAGTAAAACCTGAAACATGTTAAGTTGGAAAGATGGGGGGTCAACTATAAATAGTTGGTGAGAATACATAGGTTTTGCATATAATTTAAAACAATATGTTGTATAGCAATCATAGTTGAAGTATAATAATGAATAATGTAAGAATATGAGTCCGACATGTAACAATGCGTCTTTTTTACAATCAAACCTTGTGTCGACTGAGACCTAACTCGCAAGTTAGTAAAAGTGTAACTGTTATCGATCATCCCTGAATTTATGCGGGGGGGATGGGTTTGTCAGACCTATAGCGCTATAATCTAAACAGGCATCTTGATCAATATTGATGATTGTACTGTGTCTTTTTGTTACAGTCACAAGTTTCAGTAATGTAAGAATGAGTAATTGCTAGTGTATAAAAATGTTTAAACATGTTTCACCCCAAAAATGTAAAATAGAAAAAGGGGATATGTAAACTCACCTTCGAAAAGTCTCAAGTCCTTTGTAATGGAATATGTGTGGTCCAAACGTTGCCAAGTATTGCCCTATGTTTAAGGCAATAAATAAGTCTAAGTTTTTCTAGTCTACAAGTATTTCTAGGGTTCCTAATTTGGGGATAAGTTTATCGGCTTGTTTTGGTTGTATAACAGGGTTCAATTTATACTACAACCTAGGAATTTTAAGAATGGAATGATTGGCCCATTCCTTTATTATTCACGCGTATACACATATATTTGGTATGTTTTTAGACAAATTTCTGGCGTGGGGAACAAGCTGGAGACCTATTACAACTTTCCATACCTAATCACAATCAAAATATGCGGTTTAGCACTTGATTTGGAAGGGATCGAGTTGAGTGTTTGACTTTTGGTTATTGACTAAGTTATAAAAGGGAGATGTTAAGTCTGTTTGGTTTGGGATATAAAAACAAAGGAGCAGTAGCTCAGTTGGTTGGTGCGTGTTGTTGAAGAGGGTTGGACGCGGGTTTGAGTCCCGGCTCCAACACTTATTTTTTAAGCCTTTTAAACTTATAAACTATATTATTAATTACATGTTATAATTATACAAGGTTAAAATGTTACGAAATATATTTTTAAATCACTTAAATCGTCGGGAATCCAACGATTTTATTAAATAATTATTAGTTTAAGGTGTTTAAAACATATATTGTTTAGAACACGTTCTTTTTCTTAATTAAAAATTTGGGGAAAATATGCGACGTTACACAACCCCAGCTAAACAACGACCATCGACAGACAAGAACTCGAAGAAATGCTGTGAATATCACCGGGCCAAGGGACATAACACCGACGATTGTTGGTCCCTTCAGCAAGAAATAGAGAAGGCCGTTCGGTCCAGCAAACTGTCTCACCTAGTCAAGGAAGTTAAAGATGGCAAACCAGCCCCTATTCCGAACGTGAACAATCAGGCTGGGATCAACATGATTGGCCCCTCATGCCACATGGAATCAAACACCAAGGCTTCCATTTGTCTCCATTTATGAGTCAGGTCAAAACTCATTTCCACCTATATTATAGGAAGTGAAATTTAAAGAATACACTTGCAAATAGTGATCGAATCTCCAAACATAATAAGTGTTGACAAAATTTCTTGTGTTACAGGCAATATCATTTCCACAGATCACTCTGGGAGAAGCTATGGACGGACCGATAGTCATATCGGCCGTCATAGCTGGTCATAGAGTTCAAAGGGTATATATCGATAATCATGTACCACCATTGCTTTAAGCAGTTAGCACCGAACACCCAGAAAAGGATGGTCCAGGTATAAAAACCTAATCCTAAGACCGACCTAAAAACTATAGTTGGGTTCATGTATGCACTTAATCGGGTAAGGTACTTTCTCGGGCCGGGTCACTTTAGGTTCGGTTCGGTTATTGGTTATCGGTTAAAAAGAACACCCCTACTAGGAACTCTCCTATGACATACTCTTATACTTAAAACTATCATGCTTTTGCAATAGGTATCTATGCCGTTACTGAGTTTCTCCAGAGAAGTGATTCAACCGATTGAACAAATCACTCTCCCAGTCACTCTGAATGCTGTACATTAAGTCGAACTGTTATGTTGACGTTCCTGGTTGTCGGAGCTCACTCGGTACATAATGTGATATTGGGACGTCCGAGGATGTGTGTCTTCGGAATGGTGGTCCCTTCGATACACGGAGCCATCAAATTCCCAACGGAGAATGGAATAGCTACCTAGTCACCGAGCAGATGCAATGTGTTGCCGAAGTCCGTCAAGCATCCAATTCCCAAGTTGCTCCAAACACACAAACACTGTTAGAGAAATGGTCGATAAACTTTAACTTCCTGAGCAGAAAGTTACCATCGAAGCTCAGCTCTCGGTGGAACAAAAAATTGCACTGTGGAACCTCCTTACCGGTTATTTGGATGTGTTTGCACGGCAACACTCCGATATGAAGGGGGTCCCAAGAAGCTTGGCCGAACATAAGCTAAACACCTATCCCTCCGTCCGACCAGTGCATCAAAAAAGACGCAGTATTGGAATCGATCGAAACAAAGCGATAGCTGATGATGTCAAGAAGTTGCTCGATGCCGGTATCGTTCATGAAGTTCAATACCAAATCTGGGTCACTAAGGTGCCATCATTTACACATATTAAACATGCATAATTAGTCTCATAATAGGACAAAATTGGGCTAAAAAACCGGTAAATACTGGCCTGTTATACCAGTATTACCGTTTCGGATGGAAATCCGGTATGAAACACTCTGGTAAATATGAGAAACGGTATTGATTTTATACAACCGGTAAAATCCGGTATACCGGTTTGAGCCGCTATACCGGTACCGGCAGGCATAGGTTAGTTTTTGGGTTATTTTTAGATTATTTTTTAATTATTGACTAACCTTTTGATATTATTTTAGGTAGCGTTTGGTATGAAGGAATCAAAGGTGGAATGGAATGGATCATTCTCATGGAATGAAATTAAACATGTTTGGTTACCATGTAGTAATGGAATGGATCATTCCATAAGGAATGCGATTCCTTCCATTTTAAGAATTTTCATTCCTTGATAAGGTGGTATTTTTTTTCATTCCTTCAAGGAATGGAAACAAATATATTATTATTATTATTATTATTATTATTATTATTATTATTATTATTATTATTATTATTATTATTATTATTATTACAACCCACCATCGTTGTCATCATCCAACGACCACCGCCTATTGTCGCCACCCACAACCATTGCTACCATCGTCGTAACCCACCATTGTCACCACCGTCCAACCACCACCACCACCTGCGTCACTGCCACCCACTGCCTCCAACACTGTCATCGCCACCACCATCCACCGTCACCGCTGCAACCCACCACTGCCATCGTCGCCCACCCACCATCGCCCACTGCCACCACCACCGTTGCCGCCGCCACCCACCACCACCGTCACTGCCGCCACCCACCACTCACCAACGATTTTATATTTTCGTTTTTTCTTATATACCAAATAACACAAAGTAAGAATTCATTCCATTTCCACATGATAACCAAACAAGATAGGGAATGGTAATGATCCATTCCATTACCCCTCCCATTCCATTACCTCTTCCATTTCATTCCCTCTCTCATTCCATTACCCCATACCCTTAATATGCAATTGTGTACTTTTTAATTATTTTTTTGTGTTAATGTCGTAATTTATCACATTATATAGCTAACTAATCAATCTGGTTAAACCGTCCGGTACAATGCGGTTCAAGTGTTCAACCATTTTTAGCCAAATCCGGTATAATTAAAAAACCGGTTTTTAAAACATTGGTTTCTACAATTAGTGCAACCAAGTATACTAAAAGAAGACGCGGTTTAACTTCTTGCTACGGCTGCACCAGTTCGAGTAACTTGTAATAAAGGAATTTATAATTTTGCATTTATTATTATTCGTTTTGCATATAATATTGTATTAAATTATTTTCTTCAAATAAAAAGAGAGTATTAGTATATCATCATTTTATTAATTTATTAAATATCTTAAAGTTTGATACTAAATGGTGAAATATTTAGTTGAAATGTTTTGGTATCAGTTGATCAAATTTGACCGTTTACTTTTTATTCACATCTTACAGATAGATATGATAATGATCCTTTTTGTATGCATTGAATTTTGTTGTTAAATTCTTTGTCACGAGGCTAATAATTTGCAATGCCCACGAGTCTAACAAGCCAAACGAAGGTGGTCCTGATGTGACTAGAAGACATGTAGACGAGGGAGCTTGGAGAAAGATAAGGATGATTACTTCAACGAATGGTGGTAATTCCAACCCATTTATCAATTAACGAGTGATTCAAATTGTTCTCTCTATTTGCTTCATTTTGACCCGCTTGACCCGTTATCCAACCTATTGGCCCATCCACTTTGGAATGTCATATTTTAGTTTTCTTCCAAATGAAATTTTGACATTTTTTTGTTTCATTTTCTTGTTATCTTTGTCCAAAAACAGCTGGTGGATTATGATGATGAAAACTACAAACCACAATTAAAGAGAAAGTTTATATGCTGTATTATGCTCAACTTTAGTTCATGCACCATTTACCTACTAAGACCATTAGGTGTGGAGGAGGCCCAACTTCCATGCCTTGTCTCCACCTCAGCTGCCATGTCAGCGTGGGGTAGGAACTAGGAGCATCCATGAGATGATGCTCCTAGGGGTGTGGAAGAGGCCCAACACCATTTAATGCTATTTCCTTTTTTTTTCTTTTTTTTAATTAAATAATATTAATGTTACAATAAAAAAGTTAATATTCTAATATTAATATTAAAAAGTAAATATTACATAAAACCATTACAAATAATTAAAAAAAATA
Source organism: Ambrosia x helenae (assembly GCA_030844895.1). Lineage (NCBI taxonomy): Eukaryota > Viridiplantae > Streptophyta > Magnoliopsida > Asterales > Asteraceae > Ambrosia > Ambrosia x helenae. Next base: position 19,760 of record JAUTDX010007073.1, on the reverse strand, counting down.
ACTAAAATTAAAGTAACATACTCGACATAAAAAAAATACAAATAATCTACTCTTGCCCGTTGTTCCAAATATATTCAACCAAGTCTGCTTGAAGATTTTTATGCGTGAACTCATTATGTAACGAGAAGTCGTTTAAATCTTGTTGATGTGGGTTGACAGGCACCGTATTCTCCGGCGGGGCATTCTTGTCATACACACAAATGGCGGCGCCTTTGTCTTCAAGTATCATGTTATGCAACAAGATACAGGCATACATACAGTAACGTAATTTTTTAGGGGTGAACATACGTGCCGGGTGTGAAATGATGTGCCATCTTGCTTGTAGAACACCAAAAAATCGTTCAATGTCCTTTCTTGCCGCCTCTTGATACTTGGCAAATTTCTTTCTTTTTTCATCGAACGAGTGGTGAATACTTTTAACGATCGTCGAGTAAGATGGGTAGATTCCATCAACAAGATAATAACCGCGCCTATACTCCACCCCCGATACTGTAAAGCTGGTTTCCGGACCGGTGCCTTTTATGACATCGTCAAAAATATGCGACTGGTTAATAACATTAATGTCATTGTTCGAACCAGGAATGCCAAAGAAAGCATGCCAAACCCATAGATCTTGTGAACACGCCGCCTCCAATATTATTGATGGATAATCTTGATCCCCTCGTTTGAACATTCCGCGCCATGCTACTGGGCAGTTTTTCCAAGGCCAATGGTAGCAATCAATGCTTCCGAGCATTCCTGGAAAACAATGTTGTTGGTGGTGAAACTGATACAATTGTTGGACCTCACTGGAGTTTGGTTTTCGCAAATATTTCTTGCTGTAAAGCTTCACCACACACTTGCTAAACCTGTACAGGCACTCTCGTGCAGTTCTTTCCGACATTTGTAAATACTCGTCCCACGCATCCGCCGTGGTCCCGTACGCTAGTTGCCGAAGTGCCGCCGTGCATTTTTGTAAGGTGGTGAACCCCTGTTTGCCTCTAGCGTCGTATCGTAAGGTAAAATATGGCTCAAAGTTAGCCATGTCGTCGGCTATACGTGAGAACAATCTTCTACTCATTCGGAACTGACGCCTAAATAATTCCGCCGAGTATAAGGGTTCGTCGGCAAAATAATCGGCCACCAATCTATCATGGGCACCTACACATATTTACAAAAAATATAAACACACTAAAAATCTACAATATATTTACAAAAATATAAACAAAATAAAATTCCAAAATGTTTAAAAAAATAAATATAATACTTACCCTCTCGGTCTCTATTTATAGCCGCTTTCCTTGTTCGAGGTGCCGAATCGACTTCATCTCCTTGCTCCTCGGCAATAATCTGCGCCGCTTGCCCAACGATGTTTATAACAAAATTTACGGCTTCGTTTGTAGATGACGAACCCGAAGAAGACGAAGACATCGTAGAAGATGATAACGACATGGTTGTTTGAGGGTTTGTATTTTATAAATATAGTGAGAGTGTTTGAGAGATTTTATAAAAGTGGGAGAGAGTTTTTAAAAATTGTGGGGAAGAATGTGGGATTGTTTTGGTTTAAATATTGTTTGAAATTTTTTTTTTATTAATCGTCCCAACGGTCAAAAACGTGGTCCCCACCTTTCAAACCGGCCCGGCTTCAACGGCAGGAAAATGCCGGTCTTGCCCATGCCGCGCCTAGGCGCGGTGTAGCGAGGCCCGGCATCCGCATGATGCTCCTATGCCGCCCCCCACACCCACTGGTCAAAGAAACCAACAAACAATGCACAAATACTGTATCATGAAATTAAACGACTTGCCAGCCCATCTGAATATATTACGTAATCACACGAGGTGCACAATAAAGCCGGATTCGTCGTTGTGAACGTCTGACAATCAATTCACTAGTCTAAGAGGGTGTTTGGGATTGAGTTTGGAGATGCAAAAGTGTTTTTGGTCAAAAGTGCTTATTGGCTTATGACTTTTTGAAAAGGAGTTTTAAAAAAAAGTGTTTGGATTAGTTTTTGGGATGAGAAACGTCAAAAAGTCAATAAATTGTTGTTTTTTTAAGTGTTTCGCTTAACTTATTGTGAATATTGGTTGTATGGGTGGTATATTTGTGAATTTTTTCCAAAAGTCAAAAGCCAAAAGCCAAAAACCAGGATTTCTAACTTTTCAAAAACAACTTTTCCACCCTTAAAAGCCAAAAGGCAAAAGCCAAAAGTCAAAACAGAAAGTGTTTTTGGGTTACACAAACAGCTTATTGACTTATTGGCTTTTTGAAAAAGCCAATAAATCAATAAGTTGTTTTGAAACTCAATCCCAAACACCCTCTAAAATCCTTTATTGCCAAACATAGCAAATCGCATAACTAAACTTTATGTAAATCTAATTTTGAATATAACATTAGTTATGTTCTTGTGTTTATTTAAAAACTAGATTATATCCCGGAAGTTTTTCGGGATAGATAAATCTAATATTATGTGATAAAATATGTGTTATGATGTAACATAGAACTTAATGTACTATAATACGAAAAACTAACAATTTTAATCATGTGAATAAGAATGAAAATGTATATTAAAAACAAGATGTATGTTTGGATGAGGAGCAAAGCTAGAAACAACCATTGTAGGGCGTGATTGAGAGACGGTAGTCTTGAAGGTGTGTTTTTTTTTTTTTTTTGAGTAGTTTGAGTTAATGGCCAAAATCGTCCCTAAAGTTTGACCAGTTTTCTCACATCAGTCCAAAATAGTTTTTTTTTTACATCTGGATCCTTCAAGTTTAATTTTTGTTGTCAAATTCGTCACTGACACTAACCCAGTTAAAGTATGTCGTTAAGTTTGGGGGCATTTGTGTCTTTTTGCCTGCCTCTTTTTAAATCCATTTTCTTCCTCAGACACACCTCACACACTTCACAAAATACAGAGAAAAGTATATATATATATATATATATATATATATAGAGAGAGAGAGAGAGAGAGAATCAAAACAGAGAGGGACCGGATGTAGAGAGAGAACTCATAACGTGAGAGAGAGAGAGACGGAGAAAGAGAGGAAGAGCAGGGGGAAGAGAAGGCATAATAGAGAGAGATAGATCACATTAGTATTCTAATTGACACTCCGACGAGGCTCACACCACTGATGACGAATGATGGTGGCTCACGGTGGTAGACAGAAGGTTGGTTCAGGTTGTGGTAGTCATGGTGGTTGGTGGTGTTGATTCCGGGAGGTTTTCAAGTACCAGGTCAGATCACATGTATGATTTCGTTTTAGTCTTGGTGGTGGTTTTGGGGTAAGGCAAAAAGACATAAATACCCCCAGAGTTAATGATAATATTTCACTGAGGTTATTGTCAGGGACGAATTTGACAACAAAAAGTAACTAGAAGGATCCAGATGTAAAAAAGAAAAACTATTTTGGACTGATGTGGCAAAACTGGCGAAACCCCAGGGACGATTTTGGCCATTAACTCGAGTGATTTTAATCTATTCTGCTCTTGATGAAAATATAATTGCTAGTTTGAACATGATTAGTGACTTGCCTAGACATTATTAATAAATTATCTGAATATAAGGGGTATGTCACACGACACACTCAAAGGGGAAAGATGACACGTTTGAGTGTCATCTAGGATTTCATGCTTTGGAATATATATATATATATATATATATATATATATATATATAAAGGGTTAGGGTAAAATGAAAACATACTTTTCGTGAAAGAACACCGGGAACCATTTCTATCCATTGATCTTTGGTGATCTAATGGTTAATATTATGACACATGGGTTTTTTGTACTTTTATACCCACTTGCATTTTTTTGTATAAGATAATATTAGAATATTGTTAAGGGGTAGTATTGTCTTATTACATCACTCTCTCTCTCCTCCTTTTTCCTTCTCCACTTGGGCCCACCTGACATATTCTCCCAAAAGTCAATTCATCTTTCTATCTCTCCTAAAACCCCCCTAAGACATTTCCAGAACTCTTTTCTTCTTTTTTCTTATATATTTATTTTTATTTTATTTTTATTGTTTAATTCTATTTTTACAACAGATCATTCGAATAATATTTTTTAAGGGTAAAAATTATTTACACTAGTGTAAAACACCCAAATATATTTATAATTTTGAGGGTAAATAAAATAACAAAGGACATAATCCATTTACATCAGTGTATAAAATTACAAAATACAACATGGCAAACCCATTTACATCAGTGTAAAAAAAGAACTGTACCTACCTTGCTAGCACGACGCGATCCCTCCCCCGTTGCGCATTTGCCAACACCACCTTGCGCACCTGTAGGCGCATTGGCAGCACCAATTGCCAATACCACACTGCGCACCGGTAGGTCACTAGCGACCGTAGCCTATTCAACCCCGATGCTCAAGTCCGTTGTCGCATCGCCAACACAACAATGTGCACCCGTAGGCGCAAACTTCGTGAACAGCCAGCTGTCTTCCTCCTCCATAATGGACGTATCGTCACTAGTGTTTGCACTTGTGCCCTCCAATGCAATAGCCTTCCATCTGGGGTTTTTTGTAGGCATACATTAGTTTAAAACAGTTATCTTAAAAAATGCAACCAAAAACAACAACCGTTTCTCTCGTACCTGCGTTATCACCAGCTGGACGTGCGCGACCGCTGTGCACATCATGCACTACCCTAGAAGGTGGATCGTCATGCATACCAAAACAACCTGTTTACATTGGTGTAAACAAAATGACACAATGATTAAATACAAATGACACAAACCGTTTACATTAGTGTAAACAGCCCCATAACACATACAAAACGTTTTGACTTTAAAAATGTTGGAATTTACCCCAGTGTTTACGTCAGTGTTTACATCAAAAAGTACAACATAACACTGTCAAACATACTGATGTAAAAAATAAGCAGTTTTTTTTGTTCATTTATGTAAAAGAAACAGTTTAATTCACACACTCCTAGTATTCAACATAAAAAAAACATCATCATCGTCTTCTTATTTGAAAAAAACCCTATTGTTTTACAACAAAAACAAACTATTTCTACACCATTTTCCAGTTTACATCAGTGTAGACACACAAATTTACATTTGTAAAAACACAGAAATACAGTGTTTTACAAAATATTCCCACTACCAACCTTACACCAATGTAAATAACAAAAAATCACACTCCAAAGCAAAAACATCATACCTTGTCCGCAACTTGTATTTTGTAATATGTATTATGTGCTACGTATCTTTAGTGGATTAACCCATCCATCCATCCTATAATCTTTATTCTTTAACCAAAAATCACCGCTTCCTCCCACCACCACCACCGCCACCATCTCCTTCACCACTACCGCCTCCTTCACCACTGTCACCACCATATAGATGCCACGTCCTTCATTTACACCTCCATCTCCTACACCCCACCATCATCCAAAACATAACAATAATAATAATAATATTAATAATAATAATAATCACTACTACTACTACCACCACCACTACTACTACTACGACTACCACTACGACTACCACTACTACTACTACTACCACTACCACTACCACGACTACTACTACTACCACTACCACTACCACTACTACTACTACTACTACTACTACTACTACTACTACTACCACTACCACCACTACTACTACTACCACTACTACCACTACTACTACCACTACTACTACTACTACACTACCACTACTACCACTACCACTACGACTACTACTACTACCACTACGACTACTACTACTACCACTACACCACCACCACCACCACCATCACCACCACCACCACCACCACCACTACTACTTCTACTACTACTCGAGAACTTTATATTGCACATGTGTAATATATATTACACATGTTCAATATATCATATATTGCACATGTGTAATATATATTACACATGTGTAACAATGATATATTACGTATGTGCAATATATGATATATTGAGTGTATTATATATGTGTAATATATATTACACATGTGTAACATATGATATATTACACATGTGCAACATATGCAATAGTAATATATTACACAAGTGTAATATACAACATATGATATATTACATATGTGTAATATAGAGTTCTCGAGTTCTCTCCCTAACTATGAGTTCTCAATTGAACCTTCCCATATATATATATATATATATATACATATATACATATATACATATATATATATATATATATATATATATAGGGGAGGGTTATCTTGCTATCGCGAGATCCGTGAGAACAAATGAGAAAACCAATCAAAATTATTTTTTTTTCAATACAAACATCATTATAATTAAAATACAACATTAAATAATTCATCTTTTCTTGTAAAATCACTTTAAAATAACGTTTTACACATATGTAAATGAAACAGTTTACACATGTATAGATAATAAATTTACACATGTGTAAAAACAATTTATTTTCGTATACGTTCAATTTTTTACGCGTAAATTGTGTTTATATAAATAATAAAGATAAGTATAAGAAGAAATTTTGAATTTGAATGGTTTTAGATAGCGTTCTCGCCGTTCGCACGAAATATATGTGTTCTCAAATTAACTTTCCCCCCCTCTCTCTATATATACACACACACACACACACACACACACACACACACACACACACACACACACACACACATATATAGGGGTGGGTTCAATGGGGAACCTAAAATAAGTGGGGAACTAGGGAACCATGCATTTAACATGTTAATTATATCATAAAAAATCAATTTAACATGTAAAAAATCATTTTTGTCAAAAAGTTTAATTGGAGATTTTGTATATAAATGTATGTAGAAGCTTTTTTGACAAAAAAAAAATCAAAAAATAAAATAATTAAAAAAATGCTTAAAATTAGTTAAAAAAAAGGTAAAAAAAATTATTTTTTACAAAAATTATTTTTTTATTGGAATAGCTTCTACACATGTTTATATGCAAAAGCTCTGAAGAAATTTTTGAAAAAAAATATTTTTTGCATGTTAAATTGAATTTTAAAATATATTTAACATGTTAAATGCATGGTTCTCCAGTTCCCCACTTTTTTGAGGTTCCCCCTTGAACCTTACACTACATATATATATTATATATATATATATATGGGGAAAGTTAATTTGAGAACACCTATATTTCGTGCGAACCGTGAGAAGGGCATCTCAAACCATTCAAATTCAAAATTTCTTTTTACATTTGTCTTTATTACTAAAATACAATCTCAAAAACACAATTTACACGTAAAAATTCAAACGTATACGAAAATAATTTGTTTTTACACATGTGTAAATTTACTGTTTATACATGTGTAAACTGTTTCATTTACACATGTGTAAAAAGTTAATTTAAAAGTGTTTTTGCAAGAAAAGATGAATTATTTGAAAAGAAAATTCATTTATTAATGTTGTATTTTGATTATAATGAGATTTGTATTAAAAAAATTTGATTTTGATTGATTTTTTTACTTGTTCTCACGGTTCTCACAATATTTAGCGTTCTCAAGATAACCCTCCTTATCTAGAAAACTCTGGAAACTCTGACTTCCCGAGCTTTTTAGGACCTGAAAATTTTAGGGCATGTAATATACATGATTTTAAGCATTTTGAGCCAAAAAAATCAAAAAAGCGCCAAACACTTTTTTTTTAAAAAAAAAATAATAAGTTTTCGAGTAACACATGTTAAGCGAAATTAACATGTGTTAACAATGTGTTACCCGGAAACTTATTTATTTTTTTTTAAAAAAAAAGTGCTCGGCGCTTTTTTGATTTTTTTGGCTCAAAATGCTTAAAATCATGTATATTTCATATAAAAGCGCCAAACACTTTTTTTTAAAAAAAAAAATAATAAGTTTTCGAGTAACACATGTTAAGCGAAATTAACATGTGTTAACAATGTGTTACCGAAAACTTATTTATTTTTTTTTAAAAAAAAAGTGCTCGGCGCTTTTTTGATTTTTTTGGCTCAAAATGCTTAAAATCATGTATATTACATACCCTAAAATTTTCATATAAAAAAAAAAAGCTCGGGAAGTTAGAGTTTCCAAAGTTTTCACTATAACAAGGGTTTCCAATATATCATTTACCTATATTATATATATACTAGTGGGAACCCCGCGCGATGCGGCGGCGGCGACAGTTCAAAATTCGGTTGAAATCGGTTTGTTAGCGTTGTGGCCGAAGCTTCATGCCATGTTTGAGCGAAAACTTGTTTATAATAAGGTTGAGCACTTTTACCATGTAAATTATATCCATGGTAGGAGTTTGATTTGAATATCATGCAAAAGTTAAAGTTAATGTAACAAGGGTAATACCTTTTACTACATTTAGTTCATGAAAGTGTTGTTTTATGTACAATAGTCGGTTACTTTTTATATATTGAGATGTGATAATTTAACGAATGAATGTATAATAGCAACATAAAAGTCACCAGGAAATAGTATCACTTCTATTGTTGCTACATGCTATTATACAACCAATATACAAGGAAATAACTGTTTCAAATGTGATATGTGTAGTTTGTAGTTTTTGGGACTAATTAAAATAAAATGTAATCCCGATAGCATTCTAATCGTTTAAGAAACAAATCTCCAGTTTTTAAATTTTTACAACCACGTAATTAGTATTAGCCTACAAAAAATTATATTCAGTTTTATTTTAACATTACAAAAAATTATATTCATTTTTGTTTTAACATCCATACAACATAGGATTATTACTAAAGAGCACATTTCTCATTTTTTATAAAGAGCACACAAATTTGTTTTATTGTATTGGTGAAAACATTCCATGGTAACGCTTGTCATGAATGTTTCCCCTCATTAATGTTTTCCCTGAAGCACGATTAATTACGCATTTCATTTCTTAATTATAGTCAATTTGCTGCAAATGCTTTGATTGTATTTAAGAAAAGAGCATTACATATCGGCATTCATTATAGACTTTAAAATAATACCAAAAAGATAAAGTTGTAATATACACGATATTGATAGAAAGCTTGGAGGGTTAATCAGGTTTTATTCAAGGTCAATAGGTCAGGTTCATTAGCTAATATTGGAAGTGGTTTAAATTACTTAGTTGCATATTTTGAGTGAATAAAAAAACTCTCAAAGTTGAACCATAAGAATGATGTTGTTTCAATTTATCTTCTATGCGAGTTAAATGTATTGTTATATTTGTGTGGTTATTGTTGAGATAGTACTTTTCTACTGCATTTTGTATGTTTCCAATGTAGGCTATTTATAGTCCATTAGCCCATTGAAGAAACAAGCCATCTATTTATAGTCCTTTTCTTTCCTTTAAATTCTCTTTGAAGTTTCAATAATACTCGTCTAAAGTGTACTAATTCCAACGCAAACCAGAAAAAAAAGAGTGAGTTGATGAAGCAAAAGATGATGGTGACTATTCCTCTATTTTCTTCATACATAAAAATGACAAAAAGTTGAAAGTACCACTTAAAAAGCTGACTTTGACTTTCCTACTTTGTTTTTGAAAATAAGGAGGTTGTGGATAAGTATTTAAAATTAAATGGTAAAACTACAACTACTTTCAAGAAATAACACGATATAGAAAAAATGACTTGATAAAAAAATACAAATGGAAATCAAAGATGGCATCGAAAAGCTTGATGACAGCCAAATTGGAAGTGAAATAGACTGAAACCCGAGCCAGGTTATTAGGGTCTGAAGGCTATTAACCAATGGTTCAAATCTTACTATTTCTACATTTGACTAAGAAAGAATCCTCCTGAGAATATAGACATTCGAATTCTAGCCAAATCTTTAAATGACCATGCTAATTCAAAAACTGTCCAACAAATAAAAAGAATGCATCTTTTTGAATTGAAAACTACAACAAGAAATACACTCACCATTGCCACTAACAAAAATCACCAAAGCAACAGCCAATTGCATTTATTAGGCCTAAATAAGAAATTAAAGAAAGACTCACCGTCATTGCCCTTACTCGTTTGAGCCCGTTGTAAACAAAACTGTAATTGACCTATTTGTAAGTGAGTCAAAACTGGCCCGAAATAAAACCGTAATCAACCCGCACTAAACTAAAACTATGTTTTATATCCAGATTACTACAATCCACTATTACTGTCCAAAAGTTAAGAAAATGCCAATAATTATACATATGAACGTATATCAGTGACCAAATACACATTGTCTTTTTTAGTGCAGATTGAAATGGGTCTCACTTTTACAATGAGTCTTTTTTTAGTGCAGATTGAAATGGGTCTCACTTTTACAAAGTAACAGTGTGTTATGCAAGATTGCAAAAACTATATTATAAAACTAATGTAATTTTTGAATCAATGGATTTAAGAGGTTGTATGGATTTAAATATACTTTGGGCTATTTTTAACCCATTTAACTTGTTAAAAGTGTTCATTTTTACTAAAATTTATGATGAGACCCGTTTGTGATAAAACATAACCCAAATCAACCCACCAATTAGTAAAGGGGTTGGAAAGACACCTTTGATTACATCAATCTTCAAGCTGCTGGATAGTTTCCAAATGCAATTCCATGCCCTAATTAGAAAAAGCACAAAATCAAACATATCAGAAAGGTGGTTCGGGTTTCCTCGACCAAATCACGCCATGGGCTTCTGATCAAACCCGTGACACAAAAGAGGATAAACCGAGCAGCCCCTTCCCACACACAATCTGCTGTTGAATACAACAGTGCATCTGCAGTCCATAATGAGGCAACAGTAAATCCCAGTAAGGCTTCCAATGATCCAGACCAAGCCAAAATCCTGCATAACCACAAACCCAAGTGCAGGCTGTTAGACATTCCTAAAACTGAACGACAACATTAACCGGACCATTTCACAGTTGTATTCCCATTGGTAATAAGACGCCACTGTCAAAAAACACTATAATCAAGCAAAACAAACCCATGTGCAACCTGTTTCTTCGTGTTTCTGATGTTGCATTTTAATCACTTTGGCCCGTTGATATTAACGCCACCTGGAGGAATAGTTTAAGCAGCCTTTATGTACTTTTGAAATATTTGAAAAATAATGTTTAGCTAATTATACACTTACATTGGAAAAGACCTATCATTAGAACCAAAAAGACCCGGAAGACCACCAACTCCGTCTCGCCAACAACAAGAATCAGAACCACCATCCCTGCCCGTCCCCGACTGCTACCACCGCCTGCACCAGTGGGCCTTTTACTTCCACAATGTTTGCATACACCATGAAATGCAAAGTTTACATCATGGTTTTAAAAAAATGAAGGTGTGCGCCTCAAGGCGATTCGGTATGAAAACAAGTTTGAGGCGGCGCCTCAAGGGGTTTACATTTGTATAATTGTTATCAAAAGTTTTGGGTTTGCCTCGAGGCTCGTTTCCGTTCATTTAAACTTTGAATTAAATTTGTATAAATGTCATCACTTATTCACAACTGATGTGTTTCCATCACTTAGCTTATCTGCTTTTGCTGCATACAAGTGTAAAGCATTGCGTTCATGTATATACATACGTATGTATATTAGAGAGAATAATGAATACATACCGATTTTCATAAACAATGATGCATTGTCGTAAATAGATTTCTCTAAGTCAGACCAGAGAACACATGCTTGGTGTGCCAACGCTTTTTCTGTATACAACAATTAACCATATGTAAAAAGTAAGAAACTACTTGCACAACATAAAAAGAAGAAATACACCTGCTTTTTTCTGTTCTTGTATTATAAAATCTTAGTGGGTGTTTGCAGCCCGGTTGACCAAACTCAACTTGGTTTTCTCAACGGTTTGGTTCGACACTTCCTCGGAACCAGATAGGCTCCTAGCATCATAATGATTTCACATCCTCAACGTCCATCTGTTTAGTTGAACGGAAAAAATGGTGAAATAAATCTTAAGGGTCCATGAGCTCAAAAAGAACCTCGCCAGGAAACGTACCTGTTAAACACGCAAAACTGTATAGATAAATAGTTCTAACGTTTGGACAAAAGAAAAATAAAGTAAACAACTTCAAGTTGATAAGAACATAAAATTTGGTTAAAAAAACAAAATTGAGGTTAATATGGTTTTATTTGATTTTCAAACATTTCTTTAGATGCTCAACACTATTGGTTCACCAACTGAAGAAGCCCAGCCCTAGTCTTCAATTACATTCAATAGATTATTTCTTTTACAGTAAGAATTCTATAAGCTGAATTAAGGGGCGTAATACTTTAAAAGAAAAATCATAATAACATAGATAAAGTCTGCTTGTAACATCACAAACTCTGTTCAAAACACATCCATTTATTTTCAAAAGAACAATCAATTTGACCATTAATGTATAAATGTCGTTGTTAACCATCCCCAATCATCATTTGAATGAAATACAAGTGGTAAAGAAAGGTGAAGCACCTCATACAGTCACTCAGTCAGAAGAAAAGTAGCAGCTTGAACAAGTTGTGGCGAGGGGTTAACCTGTTGTAACCATATTCATATTAGCATCTTATCATAGAAACCTTTTAAAAGTAATACAAAATATAACTCGAACACATCCAAATCCAAAACTAAAATCAAACAACTAACCATAATCTTAACCGATTCAATAAACAACGATTACCGTTGCGATCAAAAAGCACAAAAAGGAGTGAGCCATGAACAAATAATAAAACCATAAAGACAACCACAATTACCTCTAGCCACTGTAATCACAACAACCCCACGACCCCAACCACCCCACCAGAGACCCTAACCGCAACAGAAAACCGCTGCAACTTCCATCTTTCACCACCTCCGACCACCCGTATCGTCAACCACCTCACCAACCCCGTCACAATCATCCGACATCTACCGTAAATCCAGCTTCTACCACCATTATCCTTCACCTAACTACTTCAAATTAAAGCATATAAGGAAAAAAAAAGAGGTGAACATAAGAAAAGCAGGGTAACATTATACAAAATAAACAAGATTACCTTACCTGACGTGTGCGTAACTATACATATTTTACAATGGATTTTAACACACGTTTTTGCTTTAATATTTATAAAAATGGTTTCGACCTTCATATTAAAACACACACACTAGGGCAAGTATACCCTGTCATATATGTAGTAAGTACAGATAAGAACCAAGTATCGATCCATGGACGCGCGCGGAGCAATGGTACTAAAACTCTATCCCGATTCACCAGTAAGTAAAAGATAAGTTTGAGTTTTGTTTAAGACTAAATTAATTCTAAAACATGTAAATAACTTAACTACAACTCCAAATAGAAAATATAACTATATAAGCTATAATACGCCAATCCTAGCATGTCATCTATATAAGAAATAAAGGCGTGATCAACATTCCCATTTTCCGACAGTTAGTGTCCCTTTCGGGCATCCTAACATGACAACCATATGGAAAGCTAACACGAATATACACGTTAGACACCTCAAGTCGTTCATTAGCGCGCAGCTGATATGATCTCATGTGAATCTTTAAAGAAGGGTTAGTATCACCTTTCGGGAGTCCTCAACCGCACTAGCAAAGGAAAGCAATATCGAATACACAATACGACCACCGAGACTAGCATAAAGTAGAGCATTTCACAACCTATTCCATTTTACTAACTTTTAACACAAATCTACTAAGATCGCTATTTCTACCAAAATAACTAGCAAAGATTATTAACCGCGTCAAAGATTAGTAACAACACCATTAAGCTTTTTAAACTCTTTTACGTGCCGGTAAACATTCATAATTATTATCCGAGTGACTTTAACCAAACCAATACCCGGTTACAGTTTCATGGTGTAAACTTTATTAACAAGTTAACTAGTTTACTACCGGACAATTAAACGGACGGTTTTCTCAACAAGTAATCCGCCTAACACATTCGATAATCATCAAAGTCATCCGAACACAACTACAAATCTATCAACAACGAAACAAGGTTGCATTATGATCATCAAGATTCAAACATGAAAAACGCCAAATTTATATAAAACTTGATTTCACGCAAATGATTGTTTTTAACTACTAACTAATACCAATGTTCTTGCCCGTAGGCGTACGATTAACTAAAATAACATCAATGTAGCAAACAAAATCAGATTTGGATCTAAGAAAGCTTAAAGGATCAAACAATAAGATTGCTAAAGAGATGGATTGGATGATGAAGGATGGATCGGATGGATTCCCGAGCTTGTTCCACGCCTATGCAGCACTTCGTTAGCCCTGAAAATCGCCAGAAATCGACCCCCAAAGATCCAATATTCGATCAGTGGGCTGAATGGGAGTTTTATAGAAGAACAGGGCCATCGAGCGGCCGCTCGAAGCCTGTGAGCGGCCGCTCACTTTACATACAAGTGGACCAGTTGCTCGATTGCTGACGTAGGCCTTCTAGAATGTTTCCGGAAATATCAGGATGAGCGAGCGGCCGCTCGAAGCCTCCGAGCGGCCGCTCACAGGACCCGAGGTCCTGTTTGCGCGCCGAAAATTGCGTTTTTCCTTCAGTTATGCTTCCGGGACATCGTTTAAGACCTGAAACTGCAAAGATACCAAAATAAGCACCAATTCCTGTGTATAAGGTCAAAAACGTCTGAAAACGGGAGTTAAAACGGGGACTTTTATATGTGTAAATTAACGTATATCAAACCTCCCCACACTTGAACTTTGCTTGTCCTCAAGCAAACACTTAAACAGAAAATAAACGAAAAACTCGCCAAGTGGCAACAAAGGCAAAATATAGCCTGTACAGACGATAATAGACAAGCCAACAAAGATATATAAACAGGTGATAAGATAACTAAAAAGCAACGACTCACTTCCGATCTACAAGCACGCTAACCCGTACACGACTCACAATGTTCACACACACTCGGTTTTATTTATGATACATACGTGTAATGTGTATATGTAAATCGCTCCATTGCCAAGACAATGAATCGTGCAATATCATAAGCTTGTCAAAAGATCTAGTCTTCACCAACTAACGTGTGAAAAAGCACAAATCAAGAGGTCTTTTACGGGTTGTAATGTTAAGCAAAGGTAAGGGTGCAGAATGGATATTTAAAGTGACAAATCGGCTAAAACCCGGCGGTTATGTCTAAATAATAACAACTAATACAACTGTACAAAACAAACGCGAATATAGGCGATTTTTATTTTAAATCGAGCTAACTTATAATTCTTAACTTTAAAGATCTAAAAACTGCTCGAATACTGCTAATTCACCCTATTTTAGGGTGTTCTATTTTTCTGGATTTTTTTTAACATATATATATATATAAATATATATATATCTATGATATATATAATGAACTGAAACTGATTATATAATCAACAAACGGGTTCTAAATATATAAACCCGAACACGAACTATTTACAACACATAAACTAGTAGAACAATAACCTAAACCGAGTTTTAACACAAAAGGTTTAAAAGAAAAAGGTTATTTGGTTTAGTGGTGAAATGGTGTGGTAAATAAGAAAAAACACGGGATTAGGTTCAACATGGTTAACTAGTGGATAATATATTGGTGCGGGAAACAGATAGAACGAAAAGAAAAGGCTAAATCAAAAGGGTATCCTAAATGCCTCAATCATGTTCGTACAATCTCACACGTATCTGGTCTAAACAAGTATACTAGTGACAAGTTCTAAACTGCACAAAACATCCGGCTCACTCGCAAGCATGTCAAAGAAATGTAATCTATTCTAAGGCTCAAACGCTCACGTAACCGGAAGGAAATGGGTGCAAGTGTACGAATATAAAACGCTCGTATCTCATCTGTTTGTCGCGCCTCGAGTTATCTTTATCAAAATTTAGTTAGGCTTGATGTTTATATGAGAATATATACATATATGTACTTATAAAGGTTTTTTTTTTAACATATATATATATATATATATACACAAGAGGACAAACACGATTATAATCCCTCCCCACACTTGAACTTCACATTGTCCCCAATGTGACAATAGAAAGCGTTTATTAATTAGCTATCTATAGTGGGAAAAAGGAGAATAATACTCCCCTGGTATCGAAGAAACGCCCGGGTAAATGGACGGCATGAGCCCCGATAACGGTGCTCGCCAGTTCCCTGCAACATCAACATTCTTGACAAAAAACAAACTCATCAAATACACCCATTCATCGTCACACTTATTCAAACAAATCAAACATTACTGAAAATTAAAATGCGGAAAAGTAAATAGTTCAAGTACAAAAAAATAAAACAAATCCATGGGTGCTCGCACCCATATACAGTACCAACAGGAATAAGACAAACAAAATAGTACCAACTTACCAGCAATTCCTCAATCCTCATCATCATGGCGAGTCCCTGGTGATCCCGCTGCATCACCACCTCGTCTCCGCTTGTCCCCCGGATGTCCCCTTTGTGGGGGATTCCCAAAATGGTTTGGGAAACAAGCATGAAATTCAGAGACAAGGTAGTCGAGGGTCGCCCCTGATGCTGTAGGGACTCGCCATGCTGGTATAGGGTGTCGCGCGTTTCTGTTCTGAACGCGCCAAACTCATCATAGAAGTCTTGAGGATGCTGGTAGTAATACTGCTGCTGGTGAGGCAGTACAGGCTCCTGCTGGTGTGGCTGCTGCTCATGTGGCTGCTGCTCATGTGGCAGCTGTACTGGTGACTGCTGCTGCTGTGGTGGTGGAAGTGGGTCCCAGATCACATTATTGTGCCCTTTTAACCGGCACGTCCATCTTCATACTCATGGAGGATCCCCATGTGTCTGAGTGTATCTAGGTCGACATAGGATCCTCCTCTAACCCGAGTAAGGGTGTTCCTTGCTGCCTTAAGGACACCCATTGATCTAGCAAGAGCCGTCACATATTCTCCACCATAAATCATACTGCCCGGTTTCCCCCTGCTACTGTAGTAAGAAAAGAAGCTAGTAATGCAGCTAAGTTAACGGTGGTCAACTTACCAGGGCGTACAAGAATAATAAATCTGGAGTGGGGCAGTTGGTGGAACTTTCTTTCTTTGCAGCCACCGTTCCACAGAGAACCTTTTGGAATACCCGGAGCAATGGGTCAATAATCTTAGTCGCTTTTGACCCTTGGGGGTTGTATTCTTGAAGCCCCGTCAGTTGAGCCCAAAAATTGTTTCGCAATTGGTTGTCGTCGGGGAAGCCATACATAGCTTCATTGAAGCTATCATCGTAGATCTCTTCCTCGGTATAAATCCCTAAGTGGTGACCCAGCTCCGCGACTGAAATGTCGCGCCAGATGCCACCAAGGCGAAACTGCAACCCATGTATCCGTTTGCTTGAAAGTTCCATTCTAGATGCTTTCTTGGCCTTCGATAGGTCAAGGTGGAGAAGAATTCAAGAGTTATCTCCATGAAGACCGGTTCGTTTATTGAAAGCAGGTTCTCTAGTGGTTGGTCCATCCATTCCCTTAGCCGCTCCTCTTGATTTACCTCTGCTAGAGTATCCCAACAAAGCCTACGCGGAGTGGCAATCATTTCCCTTCGCGCATTTAGCTCCTCAAACTTCTCTAGACACCCGCGTTCTTTCGGGATTGACGGGTCAAATCTCAAAAAGCGGTGCACCATCTGCATCAAAATGCTTAAATATGTCAGTTTTAATCAAAGGAATAGGACCCGGACCCGAAACACGCCAAAACAAAAAATAAAATGTCTTCACAGAAGCATTGAGCGGCCGCTCAATGGCATGGAGCGGCCGCTCACAGGACCCTGCGCGCCAAAATTTGTTTTGCAGCCCTGTTTTTCGATCCTGTGCACTGGCGTTTTCCGGTTTTCAGTGTTTTAGTCAAATGCACTCCAAAAGCGGCCATTCAAGCACTTGATTTTTGAAAAATTATTAACTTTGGCGCTTGAATGGCCGAACTTGCGCAATTATGAAGTTTTAAAGTGAATTTGGGATTTTAACACCTACGCGCCCTTCACTTTGCAAATCACCTTAACTTTAAGTCATTTAGCGCAAGGTGTTTTAAAGCCCAAATATTTATGGCATAATCATCGAATTTGGGGCGCGTTTGTTTAGCTATGAAGAACGCCCCAAAATTCATGAATATCCCAACTCTAAACTACAATCTAATAACTAGAATCCTTAAAATTTGGGATTTGTTAAACATTATGAAGAATCCCCAAAAATTAAGAAAACAATACAATTACATAACCTAAACATGATGAATTGGGGATTGATTGAACAATTGTGAAAGGTCCCCAAAATTCAACAACAAACCTAACTACATTAAGATATGTACTAGCATACAACCCAAAAATCAAATTAAACTACAAACATTCTAAACTATACTAAATATAAGGCTAAGAAAATTTACCCAAATCTTTAAAAATTTTCGGAATTTATTTAAACATTATGAAGAAAACCTCAAAAACTCAAAGATTTGGACAACACTATACTCTAAACTATACTAACCAAGCATACAATCCATCAATGCACATTTAGGGTTTGTTAAACATTATGAAGGGACCCTAAAATTATGAAAAGATTGCAAAAATTTAAACTAATCTACACTAGAATAAGGAAAATTGCAAGAAAACTAAAGAAGATTCATACCTTGTTTGAAGATTAGGATGTGGATTAGAGGGTTTTGATGTGGGTGTTCTTGAGAGCAAAACGATTGAAAGAATGGGTCAAAATAAACTGAGCGGCCGCTTGTATGTATTTAGGGTTGGTCTTTTTGAGTTTTAAGTGTGAAATACCAAGTTTACCCCTGAAAAAGCTGTGCAGTGGACATCGAGCTGTCGCTCGGAGCCATTGAGCGGCCGCTCGCTCAATTTTTTTTTTACAGACCTGGGCGTTTGGAGCGGGCCGCTCGGAGCCTCCGAGCGGCCGCTCAAAGTGTCTGCGCGTGCAATTTTGCTGCAGTTTCTCACCAAAAGACGCCTGTACTTGTCCGTTTTGACCCAAACAACCAACATACCTGTTTTAAGACGCTTCTTAGTAAACTACCTCTGTTGTGAAGCGACTTTCCACATCTTCATAAGGCGCGAATCGAATCTGCAAATACTAAAAACAAACTACAAAGAACAAGTTAAAATTAAAAACAAGTTAACTACAAAACTATACTAAGTTATGAACCTATATACAATTTGACGCGCCCATACACGCCGTGCTATAATTTATTAACGAGTCGCTAGCTAGACTCACTTCCCCACACTTTATGAGGCGTGTGGGTCGTAGAGATCGATTTCATCTACGGTTTGGTCAACCGGTCCTTCAACATAGACTTTTAGGCGATGACCGTTGACTTTGAAAGTCAAACCCACAGAATCTGCGATCGAGACAACACCGTATGGATATATTTCCTTAACAGTGTACGGTCCTGTCCAGTGGGATTTCAACTTTCCAGGAAAGAGGCGCAGGCGAGAATTATAAAGCAAAACTAAATCGCCTACCTGAAAATCTTTCTGGCTTTTCAGGCGACTGTCGTGCAGTCTCTTTGTGCGCTCTTTATATAATATCGAGCTCTCATAGGCCTGCTTCCTAAGCTCCTCCAGCTCGTGAATCTGTAAGAAACGGGTCTCACCGCCGGTCTTAAGATCCAAATTCGCCGTTTTAAGAGCCCAGAATGCCCTATGTTCCAACTCGACAGGGAGATGACACGCTTTGCCATAGACTAGCCGAAAGGGAGTCGTCCCAATAGGCGTCTTGTAGGCAGTTCTAAAGGCCCATAGCGCGTCATCAAGCTTGTCAGCCCAATCCTTGCGGTTTTGATTAACCGACCGCTCAAGGATTCGCTTCAATCCACGGTTCGTGACCTCCACCTGTCCACTTGTCTGTGGATGATACGGGGTGGATAACCTGTGCTGGACGCCATAACGTGTAACGCGCGATCAAGCT